>OU343218.1:128875994-129094313 GCA_910596185.1 Chrysanthemum makinoi
ATCCAATCTTCAAATCCTGCTAGCTCCCTTTATCCCAAACGATTTTTAATGAAAAATTTCAAAAATAATTGCTTAATTTTGATATATATTTAAGGAAAAGATATGTATAATAAGTTTTAAAAAAGATAATTACTTAATACTCCAATTTTTATAGATAAATTGTATTTAGTATAGAATTTCAATATAATTATAGGCATTTATAGATTATATTATGCTGACATAATTATCGAAATAAACTATTCGCAAGTAATAAGCATACTTATTATTCATCCAAATAACCAAGAGGTTCAGTCGTACCAGAAGTACAGTTTTATAAATAATTTCCAAAAATAACTATAACAAAATCGAAATTTACATAATATTTAATTAAATTAAAAAAATATTGCTTAGGTGGACAAAAATATTCTTGGTTAAAACAAATGATTATGTGCATTAAATTAAATTACATGGCATTGAGGTGGCATTCGTGGAAAATGACTCATGTTATATATAATATAGATATATATATATATAGGGAATATATTAATTCTGATTTATTATAGTAATTCATCCTGATTTTGTCTTTATATAATGCGAGTTCACGATTCTTTTGTGGATTAAGTTAACTACGTGGATGGATTCATTCTTAGTGTTTTTATGAAGAATTATAGTAGGTTAAATTTCACAAAATTATAGTCCAATTTATTCCTTACACACACACACACACACATATATATATATATATATATATATATATAGATATATATATATATATAGGGTCTTATATTCATGTTAATGCAACCTTAAAATAAAACAATAAGAACTATTTTGGACCATTAGATCAATCATTAATGTTATTAGATTAAAATAAATGAATGAATGGCATTTTTGTGAATAAACCACTAGTTAATGGACAAATTTTTACCCATTGCAACAACATACTTGACTTTTTCAATGTTGTACGTCAACAAAAGCACTTAATACATTGAAGTCGATTCGAAACATTCCAAACATACATATTATTAAAACGAACTTACTATTGGCTAATTCATTCGACAATTTCCCGTTAGCAAATGTATTGTGTAGCATTTTCATATTTAGCTTTTTTTAATAATTGATTTACCTAGATCCATTGTGTCTTCATGTATTTACATTCTACGTAAGATACTGTTGTCTGATACACATATTTTGGGCAACACATTAGGTCTGATGAACGTACTTACGAAGCACAATATCACTAAATTAATTTTGTAATACACCTTTATAAAATTTCTTTTCCACAAACTCTAATTACAACTTTAGTGACATATAGTTTCATGACACATTTTTAATGACAAACTATGTTTTTGACACACTTCATTTTTATTGATATAACTATAATTTTTGACACATATAGTTTCTTTATACATTTCAAGTGACAAACTAAATTTTTCGATACAATCAATTTCATGATACATTTGAAGTGACAATTTAGTTTATTGATTCATTTGAAGTAACACCTTAAGTTTCTTGACGCATTTAGTTTCATAATACATTTTAAGTTTTTTTGACACACTTAGTTTCATGATACATAATAAGTTTTTTTGACACACTTCATTTTTATTGACATACTATAATTTTTAACACACATAGTTTCTTAATACATTTTAAGTAACAAACTAGGTTTTTCGACACAATTAATTTCATGAGACATTTCAACTGATACATTTAGTTTATTAATATATTTCAAGTGACACCTTAAGTTTTTTTGACACATTTAGGTTCATGATACATTTTAAGTTTTTTTTGACACACTTAGTCTCATAATACATTTTGAGTGACACATTTAATTTATTGATACAATTTTGAACTCATATTTTACGTTCATTTCATAATACATTTTAAATGATACATCAAGTTTTTTTGACACATTTAAAGTTTTTCTCGTCTAAAACGCGTAAACCATCTTCAACAACCCATCACAACAACTAAATCACCCTTCCCATCTTCAAACAAAAACCAAGACTCGTAGAACACGTAAATTAAACGTTCAAAAGGCAAGTCATCAAAGATCTCAGATTGGCATGAATTTGCAACGACTCAATCATTGTCAAACAAAATTTGACAAAATTAAAATATTTTTACAAAATATGATGAACTTCGAAGTTCTAAGAGGGTGTTCAAGTGTTAAGTTTTTTAAATAAAATAAGCACTCTCAAACAGACAAACAGTTAGCTGATGCAATGACATCAAATCTCCGACCATCTCCATTAAAACAAGTGATATCAAAATATTTGTTCTTTTATTGGTTACGAATCAAATAAAGAGAGACACGAGTATGACTACGAATCCATACTTATTGTTACAGATCTGAAAACGCGGCTAAAGTCGGTTTTGGGTTGCATTGAGATCTGACACATACGACGACATAGTGGTCGGAAATCGAGGAACCTGTATCAATGAAGAATAAAATATCAATATGATAACACCCGCCGGAAAAAGAAGAGAACCCGTACAAGTTGTTTATCGGATGTAACTGATCAGTGACAAAAAAAAAGAAAAAAGAAACTAGCGGAAGGGAGGGTGGCGGCGAGGTTACCGTGATGGTTTTTGATCAAAATTTGATACTAGTGAGATAGAAATAGCCAAAATTGGTGGAGATGGTAATTTCCCTTTCATCTTTATGAGAGAATAGGAAATGACAGATTGTGAAAAAGAAGTGGGAGGTTTGGAAAGAGGATAGATGTGAAGAAAAAATGAGTTACGGATTGTTGTGGGGTTAGAGGAAATGAGGGAGGAGTTAAAATACCTAACATACCCTTTTGGTTTAGTTTATAGTTTTAAGTTATAATTAAATGTTAAATGCCATTTGTCATGTTGTTATTGGTTCTTATTGTTTTTACTTTAAGAGTGGTCACCACATGAACGCAAATCTATATATATATATATATTTCGTTATTGAGAAGTTTTATTTTGAGAAGATTGAGAATCTTAGTTTGAAGAAATGATTCATGTTTTTGATTTGATTCACAAGTAAGCATCATTTTATGGTGAATCGAATCTATAAATCACAAATTTGATTCACAAATCATTGTTAAAATCGAGTTATGATAATGATTCATTAAATATATCTGAATGATTCATATTCTAAATATATCGTAATCGAGAGATTTTTAACATTGATTCAAATTCTTTTTACACATTTTGAATTTTAATCACATTAAAATGAATTTTACGCTTTAAAAACATGAATCAAAGTTAAAAATATATGTTTTTGAAAACTCAATATTCTCAAAATAAAAACATTCCAATCGATCCGATTCTCATATATATATATATATATATATATATATATATATATATATATATATATATATATATATATATATATATATATATATATATATATATATATATATATATATGTATCAAACTTCAACCTTTTTATTTGAAATCATACGTACGTCAAAAGCATATTAATATTGAGCTCGTTTTGTTTGTAATTTAGAGCTCTTTGCAATGATTTTTTTTCATTAATGAACTCAATAGATATTTGATAAATATTAAATGTATACAGTTTGTTATATAAAAAAGTTGTAAATATCAAAAAATTAAGGGAAGTTTTTGTAAGTTTACTAAAAGACTAGCTAGGTAATAGATAAACTAGTAAGACTATAACAAAAGAATTCATATCTTAAATTGTTGGTCGAGTAGATCGGGCATGTATATACACAAGAATCCTACGTGGCGCTTTAGGGTTCTGTTTGTTTTTAATCTTGACCACACACGTGTAGTCCGGGTACATCGAGTATATATATATATAGGGTAGGGTTAAAATGAAAAGTTTCTTATAATGAAAAGAATGAGAAATGTGGAGGCGTGTGTGCTTTGCAATCATCATCTTAATGCATCAATGTGACGTGTGTCACCCCACCCCACTACGCCAAAAAAAAATTTCCCGAAAAAAATTTTGGGAAAAAACAATTCCATAAAATTTATTCTTGCGCATCATGATTATAAAATACTGCATCACAATTATAATTGTGATGCGATTATCTTTAATTTTCTAAAATCATGCTTATGATGATGATAGAATTTATAACCGTGATGCAATAACTTATAGTAAATGCACTAATAAATTTTGGTGCATCATTATTATAAGTTAATAGTTGGTCATCTATGATGCACTAAAATCAAAGTTATAACCTTAAATGCACTAAAATCATGATTGTGATGCAATAACTTTATAGCTGTGATGCGATAATTTATAACCTTAATGCACTAAAATCATAATTGTACGCAGATAACTTATAACCTTAATGCACTAATAAGTCTTGGTGCATCTTTATTATAAGTTATTGCATCATAGTTAATAGTTAAGTGATCAAATGTGATGCACTAAAATCAATGTTATAACATTAATGCACTAAAATTATGATGGTGATGCGATAACTTTATAAGCTGTGATGCAGATAATTTATAACCTTAATGCACTAAAATTATGATTTGTGATGCAAGTAACTTTATAAGCTGTGATCTTGATAAAAAATTTGGTGAAATTTTTGTGGGAAAAAAATTTGCCCCAAAAAAATTTTTTTTTGGCTGTAATTTTTTTTTTGGGAAGGGTGGGGTGGGGTATGATGATATGAGTGTACGTAATGTCACCAGCATGCCTTCTCATTCTTTTCATTCTAATAAAATTTTCATAATAACTTACAACCTATATATATATATATATATATATATATATATATATATATATATATATATATATATATATATATATATATATATTTATATATATATATATGAACACTATATAGATGTCGGTAAAACCCATTAAATTCTTGCCCTCTGCAGATCTGACCGTCAGAATAAGGAGCTTGAGGTAATTTTCGCTATTTTAAAATTATGAGTAAAAGTGTTCAAGGCAGAGTTAAGATCAATATAAATCTCATATTCTTCATAGATTCATTGAACCAATACTAGTCATTTATTTTTTTTATCAAAAAATTAATAAAAAATTATTTTTCACTATTTAATCTTAATAAAGCGTCTCATGGATAGGAATTATATGAGTAGCACAAAAACCGTATACCACTCAAATTCCACCTCAAAAATATGAGGTTCGCCCCTTAGTGAGTGTACCGGTAATATAGTAGATTCTAGAACTTGTTTTGTGATACATTCCGAGATCGCTAGTGAGACTACACTTGTGTAGTTAGGATTACTAAATGAAAAGAGGCATTATGATAAACCTTGTTTTAGAACTTGTTTTGTGATACATTAGAACTTGTTTTGTGATACATTCCGAGATCGCTGTAGTTAGGATTAACTAAATGATAAGAGACATTAGGATAACCTTTGTTTTAAACCTGTATTATAATTACTTCTTAAACATCGGTTGAGTAATTTTTCCACACCCTTGCGATGTACTCATCTTTAGTGCATTATTATTATCATTATTAAACCCTTTGTTCAATTATCTAGTTACTTGCATGGTTGCTAAGTCGAGTCATATCATTTGTATACATTTTTTTGACGATTGGGACACATGGGTTAAAGTAATATTTTATCGAGTAACGGGAAAGAATGTTAAATTCAAATTCCCTTTATCTACGTAATTAAGTACTCCAAGTATTTTGATCTTTTCAAATCGGGTCAATTAGTGTTAGTTAAATAAAAACTCGAGTGTAGGGATGCTCCTATAAATCCCTTTATGTCGATGTTATCGTAGAGGATGATAAAGTAAAAAGGTATAAAAAAAAATCGAAAAAAAAGCGAAAAAGAGTTGTTGAAAAAAAAATGAAAAACAAAATGAGAAAAACATACAGGCTACCATCATACATCTATCTTTATGTTTATGTTTTTAAGTTTATGTTTGTGTTTTGTTTCTAGTTATCTAGTGTTAGTGAGTCGAGTCTTAGCTTTACATGCTTGTAACATAAGATTTTTGACTTGCCACAACTAAAATATCCCTTATCCAACAAAACCCTTTACTTCCCTACCCTAAGCCTAACGTTACAACCCTTTGTAAAAACCTCTTAGATAGTTATTCGTAGGTGCTTACGTCAAAGCGGTGGAGGTTTGATCTATTCTCAAGCCTATGGTAATCTATGTACTATGCCAGGTAATGAGTGTTTATCTTCCATTTTCATTCATATTATATTTCATATAAACCCGAGAGACGAGAGAATCCAAATACCAATTGTGAGGTGGTAGTATATAATTTTTGTGCTTGTTATGACTATTGTGGTGCTTGTACTTGTTGTAGATTATCTTAAACCAATGCTTCATGCCCCCTAACGAATAAATTGATTGGCCAAAAGCACATTTGCTTTAGGACAAGCAAATTCCAAGTGTAGGGGTATTTGATAAGGATTTAAAACATACATTTTTAGGGGGTCATTTAAGCCTCAAATCGACACATTTTATATCTGTTACTATTTAAATTGTTCCTTTTCACATTTTAGGTCTTTTGATAGCAAAATGCTGGAATGAAGCACATTTGGATGAAAAAGAGCAAAAACATGAAGAAAATGGCAAAGTCAAGATCAAATGCACTCGACATGCCCGGACGTCCCACCAAAGAGATGCGTCGTCCACTTTATAGAAGTTTTGATCAAAAGTGCAAGCGGCGGCTCGTGAAAATTGGTTCTAAAGCATGGCGGCGTCACCCCTAAACTCTGGGCGTCACTCAAAATTCTACACCGGCGCCCAGAACCAAGACTGGAACAACGTCGCATAAAGGCCCGCGACGTCACACTCATAAAGCGAGCCGTCCAACGATGACTTGGCCCAAACGAAACCACTAATGATGGCGACACGGCGTCACCGGTAAAGGTGGCCGTCGCGATTGTAAATCCATATATAGTATTCGATTTTTCTGTATTTGAAGAGGTAGAACTGTCACACCCCAAATTACGTTTCTGTGAATGGAATTCACGGGGTTGGCATCATAGCCTCCGATTCTGATTATATTGAATGACCTAAAGTGTCGTTTGGAAAACACATCGTTTGATTTAATAAAACATTTAGAGTTTACAAAATATAGGTCCCAAATGAAAATCATCATGTAATGGAAATAAGTTTGATACAAGAAAAACAATGTTTTTAAAGTGCATAAATCCCATGTGAGACGCGTCGTCACTACGACTCTATGATAATTCCACATGCATGCCATGAAGTGTATGCCTTAGATACATGAGATAAAACATGCTAAAAGTGTCAACAAAAAGGTTGAGTGAGTTCATAGAGTCTGCGTTGAAATGTAAAGCCTTTCAAAATCATTTATGCAGCAAAGACATTGTAAATCCACTCGGTTCCAAGTTCCCCATACAAAACTTGCAACCACTGTGTTATACCCACTGCCAAAATGTGTATAGTTTATGTTCAAACACACATCGTCAAATGAATTCACAAAATAGTGCATAACTTAATGTATCAATAGTTACTTGACATAACACATAGTTCGTATAGTTTCAAATCGTTCCAAGGCCATTAGTTCATGTTTGTACCAAGACCGCGAGTTCAACATTATACCAAGACCATTAGTTCAATGGTTCTACCAAGACCATTAGTTCAGTGATTATACCAAGACCATTAGTTCAATGATTATACCAAGACCATTAGTTCAATGATTATACCAAGACCGCTAGCCCAATGATTTATGATATAAAAATTCTAAGTATGGCAATCTTTGCCCATTGTGACTAAACATTCAGTTTGGATAAACACATAGTTTGCAAATAGACATGAATGTCATAAAAGTTGTTGAGCATGTATCTCCCCCACAAGTAGTATAAGAACAATTGAAAATGGGGCTATGGAACTCACCTGGTGCAATGTTTATGATGATATATATGCAATCTTGAAATGAGTAACCTCTAACATGACATATTATGAATGATATGTTCTAATGTAAATCCTGAAACAATGTATAATGCAAACTCATATGATATCCATACCACTTGTACATTTGAAAATAATGTTTATCGTCGAAATATATGTTTATGACATCTCGTCATATTATAAAATACTTTACAAGTATTGACGTTGAAACAACCTCTTCGATAATTAGTTTAGTGATTTATCAAGAATTTATAGCTTTTATGAAAAAAATATAATTTGACAATTCATGAAAGTGACTAAATGGCCTTAAAAGCTAGTAAGTAAAATAGTGAATATTGAGTGTTAGAAAACAAACTCAATGGTTTTGGAAAGCTTGTAGCATTATCTAAAAGTCTTAGCTTTTAAATTTTTTTCGTAGAGGTCTCGATCATGGAGAAAAACATGGGTAAAGTAGGGTACTTGTACCAAAAATATTGTTTAAGGGTAGTTTTCGACAAAGTTTGAGTGACCGTATTTTATTCGTTACAACTCCGTTTGACGAACGGTTGGACATTTTGGAAAATAGGTTAGGCGAACTTACTTTTACTAGACGACATCATTTTATAAAAAGTACTCCATCGATGTTAAAAACAACCCTCAACATGGTCATTCATTGGTCGATATTTTTGGCTATTAGAAAATATATTAGTTATACTTATATGAAATAGTTACGACAACCTTGTTTAATTGTAATTTTCGTTACAAGTCCGTTTTCTCGTTTTTATATGTCCTTAGCTTCTTGTTAAAGTATACTAATATATTTTTGATAAGTCGACTCATTTAATAGCAGCAAGACTCATTTTTGACTCGTAAAAATTCTGGACAACATGCTATTTTCCGGAAAATATAGTTTTCGTCGTTAAACTTGAAAATAGCATAACTTCTTCGTTATAACTTCGTTTTAACCCATTCGTTTTAAAGTATATTTTCTGAATATCTAGCCCAAAATATTTTACAAACTGTCAAAATTTCCATAATTCACAAAAATGATCAGACCCTTTTATATTGTTGTCGAAATGGATTTTTCTCGCAAAACATTATTCTAACCTTCAAACCAACGCCAAAGCTATTCTAAACCTACCATACACCTTCTTAGGGTGTCATGGGTTCCTAGACATAATCAAAAATGATATGTTTCAAGGGATAATTATAGGATGATATATATTCATTAATAGTACTTAAAAACAATTAAAGTGGTATAGATCATATAACTTGCATGTTTTTCTCAAACATGATAAAATGACCAAAGTATGAATATGAAAGATTAAAAATGATCATGAAATGCTTACTAGTGAAGTGATGAGGTTTAAAGAACAAGGGTTTTTCCTAATACCCTAGGTTTTTATTTCAAAACCTTGATTAAGAGTATGCTAGAGTTGTGAAATTAACTTGTCTTGAAAAAATTTGTTTCTTCCTTTTCTTTCTTCCTTGTACAAAAATGGTGATGAGGTTGGAAGAGTTTTTCTCTTTTACACCTAAGGATATGTGTTGTCTATGTGTTGTAGTAGTATATCATTAAAAGATAAGTAAGTAAATTGTAGACATAAGATATTTTGTACTCCAAATGTTGTGAGTCATGTGGTTTAGTCGACATACATAAAAGAAATAAAAGGGTAATGCATTTAAAATGAGTAAATGCATTTTAATGTTAACTTTATTGTGTATTAAGTAAATATATTTAGGTATTTAATGTAGCATTAGCTAAAAATAAATTTTAACGGAACAAAATAGAATATATCAAAGTCATAAAAATTATAAAAATACATTTCTTACAAAAATTGAGTGAAATAATAATTATCGAGTAGTATTTATGAAAACCGTCGTAATTATATAAATATAACAATTTATATACAAAATAATTTTAAAACACCGGGTAAACTAATAATATAATTTTTATAGTCTTAATATGAGTATAAAAATATATTAGAATAATTTTTGGAAGTGTCGGATCAAATGTTCAAAATAAATGATTACGCGATAGCGTTTATTTAATAGGAAAATAAACGTTTAATGAAAAATGCAAAACCATGCATGAACTAATATGATGATAATGTTACTAATGATATGTAGACTAAATCTAGTCTATATGAAATGTCCTCGATGATGTGTTCATGAATTCACAGCTAAACCATTAAGGTTACTGCGTGTTTGATACTGTAAACCTAGTTTACGATAAATGATGAATAGTGAAGCATGAATAGTGATTTTCTCCTGGAACGAATAGTGTTTCGTGAATAGTAAAATTTTGAAATACGTTATCAGAATATCAAAACGACTCCGAAAATGATGAATAGTAAAATGATGAATAGTAACCGATGAATAGTAAATTCCCGAGATGAATAGTAAAAAATTTAAAGTTTGTAAAATGACCTGAAATTACGATTTGTCACAAGAACTTTGGAGAGCAAACCCTAATACAGTTGTAGTCCGACTTGGACAATATTTTAGAGTCACATACCCTATTTTACATCACAAGATAAGTTTGTTTATCCAATTTATCATTATGTCTACCCCATGTTCAACTGTATGTGTGTGTATGCTTGCTTGTTTAACATGAGTAGCTAAATTATTCATGTGTTTGCTTAGATCTATGCAACCTAGTTATTAGTTATTGTTAGGTTGTCTCTTGTCTTAATTGGTAGACGCTAGATTAAGGAAAAATGGCTTCTTCTTTCATTGTTGCGAGCTTGAACGTTCTAAATAGCAAAAAAAACCTTTGAGTGCACTTAGGCCATTCGTTGTGTTTATTGCGTGAATTGTAGCTTAAGGATAGGAGAGTATTCGGGGGAGATACCATTGTACTTGCCGATCCCGGGTAATATAGAAGAGAGTTACAATTCATAGAACAAGGCACCACTCTACGACCAAACGGAATATAACGCACCAATTAAGATAAAGGAAGTGACAATTCAACCGAACAATAAGAGATAACTAGAAAGTAATAGCATCTAAGTAAGCACATCTTTAATCATCATACGAGCACACCTCAATTAAGCATAATCTATCTGTAGTTAATTAGATAATTACATAAGTAGTAAAAGTAGTAGAAATCGGTAGAAGTACCACCCCCAATCTTATACCCCAAGATATTTACACCCCACCTTCTCGTCATATATCTCTTTCTAGCATTCCTATTCCCCTAGAGAACGAAATCAATCCCTGGGCTTATCACATACTACACTACCAACTGATTAGGTTATTTCCGCGCAGAGGTTGAAAAATTTACTCGTAGAAAAGGAAGTCTTCTCGACCCCGAACCCTGCTATCAATGGTGTGGGTTGTGGTTGTGGTGAAATATAATTTGTTTTGGTATAATAACACCACTGGACACTTAGTCCAGTGGTTGGGGTGTTCATTTTGGGGCCTCCAGACCCGATTTCGAGCCTTATTGGCCTCTTTTTAATTTATTTTCCAAAAATAATTTTCTTGTTAGTCAGTAAGACTAACGATGCAATTTATTTTTGAAAATAAATTATACCGTTAGTCATTAGGACTGGTGATGCAAATATTCTCTCTTCCGTTAGGAGATAACAGAGAAATAATTTGCACCGTTAGTCCTCATTGACTGACTTTACTAACAAATGGATGGTTTTGTGTCAACTTTACTAACAAAGGGATAGTTTTATGCCAAAACAAATTTAAAGATGTAAAGCAAGACACGAGACAAACCACAGAAATGTATTTTGAACTTTACTCAAACTTATATCTATAAGTTAGTTCCTCTTATGTGTAACAATTTTTTAATTTCTATAACCAATATCTAGAAAAGTATACTCTTCTCTTGGATACTAAACAACGCCACTAATCAATATTCCGACAAATGAGATTCATACTAGGGAGTATATATCAAGTTCGAACTTCATATTTTAACTGGTCTCGTAGAAATATTTCAGCTTGCATTTTCTTTAACTATATATTGTAAAAGTTGCCCAAGAATACTAAATTTATGATCAAAAAATGCATTACATCAATCAAGTTGTTTGGTATTTGCGTTTACTGATTTCCTTTGTGTTTGGCTACTGATTTGTTTGGTGTGTATTAGTATTTTTTTTAGTTACTTTTGACGCTTGTTGTTCGGTTATATACTTTGGCGGTGCAAGGTTTCTGATATGGTAGTTTTTTGGTTGTTTATGTCTAATATTATCGGTTGAAACATGAAACATCAACTAGCTGAGCAAGAAAATGTGGCACAAGAATGTGAACAAGCTGTCAAGGAGTTGCAACGAAACGAGGAGCGGGAAAGTGCAGCTGAGCAGTAGTTAAGGAGTTAGAGGAGCATGTAAAAGATATTGCTAACATGCTTAAAACTCTAAAACTGCCACCTTCTGCACCTTCGAGTTAGTTAGTCGGTATCATCAAACTTATTTTGCTAACATGACTTGAAACAGTTTCCACATCCGAGCTTTTCTGGATCTTGTTCTATAAGCTTGGATGCTAACGAATTCTAATATTTTGTGTATAAAACGTAGTTTCATGATTTGAAATTTGTTAGTTGGGTACTAGGTATTTAATCTCTTGCATTAGTCTTTTAAAATTATAATTTAAATATAATAATTATATATAAATTGCGAAAAACTATATTTTGTAGTAGGAAACACCTATGGAATAGAAATGAAATTTGAAAGGAAATCACTAGGGAATCTAAGTGAAATTTGGCTGAAATTGCTAGGAAACAAATTCCGTCACTAAAGTCCTAAAAAGATTTACTAGGAAATTTGTAGCTATTTTAGTAACTATTTCCTACGAATAATTGGCATTAGGTTTGGATTTATTGTGAATGATTTCTTAGGGAAAATATCCGTGCGCATGGTTTTCTTTAAGGATTTTTTTCGTCGGAAATTCGTCACTAAAAGCTTTCCTAGGAATTTTGCCGGTAAAGGCCTTTTTCTAGTAGTAACACTATATGATGAATACTAGCAAGTGTGATTCAGAGTGTGATGTAACAAAAAATGAACGATTTTTTCTGGCTTTCCTTTGGGAGTAAATAAGAGCAACACCTCACTTATACGCATAAAGAGATGCACTTCATAATATAACAGAAATCATAACCAACCATGCAAAAGTACATCTGAAACTCTGCTTCGCGGTAATACACACCCAACCGCAAAGCAGATTATTATCATAGCATCATATATACATGATGCATATATACATACATACACAATACATGACACATCTATATATGCCTTATACATGTGTTTGTGTATATATGCAACTTAAACAAACACATGGATTTACTTGTTACCCCCTCCTGGCAACTTGTCCTTAATCTTGCCCGAGAGTCCCTTCTTCTCATGTCCTTCCTCTCCTACATTTCCATATTCACCACCGCCTACGGTGTCACTGGCATGAGTCGTGTGCTTATCCGCACCATGATCATCGCCGGGCATCTTCTCCTTGATCTTCTCCACCACACCTTGTTTCCCTTCTTTACAACCATTACCGCCTCCCATTCCCATATTGGTTCCAGTACCTCCAATATTTTGACCAGTCGTCGTGTCATGAGTCATGTGCTCATTCACACCATGATCACCGCCAGGCAGCTTCTCCTTGATCTTCTCCACCACCCCTTGTTTCCCTTCTTTACAACCATGACCACCTCCAATCCCCAGATTGGTTCCAGTACCTCCAACATCATGACCAGCAGTGGTAGAGTGAAGTTGGTTTTGAACATGCTCATCAGTCTGGTGACCCTCTTTCTTCATGTAGTGTTCTCCTCCATATTGTGCCATTTTTTGAAGTGAAAAGTATAGGTTTGATATACAAGTGAAGATGCAAAATGTATAAGTACTTACAAAGATTTTGTTTGTGAAAGTTGATGAGATTAGATAGGATTTAAAGGGGTCTATATAGAGAGGAACTGAGAATTGATAATAAGGTACGTGGAAATTTGAAGATGCATGGCATGAAAGACCACCGTACACGTAAGAGATCTTATAATCGCATGCCACATTGCCCTATTAAAGGATTCCGTACAATTGGTCAAAAAAATAAGAAGATCGACAAGCGTAAAGCCATATGTCGGTCCGATATTATGGAGTTGGTTTCATAGTAAGGGCGGAGCGTGTGTCGACTCACAATATCAACTCCACTTCACTTTATCTCCTTTTTAAATATTTTTCCGCTCAACTTTCCTTAACGTTTGTAGCATATTCTCTCTGTTTAATAATTATTGTAAACTATTAATTTTTAAAATATATATTTTTTAACTTTTTATATTAAATATTTTTATTTGTGTTAAAATTACATGATACAAAATATATAAATAGATTAAGTTTGAATTTCTTTTCATTAGTATAGTTTTCATTAAGTATTATACAACACAAATAAAAATATTTAAAGTCAAGTTGCAAAATAAAGATTTAAAAAATCAACACTGAATAATAATAATGGACGAGGGTAGTATTTTTTCCTCATCCATTCACTGTTTATCCTTTTTATTAATATTAATTAAGTTAAATAACATAACATATGTTGAACACAAAGACCTTGATAGATCTTTAAGCACTCGGAGATCGTTAGTGTTGCCTATGTAATCACAAGCAAACTAATAGAAGATCTCTACAACTCGTATTTTGTAGCGGAAAGTAAACACAAGTTATAATAACTAAGAACTCTTTGATCCTCTATGGATCTTTTGATTATAGAAACTCTATGTTTCAGATATGTTTTTAAGACTTGAAAGACTTTCCAAAAGCTTATCTATTACAAACTAGAATGGTTCCTTATATAGGCAAGAAACCCTAAAATGAGCGTTTACAATGTACTCTCCTAATACTAACATAGACCAAGCATGCATCTAGACAAGCATGCAACTAATCATATTGTTTTGTTCATCATATTGTTTATTCTGATTAAGCTCTACATAATCTGGCGCCACCTATCTTTATCTGGCGTGACTTTTACTCTATCTTGAGCTTATCTCTCTCTATGGTGCTGCACTTTCAGACAACACAATATCTGCTTTAGCATTCTGAAGTATTACCAGTAGAATCAATTCTTCTTCGAGAGTCTCTTCGTGAGAATCTTAGTCGGTGGTTTACCTTAATTCCCAACAATCCTCCCCTAAACTGGAATTTGACTAGGTTAAGTTCCAGTTTCCTTGATAGATCTGTAAAATTGTTGAGGATTGTGTTCGAACATCAGCAACAAAGATTGAAAAGAGGAACATCTCTATGATGGATGAGCGTGATCGCCGGATCTTTGCGGAACATATGACATCATGTACATCAAAACATATAAGTTTCATACTATTCTCATCACTTCCCGGTGTGTTAACTCTGTGAGAGTGAATCATTGAAATTAATGGGTTTGATGTCTCTTTACCAATAGCCATTACTACTGGAGTAGCCACATGTTTGAGTTCGAAAACTATGGTACATTGATAACAATCTGATTTATTGGCAAACCAACCATATATAAGGATTTGTCTTGTCTTTACATAGCCGTTTGCTCGGGACTAGTCAATTCTTAGACTTGGTGAATTGAGAACCAAATATGGATTCAGGTGCCTTTACCACATGCCATATACATGTGGGCTAGCCAATTCTTGGATTCCAAAAGGAATAGACCATGGTGAATTGATGACCATACAACCTCAAGATTAAGCATGGGTGGTTGCATACCCTATGATTTTGAGCAAACCATTACGACTATCAACAGTTTGATGTGTCTTTGGCTGTACCCTTTGGACTAGCCAACTCTTTCACATACACAAGGTACATCCAGTGAGTTAAAGACCATCTGAATTGGACAACAAACAAACGCATAAAGTTTTTTTTTTTTTTTTTTTAACTAATAATAATTTATAAAACTGAAAAAGATTAATAATAAGTTGAAAAGGAAAATTAAAACTTAATTTTTATTAAATAAACGCTATCACTATTTTTAAAATGATGTTGTTGTGAGTTTTCTTTTTATGAAAGTCTTTTACTTAAAAAAAACTTAGACAAAATAGACAAATAACATAAATAAAGCAAACTAAATGAACACAACAAAGTAGTGCAGAGAGTACCAAGTGTCCTGATATGGATGAAGAATAGGCCTATTGCAGTTGTTGGAGTTGAGTTTTGATCAATCCCACCAATGTTAGCAGATATCTTTCATTGCCCACATGATCCGGAGGAATTTCCAATTTTGACTCAGCATCTTTTCCATAAGTCTTTGGGGCAGGGATACTTTCTTTGAAAACATGCATGAGACAGTGATTCCACCCTTAGTCTCAAGCACATGCACTGAGGAGAGGATAGAATCTCCGGGATGTAAGCTTACCGATGTGAGTTTTCCCAAATGGAAGATGCTTTGCTATTGGGAATGTGGAGTTTAACGAACTTGAAGATCTCTGGTAAGATCATCCCGAACCTTGTGGTTCCTTGTTGCAATAATAGGTGGTAACTTGGTGAGCAGAGAAAGTAAGTGCACTTTTACAAGTGTAGAATTTCCTTTAGAAAGGTGAATTCCATTGAAGTGGAGTCCTTGAAGAACATTCATCATCATCCTTTAATTTCCACTCTAACACCTCATCTGAATTTCCATCGGAAAATCAGTAGACCCTTCTATAATGAAAGTTGAGTCATCAGCCTTCAGATCAAGGAGATCTTTTGGCCATTCTCTTCTTCCTTCTCCCGGTGATAGATTTCCCTAGAGGGAGCATTTTCATCTTGTGCATTAGTGGTAGGACTTGAAGCGGTAGATGGAGACTTGGTTGGAACACGAAGTGCATTCATCATGTGGAATATCTTTATAGCCCTCTCTGTTTTAGTTTCTGTGAGATCAGCTTCCTTTACTTGGAATCTTCCGGTGTGACAGCGGAGGTGCCGAGAGAGGAGTTGATGCTTCAACGGGAGAAATGGAAGATGGTTGTGATTGACCCTTGGCAGATGGGAAGCAACTTGAAGTTGCTTGAGAATATTGGAGAGGATTCCTGGTTGGAGCATCATGTTGAGTCTTTTGGCTTCTGGGGCAGCTTCATTCTCTGAAATCCTTTTTAAGTTGGTAGAAGGTGCTGAGGATGATGATCTTTCCTTCATAATTTGGTTATATTTGCGTCTGAGGACATGATCGGAAAAAGCCTTGACTTGTTTCATTGTTAACCCAGAGTTGTACACTGAGCATTGGTTCTTCACCACCCTTCTTATTTCATCTTTAGTAGGGGGGTTTGTCTTTGGCTTCGAGCTTGAATGGCCTCTTTTGTGCAATTGCTTCTTGCCTCCTTTGTCTTCCTCGAGCCATCATTCGCTCCATAATTGTCACTGAGGAAATCACCACCTAGTATACTTTGAGCTAGAAGGTCTTGAAATGACTGAGTTAGAATATCCCGTGTTGTAGGCATCCCGAACCCTCGATTCATCGAGTTCTTTTCTTCTCTCAGGAGTTAAAGATGAAAATTCCTCTGTTTCAAGTTGTTTAGCCAATGCTACACTTTCCTTTGACTTCTCAAACTCAACCAATCTACTTGCTTGACCTAGTCTCTACCACTCACGGTCGGGACCAAGCTCATCTTGATGATGACATTTTCCCTTTATCATCAGGCTTCTTGCACACTCTTCTTAGTTAAATCAATGACAATTACCTCTGTAGTAGTACCTAGGTCAACATGTTGATCCTGATCATCAACTGGAGTGGTCATAGTAGCAATGTCAGACAGTCTGTGAGGAAAGGTCTGTTGGTTCTTGAACTGATCAGAATTGATTAGGATCGAAGATACATCCTCATAAGTACATCGTGGATGCATCCTTATCAACGGGTTCCTTTGAAGCTTCAGAAGAAACCTTATGAAAATAAGATCTCTTCCTTCTTTTGTAAAGGGGGCTCCTTCTTGCTTTGAGGAAGTGGCTAATGATAAAGGATCATTGAGAGAAAGCAGTACCAACATGTCGGAGACTCAAAATGAGGACCTTCTTGTTCTTCATCGGAGAAACCACAAGTTTCCTTTTGGAGGCCCCTTTTAGTTTGTGCTCTAAGACCTTGACTGATTGCGGTTCTTCAATTTTACCCCGAGAAGACTTGGTCTCTGCAAGCTCCTTTTGGACTATTAACCTCTGCAGCATACCTGTTGACAGGAGCATACACAGATGAGAGTGTAATGGGGTCCTCGCTCCACCAACAGTTGCTCTGTGTAAGGGAGCCTCATTGGACCTTCAGAAGTAACTGGTCATGCTCAATGAGGAAGATCTTCATCGAGAGGATTCCTCACAGGACTTGGTGTGGGTGGTCTATTGAGATCTGACTCAACATGAGGAGCTAGAGTGGGTGGAGGGCAGGGGACTTGGTGGTAGGTGCGGAGCAACATGAGTTGCTTCCCAGTTGAAGATGGGCCCTCATCAATGTGAACCAATGGATTACCATCAGTAGCAATAGGTGAGGAAAGAGGATTATGAGCCATTCTCTCCTCATCCCGCAGCCTCATTACCTTGGGCAACATGGCGCTAGAGGATGATGTTCCCCACGAAGTGAGTTTTCATTGTAGCAAACAATTTAGCGATTAAAGTACCTATGGGATAGAAAGATTGGGCCTGGGTAGAGGTGCCTAAAATCATTTGAAGAAACCTGGGGTACATTAAAATTTTTCCCTTTGTCTTTTGAATATTTTCAACCAAGTTTTCAAAAATACTTAGAAAATTGAAAGTTACCCTTGTGAAAGACACACATACCATAGCCAGTCGTGTAGAGAAGCTGGTCCCATCCTCCGTCTTGTTGCTCATGCATTGGAGCTGTGTGTGAACCAGGAACCTCCATTTTGGGCGTAGTTCCTTCTTTAGTACATATCTGTTCTTGTTTCGATACCCAATAGCCTTAGCCCATTAAGCACATCTTCGATTAGAGTGAAATACTCCTTCACATCTTCCAGTGAAGCTTCCTCTGATAGGTCCTCGGTCACAATGTACTCTGTTCATCAATCCACGCCCTAATCTCTGGCTCCTCTTCCCAGTGATTCCCAAAATGAGTAACCAAAGATTCATAAATCTCATTTGGAGAATGAGATAGAGCATAGCAAATCTTTGACCTTTTCAGGAATTTCACCATAGGTTCAATCAGTTCATATCCCTTGCGTTTCCCGGAAAAGCAACTTTGTTGTGATCATGTTTAAACTCAAGAGCCATGAGGGATATAAGTGTTTAGGGTTATGATACTTGAAGTGGTGAGTGTTTGTGAAAGCGGAATGAGAGGTTGGTTTGTTAAAGGCGAGTAATGGTGGATGAAGTGTTTTGCCCAAATTATAGTCAAAGAAAAATGGACCGTTTGGTTGACCTTTCTTGGCGTGTATTGCATCTTTGTCCCAACCCAAAATAACACTGGCGAAACAACATATCAATCTTTGAAGTTATAGCTTATTGAGAATGCATCAAAGATAAGAATATCTTCGGTAAGTTTCTAGAATTCTTGTGCCCACTTGCATTAAACTCATTGAACCTCGAACCCGTCTATAAAATGATCCCAATGTAACTCATCTCTTCGTCAAGATCCCCAAATAATTACCATAAACCCTAGATGCAAAATAAACCTAATTAACAGAATTGCACCATGAATACCAAACTGTTTCTTGAATGAATGAATGAATGAACAATTTGACTTCAATTTCTTTTCTTCAGTATTATAACTTCAGTGGAATCAAATTGTATGCTTATTATTTGATATCGAAGAAACAAGTAACACCCTTTATCTATCGACCATTTACTAATGAACCACGCTGATGACTTTGATCTTGATCATGGGATATATCTGCTGCAATCCAGATAAGGAGCAGGACAAAATGCGATGCAGACAAGCAAAAGCAGACACAAAAACATACACTGATAAAAACAAACAAACTAGAGAAATATTAGTAGTTAGTGTTAGAATACAAACTAATATACAAAAATAATGATATACAAAAATAATGCAGAGTTTGCACAAAATCCTCCCCTGAGGCATATGCCTCCCCGAGGCCTATGCCTCCTCAACTATGCATCAAGGGTTTAACATTCCAATATTGACCACGAGGTGTTGAAACCTTGGTCCATCAAACGCTTTTGTTAACAAGTCCGCCACATTATCATCAGTATGGATTTTAGCCACTTTTATCAAATGTTTTTCATAAGCATCTCTTATAAAGTAGTGCCTGATTTCAATGTGTTTCGTTATTTGTGGCTGGATTTTTGACTATCACGGATGGTACTTTGATTATCTATATGAATTGTAGTGTTCATAAAGTTGTACCCATAGTCCAAAGAATTGGTTCACGAATCCAAGGACTTGTCCACAATTTGCGGCGAAGCATTATACGCCAGTTAGTTGAGGTGGCCACGATGGTTTGTTTCTTGCATTGCCAAGAAATCAACCTCTTGCCAAGAAATTGGCGACCCCCCGGTTGTGGATCTTATCAGTTGCACCGGCTAATCATGTCACTATATGCTTCCAACTTGAAAGGAGATTCTTTTGGGTACCAAAGGCCTAAAAGAGGTTGGCCTTTGATGTACTTAAAGATCTTCTTGACGAAGATTGAGATGGGAAGCAAGTGGAGTGACTTGATGTCGAGAACAAACACTGCGGCAAATGTAATATCGAGTCTTGAAGTGTCAAATACATCAATGAACCAATCATGGACTGTCTGGATGAACATTCACGGTAGATGCGGTTCATTATTTGCTTTAGCCTGGAGCTTCATGGTGTTGTGGAGTCTAACACCTTCCATACCAAACTTCTTCAAAATGTCCCTCACATATTTATCTTGGTGATAAAGATGCCATCTGTTCTGTGAACACGGAGACCCAAAAGAAAGTAAGCTCTCCCATAGCACTCATTTGAAATTCACCCTTCATAAGTTCCTCGAATTCACACCAAGCCGTTTGTGGAACCAAAAATAATGTCGTCCACATACACTTGCCAGAATGATGTGCGAGTAATTCTTCTTGAGAACGAGTTTTATCAATAGCACCTCTTCTATAGCCATGCTTGGTGAGAACGATGGCCAGAGCATACCAAGCTCTAGGTGCACGATGTAAGCCATAAGAGCTTTAACCACCTTGTAGACATGTTTTGGGTGATCGGGGTCTTCAAATCCCTTGGGTTGAGTGACATAGACCTCCTCTTCAATCTCACCATACAGAAAAGCACCCTTGACATCCATTTGATACACCATGAAACCCATGTATGAAGCATATGCCAAGAAGATGCGAATTGCTTCAACTGGGCAGCAAGTCTGAACACTTCATCATAATCAATCCCTTCTTGTCACGAAGCCTTGAGCTACCAAGCGATCATCTTTGACGAATCAAGTTATCTCACACAGAAGTAGCCACTTGTGAATGACCAACTGTAAGAAACTTAAAAGCAGCTGAGCACAAATACAATGAAGATCAGGAGAATACAGTGGATTCCCGGGTCGTTAAGTCCCACGGAGGATGAATTGGTGTTTAAACAACTTCAGATGATAGAATGATCACTAAGGATAGTGATCAGTAAAGATTTCGATGGATAATTACCTAAAGAAAAGATCTACAAATTACAGCGATTTAAATGCAAATTAAAAAGATTAAAAAGATAAAAGATATTAAATAAACGCTATCACTATTTTTAAAGTGATGAACGTTTATGTGATTTTATAAAACTAAATAACTTAAATAAACTATCTTAACTAAAACGTAAACTCAAAATATCTAAAGCGTTACTTAAAACTAAAGCAGTTATTTACGAAAATGGTATTTAGGCATAAGACAAAACGTAAATTTTATGAAATAAAAGGCCTAAGAGTGTAAAACTAATTTTCTTACTTTCTATATGATAAAAGAAAATTTTAGAAAAAAGATTTATATTTTTTAGACTTTTAGATTTTTTATTATGAATTAATTAAGATTTTACACTAATTAAATGATTAAAAATACTAAAACTTATTGGAAAAATCTGAAACTTTTTGTAAAAATACTTTATACTATTACAAATTTAATAAAAATAGAAAACGGAAAAAGCGCTTGAATAAGCTATAAATAAGCTAAGTAAGTCGTTATAAGCTAAAATGAGAAAAGTGGTTATATATTAGATTTTGCAAATGATAACAAGAAAAGACCAAAGAGCTATTGGTACAGTACACACACTAACACCCTTAAAGGGGAGGTCATGTTGAACCTTGACCTCCCACTTTTGCAAAACATTTTATTTTTGAAATTTTCTTTTTACAAACACATTAAGCACCTTTAAATAAGCAATTTATTCAACTGACTTTTTGAAAACCACTAATAAGCTCATGCTTGACTTATTAATCTCAACAGTTGGTTTTAAAAATGAATAAGCACAAGTATTAAGCCAAGATGGCTAATAAGCTAATGAAATAAGCAAATGCAAACTGAAATAAGCTAAACTAAAGATTATAAGCTAACATGAATACTGAATAAGCACAATAACCACTAAATAGCACTGATTAAGCACAAATAAGCAAAAGCATTATCTGTTTACCAGAACTGTTATAAATCACTAGGCACTTTTAAGCTAGAATTTAGGTAATCTTGAAATAAGTTAGGAAGTGAAAATAAGCATTTGGACTAACAAGTTGACCTAATAAGCTTTCCAAAAAAGCTAAGTTACTCTGTAATGTCCACGATGAGCTTATAGGGAGAAAAATGGCTGGTAACAATTTGAGTGATCAGTTGAACTAGATAAAATGGACAAAAATATAAGCCTGAGCGGGCTTATCAAATAAGCTATAAACTAGAAAATTAAACTTGGACTCTCAAGCCAGCAAGGAAAGCTACCAAAAGAACTAAAATTTACCAAGTATAGTTCATTAGTAAGCTTTTTACAAGCTTATGAAAAGGGCATGCAACCATTACTGAGGGAGGATTGGACAAGGGGTCCAAAATAAGCTACAAATTAAGCTATCTATAAGCTAATTAAGAGTAAGCTAGTATTTTATATTTTCTTTAGCAACTACATATTATTTTCCCAAAAGGGCATAAGCTAAATCCTAATATCTAATCCTATAGAAAATTATTCATTTTATTCAAAAACGACTTAATGAAAATTTGACTTTTAAAATTACTAACTTAGTTTGACTTTTATCAATTTTAAATCTATCCTACTGATTAATTATGATATATTAAGATGTAATAAGGTTATATTAAGCTATTTTAACAACTTTTAAGCTAATATGATGATTTATGCAACTCAAAATTCTTAACGATGCATTAATGGGTATGAACTGGAACTTTGACTTTTAATGAAATGAGGACTAATTTTATTGCTTGATTGAGTTGTTATAACCTACTAAGACTTGAACCAAATAAGAACAACAGCTATATCAACCTATAACACAGTGATACAAACTAATCCAAACATCCTTTTTAGAAGCAGTTTTGAAGCTAAACACACTAAAATACCTATTTAAACCAAGGAATCCATTTAACAACTTATAATAGCGTATTTAAACAAGATTAAGCTAAAATTAACAGAAATTAAACACTTATACTATAATATGCAAATTTTAAGAAAATTGCTTACAAATTTAGTTCAAGCACAGGTCAAGGAAATATGAACTGAGAATCACTCCTATTTGCTTACCAATAAGCACTAACCCACTAAGCAATCCAGAATACCTTTGCTTCAGTCTTTAGCACCATATCCATGCCTTTTTTATTTTTAACTAATTTCTAAGTAATTTTTGGAAATTTTTGAGTTGTGAAACTAAACTGGAAATTTAATGTTTCTAACAACTTAAAAGCTTTTTCAAGAACTTATATAAGCAAGTACTAATAACAACTAATAACAACAATGGAATAACATGAGATTTTTGAGCACAAGTAAAATTTTGCATAAACTTAAAACTTGCATTAAAACTGATGTGATAAAAAGAGTTATATTACACTGTGAATACTTAAAACAGTACTTAAAAGCTTTAAATTACATTGGAAAGGTAAAATTAACTAAGTCGACATTTTCTAAGCTAAAACTACACTACTTGCCTTCTTCTCTCCTTCTTCCTTGATATTTATTGACCTCTGAGACTCCCCACATGCTTCTGATCTTATCCCACCACCATTGGATCTCTGAAACACATCCTAGCCATTGATCTTACTTTTGGCGCCAAAAAGTCTTTGGGCAGTTTATTTGCATTAATTGGGTTTGGGAGGATATGGAGGTGGAGGGGGGATGTTAACCAGCTGGGGGGATAAGGTTGGTGAGGTGGAAGGTGAAAACAGTGGTTAAAACCAACTGGTTTTTCATAACTTTAATGAAGAAAGTCTGATGGCGGTTTATTTGATTTTAAAAGTTGGGCCGGGTCAAGGTTTTTGGGTTGGATTGGGCTTAGTTATATTAGAGGGTCCGGATGGTTTAGTTTAACAACAAGGACCTTTTATGCAATTTAGCCAAAGTTGAAGGTCTGATTTTTACAAGTTTCCAAACTTTATCACAAGGGTAAAACACTGAGTAAGAAGAATAGTACAAGGACCTATATTGATAATTTCCATTTTTTTAAATCCAAGGACTAAAATTGTCAAGTTTGAAACTTGAGGGACCAAACATGTAAATTCTCAAAAGTTTTATCATAAGGACCATTTTTGTCATTTATAAATAGAACAAGGTTAAAATTTGATAATTTTCACTTTTTAAATTAACCAAGGACTATATTTGACATTTTCAAAGTTAAAGGACTAAAGTTGTCATTTTGTGATTTTTGAACTTTAAAGGGTTTGTTTTGACAACTTTTGAATCTTATGGACCTAAAATGATAATTTACAAGTTTTTGAATTACGGTGATTTTGACAACTTTATAACGGGGACTAAAAGCCAATTATGCAAACTTGATACGTTTTTCACCAGATTTTGATGTTTTTGCATTTAAAACATATAAAACACTGTTTTATGATATTTTCATCATTTTGAAGCATTTACGAAGTGTTTAGGATGTTTTGGCACTCTAACAGTATAAAAATGATGAGTATTTAGACAATTCATCATCCACTTAAGATATTGCTAGTCCCTAGCAATGATTTATGAAAAGTTAATGGATTTTATCTTTTTACCAAAAGCCATTAGTAGCCAATTGTTTAGTTCAAGTAAGAACTTTGGCACAACGATAACCAAATGATTTTGAGCAAATCATAAGCTTTCAACGGATTTGATTTGTCTTTACCGAGCCGTACCCTTGGACTAGCCAACTCTTAGATAAATTATCAATATTATCTTTGGTGAGCTGAATACCAATTATGGATTTCCATCTGCCTTTACCACAAGCCATAATCTTGCGGGCTAGCCAACTCTTCACTTTTTAGGATATGGTGAGTTGATTACCATACAACTTATAAGCAAGTTGTCAACTAAAAACGGATTTGGAATATCTTTACCAAGAGCCGTTTGCTCCTGGATTAGCCAATCCTTTTGTGGGTTAGACATGGTGGAGTGATTACCATTTGTTGTGTTTAGTACATAGTACTTCCACTAAATAAAAAATTTTAAAATTTGGCCATTTTGGGGGGAAAAGGGACTAAAAGGGTACATTTATGATCAAAATTAGAAATTTCCCCAACAGAAATGAATATTGTCCTCAATATTCAAAGTATGGAAACACAACAATTATTCTCTTTTTTAATATTCACAATTTTCATTCATCCATTTTTTTTTTTTTTTTTAAGATCTCTATACAACGTGAATTCCACACTAAGTGGTACACACGGGTGAAAACCCATGTTTAACTATTGTTTTTGATTACCGAGTCGCTAGCTTGACTCGACACCGAATTAATTTGTTCATGGGGAAGTAAGTGGAAGAGACAATCTCCATCGGACTTTCGTTCAAGATGTTTGGATAAACATTGAAGTACGTAAAAGTTCCACACCGATGGTCTGATGACAGACAGGGCCTACCATGGTAATACATGGAAATGCAGGTCAAAGATAATGTCTTCATTCGAAAGGAGTGAAGAAACGGGGGCTTAACGGATATATATGAAGAAAAGAAAGAAAATCATGATACAAATCATGACTAACTCTTCATCCTCAATAGGAGAATTCATAGTTTCATGAATCTCATCGGTTAAGCTCGCTTGATCAAGACATATTATGGGAATGTCTAGATCAAAGTAGAAATTATCATACTCGTGCGGAGATATGATATGAGTGAGTTTCAGGAGAACTCCTCGAAGTGAATGAATCATATTCTGGTTTGATGTGAGTGAGTTCATTGGCGAACTCCTCAAAAGTGAATGATTCATAATCGGGGAGAGAATTATGAGAATGAGAAGTGGTAATACCACTAATCTTCTCTCCCATCTGATCAAAACAGAAGGCTTCCATTTCCGGAATAGAATCATCGGAAAAAATGTCACTATCCTTTATGGGGATAGGAGATGAAATGGGTTTTTCTTTGAAAGCCTCGATTTTAGAAATGAGAAGACTGACATTCAGTAATGTTGCACGAAGTGCTTCATCTTTGATTTCAGTAACTTCATCATTCTCTTCTTCTAAGCTAACAAGCTCAGAAGTAATTCTTCCATATAACGATGTCTCACAAATAACGAATCGTCATCATCAGAATCGGAGGACATCTCAACATGATCATTTTGGAAGACAAGAGGAGGAGGGATATCACACACATGATCAAAATTCCTGACTCTCTTGGGATTGGGACAAGGTCCTCAACACTAGACTTTATGAATTCGTCCGATTCCTTTGAGAACAGTGTCGAGATGCTCCCCCATAATAAGAGAGTGAGTGGGAGCTCCGGGTGTGAGCAGTTGTTTGAGATGAAATCTCAACTGGGGATATCATCGATGAACTTGATGAATCTTCAAGTGTATCTTCATCATCACTGTCATCAGGAATAAAATGAAATTGAGAGCTAGATGGGCTGCTTTTTCTTTGCAATTGATTCCCAACAGATTTTCAAAGGCAATTTGGGATTTTAATTTAGCGGCCATCTCATTAGCAATTCTTCCATGGATTTCTCATGTGAATTTTGAATGACAGGACATTGTGGGAGTGGAGATTTGTCAAAACCGGAAGGTTGACATTGATAATCATCATGAGGACCCACACAATATACACAAGAAAACATTATGAAATGCAGTCTTATTGAACTCCTCACCTCTTCATTAACTCAGAAGCTCAGATGAGTGTCTTGTTGGGTTTGTTGAGGAGTTTGAGTTATTTGGCTGTGGAGATTGGTGTGATCTGAATAGTCATAATTGTTACAAGGAAATGGATTCCTGTTTGACAATCAGTGAAATGGGGACCTCCACAGTTCTACAATGATAAAACTGTTGAGCCCGGATAGGTGAATCATATGGATATTGGTCATATCCAAAGTTCCGAGCATCATCGGAAAACTGTTCATAGACAATCGTGTTTCCGGATTGACACTCAAATCCTTGGTGAGGACCTCCACAGAATTCACAGCGATGATGTTGATTATGAGGATGAGTGGTCGTGGTGGGTAATGGAAAAGTTTGAGGGGTCGTTAAATGAGTTCGGATGAGGATCATAATCAAATGAATTCCTCGAACCACAAAACAAACAACTCCGTTCGAATACCATTACCATTGTACACACGTACACCAACGACAGGGTGAACCATAAAGAGGCTCACCACAACCGACACAAGGAATAAACGATTCTATTTGAGAATTATGAAAAGGAATCAGTTTATTCAAAGAATCAACAAAACCAACATGGTGATATGAATGACTATTAAGACTCAAAGAACATTTTGAAAAATCCGGAGGTGGGACAAGTGGTGTGCTCTGAGAGCTAGCAATTTCCACCACTTCCGTTATGGTCTCCGGTTCAGGTTCTTGAGAAACGTGAAGATTAGGCAAGTCATTCTTGCTAGTCACCGGTCTCAATTCGCATGTTTGCTTTTAACCGTAAATCGTGAAAGTGTAGGATCAATTTTAGACGACTTAGGAGCAATTGAGGGATTAGATCTTTGGATAACCGTTGGTTGGACGTATTTAGCACTTCCTTTATTAGAGGAAGTACCGGTCCTTTGTCACCCGGTTTCTCGTTCTATTTCCCTTGAGAATCAATGGATCATCACGAACAACACGAATTCTTGACATATGTGATAAAGTAGGAAGTTTTCAACCGTTCAATTGTCCTCGAGAGATTCCATAAGAATAGAAGAAGTTTAGAATCAAATGTATAGAGGGTAAAGGGATAAAGAATTAAAAAGGGTAAGAGGGTAAAGATGAATATTTTTGGATTTTTGGATAAATATTTTATAAAAAGAAAGAATGAAAATATTTTTGGGGTTGCTAACACTTTAGGAAGAGTGTTAATGAACTTTTAGATTTTTTTTTTTTTAAACTTTTTACAAAAGGTGGTATATGTGCAGAATGGATGCGAAATGCTTAAAACACACTAACGGCCTCCCGTGTGGCGTAAAAATTTGATCTGTGCTGAACCGTCAAGTTATCTCACGCAAGCTGGCCACTTGTGAATGACCAACTATGAAACAAAAGCACTGGAGCAATCAATGGATCAGGAGAATACAGTGGATTCCCGGGTCGTTAAGTCCCACGGAGGATGAATTGGTATTTAAACAACTTCAGATGATAGAATGATCACTAAGGATAGTGATCAGTAAAGATTTCGATGGATAATTACCTAAAGAAAAGATCTACAAATTACAGCGATTTAAATGCAAATTAAAAGAAATTAAAAGATAAAAGATATTAAATAAACGCTATCACTATTTTTAAAGTGATGAACGTTTATGTGATTTTATAAAACTAAATAACTTAAATAAACTATCTTAACTAAAACGTAAACTCAAAATATCTAAAAACGTTACTTAAAACTAAAACGAGCGTTATTTCGAAATGGCGCTTGCCGCGAAAAAACGTAAATTTTATGAAATAAAAGGCCTAAGAGTGTAAAACTAATTTTCTTACTTTCTATATGATAAAAGAAAATTTTAGAAAAAAGATTTATATTTTTTAGACTTTTAGATTTTTTATTATGAATTAATTAAGATTTTACACTAATTAAATGATTAAAAATACTAAAACTTATTGGAAAAATCTGAAACTTTTTGTAAAAATACTTTATACTATTACAAATTTAATAAAAATAGAAAACTGGAAAAAGCTGCTTCGAATAAGCTATAAATAAGCTAAGTAAGTCGTATAAGCTAAAATGAGAAAGAGTGGTTATATATTAGATTTTGCAAATGATAACAAGAAAGACCCAAGGTATTATTGGTACAGTACACACACTAACACCCCTTAAAGGGAGGTCGCATGTTCGAACCTTGACCTCCCCTTTGAAAACATTTTATTTTGAAATTTTCTTTTTACAAACACATTAAGCACCTTTAAATAAGCAATTTATTCAACTGTGACTTTTTGAAAAATAACTAATAAGCTCAGCTGTTTATTAATCTCAACAGTTGGTTTTAAAAATGAATAAGCACAAGTATTAAGCCAAGATGGCTAATAAGCTAATGAAATAAGCAAATGCAAACTGAAATAAGCTAAACTAAAGATTATAAGCTAACATGAATACTGAATAAGCACAATAACCACTAAATATGCGATTAAGCACAAATAAGCAAAGCCTTATCTGTTTACACGGAATTATAAATCACTAGGCACTTTTAAGCTAGAATTTAGGTCTTGAAATAAGTTAGGAAGTGAAAATAAGCATTTGGACTAACAAGTTGACCTAATAAGCTTTCCAAAAAAGCTAAGTTACTCACCAATGTCCAACGATGAGCTTATAGGAGCTTATGAAAACTGGGTAACCCATGAGTGATCAGTTGAACTAGATAAAATGGACAAAATATAAGCCCGGCAGGCTTATCAAATAAGCTATAAACTAGAAAATTAAACTTGGACTCTCAAGCCAAAGAAAGCTACCAAAAGAACTAAAATTTACCAAGTATAGTTCATTAGTAAGCTTTTTACAAGCTTATGAAAAGGGCATGCAACTTTGCACAGAGGAGGATTCAGGACAAGGGGTCCAAAATAAGCTACAAATTAAGCTATCTATAAGCTAATTAAGAGTAAGCTAGTATTTTTATATTTTTCTTTAGCAACTACATATTATTTTCCCAAAAGGGCATAAGCTAAATCCTAATATCTAATCCTATAGAAAATTATTCATTTTATTCAAGAAACTTAATGAAAATTTGACTTTTAAAATTACTAACTTAGTTTGACTTTTATCAATTTTAAATCTATCCTACTGATTAATTATGATATATTAAGATGTAATAAGGTTATATTAAGCTATTTTAACAACTTTTAAGCTAATATGATGATTTATGCAACTCAAAATTCTTAACAGTAAACTGTTAATGGGTATGAACTGGAACTTTGACTTTTAATGAAATGAGGACTAATTTTATTGCTTGATTGAGTTGTTATAACCTACTAAGACTTGAACCAAATAAGAACAACAGCTATATCAACCTATAACACAGTGATACAAACTAATCCAAACATCCTTTTTAGAAGCAGTTTTGAAGCTAAACAAACTAAACTACCTATTTAAACCAAGGAATCCATTTAACAACTTATAATAACTGTATTTAAACAAGATTAAGCTAAAATTAATAGAAATTAAACACTTATACTATAATATGCAAATTTTAAGAAAATTGCTTACAAATTTAGTTCAAGCACAGGTCAAGGAAATATGAACTGAGAATCACTCCTATTTGCTTACCAATAAGCACTAACCCACTAAGCAATCGAATACCTTTGCTAGTCTTTAGCACCATATCCATGCCTTTTTATTTTTACTAATTTCTAAGTAATTTTTGGAAATTTTTGAGTTGTGAAACTAAACTGGAAATTTAATGTTTCTAACAACTTAAAGCTTTTTCAAGAACTTATAAAGCTTCAAGTACTAATAACAACTAATAACAACAATGGAATAACATGAGATTTTTGAGCACAAGTAAAATTTTGCATAAACTTAAAACTTGCATTAAAACTGAAAGTGATGACTGAAAAAGAGTTATATTACACTGTGAATACTTAAAACAGTACTTAAAAGCTTTAAATTACATTGGAAAGGTAAAATTAACTAAGTCGACATTTTCTAAGCTAAAACTACACTACTTGCCTTCTTCTCTCCTTCTTCCTTGATATTTATTGACCTCTGAGACTCCCCACATGCTTCTGATCTTATCCCACCACCATTGGATCTCTTAAACACATCCTAGCCATTGATCTTTTGGCCAAAAAGTCTTTGGCAGTTTATTTGCATTAATTGGGTTTGGGAGGATATGGAGGTGGAGGGGGGATGTTAACCAGCTGGGGGGATAAGGTTGGTGAGGTGGAAAGGTGAAAACCAGTGGTTAAAACCACTGGTTTTGGCTAAAACAACTTTGGTGAAAGAGTCTGAGAAGCGGTTTTATTTGATTTTAAAAGTTGGGCCGGGTCAAGGTTTTTGGGTTGGATTGGGCTTAGTTATATTAGAGGTCGGATGGTTTAGTTTAACAACAAGGACCTTTTATGCAATTTAGCCAAAGTTGAAGGTCTGATTTTTATAAGTTTCCAAACTTATCACAAGGGTCAAACCTGCCAAGTAAGAATAGTACAAGGACCTATATTGATAATTTCCATTTTTTTAAATCCAAGGACTAAAATTGTCAAGTTTGAAACTTGAGGGACCAAACATGTAAATTCTCAAAAGTTTTATCATAAGGACCATTTTTGTCATTTATAAATAGAACAAGGTTAAAATTTGATAATTTTCACTTTTTAAATTAACCAAGGACTATTTTTGACAATTTTCAAAGTTAAAGGACTAAAGTTGTCATTTTGCGATTTTTGAACTTTAAAGGGTTTGTTTTGACAACTTTTGAATCTTATGGACCTAAAATGATAATTTACAAGTTTTTGAATTACGGTGATTTTGACAACTTTTATAACTTGGGGACTAAAACGCCAATTATGCAAACTTGATACGTTTTTCACCAGATTTTGATGTTTTTGCATTTAAAACATATAAAACACTGTTTTATGATATTTTCATCATTTTGAAGCATTTCTGAGTGTTTTCAGATGTTTTTGGCACTCTAACAGTATAAAAATGATGAGTATTTAGACACTCATCACCAACCTTGCTTTGTTTTTTTATCACAACACCCCTAGCATCTCTCTTATTCTTCAAAACCCATTTTGTCCCAATGGCATATTTGCCATCAGGAAGTGGAACCAAAATCCAAACCTGCTGATTGTGAAATTGTTGCATTTCTTCTTGCATTGCTTGAGCCACTTGAATCGTTGAGAGCTTGAGAAACACTAGTTGGTTCCACGAGGAGAAAACAAGCAAACAGAAATGCTTGAGGTCCGTGTGATTGTCTCTTTCTTGGTTGGAGACATAAGAGAAAAAGCAATCATCTGGCCGAACCGGTGATAGCCCTTCTTTCTAACAGGTGCGAAGATCACCTATGATGTTGGATTGAGGATGAGCAATGTTGATCCTGTGAGTAGTGGTGGGGTTGACTTCAATGGATGAGTCAAGATTAGTGATGGTTGGCTCAAATTCAGCATCATACGAGGGTGAGGTGAAGATGCCAGCTTTGGGTTGATGATTTCCAAGATCCGAAGGTTTTGGAAGCGTGTATAGGGTTCACCAAAGTCGAAGATACTTGAGAAGAGCAATAGCCAGCGATTTGGGGAAGGTAGGTGTGACAGAATCAACTTCAGCAGAAACATAGTTTCCACCGACTCCTTTATTAACAACCTCTCCATTGGTTTCTGCTGCTTCAAGCAGCGCAAATTCTTGAGCGGAGCTAGCAAGGTCCTCAGCATAATGAGAGTCATCTTCATCACTCGAATCAGCAGTATCCTTGGAGGTGGTACCCGCAATATTGTTAGGGGAGAAAGAAGGTACAAGTATGGGTTGCTCATCATCTTCAAACTCATTTTTAGAGCCATCATCTAGGGACCTCATTGTTAGTTGGAGACACTTGAGGACCTGCATTTTGGTTAGCCAGATGTCGTGGTAACCCGGATAGTCGGCTTAAGTAGTCAAGATCAAGGACCATGAATGACCTTGTCCTGTGAACATTAGGCTTATCTTCCAAAATCTGGGTTCAACGTCGACCACAATATAACCATCATCGCCTTCTCGTCAAACTTTCCCAATGGATCACGTGTTCCGAATGGTCACTTGACAACCAAAAGGTTTTAGGTAGTGAATGACAGGAACCTTCGAAAGTTCATATGGGGTTTTGAGTTGTGGTCTAGTAATGGACACCTGTTTAGCACATAGCAAGCAAAGGCAACCGATCCAGAACATAGTGGGCGGTTTAGAGTCTGCCAAGCATGGATCTAGACCTCTATTAAGGTCCTATTCTTTCTTTCACCACCCATTTTGTTGTGGGGTTCTTGGATTACTATAGTCCCTTTTTATGCCTTTTGACCCACAGAGTTCTATAAGAACAACATTTTAAACTCTGTCCCATTATCACAGCATACCTTTGACCTTTTTGTTCAATGATTTTCAACAAGAGTGATGAATTCATCAGACACTTGAGATGTTTCATCTTTGGTTCGAGAAAGAAAACCCAACAAAATCTGCTATAGCCATCGATGATCACCAACGAATACTTATGATGCTTCGACTTGAGTTGGACCAAACAGATCCATGTGAAGCCCGAAGAGGTTCAATAATGATGCTCATAGCATTGATAGCTTTGTAAGAGGCTCTGTGTTGTTTTCCTTTATTGCAAGCGACACAATTATGATCATTGGTAAACACTTTGGTGGGAAGACCTTCAACAAGACTCATTTAAGAGAGTTTGTTAATGGTCTTGAAATTCACATGCGCCATCCTCCTATGCCATTTTGTGGATTCATCAAGTGATGCTTTTAGCCAAACAAGTGAGGTCACCACCGTTGAACTTCATTAGGTTAAATGTGTATAAATTGTGAGTTCGAGGAACTTTCAGCAGAATGAAGTTTCTTCGGGAGTTTGAAGTCTTTAGACAGACAAGACATTCATTCTCAGTGAAGAACTTTATTCTTAGTGTCATAGATTTGTGAAACAGAGAACAAGTTGAAATCTCAGTTCCTTAACAAAGTACACATTTTCAAAATCTAGATGAGGTGTCTTTATAGTGCCTTTCCCTGTGATACTACCATCACTTCCTCCAAAAGTCACATTGCCTCCTCCTTCTATGGGGACAAAATTGTGCATCATATCCCTGTTCCCGAGACATGCTTCGGAACAACCACTATCAACAATACCAATATTCTTATGCTTAAAGGGATGATCATACAAACAACAATAAAATATATACATACGGTTAGTATACTATGGAGGTTCAAGTCATTCTGACTTGAACCTCTTGTGGATCACAGTTTAGGACAAGAGTATTTAGAGAATCCACCATTGTTCTTGGTCCTCCATTGATAATTGGGTCCCTTGTTAGTCCAAGAACAACTGTGAGGGCTTCATGGCAGGTGCTCCCATATCCCATCCCAGCATACATAGAGTCAACATATGTAGGCCAATAACCATGTTTAAAGTATGGGCTAGTTGGTTGCACATAAGGTCTGGTGACTGATTCTCTCCAATGAGAGTCGTATTAGGCGCTTGTGGGACATAAGGTGGAATATTAGCAACATTGGTCCATTTAGATTTGTGTTTCTGGTGAGTAGTACATGCACCCAATCTTTGCTCATAAAAATCACAATCCTTAATCAAATGAAATTTACTTCCACATACAAAACATGTCTTCTTCTTGGAAGATTTATTCAAATAGGGAGATGTTTGATTACATGAAGAAGTACGTAAATTAGAAACATTCAGGAATTGTTTTTATGATGATTATTCAAAGATTTAAAGACAAGTCTTCGAAAAGTCTTGAAGTTGATTCCTCGGCTTCCTTAGAGGCTTGTAAGTAGAGTGCGGAGCTTGGAGTGTAGGCTCAGGCTTGGAAAGGTCAGACTTCTCATTTGAATCACAGTTTTCATAGGAAGTAGACCCGATCCGGATGAATTGTCACATCGAGCAAGAGACAAAGTCATTAGATGAGGTATCGGGGTCTGAGTCTTTTGACTTTTGCCATATAGATGATGTGATCCATCAAAGTCAACAGTGATGGGCAGTGCTGTGGCATAAATTCACCTCTAATAGGTCCAGGGACAGCATGCATATTACCCTCTTTTACAAAGTTAGCTAACCCTGATGGTGTGGATTTACGACCATCATACCTAGCTTACTCCTACATATTTTGAAAGCCTAATCCTAAGCAGAGAGGTTACAGATTGATCGTTATATAGTTCTCTAGCTAGATTATCACCGAAATTAACCATTGTTTATTCCTAGCTATTTCCTCGACTAATTTTTCTTTAAGCTCTAGGTTCTCGGAACAGACTTCATCCTTTGCTTTCTCGGGCAGTTTTAAGTAATTATTAGCAACTTCTAGATCAAACTGTAACACTTTTATCTTTTCCTCATAAGCTATTTGATTCTTTTGAAACCATACTTTTTGTCTTTCGTATTTTTAATGCTAGTTTATGAGCTTCATTTTCAACATAGCATTCATCAAACTTAGGTTTCATAGCATCATACGCTTCTTTAAGTTCATTGTAGACTACTAACCAAATATACAGTTGTGTAGATAAGATAGTCCCATCAAGGCAAACTGATCATGCCTTTCATCCAAAGTACACCTTGCCAGCAATCCAAGCTTATCAGAATCATGAGCTTCTTCATTTACAGAGTTCATGTGCACTCAGTTGACTGTTCATCCATGGTGAGGAGACTGCTGAAGCTCCAGTTTCTGTATTTCCTGTGATGGAAATGTAATTAGCTCCATCTCCACTTTTCCTGTCTTTGCATTCTCTTGAAATGCCCCATCCGGCAAAGTGAAACACTTGACTTTCCTCCTCCTCTGTCAAAGCTTTGGTTCCTTTCCCTTGCAAACTTCCTTCCGGACTTCTCTTCAACCTTTTGATGTCAATGATAGTAATGCCACTGCATTTTCAGTTTCATCTCCTCCATTTCAAGTGGGTCCAACTGATCAAAGTCTTCATATGCAAGATACTGCTGAGTATCATAGTCAACAACAAATGAATGAAGAACATCCTCCATCACACTACTAGTCTTAGTTTGAGAAGATGGTGGTGGGACGAGTGTTATGTGGTGGAGTGGGAGAGCAGGATGATGGAAAGTAGTTGGAACTAGGAGATGATGGAAAATAGTTGGAACTAGGAGCAGGTACCATCATGTTGGAGTAAGATGTCCCAACAAAAGTGCATGGCCAGAGAAGAAGATGTACGGTAGGGAGTTCTTACATCGAGTTCAAGAGTTCGAGTCATTTACGCATTTCATCAAGGTGATCATGTCCAACCCACCTTTAGCCTTGAGGCTATACTTACATGTAACCATGATGGAGGCAAGGATCGAAGGAACTTTCAGTTGCAGTCATCATTATCGGGTTACATTGGTTTAGGCACTCAAAATCCTATGGAACACTGTCGTATCCCTTGTAAATACCTTCTTCTTGAGATATTAAAGTCCTCGAAATTGTTGTCATGGACTTCCTCATTCTCTTTGATTCTTCATTTCCACGAACCTTGCTTTTGAGAGCCATCCATATGTCCTTCGCATCATCCATATGATGAAAATCACATAGATGATCTTCAGGTATGGCTTGAAGCAGAATAGTTTTTACTTTATGCTCTCTCTGCATAGCCGCCTCTTGTGGTTTTGGTGGAGCCATGATAAACTTCCCATCCCCTGCCGAATCATCTTCTTTAAACTGTTTCCTTTCTTTACAACCTCCCACATCCAATCAATATATTGGAAATCCAGTTTCCATCTTCATAGTCCAAAGTTCATATTCTTCCCTTTTCAAATAAGGAAATTTACCATTACTGTTTGAGAGACTGAGCTATTGCATGGAAGTGGTGTTGGTGTTGTTTGTGTTGTGACTTCATTTCATTATCGGATCCAGGCATGGTGACGGTATGTATGGTTGTATGAGGGTATGAATGGTTCTTAGTATGGTAGAGACTTCCCGAGGCTCGATTACCTTGTTGAACACAAAGACCTTGATAGATCTTTAAGCACTCGGAGATCGTTAGTGTTGCCTATGTAATCACAAGCAAACTAATAGAAGATCTCTACAACTCGTATTTTGTAGCGGAAAGTAAACACAAGTTATAATAACTAAGAACTCTTTGATCCTCTATGGATCTTTTGATTATAGAAACTCTATGTTTCAGATATGTTTTTAAGACTTGAAAGACTTTCCAAAAGCTTATCTATTACAAACTAGAATGGTTCCTTATATAGGCAAGAGAAACCCAAAATGAGCGTTACAATGTACGCTCTTAATACTAACATAGACCAAGCATGCATCTAGACAAGCATGCAACTAATCATATTGTTTTGTTCATCATATTGTTTATACTGATTAAGCTCTACATATACGGCGCCACCTATCTTTAATACGGTGACTTTTTTACTCTATACTTGAGCTTATCTCTCTCCTACGTGGTACGCACTTTCAATGACACAATATCGCTTTTAGCACTGCTGAAGTATTACTTGGCGAATCAATTCTTCTTCGGCAGAATCTCTTCGGCAGAATCTTCGGCAGAATCAGTAGTTTACCGTAGTTTACCTTAATTCCCAACAACATATGAAATAAGACATTTATTCATTAACTTTAAAAAGATATTACAGCTTAATTAAAAACTTTACAAAGAAAAAAAAAGTTACTAACAAAATAAAATGCTAATCTCCGTTTATATTCGGAATGTAAGTGCACGCAATATGTTCCTTTAGATCATAACACTGATTGTGTAAGTTACACCATCTTTTGATTGATAGATCGTGTGCATTCTTGATTCTTGATCTTGTTGAAGCTCGCGGTTTCGAAGTTCATTTTCATGAAATTTAAGATGTATCACATGTTCTTCGTTTTTTAAAATCATATTGTGTAATCACTACACCACAGAGGATTTTAGCGAGGGAGTGAATTGGCGACGATATGATTTCGTAGCTAAAGATTTAGCAGGCCCACAATTGTTAACACTTTTTGCCAAAATAGCCTGACTGCGGGACCTAAACGTTTAGCCTTGATGTGCGCGTGTCACTAAAATCCATATATATATATATATATATATATATATATATATATATATATATATTTATATATATATATATGGCTGGTATGGGACCCAAATTTTTGATGCCTTTGTTGTCGCTAAAATTTTAATTTTGTCCAAAAATAAAATAACCGCTATAAATATAAAAAATCCCGCCACACGTTTAGCGACGACACACGTCATCTATAAAAGCGAGGTTAGAAAATCTATTTATTTTTTTACCAAAAACAAAATACCCGCGAAAAAATCCCGCCACACTTTTAGCGACGACATGTGTCGTCGCTAAAAGTGAAATTCAATTGAAAAATGTTTTATGAATTATATATAATTGTTGAAATTAAAATTTAAAAATATTTACATTCGTTTATTTACTAAATTAATATTTTATTAAGGCACTAAAATTATTTTTGTAGTTGAAGTTTGTTTAAAATTTATTCATAATTGTTAAAATTAATTTTAATAGATATATAAATTAGTTTATTCACAAAAATAATATTTTATTAGTTGTTAAAATAAATATTAAAAGATATATATATCACAGGTGAGTCAGGATGATATTGATGTACATTAAATGTTAAACGGGATGATTCAATATGATACTGATATACAAGGTATGTTAAACATATGAGTAGAGATGATATTGATATAAATGAGATGTTAAAAGAATGAGTTAAGATGATATTGATATACAAATAATGTTAAACAGATGAGTTGAGATGATATTGATATACATGAGATGTTAAACGGATGAGCCTAAACAACAACAACAACAACAACAACAACAACAACAATAATAGTTGTAGGGTTAGAGGGGAAGCATTATAAGATATTTAGATGTCACAGGGTGTATTTTTAACAAGAACTTGAATGGCCCGCAAACACTTTCAATGACGGTTGGGCGAATTTTAATACCTTTAACCTGTTACATTTTATTAGCTAGGTTTTAAATAATGGTTTTAACCAAAAGCAACCCATCTTTACATAAATGGATCTAACTTTTGTCACCTCTTATTCTTTGTCGTATATCATAAAGTGTTAGTCGCATGTTTGTAGCAGCACAATAAAGAGTATAAAAATGGGGATCTTATAGGAAACCAAAAACCAAATCATCACATGAAATACCTTAATGGCGACATACGAGATTGTTTACGATTCTTGAGAACAAACGTATCCAGAGTTATGGAACCATCATTAAATTCACATTTGACCGTGGCCTCATAGGATCCAGCGTAACCTTGATCAGTGGCCTCTATGGTCACGTGGAAGAGATACGATGAAAACAATTTATGGTAATAGCTCTTCACGAATTGAGCCGATTAAATGTTCTTATGTCTGTCCTTGCTAACATACTGACAACATAAAATGTGTTTACAAGAAAAAAAGGGTTAACGACAGAAAGTCTCAAAAGTGGAAAGCAGGTGGAATGTAATCATACCATATGATAGGACTTGTTGAAGGCCGGGACAGCAAAATCAACAATAAAGCAGAAGAGAGCAAGCCTCTTGCTAAGTCGGTTTATTTCATTCTTATCAATCGGATACGATATGCCATTATGTGCAGCCTGCCACAAGATGAAATACGTTTATGTATATGTGTGTGCCGAACCATGGATGTAGGTGTACATAGATGAAGATTAAAGAGAGAGAGAGAGATGAAAATATTATGCATACAATTTTAGCTGTTGCATCATTCTCTTTAAACTTAAACCAAGCTTCCTTCCCGCGTTCATTTTCCAACTAAACGTATTGAATACACGGGTTCACTGAAAGAGAAAAACTTACCAAGTTACCATCAATGTGTTGACTCATAAGTGAAATACTATACAAGGGAGACACATACATTACCTTTTTTTGGTGAAATAGGAACTTGCATATACAACAAACATCTGAATCCCCTTGAACTTGTCTCTAGCAATATTCTATTGTAATAAATAATCCTTGTGTATATTTAGATTTGTAAAATAGTTTTAGAGCATAATATCTTTATATGACTACACCAGATGTCTCATTTTTTTGAATCTATATAAGAAGTCCCCAACTAGCAGGATGGTTATTATTTATTATGGGCAAGCGTAGCCATCAATAAGAAACAACCAAAAATATAGATGGAAATGCGTACGAGGCATGTTTTCCTATGCGGGAAATGTCTTTTCAATAGGAAATGTTTTGGGTACAAGGGTGTGGGCGATGGCCAGATCTCTGCAAGAAAAGAGAAATGTTGTATGAGTACAAAAAATATAAACATACAGTTAATTGTTTGATCCCTTTGAGAGAAAAAGAAAAAGAAAAAGATGCACTAAAATAAGGGTAAGTGAAGCTCTTATAAGTTTGTTTTATAAAGTTGAAGTCATGGAGCATAATATATAGTAACTACCATGACTTCAAGTCGTAATCATCCTATTTCTACAAGATACTACATAATCTACATATACGACACTCAAATACTAGTACATAATTCAATCCTATATACTATATTTATCAAAAGTTTGAACAACGGTATGAGTAGAGCATATAAAGTAAGCCTAAGTTTATCCAGCGACGCCAACAAATCACTTCTACTAATATTTAAATCATGTATCTAACGAGCCGAATCCATCACATCCCCATCCTAAACCTTAATCATCTCTTTTAACAATTTAATCCTACTAAACCCTTCCACTAATATAGCCATTCCTCCAATGACATTTCATCTAATATAGTTCCATCGAGGCGATTCTCTCATTGGACAAACAAAGAGTGTAGCATTTCGAAATCATTTTTCACAAAACTTAAGTTAGCCATATAATCAAACACCTTACATGCATCAGATTCAACTATCACATCCCCATCCAAAACCTTAATCATCTCTTTTAATAATCTCTAGTTAACTAATTTGATAATTAATTTGAGTTAGATATATCATCAAACACCTTATATGCAATAATTAACACAACTAACAACAACAATTTTAGAGCCAAAATTCAACGAATCACAACGAAATAGCTGTAACTACAAACCTCAAATTCAAAGAAATTTCAGTTCAAATTCACAAATTAAAACCACAATTTCAGTTCATGAAGTAATTAACGAATACTTGAGCAGGTTTGTTAACCGCAGGTGAGAGCGGTTTGTTGTGATTCTACGTTATGTGCAAATCATGAGGAGGTTTTAGAAGATGAGTTTGAGCGCATGAAATTTGAGCAGATGAGTTAATCGGGGTTGTTTGTTAATTGGGGGGTGTTTGAGCGGATTATTAATTTGAAAGCAATTAAAAAGGTTTTTTTTTTATAAAAAGATAAAAATAGAGTTTTGGTTTAGAATTTTATAATGTGAACTCTAGTTAGAACATGTTCAAATGGCCTTTAGTGAAACTTACCAGTTATCGCAATAAAAAGATAAATTTACTTACATATTTCTATCTATCTATCTAATAATATAATGTAAAATTGTGGTTAAACCTAAACATTTACTTGCACTTCTTCAAACTCGGGTTGACCCGGCCGGTTAAACCGTGAACCGATCAGGTAACCGAAAGGCGGTTTTGAGCTAAAAACGCGGTTAAACCGTGACCCGATGGCTCGGCCAGGTCAATTTGAAAATGAGTCTCCAAGGTATTGCATTTTTTAAAGCGGTAATAAAATTATACCTTTGTTCACACTTATCTAACAGTGTAGATAAAAACTTGGACATTATTATCTCTTTTATATAATTGTAGGTAAAATAATACTTTTAGTCACACTTCTTAAAAAGAGTAGATAAAATTATAGTTTTGCACTTTTGCCCACATCTTTTGAAAAGTGTGAGTAAAACAGTACACTTTTACTCGCACTTTACAAAAAGTGTAAGTAAAACTTCATATCTTCTGACACATTTTATAATGTGTAAGGAAAACTTACACTTTACAAAATGTGCGAATAAAACTAAAAGTGTGTTTTTTTTCCCTTAGCTAAGGGATTGGGTACACAAATCCATTTAACATTATTTCTTTTATATGTGAGACTTACTATTTTCTTTAGTTGGTCTATATCCCTAAAGCAAAAAATATTAACTATTTTCTATTAAGTGCTAGATATAGCACCCACATGGTTCTTTAACAAAGGAAAAAAAACATCTCTTAAAATTATGCTCACACTTTCTCTATAACATGTGTTATTATAAAAAGTGTCACTAAAAGACCCTTTTCTTGTAGTGGTGTCACTGTATCACACCCACTGGCGGAGCTATGAAGGGGCAAGGAAAGGTGGTGCCCTTGTCCCCTAATGTATTTTTGTTGTATTTTACATGATAAAAAATATACATTACATTTTTTACCCTCTTAAATCATGAGATTTACAGGTTTGGCCTTCCCACAATTTATAGTCTAGCTCCGCTACTGATGACACCTTTTAGGTATTTATGTAATGATTACATCTATAAGTTGGTTCCTTAGTATCAATTTTTTAATTTCTATAACCAATATTTAGAAAGTTAAGTATACTCTTCTCTTGGATCCTAAACAAAGCCATTGATCAGTATATATTCTAGCAAGATACATACATATATATCAAGTTTCAACATCAAGCACAAGACTATATGATGAGTACTAGCAACTTAGCAAGTGTGATTCTGTGTGTGATGTGTAATAATAAATGACCGATTTTTTTTGGCGTTCCTTTGCGAGTAAATAAAAGAGTAACACCAGACTTATATGCATAAAGAGATGCACTTCATCATATAACAGAAATCAGAACCAAACATACAAAAGTATATCTCAAACTCTGGTTCGCGGTAACAGAACGACACCCAGCCGCAAGGCAGATTATTATCATAGCATCATACATGATGCATATATACATACATACATACACGATGACACATCTATATATGCCTTATACATGTGTTCGTGTATATATTCAACTTAAAAAAGCACATGGAATTACTGGTTACCCCCTCCTGGCAACTTGTCCTTAATCTTGCCCGCGAGTCCCTTCTTCTCATGTCCGTCCTCTCCTACATTTCCATATTCACCACCGCCTACGGTGTCACTGGCATGAGTCGTGTGCTTATCCGCACCATGATCATCGCCGGGCATCTTCTCCTTGATCTTCTCCACCACACCTTGTTTCCCTTCTTTACAACCATTACCACCTCCCATTCCCATATTGGTTCCAGTACCTCCAATATTTTGACCAGTCGTCGTGTCATGAGTCATGTGCTCATTCACACCATGATCACCGCCAGGCAGATTCTCCTTGATCTTCTCCACCACCCCTTGTTTCCCTTCTTTACAACCATGACCACCTCCCATCCCCATATTGGTTCCAGTACCTCCAACATCATGACCAGCAGTGGTAGAGTGAAGTTGGTTTTGAACATGCTCATCAGTCTGGTGACCCTCTTGCTTCATGTAGTGTTCTCCTCCATATTGTGCCATTTTTTGAAGTGAAAAGTATAGGTTTGATATACAAGTGAAGATGCAAAATGTATAAGTACTTACAAAGATTTTGTTTGTGAAAGTTGATGAGATTAGATAGGATTTAAAGGGGTCTATATAGAGAGGAACTGAGAATTGATAATAAGGTACGTGGAAATTTGAAGACGCATGGCATGAAAGACCACCGTACACGTAAGAGATCTTATAATCGCATGCCACATTGCCCTATTAAAGGCTTCCGTACAATTGGTCATAAAAATAAGAAGATCGACAAGTAAAGCCTTATGTCGGTCCAATATTATGGAGTTGGTTTCTTAGAGAGCTAGGTGTCATGACGAAGTGAAAGTTCGTCGTCGCGCCACTTTAGCGCCATATCAGCATCTCATTTTTCCACAACTAACCACAACAAACCTCCTCCTCACTCATAACAAATCTCAACCTCTTCATTTAGGGCCCATAATTACACACACTACACACACAAACACACACAAACACACAAACCTTCTGCTTTTGTGTCGATTTACCTTCGCCGTCCCCACGACTTCACACTTCACGCATAGCCAACGAGCCAGGTGGCTGGCTGCCCACGCGAGGTGAGGGCTTACTCACGGAAGCCTCCACAACGACCACACCGTGCGCTCTTAATAAGGATGGAGGGTGTGTCGACTCACAATATCAACTCCACTTCAGTTTTTCTACTCAAATACTTTTCCACTCAACTTTTTTTAACTTTTGCAATATACTTTCTCCGTTTCATAATTATTGTTCATTTATTAACTTTTAAAGTTTTTAGTTTTCAACTTTAATCTTAAATATTATTATTTTTTTTGTTTTATTGTAATGCAAAATATATAAATATATTGAGTTTAGAAAGTATTTTCATTAGTATAGTTTTTATCAAATATTATATAACACAAATAAAAATATTTAAAATCAAAGTTACAAAATAAAAATTTCAAAAATCAACACTGAATAACAATTATAAGACGAGGGTAGTATTTTTTCTCATCCATTCACCGTTTATCCTTTTTATTAATATTACTCAAGTTAAATAACATAATATATGAAATAAGACATTTATTCATTAACTTTAAAAAGACATTACAACTTAATTAAAAACGTTACAAAAAAAAGAGTTACTAAAAAAATAAAATTCTAATCTCTGTCTACATTTGGAATGTAAGTGCGCGCAATATGTTCCTTTAGATCATAACGTTGATTGTGTAAGTTACAATATCTTTTAATTGATAGATCGTGTGCATTCTTGATTCTTGATCTTGATGAAGCTCGCGGTTTCAAAGTTCATTTTCATGAAAATTAGGACGTATCACATGTTCTTCATATTTTAAAATCATATTGTGTAATCACTACACCACATAGGACTTTTAGCCAGGGAGTGAATTGGCGACGACATGATATCGTCGCTAAAGATTCAGTGGGGCCCACAATTTTTAACACTTTTTGCCAAAATAGTTGACTGGCCCAAATGTTTAGCGACGACGTACGACATCTCGCTAAAATTAAGCCATATTATTTGTTTTTATTTTAATAGGGCTGGCTGTGGGACCCAAGCTTTTAGCGATAACGCTTGTTGTGCTAAAACTTTTAATTTTTGCCCGAAAGTAAAATACCCGCGATAAAGCGACGACACACGTCGTCTCTAAAAGTGAGGTTAGGAAATTTATTTATTTTTGCCCGGAAATAAAATACCTGCGAAAAAAATCCCGCCGCACTTTTAGCGACGTGAAATTCAATTAAAAACGTTTTAAAATTTATATATAATTGTTGAAATTAAAATTTAAAAATATATAAATTAGTTTATTTACAAAGTTAATATTTTATTATGGTATTAAAATTATTTTTGTAGTTGAAGTGTGTTTAAATTTATTCATAATTGTTAAAATCAATTTTAAAAGATATATAAATTAGTTTATTCACAAAAATAATATTTTATTAAGGTACTAATGGATTTCTATTTAAGAATGTTTTTAAAACTATTTATAATTGTTCAAATAAATATTAAAAGATATATATATATATATATATATATTTAGTTGAGATGATATTGATATACAAGATACGTTAAACGGGTGAGTCAGGATGATATTGACGTATATTAAATGTTAAACGGGATGATTCAAGATGATACTGATATACAAGTTATGTTAAACGGATGGGTCGAGATGATATGGATATACAAGTTATGTTAAACAGATGAGTCGATATAATATTGATATACATGAGATGTTAAACAGATGAGTCGAGATGATATTGATATACAAGTAATGTTAAACGGATGAGTCGAGATGATATTGATATACATGAGATGTTAAACGGATGAGTCTAAACAACAACAACAATAACAACAACAACAACAGTAGCAGCAGTAAGGTTGGAGGGGCATAATTATCAGATATTTAGATGTCACAGGGTGCATTTTTTTTAACAAGAACTGGAATGGCCCACAAACTCTTTAATGACGGTTGAGCGAATTTTAATACCTTTAACCTGTTACGTTTTTAGCAAGGTTTAAAATAATGATTTTAACCAAAAGCAACCTATCTTTATATAAATGGATCAAACTTTTGTCAACTCTTATTCTTTGTCGTATATCATAAAGTGTTAGTCGCATGTTTGTAGCAGCACAATAGAGTATAAAAATGGGGTTCTTTTAGGAAACCAAAAACCAAATCATCACATGAAATACTTTAATGACGACATACGATTATGATGCTTGAGAACAAACGTGTCCAGAGTTGTGGAACCATCATTAAATTCACATTCGACCGTGGCTTCATAGGATCCAGTGTAACCTTGTTCAGTGGCCTATATGGTCATGCGGAAGAGATACGACGAAAACAGTTTATGGTAATAGCTCTTCATGAACTGAGCCGGTTGAATGTTCTCATTTCTTTCCTTATTAACATACTGACAACATAAAATGTGTTTACAAGAAAAAAGGGTTAACGACAGAAAGTCTCAAAAGTGGAAAGCAGGTGGAATGTAATCATACCATCTGATAGGACTTGTTGAAGGCCTGGACAGCAAAATCAACAATAAAGCAGAAAAGAGCAAGCCCCTTGCTGAGTTGGTTTATTGCTTTCTTATCAATCGGATATGATATGCCATTACGTGCAGCCTGCGACATGCATGAAATACGTTTATGTATATGTGTGTGCCGAACCGTGGATGTAGGTGTACATAGTTGAAGATTAAAGAGAGGGGGGTGAGATGAAAATCTTATACATACAATTTTAGTTGATGCATCCTTCTCTTTAAACTTAAGCCAGGCTTTCTTCTTGCGTTCATGTTAGGATTTAGAAAATCCGTTAGTTAAATAGTCGGTCACCTCAAGTATATGTATTCGTTAGGAAGCTCGTAGTCGTAGTCTTATGTTAATAAGTAGTTAGTTAGGTAACACTGGGATTTCGACGCAGCTTTACTATCAGGCTGACCCATGGAATCTGGCACCCGTTCTATCCTCTCAACCGATCCAATCCAAACCCATCCACTACAAACCCCACCATATTAGATATATATTCTTATGAAAGATTGGTTTATCGTTTCTTTTGTTCTTATTTCTGTGGTTTCGATTTTGTTGACTAAGTATTTATCATATTGAGACAAAACGATAAGTAAAATGATAAAGTAGTGGTTGTACTTGTGCGATTTGTCGGGTAAGCGACGGTTCATTTAAGTTATTTGTTTATTTAATTGCTGAAGTTGTCTATTTTCTAAGCGATTTGTCCCGGTACGACGGCGTGTTTGAGCGACAGCGTTGTCTTAATCGACGGTTCGTCGAAGGACGTGTCTGTACCTTTAAGCCGATTTGTTGTTTAAAGTTTTATTTGGGAACAAGTATACTTGTCAAGTGAGCGATTTATCTTTTGAGACTTATTGTTTCTTCGCGGTTACGTTTTACTTTCTCTTGATTTAGTAAAATCCCGTGAAAGAATCTATTTCCCGATTTAATCAAAGAGTTTTGAAATCCCGTAGAATCAGAATCATGTCTACAATCACCTCTTCCGTTGCTGATGATGTACAAGCTGCAGGATGTGACACTCGTCCTCCCATGCTGGACATAACGGACTATGACTCTTGGGCTCAAAGGATCAGACTTTATTGCTTAGGAAAAGAAAATGGGGTTAACATACTTAAGTCAATTGATGAAGGACCATATCAAGTTGAGATTACCAGAGACATTCTTGAAAGCAGCTGGCCGATGGTTCAAGAATATTAGGATTGGATAAACCAAAGATTATGATGAAGTGACTGATAAGAGAAGAAGAGATACGATGCGAATCGTGGCTTCAAACATCATACTCCATGGTTTACCTAAGGATATTTACAAGTTGATCAATCAACACCGAAGTTAAGGCAAGTATGGGACAATGTTAAGATGCTTCTCTCGGTTCGAATTGACTAAAGAAGACAGTGAGTCTCAACTGTATGATGACTTTGAGAACTTTAAGATGAATCCATGGGAAAGTGTCATCAATATCATGTAAGATTCCACAAGCTTGTGAATGATATGAGGAATATCAAAATGACAATGCTAAATATTCAGCTCAATTCAAAGTGTGTGAACAACATGAATCCCCAATGGCACAAATTTGTCACTGCAGTCAAACTAAACAAAGGTTTGAAGAACACCAACTATGAACAATTGTATGCATATTTGCTCCAAAATGAGAAGCATGCTGTGTTTGAACGGATGATCCTTGAAAAGTTCAACAACAATACTGGAAATGCAAGCTCCTTAAATGATTCAACTGCATTCTACACTAATGTAGGAATAACCACCAAAGAATCTCAAGTCATATCAACTGGTAATGGTAATCACAAACTCATTCCGGATCCAGGTATAAGCCTCCGATTCGCACATTCATGGAAAATCTCGCCAATCAACTGTCTCTCATGGTTAGGCAAAATCTGAACCTCACTCCACACACAAAGAATAACCTCAGAACAACATCCAATCCCCACAATCAAGCTCTTGTTAGAGATGGAAAGGTAGGGCTGCAGTGTGTAAGGAAGACAAAATGAACAAGGAATGGCTGGAGCAGGTTATGGAAATACTGGAGTAGGCGGAGGATTTGTGGGCAATCAGAATCGAGGAAGGATCATGACTCAAGGTCAAGGGAAGCCAAACAAGTGTTACAATTGTGGTGGTGAAGGACATATTGCAAGGAGCTGCACATCTCCAAAACATCCACAAAATGCAGAGTACTTCAGGGACAAAATATTGCTGGTGCAAACTCGAGATAATGGAGCAATGTTGGATGAGGAAGAACTGCTATTTCTTGCTGAGGGAAATGCTAAAACTTATGATGCGGATGTTGATGAGCAGCCAGTGCATGGAATAGGTCACAATCATCCAAATGCGTTTCAAGTGGCAGATTGTGATGCATATGACTCTGATGTCGATGATGAACATACTTCCGCACCATCTTCATGGCTAGTATTTCTCCAATGGTCTCCAAAGGTCCCGCACCACAACAAGCAAGTCCCTCCAAGGAATCAATCATATCAGAGGTATTAAAACTATACGATGATGTTGATGTGCAAAATATACACGACAAGATACAATCAACTGAAATTATTGAATCAGATATTGAAAATATGGGTAATAGCAATGTTGTCCCATATGATCAATATGTGAAACAAAATGAAAGTGAAATTGTACCAAATAATGCATCTTATGCAGTCAATGATGAGTATATTTTTTATGAATACACTGCATGTGCCCCTGATGATTCTATAACATCTTAACTAAATGCCTATAAGGAACAAGTTGCTATATATGAACAACGTGCTAAGTTTGAGTTAACTACCCGTGAGCGAGATGGATAACCGGATGCTGCACAATTATCGAAAAGGTAATTTTAGGGAAGAAATTTTAAAACAAGAGTTGGATTCCTTACAAGAAAAGCTTAACAAAAGCTGTTAAACGAAACAAGAACTTCAAGAAAATGTGAAAGTACTTAAACAAGAATTCAATGCTAAGGAATCAAAACTTTTAAATGAATTTTCCAACCTAAAAACTTTGAAGAACAAATTTGAAAATAAATTGTATGCATAAGGAACACCATTCAGATCTGCCACATGATCACTAAGCATAGAGTTCTAAGTGATAAGCATAGCGTTGCACTTGTAGATGAACCAAATCATAAGGTGTGTATTAAAGCTAAAGCAACTCAAAAGGTAATCTATGATGGAAATGAGATTCTTAAGCCACTTTTGTGCGAAAGTGCATCGAGGAAGATAGAAAATTAGAAGAAGTCTCAAGAAAAAAATGGATGATAAACTTAAGAATCCCTTGTGCATAAAAGAAAATATCACCTTTAAAACACCAAATTATTCTAAGGAAAACTGGATTGCCTTTAATAAGTTAAGACCTCGAGACCAAATGACCCCTGAACATATGTTCTGGAAAAAGGATCTGGACAAGCAAAAGGCTGATGATTTTATCGAAAAGAATCCCCCTTGTAGGAAATTGCCTCTAGCCACTGTGTATCCTCCAAATACACCAATGCATTTAGTGCCTAGAAATATTCCCACTAATAGCTAGACATTAATCAGCCTTTATGTAGTTTACCAACTATTTGTTGATTTTGAGAAAACGTGTAAGAAGAGAATCACACCCACTGGGATAACTTAAGGGGAAAGGGGTTTTGAACAAACTAAAGAATGCTATTTAACCGAGGTCATGCCTTTCTTTAAACAACTTAAAGAACAATTTGAGAGCCTTCAAAAGGGAATGGACACAAAGATTAAAGAAAAATGAAAAGATGTTTAATGATATGGAATTTGAGGTTAGTATGTATGAACGTGAGCTTAAGAGCAATGAAATTGAGATAAAGAATCGCATCATTAATGATAATTTGATCTCTCAATGTGTTGCTCAAGATGTCTCTACAATGTTACAAATTATTCTATTATTAAGGCCTCAATTTCATGAATTAACTGTTGCATTAAAAGTTTCCCATGATCGCGTCATTGAGCTTGAAACCACAAATTCAAAATTGCATGATAAAGTAGAACAGGACGATCATGATAATTTGGTAAAACATTATTCTAAACTAGAAGTTGAACATTTTAATTTGAAACTAAAATATCAACATCTCAAAGAAAATATTAAAACCTCAAATATCAAGACATCCTCGGATGTTCCTAAGTTTGATGCAGTTTTTGAAATAAACAAACGTGACGAACATATTCGAGCTCACTGTAACACGATCAGAAGGTTGAAAACCCAAATTTCACAATTAAAGGGTGAAAAGAACAATGTGAATGGCTCCCAAATGCCTCCTTCTTTAGATTCTCAGTATTCTCAAAACTTTCATCTTCAAAACATCATTAATGTATTACAACAAGAAAATGAGAGTTTTCTAGAAGAAAATGAAAAGGTTAACGACACTTTAAAGAGTTATATGATTCAATGAAAGTCACTCGTGACAAGAACAATGAAAAAATAACTTCTTTACATAAGGAAATTGAGAATCAAGAGTCGTAAAAGAGAAAATGTCACTTGTCTGTAATGAGAATGTTGCATCAAAGGCATCTCATGATTCTAAGTATGTCAGAATCAGTAAAATATATTTCTCCTCACCTTAGAAATAACGAACTTGTGTTTCAAGAATATTTTTGTACCTTAAGGATAGTCTAGAATGTCTCCGTGAGATTGTCGAAGAGGATAGCATAAATAAACCACTTGATAGTGAAGTTAGGTATGCATGCTTATATGCCAAACGATCTCAGGAACTTTTAGAATGTTTAAGAGCAACATGCCCTAAATCCTTTTGTAAGAAAGATAAAGTCGTTATACCTTGCTCTATGCCTAGTGTTAAGCATGCAACCCGTGATATGCCATGTTCTCAGGCCGAAAGTCAAGCATGTGAACTTTGATGTTCCCCGCAAGTACTTCGATCCCAAAGACTTCTAGATCGGGAATGCATAAAGTAGTAAAACCAACTAATGTTCCCATCATTCCCTCTACAGGAGTAATCGGTGACACTAAGGCAAGCGGGTCAACGCCTCCGTGCAATACAAACCAAGATAGGACCTCACAAGCTAAGAGTGATCAATGAAAGAAAGTAGAAGACCACCTTAGGAACAATAAGTTTGTGTTGAATAAGGCTAATTGTGTTGATTCTAGTATTAGCTATAAGCGCATCTGTAATTAATTCAATTCCGCTACTTTGCAAAAATGTAATGAATGTTTGATTTCTTGTATTAATCATGAATGTGTTGTGAATGATGTGAGCAATTACAAATCTCCGTAAAAAATGTTAACACTAGAAAACAGGATAAGAAGGTCAGAAGACCAAGGTAGAAGAGGGCTAGAAAACATTGGAAACCAACAGAAGAAAATTTCGTAATGTAGGTTATCATTGGATACCAACCGGCCAGAATTCAATCTTAATGAGTTGTGCCCTAAATTATCTAGATCAATGCCCATTAGGAAATGGATGCCTACAGGTACAACTATACCTTTAAGAAGTGAACATACTTTGAATAGATCTACTGTTACTACTAGCCCGACATCTACCTCTAATGATATCATTGTTGCTACTTCTGATGTGGGTGCTCCAATCACATTTACTAACCAAGTGGAACCCTTTCTTGCATGGGGATCCTAATTGTCCAGTCATCCATTCTTGTCGTGTTCGCTTGCAGTCGCTCAAATCGCTCGTGGTACCCGGACTCAGCCGTTCCAAGCATATGACTAGAGATCGCCATGCTCATGAACTCGTGAGTAAATTTATCGACTGTTAGATTTGGGAGCGACCATTTTGGGGCAATTATGGGTTATGGAGATTATGTGGTTGGTGATAGTGTAATTTCACGGGTATATTATGTTGAAGGTCTTGGTCATAATTTGTTTTCTGTCGGTCAATTATGTGATTACGATCTAGAAGTGGCCTTTAGAAAACATACTTTTTTCGTTAGAGAACTTGATGGTGTGGAACTTTTAAGAGGAACACGTGGAACAAACCTCAGACACCATCTCTCTATCGAAGATATGATGAAGTCTTCTCCAATCTGCTTGTTATCTAAAGCCTCTAAAACAAAGTCATGGTTATGGCATCGTCATCTCAATCACTTGAACTTCGGAACCATAAATGATTTGTCTAGAAAGGACCTCGTAAGAGGTTTACCCATATTAAAGTATGAAAAAGATCATCTTTGTCCAAAGATGCCAATTGGGAAAAAGCTAGAAATATGCCCACAAACCCAAACCTGCAAACTCAGTTATGGAAGTTCTTCATGCTCTTCATATGGATTTGTGTGGACCGACAAGGCAAAACAAAAAATGGGAAGAAATATGTGTTAGTCGTTGTTGATGACTACTCTCGATTTACTTGGGTTAAGTTTTTGAGGACAAAGGACGAAACTCCAGATGTCATCATCAAACTTATCAAAATTGCTGGTTCGACTTAACAAGACTGTTAGAATTTTCGAACGGACAATGGAACCGAGTTTGTTAACAAAGAACTAAGTCAATTTTATGAAAGCATTGGAATCAGCCATCAAAGAAGTGTTCCACGATTCTCAACAGTAGCGGTGTAGTTGAAAACGAAATCGAACCTTGTGGAAGCTGCAAGAACAATGTTAATTTACTCAAAGGTTCCAATGTTTCTAGGGCCGGCCATTTCCACTGCCTATACCTAAAATCGCTCCCTTATACACACCACTCATGGAAAAACTCCATACGAACTTGTCCACAATCGAAAACCTGATCTCTCCTTCCTTCGCAGTGTTTGGTGCTTTTGCTATCCAACGAATGATGGTCAAGATTTAGGTAAATTAAGAGCTAAGGCGGACATTGGAGTTTTTGTGGGTTATGCACCAAACAAGAAGGGTTTCCAAATCTACAACAAAAGAACTCGAGATATCATGGAAACTATTCACGCCACGTTCGATGAGTCATGCGGGCAAATGGCTCCGGGACAATCAAGTTGGACCCGCATCTCAACATTCATTAAGTAGTCCCATTAGTTCTTCTCTTGTACAAAACCCCTCACCAGCAGTTCCATATGAACCTCCTTCTGAAGATGATTTGAAGAAATTGTTTGATACGATGTTTCATGAATACTATGAACCTATTGCTAATGATCACCTAATCCATCAACAAAGTACGCCCTAACCCGGTCAATGTAGATAACCCTTTAGTTTCAGGTCACCGAGTCATAAAGCCTCCTCTGCAGATCACTCATCATCATCATCAAATCCTCAATCATCGAGTTTAAATCATGGAAATGTTTCTGGCAACTATGATGGAGATTACCCCTTTGCTACTCCCGAAGATGCTCCATTTGAGAACATATTTGCTCCTGAACCAACTTCAGAACCATCTTCATCAAGAGATCCAAACTCTGCTACTTCAGTCCCTCCACAACAACCACACGAACACCTTAGAAAATGGACACATGACAATCCATTGGACAACATCATTGGAAACCCTTCTCATCCAGTATCCACTCGTAAACAACTTGCAACTGATGCCTTGTGGTGCTTCTTCAACTTCGTACTATCTAAGGTCGAACCAAAAGACGTTAAAACAGCCATAATGCCATGCAAAAAGAAATTCATGAGTTCGATCGACTAGATGTATGGGAATTAGTACCTTCTCCTGACTGTACTATGATCATTGCTCTTAAATGGATCTTCAAAGTAAAACTTGATGAGCATGGTGATGTGCTAAAGAACAAGGCTCGACTGGTTGCGAATGGATACCGTCAAGAGGAAGGTATTGACTTTGAAGAATCATTTTCTCCCAGCTTGCACGACGAGGCAATCAAAATATTCTTGGCTAACCCCGCTAGTAAGAACATGGTAGTCTATCGATGGATGTAAAGACCGCTTTCATAACGGAGATCCGAAAGAGGTTGTATACGCCGCCTGAAGGTTTTGTGAATCCGAGCATCCTACTCATGTCTATCGCTGAAGAAGGCCCTCCTTACGGAAGAAGCTCCAAGGGCATGGTACGACACGCTATCAAAGTTTCTTCTAACTAATGGATTCAGTAAAGGAGAAGTTGATCCGACATTGTTCACCAGAAAGTCAGGCAAACACTTAATTCATGTTCAAATCTATGTTGATGATATTATTTTTGTCTCAACTGACCCCAATGAATGTGACCGTTCTTCTAAGGAGATGGGCTCCAAATTTCAAATGTCAATGATGGGACAAATGTCATTTTTCTTGGGATTACAAATTTCACAAAGTCCCGGAGGCATTTTTATCTATTAATCTAAATATGCTAATGAAATCTTAAAGAAATTTGGGTTTGATTCTTGTGACCCTATTGACACTCCCATGGTGGAGGCGTACAAACGGATGAGGACCACTCGGGATCATGGTTGACCAAACTAAATATCATAGTATGATTGGATCCTCGATGTACCTTACCTCCAAAGAGACCGCATATTCTGTTCACTGTATGCATGTGTGCTAGATACCAGGCTAAGCCTACCAAAAAGCACCTTGAAGCGGTTAAACGGGTCTTTTGGTATCTCCAAGGAACCATCAACATGGGACTTTGGTACCCTAAGGACACCGGTATGTCACTAATGCCTATGCGATCGCTTCACCATGCAGGTGTCAAGATACACGCCGAAGCACGCCGAGGTGCTCAATTTTTGGGTGATAAGCTTGTGAGCTGGTCTTCAAAGAAATAAATGAGTACCTCAATATCCTCTACAGAGGCAGAATACATAGCCATGTCATCTTGTCGTGCTCAAATTCTATGGATGAGATCCCAATTATCTGATTGTGGCTTTGAATTCAACAAAAAAATCCTGCATCGTGATAACAAGAGTGCCATTGCTCTCTCATGCAACAACGTTCAACATTCAAGAGCAAAGCATATCGACATTCGACATCACTTCATCAGGAAGCAAGTGGAGAATGGTGTGGTGGAACTATATTTTGTGAAAATATCGGCTAGCGTACATCTTCACCAAAGCTCTTCCTAGAGAACGTTTTGAGTTTATCCTTCCACGTTTTGGTCTAAAGAGTCTACTCACGGAAACACTCAAACGTCTTCAAGAGGAAGACGAAGAGTAAAGACTTTTCTTCATTCATCTCTTGTACATATTTATTCAAAAAGCAAAATACAAAATTATAAAACCCACAAAAAGAAAATAGAAAAATATAAAATTTCAAAAATCCATAAAAATCATAAAATCTTTGAAAAAGCACAAAAATATTATTTTTCCCATCTTTTTCTATTCTTCGATAACATCTACGGTCTTTGAGTTGTCACTCTAAGAATGACACGGGTCTTTAGATGAAGTTCGATTGTACATAAACCTTTAAAAAAAATGGAGAAAAATGGTGGTTTATTGTCATTTCAGGCAGTAACAAGTTTTAAAAGAAAGAACAGAGCCATGCTTAATCTAAATATTTGAAACCTCTTGCTCTGATTTTAAAAGACAAATGTGTCTTAACAAATATTTTTCCTTCTAAAACATTCTTCTGAAAAATATTTGTCATATTATGAAACACAAAATTGCTTTGAAAATAAGTTGGAATATCTGTAAATCATTTGGACTTATCATTTGACAAAATCTCTTACGCTCAATCAACAACATACGTCATTGATTGAGGGGGAGAATAATTTCTATCAAATCAAAAAAGTTATTTTTCAAACAAATGGCACGTAATCGAGCAAGGTCTAACTTTGGATAATCAAAATGAACAATGTTTTTGATCAATTGGATCTAGACCTTGTCTAAGATTGTGTTTTCAGAAGATATTTAAGCATGTTTAATCAATGGAGTTTAATGTCTCAGAATTTGATCCTTATCAGTTAAAAGTGTTAAAAGCAAGTCACAATTCTCCTCAAAATCTTTGAAAACCAATTTAAATCAATAGAGATCACAAATCTCAATGGATTTGAAAATTGTGATCGGGGGAGAATTTGTGATTTAAATTGGACTTAAACTGACAATTCGATAAATGGTTTTGAAATTGATTACCAAGATCTCCTCCCTACATATGCCAAATAATTTCAAATTTTCCAAGCATATGTTAAGGGGGAGCATTTATCTTAAACCATAAGGGATTAAAACGTGATTGATTTGTCTCAAAGTGCATGTTCCCACTAATATGTGCAAAACTCTTTCGAATCTCGATGCACATATTGAGGGGGAGCAACTTTTAGAAAACCACATCCTTTCCCAAAATATCTTTAACAAAGTATTTAAAATACTAATCTTGATCGGGAAAGTGATGGCGATATTTTTAGAAAATGTTGATCAAAGAAGTGAATTCTTTATTCTTAATATGAGATTCTCAAGTCCTCTTGCCTCCATGTGCTAAAGCAATTTCAAATCTATGATGCACATGTTGAGGGGGAGCTTTTTCTAAAAATATCAAAAACAATTCAGGTACAAAATGCTTTGATCTTGTATCAAAAGTACTTGGATTGATCTTCAAATGGTTTTCAAGTGGTTTCAATGGCAGAAGAACGATACCAAAAGACCTACCAAATTTACTTTATGCATGCAAAGCTAGGTATTCATTCCCACGATCCCGCCAGAGCCGGATGGATCTACCACGGACAATCCACTAGATAGTGTAGAAGTCCTTATGTATGATGGAAAAAAGGAGAAAAGTGAGAAATGGGAAGAGTGCGGACTGAGATAGAGCTAGAACTGGAACAAACCCAACAAGGTTCTAGTTATGAAATTTCGGTAAGCACTGAAGGGGTTGAAGAATGAAAAAGAAATGAATGAGAAAAGGGTGAAAAGAAATAGCCCTCCATTATTTCAACCTTAGGGCAGAAACCGGGTTCAATTCATATGCTACTGGTGGTTACCAAGGTAACACCGGTATTGAATACAAGACATCATGGACCCAGTGACGCACTGCACTACAACTTCCCAAGCTACTCAAGTTCCTCTTAAAAGGACTTGTTTCATTCTAACGGGGAACCTATATTATCTATCGACTTTCTCTTAGAGATTATTGATATTGAAAAAGGAGACCCTATCCCTAGTCTCCAACATAGGAACCAAATGTTCACTATTGAGTCTAGAGCCAAGAGATCATCGATAAATCTCACTAGGACACAATCAATGAAGACTCACTGTTTCACACAATGTGGAAAGTGAGAATATATCTTTAGAGTCCTACGCATTAACCTTGTGGTATTGCCGAACATCTCGAGTGATTCACATATTCACAATGAAGATGGAAAACCTTCTAGAGCCAACATCAAACAAGCTCTTGGTAGGTGGCATGTGAGATCTATCCAATAGATCAAACATGTGACAACTGGACAGAAACGATGGGGCGATTCACACCTTGAATCAACCTTAGTCCAGTAAATGGGTTGACGGATACCTTTGAAAAACCAGTTGTTGTGCTAAAAAATTCTTTTCTCTAGAACATCGACTGTGTATTAATATTTCAAAATAAAAGTTATTTATGATTGATAATTGATTTTCCTTAAAACCTTCGTTGTATTGCAAAACACTTTATATTAAGCAATACACGATTGTTTTCAAATCATTTTCTTCAATCAGCAAACCACAATTTGCTGGTTCACTCACCGCGGTTGTCTTCTTTGAGACGTTCGGTTTGGAACAACTAGAAGCCGCGTGAAACCCCTGTCAAGGAGATTGTTAGAATTATACCGATCACAAAGACTTGTACCGACATCAGCGGGAACCGTAGGCCGCGGTGCTCAATTCAACGAAGTGTTCAAAGACACTTCGTGATGCTTTATTGCTAATCGTTGTTTTGCAGGAACACCCGACATCAGTATGATCGAACCGACGTCAATCCATAACCGCATGCTCACACATCACAAGAAATCATGATAAGTGCATCAACGAGTCTGATATTTTCACTCCATGCTTCTGCTACGCTGCTGCAAATATCATGAATCAACACAAGCTTCCGCAACTCTGATGAGAAGAAATCATGATCCAAAATGTTATTATTCGAAATCTCCTCAAGATACGACTGGTCCTATGGCTTCCAATGTTAATGGTCATACTAATGCTAATGATAAGGTTGAGACGAATGCACATGGGGCTGTTGGTATTGAGAAGGTTGGTGTTGCTTTGAAACAACCTTCTTCATCGTATGCACTGGTGTTACTTCATTGAACCAAAGAACACACGTCAAACTTTCGTGATGTTGGAGTGTAGTAAGAAAGCTAATGGTGTGGATCTTTCATTCCGATGAAAGTGGTTGAAGAGGTGAACACTAGGTTTGAGAATACTTTGTATGGGTACTTCCTTGGTCAACGACTTAGCTTTCCTGTTGTTGATTACTTTAACGTAATGCATGGGCTAAGTTTGGCATACAAAAGGTAATGATGAATGCAAAGGGGTTCTTCTTCTTTAAGTTTAATTCGAAGAAAGGTGTTGATGATGTTCTTGAAAACGGTCCTTGGTTGATTAGAAATGTACCTATTATTCTTAAACCATGGACATTGAACACCAACTTACTTAAAGAGGATTTGACCAACATTCCGGTGTGGGTTAAATTCCATGATGTTCCTCTTGCTATGTTTTCTGATGATGGCCTTAGTCTGCTTGCTACATTGCTAGGCACGCCCAAAAGGTTAGATGCTTTCACTAGCCAAATGTGCAAGGACTCGTGGGGCCGTAGTAGTTTTGCTAGATGCATGATTGAAGTGAAGTCGAATGAGGTGCTTAGGGACAGTTCTTATTGAGATACCGTTACTTGATGGGTCGGGTTCGACTATTGAGAATATACGGGTTGAATATGAGTGGAAACCACCTCATTGTGATAAATGTAAGATTTTTGGTCATACTCTTAGTGAATGTCCTAAAGTTGTTGATCCTCCTGCTCAGCCTACTAAGCGTGTTAATGATGGTTTCAAGACGGTTATTAACAAGAAGAAGGGAAAGCAAGGTGGGTCTTCTATTCCGGGTCCAGGAGGGTTTACTAAACCTATTGTGGGTAAGCAGTTTCAATATCAACCCAAAAAGGCTCCTCCTGAACCTAAGAAAGTGGAAGTCACTAAGAAGAATGCTTCTGATGTGTCTAGTTCGAGTGGAACAAAGATTTCTACATCTAACCAGTTTGATGCTCTTAATAAGGAATATACGGATGCGTTTGGTAGTCCTTCTAATGACACCAATGAGGATGTGGATTCTGGTCGTAAAATGGAAGTTAATGAAGATAAGTCTACTAAGACAGGTATTGTATCACAAGAACCCCTTGTGAGTGATTTGAAAGAGATGGAGTCGGATGTGGCTCCTAATACTAGTGATTCTTGTAACCCGCCCGCCTCTTCTACTAAAAGAGTTAATCCTTTTTCTAAAGTGGGAGATATCGTGGTTTCTGATTCTGATGATGAGGTGGTTGCTAACCCATTTGATGAGTCTGCTAATTTGTTCAGTGGTGGTGGCCAAGAGTTTGAAGATGAGTATGATGACTATGATGACTATGCGAAGCACGTTTATGATCTTCCAGGGAATTTGGATGCCTTTAATGCCATGTATGGCACCAAGCTTCAAGGTCCTAGGAAGTAATTTTCTTTCGGTTTGTCCTATGTTATCATTTGAGTAGTGGTTTGTTTTCGTGTTTTGAAAATAGGAAGTGTCTTGTTATGTAAGCTTTATGCCTATGTAACGGGCTGAGATATGGGATTTCACTCATATCCATTGTACTTAAACGTTTCTTTGGTTAATATATTTACCAGGGTGCAGGATTACTCCCCTTTACCAAAAAAAAATCATGATCCAAAATGTGAGCATGTCGGTCCAAAAGTCACAATGTCAGATGATTGTAACACTACAAAGGATGAGTCAGAGATTTATGGTGGCAGATGATCTCAAAGCTGGCTCAACACTCATCATCACGTGGATCAGTTAAAGACCTCCACTTGAGTAAACAAAACATGTGGAACATGAAGAATCAAAGGCTACGGATTACAGAGCAAAGAACTTAATCAAGAATCCAAGAACAATCAAAATGTAATATCTGTTTGTATTCAATGTAAATTGAGGTGACCTCCCTTAGGGGGAGATTGTTAGGATTTAGAAAATCCGTTAGTTAAAGAGTCGGTCACCTCAAGTATATGTATTCGTTAGAAAGCTCGTAGTCGTAGTCAAGTTATGTTAATAAGTAGTTAGTTAGGTAACACCGTGGAGGACGGACGGGTCTTTACCCACTGTATGCCTGATCCACAGCCCGTAGGAGGCGTGTCTTGTAAGAAACTATAAATACCCTCTACCTCCCAAGGTAGAGGGTTGGAGCTTCATAATATCATTTTTCTTTGTCTCACTAAGTTCCCTAAACTCTTCCACTTTCTCTCTCTAAAAACCCATAGTATACGCCCCATATTATATATATGTGATGTGTTTATGAAATCCAATATGCTACAGTTCACTTTCCAACAGAACGTATTGAATACACGGGTTCAGTGAAAGAGAAAAACTTACCAAGTTACCATCAATGTGATGACTCATGAGTGAAATAATATATACGGGGAGACACATACTGTAACACCCCCAAATTTATCGCAGCGAAAGATTGTGTTACTGGGGTATTACTTCATAGTTCACATCACAAGTTACAGAAAATGACTATAAATGAGACGTTTTGAAATAAATTATCATTCAATTAAAATATCAAAGTTTACAAAGAGGTCCCACAAGTTTGTACAATCATAAAAAGTACAATATAAAATTTGTAATATTTTTTGGAATGATAATATATGCATCGTCTTCAAAATATTTTTCGTGCGCCTTCACATGCCAGCTAATTCCTTTCGAACCTGATATAAACATGCTAAAAAAGTGTTAACACAAATGTTGAGTGAGTTCATAGGTTTGTAAGTAAAACAGTTGATCACAAGATTTCAATTTTAGGAAAACATGGGCTACATTGTTATACGCCCATAATCAAAAGTGGTTATTATTGCACTAAGCTCAAGACGAAACCTTAAGTGTTCCAGTTATGTGTTGGTATCTATGCAGCAAAACACTTGTAGGTATCAACGTACCCAAGTAATGCAGGTATCAACGTACCCAAGTAGTGCAGATATCAACATACCCAAGTGGTGCAGGTATCAACGTACCCAAGTGGTGCAGGTATCAACGTACCTAAGTAGTGTAGGTGGTTACGCACCCAGGCAAAGCAGCTATCTCTACGTAAGTAAATTTGCTACCGGTTTCTAACTTATGCAATTGTTAGCCTTAATAGTTTTATTAGAAGTGATGGTCATTCACGTTTAGGAACTTGGTAACGTGTGTTAGATATCGTGCTAGAATAGTCAAAGGGCTCATGGATTGGGCTAAGCTAAATGGTTAGACGTTTAGTTAAGTTAGCCTTGTATAAGTTCATGTAACCCAATCCATGTCCAAGCCCATCTCACGGCCCATGGCTAAGCCTTAGGGCATCATCTCTCTTACTATAAATACCCCTCAAGTATGTCATTTGAGGGGTGTGCTTGAGTGTGTGTGTGTGTGTGTTTTCATATGAAATATTGTTTTCATTTCTTTCCTTTATCTCTCTAAACATACACGACTTATACATATTTCAAGTCACCATCTCTTCATCTTTTCTTTCCTATTCTACGCATACTGTTTGTGTTCGTGGTTATACTTGTGTTTGGTTTGCTTGGTAAAGTGATAAGGTTGATATATCTTAGGTCCTAACAATTGGTATCAATCGCCTAACAATGGTTTAGGAGTGGTTGGTTGAAGTTTTTTGTGGTTTGTGGTATACGTTTAAGCTCTCGGTATTCAAAAGTGGTTACGCTTAAAACTTTACTTTTTGCACTTTAATCTTCAAGATTCTTATGGTTTGAGGTTATTATAGTGTTAAGGAGTCTTGTTTTGGGAAAAAGTTCGAAGCTTTACGTGTTTTAAATCATTTTTGAACTCGTTTTTGGTTCGTTGGTAATTTCTACTCGTAACTTTTCTAAGCACTTTGGGTGAAAAATGTCAACATTTTTGGGTTATTCGACTGTTTTTAAGGCTATCTGTGCAAAAGAAATCATTTGAATCGTTGGAAATTTCTTACGCGTAGAAGTCAAAAAGTCAAAACCCTAGTTTTCTACGCATAACATTTTGGTGAAGAATCGTCGAGCTATAACGGTTACTCAGTGCTTCCCTCACTTGGATAAGTGTGTGGAACACTTCGACATGTGGATATCCCTTACTGCTGGACATGTAAAGGATTTTTGGTTCTTAACCATAGTTTACGCATAAGCTAAAAGCTTACGAGTAACTCTACGCATAACTTCACAATTACGCGTAAGGTTTACGAGTAACTTTTTGTCTACGCATAAGCTTAAGGTTACGCGTTAGATACTGTCTACGCATAAGGATTCCTACGCCTAAGCTGATTACGCATAAGATCCTACGCCTAAGATCCTACGCATAAGATCCTACGCATAAGCACAATCTCTACGCCTAAGTCTCGTCTACTCGTAACTTCTGTTTCTACGCCTAAGCTCTTTCTACGCATAAAGGTTAAAAAAAGAGTTTTTTGGCGGGAAAACTTGAGTAAAATTTAAATTTTTGAGGAGACTAAACGTTCAATTTTTACGCGAAATTCAAATTTTGGTTTAACTGTGAAAATTTTGGTCAAAAATTCAAATTTTTAGGCCTAAATTCAAAATTTTCGGGTCATATTTGGCGTCAAAATTGTCATAACTCAAAATTTTCATACGACCTTAGAATTGATTTTTATAGTGAATTTCAAATTTTGGGCGAAATTTTTTTTAGAACCAAGGTTACGAGTACGACTTTTAGAAACACCTCAACCGAGCTTAATCTTCATCAACCACAACTCCTTTATCGTTGAATCGATCCTACATCAACTTTATCATCTCATACCTTCATCAATGGCAACTCAACAAGACATTCATGCAGCCGGTGCCGAAAACCGACCTCCTATGTTGGCAAAAGGTGGTTATCTTCAATGGACAAGTCGTATGCTTCGTTACATCAAGACCAAACCTAATGGAAAACTCATGATTAAATCCATTCAGGATGGACCCTTCAAGCCTCGACAAGTTCATGTACCTGGAAATGCAGATGCAACACCTCCCGTCCCACCATTTTCTCGTCTTCAATACGAATCTGAATACACTGCAGAGGATCAGAAACAAGTCGAAGCGTATAACATGGCAATTCATATTATCCAACTGGGTTTACCAATAGACATCTTTGCTGCGGTAGACAGTTGTGAAACTGCTTTCGATATGTGGGAACGTGTTAGACGGCTTTGTCATGGAACAGAAATTGGTCAACAAGACATGGAGAACAAGCTGCTAACTGAATGGGAAAAGTTTACTTCTACTCCGGAGAATCCATTGAATCCTACTATGGAAGGTTTTGCACTTTGATGAATGAGCTTATCGAAACAAGTGACACCCAGAACTATCGTTCAAAACATCAAGTTCTGAACAATCTTCCGAAGAATGGGGACGATATGTAACTATTGTCAACCAAAAAGACCTTCATCGGTGAACTTTGATCAATGAATGATTTTCTCAAACAAAACCAAGCTGAAGTCAATGAAGTCAGGAAAGAAAGATTGGCAAAGAATCATGATCCATTGGCACTTACTGCAAAGACTCAACCTTCGTGAATACACAACAACAAGCTTCATCATCTTCCAACAACAACAACTTGCAGCAATACATTCCACAACCACAACAACAATTCTATCCAGATCAACAATACCAGGAACTAGGAATCACTGATCCTGAAACTGACCCAGAAGCGACCTTACAACAGATATACTCTTTATTGGGTAACGCACTAAAAAGTCGCTATTCCACACCAACTAACAACAACCAAAGGATTTCGTCAAACACTCGCAACAGGCAAATTGCACAGCCGGGTGTGAATATGGGGAATCAAGGAGGACAAATGGTTGATGTTATTGGGAATCAGAATGCATTTGCTACGGGTATACAAATGGGGAATCAGATGCAATATGCAGGGCAGTTTGATGAAAATCAGAGGAGTCAGATTGTGAATCAGAATCTGGGATATCAGAATATGGGATATCAAAATGGGAATAACTGTTTTATGACTTCGGCTCAGAATGCTACTTCCGAACCTCAAAGCCATGATTCAGGATATTCAGAATGCAGTGTCAAACCAAGGATATCGTCTGAAAAGCTCAAGTACATGTTGTTGTTAGCTGAGAAAGAAGAGTCGGGAATTGAGTTGACTGATGAGGAATACGAATTCATGAATCCAGGACGGACAGATAAAGCAAACGTACATGCAACCTCCAGTCATACATTCAATCAGCAGGACACAACATCAAGCGATACTTTTGATACACCTCCAGTCTATGACACAAATTCACTCAATGAGGTACCAAATTATAGTAATGTTGCTAATCAGTTTACTCATGATGAACAACATTCTGTGACATCAGCACCTACTTATGATACATACATGGACAATCCGAGTTGTAGCAATACGAACTCTGAAACTCCAGATGTGGATCATAATGGAGGCTGTGTGGCACAAAATACTGAGACTGATGAGGAAACCCGTGCTTATTTTGAATCATTAATCAATAATTGTGGCATTGAAATTGAGAAAGTGAGTAAGGTCAATCGCGAAGTTAAGGCCGCGAATAAGAAATTGACCGCTGAGCTTGAGAGTTACAAGGAGCACGCCAAAGCCTATGAATTTCATACAAACAAAATATCGTAATTAGAAATTGGTTACCGAGATTCTGTTTTAAGAGAAAAACAATTGCAAATCAAGTACGATACACTTGATGTGAATCTGAACTTGAAAATAAAATCTTTAAACAAGGAAATTTCTGATCTAAATGATCAACTTTCTAAACAAAACAACACTGTTTTTCTCGATCTTGAAAAAGAGAAGAACAGTTGATTGCTGATTTTTCAAAACGAGAAGATTCTCTTCTTGATGAAATTCTGGATAAAAATGAAACTATCAAAAATTGGATAATTTACTTCTTACAACGGGTCATTCCGCTAAAACAAACAAGATGTTTTCTAATCAAGTAAATCCGATTTTTCATACTTCACATAAAATGGCTCTTGGTAACTCACCTCCTGGTTTCCTCAAGAAAACTCAGAAAGAACGGAATGTGTTGAACAATGGAAAACCTTTGCATGAACCCATAATTGTGCATGATTCTCTTGAAACGTTGGAACTATCTGAGGAGAGTAGATCAAAAATGAAACAAAAACATCCGGAAATCAAACCATTAATGGTATTTCGTTTGTTTCTCAATCAACATTTTCCACCAAACCAAGTGTTTCAAACAAAGTGTCAACACCAGTTTCAAAATCAGTTTCAAAACCAGTTGTTGTCTCTAAATCTCTTTCGACCATTGAACAAATGTCTTCAACCAATATTACAACAAACATCTGGTTTAATAGTTTTGATATTGAACAGAAAAAGTTTTTTGAAACTCAAATTGCCCATCAGCTGACTAACATCAACTCAAGGGTAATTCATTTTGAACAAGCCTTTTTGAAAGAAACAGATGACTTTGTCAAGGACCATAAATCCCTGGTAAAGCAAGCTAATGAAAGTGTTGAACACATCAAAGTTTTGGAAAATTTAAATGATTCTCTCTTCGAAGATGTTATGACTACTGATATCATGTCCATCATTTTGCAAACATATTCTGTTGAAGATCATGAAAGACTCCAATCTGAGACCTCCGCAATTGTTTCAAAATATGAAAAAGCTCTTGAAAAACTTGAAAACGAAAACGTGTCCTATTTTAAACAACTTGATCGAAAATCTGAGGAATGCAAGTATGACAAACTGTCGTATGAGCGTGCCTACAAGGACATGAAAGAGCAAAATGATCTTTTGAGAGCTCAGCTGGGATGTCAAAAAGGAAAGGTTGTGGATACTAAGATTGCAAAACCATCGACTGAGGAGAAGGCAAATGTTCCCAAACCGGTATTTAAACCAAAAATGTCTATTTCTCAGCTTCCTCCACAAGTCAATGAGAAAAATGATTTGTCAAAACAGTCACCCACGTCCCTGCCTATTAAAAAGAGAATTGTCAAAAGTTTTGAAAAAGGAAAAGCAGTTGCTGAAACACCAAAAGTGATAACACCTGGCATCTCTAGGATTAGTACACGGAATGTGACCAAAAATCCTGTTAAAGAATCTTTCGGTTCTAACGACATAGTCCAAAATCACTATCTAGAAGAAGCTAGGAAAAAGGCACACACTCGAAAAGACGGAATTTTAGGTGCAACATCTAGGGTGATGAATTCTACAAGATTTCAAGGCACTGCTAGTAGCAGTAAACCATTACCTAGGAACACTCTAAAAAAGACTAGTGATTGGCTTGCATCTAAGAGTAGTTGCGCAAAAGAAAATGCTATGCCCCTAGAAAACAACACTAGGAATTCTAAGTCTTTTTCGAACAAGAATCAATGTCCACAAGACTGTAGTGACAAAGTTAAAGCTGCTGTTTTAAACAAGAATATTGAATTTGTCTGTACTACATGTAAAAAATGTGTCTTTTCAGCTAATCATGATGCATGTGTCTCACAATATCTCAAGAAAGATAATTCTTGTGCCAAGGCACAATCCACTAAGACTCCAAATCGAAACAAACCCGTTAACAAGATGAACATCAAAAGGAAACCTAATAGGTGGATCTCTTCAGGACGTAGTTTTTCTAAACATGAGTCTTCCGCTGATCGATAAGAAAACAACTCCTAGATCTTACCTTAGGTGGATTCCCACGGGCAAAGTTTTCAACAAAATAGGTCTTAGATGGATTCCCACAAGAAAGATTTTTGATACTTGCACCAACACAGATAATAGTGACAATCATTCGGATAAGGAAGTCAGATCCACTACAACCGTTGATAGTGATCACCCTCACCGTGAGGAATCATGTACTTCTAACACTGTTATTTGTGAAAATTCTTCTTCTGTGGATGCAGGTTCTTGTAAAAGTGTTGAAGGTTCATACAACCCTTGTGGTAAAGAAGAACTTTATGCCAAATTCGCATGTGGAAATCCTTTTCTTATTCCACTCTTAACTCCACTTTTACTTGTCCCAACTTAATTTCTCTTTCTTCAAATCTTCTATGTAAATATTTTTTTGAAAAACCAAATACAAAATTTGAAAACCAACAAAAAAAAAATAGAAAATTTTCAAAAATTCAAAAACAATATAAAATCAAAAATCCAAAAATATTCTTCTCACGACATGTCTCTTGTATAATCGATATTCTGTACGTTTCTAGAAATGTCATTCAACAATTATACGGGTATGTACAGATGCTTGAGCGAGAGTTCTTTAATGTTTTTCAAAACATGTCGTTTCTAAAAAAATTTCTAAATAATGGCTTTCGATACTTCAAGACGAAACCCGGACTTCAAAATAATGGCTTCGACACATCGGTTGAACCCGCGCTTCATAGAAAGGAAAGTGCTTAATCAAATCAAAGGTTTTTAAATATTTTTTCAAGCACTATTCCTTAAAACATAATGGCTTGTAAGTATTCCAGCTTGCAACCCGATATTTAAAGAAAGGAAAGTGCAACGCAAAATCGATTTTCATAAATATCGAGCACTTATCCTAAAACAAATGAAGATAATTCTTCTCTAATTATCTTCAAAAGATTTTCAAAATCTTCATCATCTTGAGTACCATTGATTCGAAATTTTTCAAAAAGATTTTTCAAAACCTCTCACATTTGGTACCAAGATAACTCCCTCTAAACCCTTAATTGATTCTAAATTTTCTATATGAAAAATATGCTTTCATTAAGGGGGAGTATTAAACCAAAGTTGTTCCAAAATTCATGCTAAATCAGTTTCTCTCCAAATGCTTTCTGAAAAACATATCTTTTAATCATTTTGTTTCAAAAACATCATAGATATGCTATTTTTGAGGGGGAGAAACGTGATTAAAAGGTGATAAAAAATGTTTTATGATCGGTGTTTGAATCTCAAATGAGCTTGACTCAGTCGTAACCAATGAATTGACGATAATATAAAGTCAAGACTAAAAGACTTGTTCCTCTGGATCGGGTAATAATTTCAAGCTGGTCTAACCAGTGATGTAAGCGTGTCTCGAATAGGTCTTGTCTAAGTAGAATGTACCATTCCGAGAAACTTTCTTTGGATTTGACCAGGCCGGGTAATAATTTCAAGCTAGTTCTCTAGTGGTGTAAACGTGTCTCGAATCGGTCTTGTTCATTGAAAGTCGATCAATTCAAAAGTGCGAACTCTTCCCTCAATGTGAAAATTTCTCTTAAAAAATATATAAGCACATGTGAAGGGGGAGTGTTTCTGAAAATACAAAACTCTCGGAGTGTCTCAAACATGTTTTATTAACACAAACACTTTGAGAGATTTTCAATAAAATGGTTTTATGGCAACAATAGGACAGTCACGGAGTTATGAGGTGACTAAGGATAGGAAATCTGTCCTATGATCCGCCAGAGCCGGAGGGATCTACCCAAGGAAAATACCCAGAGTTAGTATTAGAAGTCCTTAGGTATGATTGAAAAATGGAGTAATGTGAGAAAGGAGAAAGAAGGGGTTGAAGAATTAAAAAGAAATGTAATGAAAGGGTGAAAAGAAATAGCCCTCCATAATCAACCTTAGGGCAGAAACCGGGTTCAATACATATGCTACTGGTTGTCACTAGATGACACCGGTATTGAAGATTAAATTCGTCATGGACCCAGGACGACCGCACCTAACCTTCTAGCCACTCAATTCCTCTTAAAAGGATTTGTTTCATTCTCATTGGGAACCCTACATAATCTATCGACTTTCTCTTAGAGATTGTTGATATTGAAGAAGGAGACCCTCTCCCTAGTCTCCGCTCAGAAAACCAAAATGCACTATTGAGTCTAGAGCCACGAGATTCATAAAAAGATCTCATAGGAACACTTGACATGACATCGCTTGTTGTTCATCAATAAGGACACAAGTGATATATTCTAGAGTCCTACGCAGGTCTTAGCAATCTGCCAGAACATTTATGAGAAGCTTCACATCTGTGATCTTCAATGATTGAATGGAAATTCCTGCCGTGGTCAACATCAAACAACCCTGACAAGCAGTCACTTCGGTAACTCCCCGTGGATTACGCTTAGTGTGTCTCAAACGGTCTACAGTCGTGAGGTGATGCTTCTGTGTACCTCAGCGACTCATCTGAACTGTAGGTATACTTCGGTATATCGTGTTATCTCACTTGTGGGACTCAGTTCAGAATGGCCCTTGTGAGAATTAGAGACGTGTTTTCACACTATCTGTTAACACCCTCGAAATTCAAACTTGTAAGTGCCGGAATCCGCTTATTACTAACCTGTTTTATGTTTTCTTCTTATGGAAGCCCCGGAGCGGATGGATCGTGCAGACTCGCCACATGCTCATACCAAAACACATGAAAGTTCTCATCATAATCAAAGGCTACACAAAGTTAAAGATGATTCTTCGTCAATGAATCTAAAGACTCGAGAACTACATCATTGGTAACCAAAAGACAAATAGAAGTGTGAGCATGGTGGAAAAAGACGTGGAGATACCTAACCAACGAAGTTGACAACGGCAGACAACCACATTATCTGATCACAAAGCATGAAGGAACAAAGAATCAAGACTATTCTATATCTACACGCAAAGTTCAAGCTCGAGAAAAGTAAAGACCTTATCAAGTGGAGCATCATTTGAATGACCACCCCTTAGGGGGAGATTGTTAGCCTTAATAGTTTTATTAGAAGTGATGGTCATTCACGTTTAGGAACTTGGTAACGTGTGTTAGATATCGTGCTAGAATAGTCAAAGGGCTCATGGATTGGGCTAAGCTAAATGGTTAGACGTTTAGTTAAGTTAGCCTTGTATAAGTTCATGTAACCCAATCCATGTCCAAGCCCATCTCACGGCCCATGGCTAAGCCTTAGGGCATCATCTCTCTTACTATAAATACCCTCAAGTATGTCATTTGAGGGGTGTGCTTGAGTGTGTGTGTGTGTGTGTTTTCATATGAAATATTGTTTTCATTTCTTTCCTTTATCTCTCTAAACATACACGACTTATACATATTTCAAGTCACCATCTCTTCATCTTTTCTTTCCTATTCTACGCATACTGTTTGTGTTCGTGGTTATACTTGTGTTTGGTTTGCTTGGTAAAGTGATAAGGTTGATATATCTTAGGTCCTAACAACAATAATAATATCAGGAACATCATACAGTTTCAAACAATTGTGATCATAAAAAGTAGTAGCATGTAATAAAAACAGTAGCTTGTATCTCCCCCAAAGAGTTTATAAAACAGTTAAACAAAAGTTGGGGTTATGAACTCACCTTGTAGATAAGCAATAGGTTTCGACGATATAAAGTGTATATCGAGAAGTCGTGACCTTTAAAGACAACCTAAAATATAGTAGCGTGTCTTAGATATTTATACATAATGAGATTATAAAAGTAATTATATACTTTTGACATTGTACATATTTTGTAGGTTTACAAAAGTATGAGAGTTGGATTTCTATCAAAATATTAACAAGCCTTATAGATAAGTCATCCTAAGGTCGGGCAAAAATCCAATCTAATGAACAAGTCTCAAAAACAAGTTTCGGGTCATCAAACCCAAGCCATCCGTGCGGCTAGACTATGGTTAAACAACTTTGAGACAACAACCAAGGCCATAGTCATGGCTATGTCTAAGCTAGAAGGCCTTGAGACAATAGCCTTAGCTTAGCTTTGGCTGTTTCTCGGCCTCAAGAGAACCAAAACGCCACAAAGGTTCTTTAGCCACGGTTGTTTTTCGGTCTACAACATCTCCAGTTGGTTTTTGTAGTTTTTAGCCTTTGTTATTTACTTTCTGCTTACGTGCTCCCGTGTTTTTGTATAAAAAATCATTCTGAGCAATTTTTGTGATTTACACTTTCGATGATTCGGGCCAGAAAAGGGTCAAAATCTCATTTTAAAATCGTATCAGAACCTTTCTTGTTCCAAAGACTATATTTCCTTTTAGTAAAACTTAACTAGGTATAACTTTTTAACCACAAGTCCTTTTTAAGTGATTCAAAAGCCAAAATTCATATTTTTATATTCTCTACATGTTTCTTGAGTTTACTCAAGTCCAAGGTCCAAATTTACTTATATCAATAGTCTAATTACAACTATATACTTATATTTTATTGCAGAATGTTTTGTTGCACATTCAGTCCGTCTAAAACGACCACAAGTTGAGTTCTATAAATTTTTTTTGATGCGCGGATTTTGCAAAAATTCAAGTTTAGGTCTTAGCTACATTTCATTAAGCTTGGCCAAAATCTAAAAATGACCAGAACCATGAGCTTTTTCCAAATGAAATTTGGTGTGCATATTTTGACACTTTCGCCATTTTGGCTCTCATTTACTCATCGGGATGAGTTATGAGGTGCGACACCTGGATAAATGACCGTAAGAAATATCTCTACAAGCCTATACTATTGAATTAACATAAAAGTTTACTCAAATGATAAGTTTAATCAATCTTTGGGACTGTTGTAAATTTCAGATTCATAAAACCTACCTACGGCGCGCTTGTTCTAACTTATTTTCATGTTACAAACTTCATGTATAATGTCAAATACATATATAACCATACTTATATCAATAAAATACATATAAGTCCAGTATCTATTACAACCATATTAAAGAAAGACAATAAGAATAAACACAAATCTTACAAGGATTTGGTTGAAATAACACAAGAATCACAACTACAATGAATACCTAAACCCATCCCAATCTTTCCCCCTTGTCTTTAATATTTGTCCGTCTTTATAACACCTTGCTAATTACCCCAAAGAACAATTTACTTCAGCCCCTAACCTCTTGTATAACTCTTAATCTAACCAATGGATCACCAAAACAACACTTGAACTATGTGGTAATCACTATGGCCTTCATCTTTCTTGTATAACTTGAAACTTGAATCAAAACAATGATGGTGATGTGTGCTTGATGGTGTACGACACCAAGAGGAATAAAAAAGAGATTGTGAGAGTTTGACTTTGATTTGTATGAGTTTACTTTGGAATGAAATTAGAGTAAAGGTGTATATATCTCAATCTAGGACATGTGTCTTGTAATGAGATCAAGAGTGATTAACTAAGGCCACATGGTCTTGTGGTAGTGTATATACACGCCACCTATCATATGAGGTGGTGAGCGTGTAGTGTTTTGATGATTATTAACTTACGGGGTGTAGTTTGGTCCCGGTAATTACTAACGTTAAGCCCTTAAGTCTCATAAATTAAAACCGGGCAACGTAAAAATGTAATACTTACAAAAATGTTAAAACTTATCAATATACTCCAACTAGGTATATTAAAAGTGTGATAAGTCTAATGGGGTGAGTTTATGTTGTTACAACCTAATAACTTAGGTTCGAGCACGCGTATTACGTAAAAGGTAAAATGTTTGCATAAAAATGACAAAGTGGCAATAGTTCATATGAAATATGACTATTGGTGAAAGTAAAGTATTTTGAACACATGGACTCATCCTAGTCTTGTGTTGTTCGCGAGGAAAATTCACATGATTAAACTTTTGAGATTATTTATAAAAGTAGTTTAAATTAAATTGTTTATTGTGTTTACCGTTGTGTCAGTACGCGTTGTGTGTGGTTTTCACGTTTTGCGATATAACTTCTCGTTAAATAGGCAGAGGTAAACAAAAACGTTCAAAGAGTAATAATTCGAAGCAGAGTGAATTATTTAACTCGAAAAATTACCGGTTAACTACCAATTATGGTAAATGTGTTTACATTACGGGAAAAGTCAAACAGTCAAAAGTCAAAGTGAATGTCAAATTTTAAGAAGTCAAAGGGAAAAATAGTCATTTTGCCTTATAAAAAATGGTTGCTACACATACATAACCAGTTTATGGTGAAATAGGAACTTGCATATACAACAAACATGTGAATCCCCTTGAACTTGTCGCTAGCAACATTCTATTGTAATAAATAATCCTTATGTATATTTATATTTGTAAAATAGTTCTAGAGCATAATATCTTTGTATGACTAGACCAGATGTGTTAGTTTTTTAATCTATATAAGAAGTCCCCAACTAGCAGGATGGTTATTATTCGTTATGGGAAAGGGTTGCTATTAATAAGAAACAACCAAAAATATAGATGGAAATGCGTACGAGGCAATTTTTCCTGCCCATTAAATGTCTTATTTATAGGTGTAAGATAGGGTTTGGAACCGATTGAATTAATGAAGTAAAACACTTATCTTGGTGTAAGATAGTGTTTGGAACCCTAAAATACTGTACAAGACAGTCTTGGTTCGGTTTAGGTTTTTACTCCAAAAGACTACACCCAAATACTGAAAAATTCGGATTCTATATATAAGATTACACATGTGACGGCGTCACCTTATGTTTCGTGACGCCGTCGTGTTGCCGTCATTAGGGTTTCGTCTTGGCCACGTTAGACTTGCGACGGCGTCACCTTATGCTTGTGACGCTGTCCTCTTCAGCTTCTGACGCCGTCTGGATTGCATCTAGGCCGTCGAAAGGCGACGGCCTACTCTTTTATAACTTGACGTCGTCACTTGAAAATAAGAGTTTTGGCTTCGTCTCCGTCACAAAATCCTCCGACGGCGTCGCAGATAAAGGACGCCGCCACCTTGTATTTTCAGCCAGATGGAGTGTCTCGATTCTTGACTTTGGCCATTTTCTTCATATATCAGCGCCTTTTCGTCCAAATAAGTGCCATTACAGCAATTTGCCTTCAAGAGACCTAAAAAGTGAAAAGGAACGATATTAAGTAATAACGGATACAAAAGTGATCAAATAAGGGCTTAAACGACCCCTCAAAAAGGTACCTTTTAAAACCTTATCAGTAAGTGAAGCTCTTATTAGTCTGTTTTATAAAGTTGAAGTCATGGAGCATACTATATAGTATCGACCATGACTTCAAGTCGTAATCATCCTATTTCTACTAGATACTACATAATCTACATATATGACACTTAAATACTAGTACACTATTCAATCTTATATACTATATTAATCAAAAGTATGAACAAAGGTATGAGCACAATATATAAAGTAAGCCTAAGTTTATCCTGCAACGCCAACAAATCACTTATACTAACATTTAAATCATGTATTTGACGAGCCGAATCCATCACATCCCCAACCTAAACCTTAATCATCTCTTTTAAATACTTAATCCTACTAAACCCTTCCACTAATATAGCCATTCCTCCAATGACGTTTCATATAATATAGTTTCATTGAGGCGATTCTAGCGTTTGACAAACAAAGAGTATATAGCGTTTCGATATCATTCTTTCACAAAACTTAAGTTAGCCATATAATCAAACACCTTACATGCATCAGATTCAACTATCACATCCCCATCCAAAATCTTAATAATCTCTTTTAATAATCTCTAGTTATCTAATTTAATAATTAATTTGAGTTAGGCATATCATCAAACACCTTATATGCAACAATTAGCACAACTAATAACAACAATTTTAGAGCCAAATTCAACAAACCACAACTAAATAGCTATAACTAAAAACCTCAAACTCAAATAAAGTTCAGTTCAAATTCACAAATTAAACACCACAATTTCAGTTCATGAAGTAATTAACGAATACCTGAGCAAGTTTGTTAAGCGCAGGTGAGAGTGGTTTGTTGAGATTCAACGTTATGTGCAGAACATGAGGAAGTTTTAGAAGATGAGTTTGAGCACAAGACATTTGAACAGATGAGTTAATCGGGGTTGTTTGTTAATTGGGGGTGTTTGAGCAGTTTGCTATTTTGAAGGCAGTTAAAAAGTTTTTTTATAAAAAGATAAAAATAGAGTTTTGGTTTAGAGTTTTATAATGTGAATTGCATTTAGAACATGTTCTAATGGCCTTTAGTGAAACTTATCAGTTACCGCAATAAAAAGATAAATTTACTTACATATTTCTATTTATCTATCTAATAATATAATGTAAAATTATGGTTAAACCTAAACATTTACTTGCACTTCTAAAAACTTGGGTTGACCCGACCGGTTAAGCTGTGAACCGGTCAGGTAACCGGAAGCAGTTTTGAGCTAAAAACGCAGTTAAAATGGTTGAACCGAGACCCGATGGCTCGGCCAAGTCAATTAGAAAACGAGTTTTCAAAACATTGCATTTTTATAAAGTGGTAATAAAATTATACCTTTGCTTAGATAAAAACTTAGACATTACTCCCTTTTATATAACGAGGGTTTTAGCCCGCGCGTTGCTACGGGAGTGTTGTTGTGGGATTGTTTTGTCAAAGTAAAAGAATACGTTGATGCATGTTGGACAGAGATGCAGATGGGGAGGTGCAGTGTTGATTTTGCAAGCGATGACTACTAATTTAAATCAAAGACATTTGTAAAGGCTACTAAGCCGAGCCACTACATTTGCAACAAATGACTACTAAGCCAAACCACCATAGAATTGAATTTGCAAAAAAAAATTATACCAAAGACGAAATTAAATCGAATATGGAATCATACCCAAGTAATCGCATCTGCCTGAACTTTAAAGGCTCATAAAACCGTAGCATACGGTTTTTTCTAGAGGACATGAAACCCACCAAATTTTCTTTAAGGTATAATCAAAATGAATTTTTACCCTCAAAATTGAGAGGAAAACTAAATCTTATAAAACCGCATACCTTCAATTTGGAAAGGGGAAGGCAATTTTTTTTTCATAACCAAACGAAGAAACTCCATTCAAAAATGTAAAATCGTATGTCCAAAAAATCAGATAAACAATAAACCGTCAAAGTGATGCCATAAATAATTTGGCTCAGACCTATAAATAGGGGTCGGCTTATAGAAAGACCCGAATTCCGCCATGGCTGCAAAAAAACATAGTTGCATAGTAACCATTTATACTATACCATCCGGTCGCTGCCACGCCAAGTTACGACCAGATCTTCAATGACCCATTTCATTTCGCTCAGATTACGATACTTATCACAACCCATTTGACAAATATTATCATTATTAGTACAAAATCCAAAACCATAGACTATTAACCCCATATTCACCTCTACCACCAGAATAAATATTGGCTGAAAATGAAATCATTGGCTTATTCATATGATTTAGATAAAATCATATCATGGGAAAAGACGCGTAAACACCCTTTTATGAAATTCCCAGTCTCTTTTTTGCCCAAGCCTCATTCATTTATCCAAGATGTGCTTTATCCCCCATTAACCAAGTAGAATGGGTCAGAAACCTGCAATCGAATATAGAGAAAAGTTTAATTAAATGCGTCGATTGAAGTTGCTGCTACTTTTCAAATAAACATATCGAAAAAGAGCCCTTTATAAATACTGTGTTCATGCCTCTATCATAACTCTGATAACTCATGATAAGCTCATACCAAATTACATGTTCCTTAACTCAGAAGATCCGAAAAGATTATCAATACACCATTTTTTGAATTATCCTTTACATTGGTCTGTTGTATACATACTTTTATTTTAGCCATAAAAAACCAGAACATACCATACCCACATCAAATTTGATCATTTAAACGCCAAAAAAAAAACAAAATTGCAACTTAGTTAGACCATTAAATATAAGAATACCTACTCGAAACAAATAAACAAAAGCATCTACAAAATCATAACGCATGACCAATCCCAAACGCTCGCTAACTTCATTAGACTATTAAGAATAATACATGTTTGAAGCAAGTGGTGAAGAGGCCTTAAGAATAACTAGAAGGGTACCCGCGCAATGCGGCGGCGGGTACTCGATGACTATAATATGATTGGAATAAATGAAATAAATGTTAAAGTTGTAAAAATTTGAATTAAAATAAAATAAACTCACTAAAAATATAAAAACTAAAAACTCATAAAAATATATTAAAATGGATGTTAAATTAAAGAGCATAAAATTTTAGAAAATATGGTGAAATTAGATTATAATATAAATAAGTAGATAAAAAGATATTTTAATTTGAAAATAAAGATGAATTTTTAGTTGAGAGGTGACACATGTCATTTTATAATTGGAGCTCCTTATCTTAATTTTTGGTGAAAGTTAGGAGTTCTTGGAGTTGTTGTTAGAGCTTGAGTTTGTTAAGAAGTGACACATGTCATCTCATGATTGGAGCTCATTATCTTAATTTTAAACCTTCTAAAATTAGAAGGCTTAAAATTAAGCCTTCTAATTTTAGAAGGCCTAAATGCATTATAAAGTAGTATAGATACCTGTTTAAAGCAAGTGGTGAGGAGGCCTTAAACTGATATAATACCTGTGTATCTCAGAACAACGTCGATTGAAGTTCCTGCTACTTTTCAAATAGGGTGAAAGCTAAAGGTACACAACGTACTTTTTCAAAAACACACAATCTACGCAATGTACTTTGTTAAGGTCAAAGCTAGTTAACATACTTTCAAATTTTTTTCGATCTACCTAATATGACCTGTTGGTAGTAGGTTACCAGGTCACCTTGGCGAAAAATTTGCGCAGTTAGTCCTCTAGGACTAACGACCGTTAGATAGATGATAACGACCGTTAAAAAAAAAAAAAAAAAAAAAACTTTTAAATTTAAAAAAAAAAAACGTAAATTTTTTTTAAAAAAAAAACATAAAAATTTAAAAAAAAATAATTTTTTTATAAAATTAAAAAAAAAAAACGTAATTTTTTTTTTAAAAAAAAAACGTAAAATTAAAAAAAAAAAAAAACGTAAAATTTTTTTAATTTTTTTTTTAAAATTTTAAATTTTTTTTTAAAAAAACGTAAAATTTTTAAAAAAAAAAATAAGGTAAAAATTTTTTAGTTTTTTTTTAAAGTTTTTTAAAAAAAAACGTAAAATTTTTTGGAAAAAACAAACGTAAAATTTTTTTTTAAAGTTTTTTTTTTTTTTTTTCCTCTAACGGTCGTTATCATCTAGCTAACGGTCGTTATCATTTAAGGACTAACTGCGCAAATTTTTCGCCAAGGTGACCTGGTAACCTACTACCAACAGGTTATATTAGCTAGATCGAAAAAAATTTAAAAGTATGTTAGCTAGCTTTGACCTTAACAAAGCATTGGTAGATGTACATTGTTTTAAAAGACGTTGCGTACCTTTAGCTTTCACCCTTTCAAATAAGAGCTGAAACATTTTAGTCGACCACATTATATAAGAATACATTTGGCGAGGAAAACTTATGTTTCCGTGCCTAAAAACTTATGGAAACGTGCCCATTAACTTAAAAAAATATAGCGGGTCGGGTTTCTCTTTCTTGGGCCTATCTCCCACATATTTCTCTTTCTTGGGTTGTATCTCAGCAGCGATAACATGTGTCCAATTTGCTTGATACGTGGCCTTTGTTAAGCTGACCACCTCTTTCTAATCCATACTTGCACCGTCTTTGGATATTGATCTTCTTGACACTGTTCTGGAAGCTCTGTTTCCTCCGCTGGTGGGTTTACGATTTCTATGGTACCGTGAGGTTTGTTGAATTTTAGTTGTCTACAGCATGTGTGTAATCTTTTTATAATAATTAGGGTTTAGTATTAATTAAGGATTGATGATTTTTGGGTACTCCTGTCAACAAATAGGGTGCGGGAGGCAAACACGAGGAGGGAGGAGACGAGATTCATGAGGGTTCTGAAGAATCTTAGTCCGAGATTATGGGTTTGTGTTTCATTTTATATCTTCGACTTTAAGTATCGCCGGAACCCTACTCCTTGCCGGAAAATCCAAGGGTTTCGTTATGGATACAGTACAATTACTGATATTTGATATTTTGTTGTGTAGGTAGAATCATCAGCACCGCCACAAATAAGACTACTACAAGGATTATGGTCTTAATTTTTAATCTTGATTATAGGTATGAGCAGTTTTTTATCTTCATTCGTTGCATAATTAATATTCTGTATAATAAGTGTAGATCGTAATTTATGGTTTTTAATTTTTGTGGTTTCATTAGTTGAAAGTTAAGCTTTGTATGCATAGATTAATTTAGTTTGAATGATTTGGAATTGTTTTGCGTGCTGTTTTCCTACCTAAAGTTAGGAACTTACGGAATCTTGCTTTTGTCGTGTAAAAGTATTGATGTGGAAGAATTTATTAAAAATTGATTCGATTAACCATTATATTTTATGTTATCATATGGTAGATTCGGTAGTTGCACTTTGACTTTAGAGGTCAAATTTTGAGTGCTTGATTAGTTATGTGAGTAGTATCAAGTTATCCACAATCACGTATTGATTAGCTTGCATCATATAGACGGGATTCACCAAATTATAATGTGTTAATTTGCCTAAATAAGGTACATTTTGATGTTAAAACTTAAAAGTTTATTTTTTTGTAATATTTATAGTATGGTTTTACTAAGAAATTGGATCATTTTTTCTTTGATTCAGGGATCAGATTCAGGCCCTAAGAATAAGGTTCCTGTATTTGGAAAGGCGTGAATATATGGTCTTGCGACATGATCCCGCGGGTTACAAGAACCCATCCGACTCACCATTGCAGCTGTAGCCATTGGAATGTCGTCCCAATATAAAGAAGATCACAGCCTTGCGACATGATGACCCGAATCTACATTATTCCATACATTGTTGACATGTACTGATCTTGAGTAATTCATCTTATGTAACACAATAGATTTTGGTCCTATTAATTGATCTGGAATTGAAATGTGATTTTTTTGGCAGGATTTGTTTCACGAAACTCGAGATTGGATGGTTTGTTGAATCAGGTCAGCACCCACTTCTTGGATCACAACGGGCCGGAAACATTTAAATGTAATGTCACAAATGAGTGTGGACCACATGTTTCACAAACACGTATTCCATCAGCAATAACCTTTTCCCGAGTTATTATGTGATTTATTATGGTCTAATTGCATTTGTTAATTTACATGTGTTGCAGATATATCAGAAACACAGGGTGTCTTCCGAGTACGACCAGTTGTGGCACATTCGATGGACTCACAACCGGCTGTTGCTGAGGCTGTTGCAACAAACCCGTCTGTATTTGATCGCCTACCTACATGTGAAACTGAGCCATACCAGGCATGTATATTTCTTTTATCGGTTTTCTTTTCTTGATCTCTTTTACATTCACCTTTGACAATTCTAAACTTTGCTGAACGTGCTATAGGTTCTCAGCGAGCAAGACAATTGGGTAGAAAAAGGAAATCAGTAGACACGCATTCAGGTACGTTTATGTGCCTTCATGCTTTTGTTTCCAACTGTACACTCATATTCATCAAATAATTTTTTACCCATTACTGTCTTAGTAGGCCATCCGGAATCTGCACCCCCAGCTGCAAGTGTCAATAACTCTCCTGTCCATATTCCTGAGGTTGCAACGTTTACACATGGGGATACGTGTCCTCAGCAACCGTCTGTCTTGGACAAAACATGTTAGCCTACTTTGTGTATGTGGTTTATCCCTTTCTTTATTGGTTCAATGTACTTGAGTACACATTTCTAGCAACGTCCTAGGAGAAGAAGGTGGTCAAATATTACTACAACGGCATGTGAACTAGCTGTTGCACGTGAACTTCCTGATACTAAACATGTAATGTGAACCTCTACTATGTATATGAAATATTAGGACCTAAACTCTTATCATAATGTCTTGGATAAATGTAATATGTAATCGTAAGGCTCTACGTTAGCATGTTGGACATGCAATTTCTGTAAATGAAAACAGTCAGCGATGTACTCAATCAATTTCTTACAAAATCAGTGCATGAACTGCTCCAAAAATACAAGCAGCGCCCCTGCAGCAATTTGTTAGCACTTTTTATTTCATCTATTTGGTTGGTCTGTCTCTTTACACTTATTTAGGTTAATGTGAATGGGTATGTCAATATTGCGAGACGTTATGACAGTGGAGGGTAAACAGAACCAACCAAATAGGTAAAAAACACCCCCGCCGCAACGCGGCGGGTTTCATGCTTGTTATAAGCAAATTAACAAAAAAAAAATCACCTCTAAGCTATACTATTAGGGTATCCTAGCCAAGAGCTGAGGCCAGAAGCATGTAAATAATAAATATGTAGAATTGGAAATTACATGTCAACTTTGTTAAATCCGGTCAGCAAAGGAAAATTGTTCTAAGAAGCATTCGGACGTGTACCACCTTGATTTGTTGATCGGTTCATAGGAACTTGCATTCAAGCAAGAAAATAGACATGTGTCACTTGATAAAACTCAGCTTTAGGCCTACAAGCTAATATTGAATCTGGAATCATACCAAGTATTCGCATCAGCTTGAACTTTAAAGGCTCATAAAACGGAAGCATACACTTCATGGTCGATGACAGGAATTCGTGCTTCAATAATTGTTGGTCTGCGCAAATTTCAGCAAACAATCAATGGTACAACAACAACATAGCAGTCATCGGCGCTATGGCAATCAAAATAATTTTTTTCCTACAAAATCGAAAGGAAACTGAATCTTATAAAACCACACACCTTCTATTTGAAGCATCGAAGGAATTTATTTATTTATTTTTTCATCAACAAACGAAGAAACTCCATTAAAAAAATGTGAAATCCATGAAACACAGGTACGACTATGAGAAGGTATGATTTATAAAGTTGTTACAGATGCAACAAATTTACTATAATAAACAAATCCTAATAAAAATTGAACTTACAAACTCAAGAAACATGTATAAAGTTTTGAAATGTAAGTTGACCCAATACATATCACCATCAAGATCAATCTAACATGAATAGTAACCTTTGGGTCAATCTAATGGTAGAGAACTATCCGGGTCGGTTCGTGTCAAAAAATCTGATGAACAATATAACATTTATTGTTATGTATATATAATGTAAGATAATTTTGCACGGTTTCACCCAAACACATGCAAAACACCTAAACACACGTATGCAACTAACCAAATGAGGATCAAAACAACTACGAATAACGGTCATACCTGCCATGGGTGCAACCACAATTGATGTGTGGTTACCTCGCCAAGATATGTTGCATACATGCTCATCATCGCCTTATAAAAACATAGATTTACCCATGTCAGCCCCTAATGCTGACGAACCCAAAGTCAGACAAAAATGTTTATGAGGCTCGAACAGGGTGGGAATAAAAAAAATGTAAACATCTGCGATGGCTGCAAATCTACTGATTTGCCCTGCCAACATGCGGACATTGACGAATTTAGTAAAATCTGCAGAAATTCATCACGGTTTCTGATAATCAGTATTGACACCATTCTCATTATACATAACATCAACAGCGGAGCTAAGCGATGATATGCAACATCCGCCATGGCTGCAACTTTAGTAAGTTGTCGCGCCAAGATGCAAATGACCTCATCTTTAGTCCTCCCCACCCCTAGACTCATCATTGCCTCATGTATCCCTAATCCAACGTGTTACAGAACTGACCCTCTTTGTAACCCAATATTCCTCATTCAGTTTCTACTCTCCATTAGGCCGACTACGTTAAGATCGACATCAAAAGGATGAGGTCATCAAGTGTCAAAGTGGTACCCAAAACTTGCCATGGCTGCAGCCACATGGCTGCCATGCCAAGATACGGTTATTGGCAAACAACGCTTACGATAACAATGAAGCAAAACTGGTGGCAAACACCCAGAGAAATTTCTTCCTGCACTCAAATGATCAAACTCAGCAACCTTATCATATCATAAAAACCCATATCTAATTTTATAAATATAATTATGATCATTGTACCGTTACCAAAAATTTCAACCCGACCCTAATCCGTTAAATATGTGCCGTTCGATTGACCCAACTGATAATATTCATATTTGATTGACCCGTTTATCTTTTTAACCACCCCCAAAAACTGTTGTAAACCCGCTCCTTAGCCACTCCCTCTCTTGTCTCTTCATTTGCTCCATTTAACCGGATCCCCGTTAAAATCAAACCCTAAAATCAAACGATGATATCAATGTCATAGCTGCCATGGGTGCAACCACAATTGATGTGTGGTTACCTCGCCAAGATATAATGCATATCATGCTCATCATCGCCTTATAAAAACATACATTTACCCATATCAGCCCCCAGCGCTGACGAACCCAAAGTCAGACAAAAATGTTTATGAGGCTCAGACAAGGTGGGAATAAAAAAAAGTGTAAACATCTGCGATGGTTGCAAATCTACTGATTTGCCCCGCCAACGTGTGGACATTGACGAATTTAGTCAAATCTGCAGAAATTCATCACAACTTCTGATAATCAGTACTGACACCATTCTCATAATACATAACATCAACAGCGGGGCTAAGCGATGAGATACAACATCCGCCATGGTTGCAACTTTAGTAAGTTGCCACGCCAAGATGTAAATGACCTCATCTTTAGTCCTCCCCAGCCCTAGACTCGTCATTGCCTCATGTCTCCCTAATCCAACATATTACACAAGTGACCCTCTTTGTAACCCGATATTCCTCATTCAGTTGTTGCTTTCTTTCTTGTGATTAAAACTTGCTCTTGCTGTTGGTACGTTTGGAACATAAAACAAACCGAAAAAAAACTGCAGAAACAAGTGTGTTTGGTACAGGCGATTTGGATGTTATTTGTAACAGGAACTTAATGTAAAATACAGGATTTATACTAATGAATAAGTACTGATATATTGTAATGAATTGTTTACAGAGATCTATCATATTTATATCTAATGAATCGGTGCCAAGAACATGAGGCATACCGGTTCTCTAAAAGTAAACGTTGCAATCCTACTAAAACGGTTATACCGTTATCAAAATGTTGTATCCTATCTTAAACGTTGTAACCTATCTAAAAAACCCAGCCCATTACAATGGGTCGGTTTATACAAAACCTTATAGAATATATATAATAAAAATACATTAAACTACCCTAATCTTTTTCTTCTATAACATTAAAGTCCAACATTCACCCCCTAATGTTATAGAATGCAATTGCGTCTTCTTCACTTGTCTTCACAGCAATGTTGGTTCATCGTCAGTTTCATAAATGAGATGTGCTTGATCCTTCTTGCCTTTCCATTTCGTGCATTCTTTTGCGAAGTGTCCATGCTCACCACATTCATAACATCTGAGCTTGCGTTTGTCTATGCTTCCATGACTAGTACCTTCTCCATAGCTATCTTTCTTTTTGGTGAAGTTTCTTCCATGTCCTCTACCACTTCCTTGATTATTTGAATTTGCCAATAGAAGTTTGTTTTGATGATTGTCTTCTGGTTCGTCATGGCTTTTAAGTCTTTCTTCAAAAGCTGTTATTCTTCCTACGGCTTCTTCAAATTGCATTGTATCAATCTCTTGATATTGTTCGATAGACGCCACGATTGGTAAAAACTTCTTTGGGACTGAATTAAGTAGTTTCCTCACGAGTACTTTATCTTTCAGAGTACCCCCAAGACTTTTAAATTTGGCTTGTATGCTACTTAACTTCCCTGCAAACTCACTTGCACTTTCATTCTGTCTCATCTTTAATGTTTCCAACTCACTTCTTAAAGTCTGCAAACGTGATTTCTAAACTAAATCGGCTCCCAAATACTTGACTTTGATCGAGTCCCATACTTCCTTTGCAGTCGAGTATTGTGCAACTTGCATTAAAACATCTTGTGGCAATGTTTGAAAGATCATTGCCATTGATGTGTTTTCCTTCTTCTCATTTGTTGCTTCTCCTTCTTTTGCAACTATCGTTCCCCAAATACCATAAGCCTTCAATATTGTCTCCATCATAATTGCCCATGTTGTGTAGTTTGTTTCGGTTAGTTTCGGATATTGAAGTGCTATGTTTTGGTCACGAGTTGGTGTAGATGATTCTCCTTTTGTCATCCTTTCTTGTTGTACTTACTTGCTTGCTTGTGTACCTTGCTTATACAGAAACTATGAAGTTTCTCTTCCTTGCTTGCTTAGAATAAAAAATGATTCTGATTGCTTGCTCTATGATCAAACAATCCTTGTTGTTTGGGCTACTTGCTACCCAATTTGAACTTGCTATCTAGGCTACTTGCTACCTAGTTTCTTGCTATTTGAATCTTAAGGTTCGGAACTTGCTATGAACCTAAGGATTCGGTTTAACTTGCTATGAATCACTAGGATTCGGTTTGACATGCTATGAACCACAAAGGGTTCGGTTTTGACTTGCTATGAACCACAAGGGTTCGGGTTAACTTGCTATTTGGTGAAACGAATTTTTTGAAGAATTCGCTTGTCTTGTTATGAATCTAAAAAGAAATCAGTCTTTGATATTCTAATCAATCGGGGTTTTTTGCTAATGGGAATTTCTATCTTACTAACAAACAATAAAAACTTTTCCTAATTTATATGGAATAGTAAAAAGGGTAAAAGGTTGAAAGAATTAAAACCGGTTGATTAGGAAAGACAAGAGACGTGTGTTCCTTCCTTCTGATTCTTGATTCCAAAATCCTTCCTTCTGATCAATTTATGTAAATAGATTTCCAAATAGAAGTCGTTTCTTCTATCTTGCTTTTGATTGATTCCCAGAAATGTTCTTGCTCTTGATACCAATTGTTGCTTTCTTTCTTGCGATTAAAACTTGCTCTTGCAGTTGGTACGTTTGGAACATAAAACAAACCGAAAAAAAACTGCAGAAACAAGTGTGTTTGGTACAGGCGATTTGGATGTTATTTGTAACAGGAACTTAATGTAAAATACAGGATTTATACTAATGAATAAGTATTGATGTATTGGAATGAATTGTTTACAGAGATCTATCCTATTTATATCTAATGAATCGGTGCCAAGAACATGAGGCATACCGGTTCTCTAAAAGCAAACGTTGCAATCCTACTAAAACGGTTATACCGTTATCAAAACGTTGTATCCTATCTTAAACGTTATACCCTATCTAAAAAACCCAGTCCATTACAATGGGTCGGTTTATACAAAACCTTACAGAATATATATCATAAAAATACATTAAACTACCCTAAGCTTTTTCTTCTATAACATTAAAGTCCAACATCAGTTTCTACTCTCCATCGGGCCGACTACGTTAAGATCAAAATCAAGAGGATGAGGTCATCAAGGGTCAAAGTGGTACCCAAAACCTGCCATGGATGCAGCCACATGGCTGCCATGCCAAGATACGGGTTTTGGCAAACAACGCTTACGATAACAATAAAGCAAAACTGGTGGAAAACACCCAGAACACTTTCTTCCTGCATTCAAATGACCAAGTTCAGTAACCTTATCATATCATCAGAACCCATATATAATTCATATATAAAACATCATGTTTGGCTATTTTTTTACCACCTGCATGATGCTACAGTTATCCTGCCAAGGGATTATGAGCCAATTTTGAGCCAGTTATGCTACAGTTATTCAAATGGCAAACATCCGACCTAATTATCTTGATTACCATTGCAAACTACAGTTGGCCCGACCTGAAAGAAATTGGTTTCTGATCATCGCATGTGACGTTACGCATGCATTTTGATAGGTACCTGGCCTAAGAAAAGAGCCGGTAAACCATAACTAGAGATCAGTATTCGAGCAAGAAAAAAGATGCCAGTATACTGCCACCCTGAATTTTTCTTCTTGATTGAATACTGATCACCAGTTTTCCTGCAACAAAGCGAACCCTAAACAACATAAGACAATTTTGTTAGCAAGTTGAAGTCCCAAATCGAATACAAACAAAGAAACGCGACTATAGTCTGAAATTCAATTTTTTGTACCTGAGAATGCTGTATGGTCTGGACTATCATATAACTGCGTAATATGAGTGGCAAATCAGTAGGCCTAACAAACATCTTATGGCCACGAAATGCAAAATCAACTTCAAAAGGAAAACATCCAATGTACTAGAACCTGAAACCGGCCGCATCGGCTGCTACCCGATACAGATGCCATGCCAAGACGCAGGTGGAATCATAGCCTCAAAATAATGATGTGAATAGAATAAAGTTGATACACCGGCCATGGCTGCAACCTTAAAAACGTTACCCTACCAAGATACGGGTAATCTCATATCTAAACACAAAATATGCATGAACATACATAAACCATCAGCAGACAGAAATTCTGAAAGCAGATTCAAAGGTACATGTTCTCGAGTCTTTTCTTCCTACCTGGATTTGGCAATGCTGCCAAAAAACCTGCGATAAGTATCCTTAACACATCGGACCTAAAAAAAATAAGTCATAAGCTCAACAAACCAAACCCATAAGCCCATAGAAATTTAATAAGAACCCCTAAAATTGATTTAGAAAACGCCCAAAAAAATTTTACAAACAAAAAAAAAAAAAAAAAAAAAAAAAAAACTAAACCCTAATACAAAACTCCTAATTTAAAAAAAAAACCCTAAATTAAACCTAAACCCTAACATATGCATCTTGAAACACTAATCAGCTTCACTAATAGCAATTTAGAAACAAAAAATTTATTAAATTAACAAAAAAAGTAAACATAAAAATTATGGTTAATACTTATATGAATTTTGCAGCCTTGTTTTGGAATTTTTATTTGTTAAACTGAACTCATCGATTCTCTAATGACGCAGCCATTTTTTTTATGATGTTATCACATGCAGGCCATGTGGTTTTGATGGTGGTGATTTTTTTTTTGGGTTTCTCTATGATGAAGAAGGTAGAAGATTCTAGTGAGAATGCTTTTTAGGGTTGGATTTTAACGGGGATTCCACTACTACATAACAGGCCTTTCAGCGACAGATTTTTCCGTCGGAAATCCGTCGGTAACAGCTGTTTCCAACAGATTTGTGACGAAAATAGAGCGTCGGAGAAATCATGGTCTGTAATCACTATCCGTCGGAAATATGTTGGAAACACCGACTGAGAAAATGCGTCAGAAATCGGTTAGTAACTTTCCCGTCGGAAGTCTGTCGGTAATCTTTCTGTCGGAAAACCGTCGGAAATAAGTCGGTCGGAAAATCGTCGAAAATAAGTCTGTCGGAAATCCCTCAGAAAATACAAATAGTTTCACTCACTAAAGCTCGCATGTATTCCTGCATCTAAAATAACTAAAAAGAGCTGATAAATAAAATAGATGATTCTAATTTATTTATAGATCCATTACGAAGATTAACATTCATATCATAAAAGTTGTATGTCAAATCAGAATGAAATATGAAAGCATTCAAAACATTCAATATAAAACTAGAGCATTTAATCCGAATATTCAAAATGATATGACGTTATTCAACTAAGGCGGATGGCGTAGATCAGTTAACCTCTTCAACACTGAGTTAATCTGTTATTCTCTCTCTCGAGCTTGTTCAAGCATTCGCCTCCAATTCTCATTGTTGCATTTGAAGCTCCACTTGTCGTTGTAGCTGAACTTGCATCTCTCTTTCGAATCGTGATCTCATTTGTGGGTTGTCCCCTTGCAATCTTCCTATTGTCTCTTCCATTGTCTGTACCTACATTGTAACGTCCCATTTAATATCTGAACTACGATATTAAGAAAAGTCCCATTAAGCTGCACTAAATCCCAGCTTCCATTACAGAACCTTGCAACATTTACAGTCATATAAAATGCATATTGTAGGATAGAAATTTAACTTTGGTATACCTTTTGCATTTAGCAAGATGAAATTGATCAAGGGTATATCACAAGGAACATGAGGCGCATCCTCTGTTAGCCAATCTACATATATTAAGTTATAACAGGTAGATGTTCTACACAGCCCACTTATTGCACTGAACTCGAAATCCAAGAGCAGCTATAGGTGCTTTACGAGCAGCTTGAAGAAGAGACTCCTTTGCATCAGCGTACTCCAGCTGAATCATCCTAATCTTCCCAACGTAAAACAGGTACCAGCAAAACTAAAACACAGAACAGGAAAGATATATGATTGTTTCTGATAATGAAATCTAAAGAATGCTTAAACGGTAGTTGAAGAAAACTTAACTTCAAGGTAGTTTCTGATAATGATTCAAAGGTAAGCATTGAAGCTCCATCATCAGATATGTAACACGATGTTTTATCAAAAGGATAGTCCATTGATAGGATTGATAAAACTGTATTAGCTGTAACAAGGGGAGTTTCCTTCAATGGATCCACAGTACTCACAAATATATCCACCAGGGACAACATATTTGGTTCACCTTCCCTATCATACCTGCATCACATTATAAATGAGCTCTGGTTTCTATTTATTATGCTAGTTGAGTAATGCATCAAAATGGGTTTAGGTTGAAACAGGTCAACTTCTATTATGGGTCAAATAGGACTGGGTCAGGTGGTGTTGACCCATAAGCACTTTCTTCTCCAGCTATAAATAATGTTAATGTGTCGATTATCTCTACAAAAACCATATGAGTTATACAGCAAGATTTTTAATAAAAAACTTGTTAGGAGCTTTTGACTTCCTTATCGTTTAGCTAAATTTTTTAGTTGACAAGTTAAAAAAAAAATCAAATAGTACGACCAACGTCAACTGACATGAAAATGGCACCTCTAATTATAATGGTGATCATAATCAAAGTGATTATATATGGTACCTTAGAGGAAGGCGAGCAAGATAAGTCTCACCGATCAATCGGGATTCGGGAACCATTTGGGAAACTGATTCAGGTCCATGAGAATGCAAACCAAATCTCACATATAACAGAAGTCAACCATAACTCAACTGTCTCGAGCAAACGAGTTTGTAAGGATCTCCTTCCGACTTCCATAAGTTTTGTCAGTCAAAAATCCGCAACCTAGAAATAAGTATATCTTGTGTTAACTAACTGATAATAGGGTTATTTTAATGCACAGAGGTTTCTAGACATGGTATGGGTTTACAAGTGCAGTCTTAAGCATAGTATTTCACTTACAAAGATTATTCTTTGAACACTTGGAGATTTGATAAAAATTCTTTTGATGCTTGCATATCCATCTTTATTGCAGCCTTCTACACGTGTTCAACACCAAAAAAATTATTGAGAGTCATTCAGATTCATGCATAAAGTCTTATAAGTGACCAGAATCTTTACTTTTTGCCCTGACCAATCTTATTAGCCAAGCTAAAGTCACCAGTAGCCTTAACAAACTCATTGTACGTGAACTCAACTGACTTTTTTTTATTTAACATTTATGATTAATGCCTTTTTATACCCTTATCATATGTTGATTCAGTCGCATAATTGCTAAAACCTCATCAAATCTTTAAAAGTTGTAGCTAATTACTTATGTCTATTATTTACTTGTAGTGCTAGTGTGCTACTGATAAGCATTATAAATTTATAGCTACTTACTTTTTGAAGTCATCAAGTAGATTTAAAACTGTAGGTACATAACCGTTTGATTAAACAATAAAATGATCCAGCTGCAATAATTACTAAGTAAAGATACTTAATTGGTGTACTGAACTTGGTGTTCAAGTTGGCGTATATACTGAAACTAAATGATGCGCAAGTATGTTCTTTGTATACTATCCACAACCTTTAGACCAAATTTGTGGAACATAGAATACGGTATCTTATAAGAATTGCGGGAGTTCAATAATCAGTTTCAAAACGCACTATTTAAACAACGATTATGCTAGATCAAAATGTACTGATAGATGCTCTAAAAAAACAAAACATAATGACTATGATTACCATGAATGTGCTCCATTCCAAAGCAATTATCCTTCTGCGACCCTCTTCCTTTTATAAAAGACAAAGTAGAAGCAAATGCTGAAGAGAAGAGCTCCAGCAACCGGTCCAAAGGATATACCAGCACTTTGAGCACCAGATAATCCTGCGTAAACCACCACCACAACATCATGTACTTGAGCAGTGGCAAACAGAGGTATACATGCAAAGCCACATCATTGATGGGCATGGAGTCAAGCGATGTCAGATGAAGCTAGAGTTAACAGGATTACACATTAGGACCAGAAGTATAGCCATAAAAGTATGCAATCACTAATTATAGGGTCTCAAGCTAGTCAAGTTCAAGTAAGATAAAATATAAGCATTTTTTATAAAGTTAAAACTTAATCCGCAAGGAGCACAACCACAGAACAATGAACAGGTTGATAATAAATAACTAAACGTAAGTGACGGTATGTACCAGTTCTTGTTGAAGCCTATTATTTTGCTGAATGGAAGAATTCTTCTCCTCAGTCAGCTTAGAAATAAGGGCCCTTGCCTGCAAACACAGGAGGTGAAGGTAAGAATAATTTCACTACTCTAGAAGATACATATATACTACCATTGAATATAGCATGAACATGATAATGTAATGACTGCTAGATATCCATCTGCAGAGGATGCATATTGTTGAAACCAAGATCCGGACTCAACTAGGGTATAATAACAATGATTGAATAGATGCACAGCGGATAATAATTAACACAATCAAAGTTACCAACAAGGTTTTTCTTATTAAAACAATGATCCTCTATGGATCTTTTTCACTCTCTCTCAAGAGATGTTTTCCTGGAATGGTTTTCTCCAGGGATTTCTAATGTTCAAGTCTACTTAATACAAAAGACATCAGTTCCTTTTATACACAAGGAACCCTAAATAAAACAATAATATAAAATAAATGCATATCACTACCTAAAATAGCTCATGCATATCCTAACAAACTAATAAATATACGGAATATCTATATCCGTAGAAACAAACTATGCGCTAATATTACTTCAGCAGAAACTCTTCTTCAGCAGAATCCATGTCTTCTTCAGCAGAATCCATGTCTTCTTCAGCAGATTCGTCAGCAGTAACATCAACAGAATTCCTACTTTCCAGAATTCCCAACAATCCTCCCCTAAACTGGAATTTGACATGGTTAAGTTCCAGTTTCCTGATAGTACTTTAACGCTTCAGAACTTGAGGATTGTACTCGAACATCAGCAGCAAAGAATCAAAACAAGTACATCTCTATGATGACAAACTTTGAAACTCCAGATCTTTGCAGCAACAAATGACAAAAGATACATCAAAACAGATTAGTTTCATACTATTCTCATCACATCCAGGAGTGTTAACTCCTGTGAGAGGTGAATCATTGAAAATAATGGATTTGATGTCTCTTTACCAATAGCCATCACTACTGGAGTAGCCAAATGTTTCAGTTCGAAAACTATGGTACACTGATAACCATCTGATTTATTGGCAAACCAGCAACCATATAAACGGATTTGATATGTCTTTACCTGTAGCCGTTTGCTCAGGACTAGTCAATTCTTGGATTCCAAAAAGGAATAAACCATGGTGAATTGATGACCATACAACCCTCAGCAATTAAGCATGGGTGGTTGCATACCCTATGATTTTGAGCAAACCATTACAGCTATCAACGGAATTGAGATGTCTTTACCAAAAACCGTTTGCTTTTGGACTAGCCAACTCTTTGATGGAATGTCGTCATCATCATGGTGAGTTAATTACCATTTATGGATTTCCGCAGCCTTTACCACAAGCCATAATCCTGTGGGCTAGTCAACTCTTGTGTCAGAAAGACATGGTGAGATGAAAACCATGAGTTGTGTGGTTATCAACCAACACCAAAACCTGCAAGCAAGATAGAGTAGAAACTAAACACAGACAGGTTAGAGTTTTTTTTTTTTTTTTTTTTTTTAACACTAAACACAAGAAATAACACGATTTTTTTTTTTTTTTTTTTTTTTTAAACGAAATATATAAACCATCAAGCATCAAGCATCAGTAGAAACCAAAGACAGTTGTAGTGTCAGCAGAAACACTAAGCCTCCCCTTAGGCGTATGAGGATCCAACATCTGCAAAAATGGTTAGAAGACAAATATACAACAATAAGCCTCCCCTTAGGCTTATGCCTCCCCTCAATCAATGCACCTGACAAAGATTATTGTTCTTGGGTACCCAGAATAAACCTTTCCTTTGAGTTTTCCAAGAATAACCTTTTGAGGGCTTAACAACATTTGCCACTCTAACTCCACCATGTGCCATATTCATATGAGATACATAAGGTGTATAGGACTGAAAATAAGAACTAGTAGGTCTATAGGGCCTAAGTCTAGCATTACTGTTCCACCAACCAGTAGTAACTGGTGAAGAATATTCTTCACCAGAGGGAACTGGAGAAGGCCTATTAAGCCTTTCAGTAGAAACAGATGCATACACCTTAGGCTTACTAGTGGGAACTGGTTTACCTACTCTCAAATGTGCGCTTTGGGAACAAATGGAGGAATACTAGCAACATTAGTCCATGTGGGTCTAGAAGTCTTATGGCCAGAGGAAACACCCATCCTTTTCTCATGATAATCACAGTCTTTAATAAGATGGAGTTTACTACCACACACAAAACAAGATTTCTTCTTAACAGACTTGTTCTTAACACAACTTTGTTTATTACATTTAAACTTATCAGAAACAGTACTAGAAGCAAAATTGTGTTTAACCGAATAAGTAACTGGCTTTGTTTTGGGCTCAGCAAAATTGGGCTCAGCATCAGCTACTTTGGACTTGGGTGTGTGCCTAGGTGAGTCAGACTTTTCACTTGAATCACATGAGGCATAGTCAGTGGCATTTAGGTCTGATGACTTGTCACTTTTAGAACAAGAGACAGAGTCATTAGTTTTGCTACTAAGGTCTGGCAAGTCACTTGACTTTTTACCATATAGATGGTGTGATCCATCAAAGTCTTCAATTTTGGACAGGTCAATAGGCATATGTTCACCTCTAATAGGACCAGGGACAGCATGTAATTGACCTTCTTTGACAAAATTAGCTAATCCGGCTGGTGTAGATTTACGTGTGTCATCCCTAGCTTCTAAGCCAACATATTTCTTAAAACCTAAAGCCACTGTAGAGTTAGAAGCTTGACTACTATAAATAAAACCAGCTAACTTATTTCCATTCATTATCCATTCTTTATGCCTAGCAATTTCCTCATTAAGTTTCTCTTTAAGCTCTACATTTTCTAATACTACATCTGCTCTTAACTTTTCAGACCACTTTAACTCATTTTTAGCACATTCGAGATCCCTTTCTAATACACCTATCTTCTCATCATAAGCTATTTGATTCTTCTGAAACCAAACCTTTTGTCTTTCTAGTGTTTTTAAAGCCTGTTTATAAGCTTCAACTTCCACATAGCATTCATTATATTTAGGTTCCAAAATATCATAAGCTTCTTTGAGTTCATTATATTTTTCATTACAACCAAACACACAATTATGTTTTTGTACCTGAGAGATGCCCATGAATGCAAAGTGTGGACTGGCAAGTTCTTCAGCATAACCTGCAGCATCAGCTTCCTTGCTCATCTTCTTGAATTCAGCCTTTCCACCATACCTTTCTTTGAGTGCATTCCATATACGACTTGCATCATCCATATAATGAAAATCTGCTACATGATCAGCAGAAATAGATTTAAGCAAGGTAGTTCTGGCCTTTGACTCTCTTTGTATAGCAATGTGTTCATCTGCAGTCGTTGGAGGAAGATGAAATAGATTTCCATCTTGATGACATCCAGTCCTTTTCAAGCTGTTGCCATTTTGGATCACCTTCCATATATTCATATCATTATTTATGATCCATAGTTCCATCTTCTTAGCCCAGACCTCGTACTCATCATCCATCAAATAAGGAAACACATCATCACTATTACTATCAAAGTCTGCCATTTTAAAAGTACCAGGAAATAAAGTAGCAGCAATGAATTGATGCGATCAGTAGAGACGAATTGGGACACACGCGATATCTCCAATCAGTGAATACCAATGACAGCCAATAAATACACCGTTATGTGATCTCGTGAGCTCAATACGAGTCAATCAAAAGAACAAACCCACTTGACCTTCAGCAGAAATGAATAAATTAGTGAAAGTCTAACTTTACAAATGTCAAAGTAAATCCAATCCCACGTGTCCACTTCAGCAGCCACAATTACAGCCAAAAAAAAACATCAAACTACTGCAAACGAATTGACTTGAGAACCAATATCACGTGACCAGCAGTACAAATTGAATGTCAAGAGATCACCTTTTACCCACGTGATCCTTCGGTAGAATCACAAATACTGCTGAACAAGAAGAACTAGTGTGGACCAGGGATCAATATAACAGTACACATCATCTAACCAAAACACTCGAACAATATTATATAAATCTCACGTGAATATACCAAATTCTTTGACCCCACCACGAATATCTCAATCCATAAACCAATCACAATAAGAGACCATTGTAACAACCATACACTACACCATACTCAATTCGAACCCCACATGAATTAACCAATCACAATTCACCCAACAATTATTAATTGTGAGGACCAGCGCACGTGACTACCTTAATTCATCACAGTGACAAATAATACGCAGCACGAGGTTTAATAGACAATGAACAATAAATATGATTACCTTGAAACCCTTTTTCACCGTTGCAACAGTTCGATAACATAAACCAGATCTGCTGCTGCCTCTTTTCTTTTTCCCTTTTTACGACTGCTCCAATACACTGATTGGTGTATAAAACCTAATTATCCAAAAACCTTATCAACCCTAGATCGAGAGCCACCCGCTCTGAAACCACTTGTTGAAACCAAGATCCGGACTCAACTAGGGTATAATAACAATGATTGAATAGATGCACAGCGGATAATAATTAACACAATCAAAGTTACCAACAAGGTTTTTCTTATTAAAACAATGATCCTCTATGGATCTTTTTCACTCTCTCTCAAGAGATGTTTTCCTGGAATGGTTTTCTCCAGGGATTTCTAATGTTCAAGTCTACTTAATACAAAAGACATCAGTTCCTTTTATACACAAGGAACCCTAAATAAAACAATAATATAAAATAAATGCATATCACTACCTAAAATAGCTCATGCATATCCTAACAAACTAATAAATATACGGAATATCTATATCCGTAGAAACAAACTATGCGCTAATATTACTTCATTGAAACTCTTCTTCGCAGAATCCATGTCTTCTTCAGCAGAATCCATGTCTTCTTCAGCAGATTCGTCAGCAGTAACATCAACAGAATTCCTACTTTCCAGAATTCCCAACACATATACTTTTTGAGTTTAACGGGACTAGCTCCTTTTTATTCTAGTTTCTTTCATCTAACTTGTGTTAATCTTCTTTTTATTTCACTTAACTTGTTGGACACTACAAACAATACATAACCTGATAACTGGATTAGTACCATCTTAAGTTAACAACTGGTAATTGCCACATATGCTAGACAATAAAATCAAGAATCAAAGATGATAGTCATACACATCAAAGAAAAACTAGAATATAACCAACTACATTCCATGACTAGCATCCTCTCATGGTTCCTACAGTAACATAACAAAACAAATTAAAACACAAACCCATGTTTAATTCCTAAGCTTCTAAACGTTGGTACGCAAAGCCAACTCGAATGAAGTTCCTCCAACATTCCCATGAAATTCACTATCATTTGATAAGTCTTCTTGAGTCACATTGAGTTTTATTGAGATAGTAAACCTATTCGATCCACTCACGAGTTTCTCATCATCTTTCTTGGCACTCTTACTTGTTTTTATTCTTAATTATAGTCATGTAGTATGGATATTAATACTCCCATAATGTCATTATCTCATAAGGTCACCTATAATTGCATTTTGTTTCCAAGAAAAACCTTGTTATCTATGACTGGAAGTTCAATTAAACCACTTATCATTATCATATTATGATACTAACAATTGTAGCTCAGCACAAAATTCAAAGGTTTATCTAAATAAGGCCCGAGATCTTAAAGCACTTTATCAAACACTTGGCACAGAAGTTAAATTTTGGCATGTATTTGACTCTAACTTCATACGAGTAATTAATTTCCCAAGGAAACGTTTAAATTAACAGGAATAATGCCTAGACAATTACATGTGCCGCCGTATAATGTCAGTTCAATCACTTATAAGCAACACGTGTTGCGGTTTAACTAAACTAACACACTCCGTTTAATTAAACTAACTACACGCCACCGTTTATCTAAACAATAACACACGCCGCCGTTTATCTAAACTAACCGGAATAACGCTTACACAATTTCACGCGGCACCGGATAATGTCACTTCAATCAGTCATAGGCAACACGCGCCAACAATTTCAAACTTGATCAAGCAAAGGCATAATCTAACAAATTAGCCAACAATAATAATTGGTCAAAATCATCATCTAAACACATTAGTTTCAAATCGAGCAAATTAGCCAACAAAAATTAGGTCAAAACTAAGCTAACTAACATATTGTAATAGTATTACAATCAAGTAAAATTAGGGCAAAATTAGGTCAAAACTCAACAAATTAGGTAAAAAAAACGAAAATTAAATTGGGGAAAATAGATATACCACATCGTAGAAGTGGTGCGGGTGGGTTTTGATTGGGGAAAATGAGCTCAGATTGATGTTTGATGAACTGTTATAGGAGTTTCGATTGGGGAAAATTAACAAAATACTCCGTATCACTTATGGTGCGGGTGGGTTTTGATATTTGAGAGGCGTTTGTGTGTTTATGGTTTAGAGGGAAGAGGAAGCGTTTGGTATTCAGCGTATTAATAATAAGTTAATAACAGATCTGACATATTAGCGACTGATATATATAATTGTCGGTTTATTGTCGGAAAGTAGACGTAATGTTATGTAAAATACTGATGATTTTCCGTCAAAAATAGATCCCTCCGAATTTTTCCAGAATTCCGTCAGAAATTCTTCGCAAAAAATCGATCACAATATCAGTCGGAATAAAGAAGGAACTTCGTCGGTAATTAGCGACGGATATTATTCCGTCAGAAATTCCGTCAGTGTTACTCCAGTTTCTAGTAGTGTCCAGTTAACCGGAGCAAATGAAGATGCAAATGTGAGAGAGAGTAGCTAAGGAGCGGGTTTAGAACACTTTTTTTTTGGAGCGGGTAAAAACATAAACGGGTCAATCTAATATGAATAGTTGCTTCTGGGTCAATCCAACGACAAATATTGAACGGATACGGGTCGGGTTGAAAGTTTTGCAAACAGTACAATGATCAATGTTATATTTATATAATTGTAGGGAAAATAATACTTTAGTCACACTTCTTAAAAAAAGTTGATAAAATTAAAGTTTTGCTCACATCTTGTAAAAAGTGAGAAATATTCACACTTTACAAAAAGTATAGGTAAAACTTCATATCTCCTTACACATTTTATAATGTGCAAGGAAAACTTACACTTTTGATTACATTTTTAAAAATGTGCCAATAAAACTAAAGGTGTGTTTCTTAAGTCTTTATGTAATTATTACATCTATAAAATTAGGAAGGAGATTGTCTCAAGTTGTAAAAACAATTTAAGTCAAGTTGAGAAAGTGTAAGCCATTGGACAAAATCTAATGGCTCACAAATGTCCAACTTGACTTAAGTTGTTTTTCAACTTTCTTGTAGTGGTGTCACTGTATCTCGCTTTTTAGGTCTTTATGTAATGATTATATCTCTAAGGCTAGTCGCAGTCGTCCGGTTAACATCGGTTGGGCAACGGATTTTTGGAGGGTCGACCGATGTTTGGATCGGTTGCGTCGAATGTGGAGTTCGGTCTCGACATCGGTCGAGTGAAGAAAAAAACAAACATCGAGTGCTTCTCGAACCGATGTTATTCACCACATTTTGTCACTTTTGTTTCTATAATTTCAAAAAAAGACCGTTTGTAACATTAGACAAAAAAACTTCTTTTTAAAACCAAATTTACCAATCTATAAATACCAACTTCTCCTCAAACACAATTCACCACTCAACATTTCTCATCTATATTGAATAAACCATTCTAACGAAATACCCACGAAACACAAATTTTAATATGTCGTCATTAGCATTTATTGGTTCTTCTTCGTCTTCGGCGAGGAAGAAGTTTTAGTGAGTTTGCGGATTTTGCTTGGAAGGCTTACAAAGTATCACAGCCAAAAACCCGACGAAGGTACATACGTAGGGATCATGAGGGTTCTCATAATCGTTTAGTGGCGGCATACTTCTCCGAAAACCCGCAGTTCGACGATAGAACATTCTCTCGGCGGTTCCGTATGGCCGAGGCTATTCACGAAATTGTTCGAGATAACCGATCACTCTACTTATTTTTGACAAACTCTTGATGCTAGAGGCGTACCTTGTATTAGCCCATTGGTCAGTGTCTGCGCCATTCGTCAATTGGGATGCGCGCCGTTCGATTCTCTTGACGAGACTCGGCACTTGGTGCATCCGGCCGTGAATGTCTTCGTAAGTTTTGCGAGGTTATCATGGAGTTATATGGTCGTGAGTATTTGCGAAGGCCCACGTATTCTGACCTTGAAAGAATATATGCTCATCACGAGCATAAGCATGGCTTTCCTGGGATGATGGGAAGCTTTCATTGTACAAGCTGGGAGTGGGAGAATTGCCGAATAGTGAAGAGCTCAACATTGTAGGGGTGATCACGGGCCACATCCATTCATTTTGTTGGAAGCGGTCGCTTCCTAGGATTTATGGATTTGGCATGCGTTCTTTGGTGTCTTCGGAATGAATAACGACGTAAACGTTTTACGTCGTTCACCTGTTTTCAATGATATCAAATCTGGGAGAGCACCAGACCTTGAGTTTGAGGCTAACGATGTGGCTTATAAAAGGCAAGGTTGTCAAGATCGGGATCCTACCCAGGATCGTTTTTGTCTTTGCAAGATCGTGATCGTAAGATCGGATCGGGATCGTAAGATCCTACTCTAATGTTATTTCTTAATAGTTTATGTAATTTTATACAAATCTAAAAATTCTAATACATTATAACCACAAAATACTATGAATGTTTCATATAAATGTTTTCATAAATTATTATTATAAAATGTTTAAAAAGATTAACATGTTGTTTTTTGAATTCTAAAAACAAACAACCCATAAATTTGTAGTTTTTTAGTTTGTAATCCGAGAAGAGTAAGATCGGATCGGATTAGATCGTTAGATCGTATGGTCAAGATCGGGATCCTATAAGATCTTAAGCTTGCAAAGATCCTATGTAGGATCCGGATCGTTTTGCTTTGCAGTATCGTAAAATCGTAAGATCCTAAGATCAGGATCGGGATCCTGACAACCATGATAAAAGGGGATATTATCTTACTGATGGGATATATCCACAATGGTCCGTTCTTATGAAGTCTATTTCAAATCCTCCCACGGCTGATCGTAAAAGATGATTGTACAAGAGGAGGCACGGCGACAAGGAAAGATGTGGAGCGGGCTTTTGGTGTGTTGAAGAAAAGTGAAAAATGTTTAAAGTTCCTGCTTTCGGGGTTTTTAGAAATGATATCCAAGATATTATGTATACATGTATCATATTACATAATATGATCATCGACACAAAATGGGCGATATGTCCTACATGGTTTGATGATGAGGGACACAAAGATCATGATCCCAGAACGCATCGAATCAATGGTGGTTACTCAGGAGCTAATGAACTCAACAACTCATCAAAACTTAAAATCTGATTTGGTCGAACACATTTGGAGAAATCTTCGACATCATGTCGAAACGATGAATCAAGTCGATAGTGACGATGACGAAGACGATGAAGAGTTTTTGTAATGTGTTAACGTTATTTGAATTTCGAATTGTAATGTTTTTTTAAATTAAGTAGTGTAATGTTTTTTTAATTTAAGTAATGTAATGTTTTTTTTTTTAATTTCGTAATGTAATGTTTTTTTTAATTTGAATGAAATTTAAATTTAATGTTAAAATTGTTTGAATTAAAAAATCCTTGAGTCGCCATTGGGGCAACCGGGTTGTCAGTCATTGAGAGAGAAAGGCTGACGTGGCCTGAGTTGTCCCGTCAGAGGTTGCGACTGGGACCAGCCTAAGTTGGTTCCTCTCATGAGTATCAAATTTTTTAATTTCTATAACCAAATATTTAGAAAGTTAAGTATACTCTTCTCTTTGGATCCTAAACAAAGCCACTGATCAGTATATATTATGGCAAGTGAGATACATACATATATATCAAGTTTCAACTTCATGCACAAGACTATATGATGAGTACTAGCAACTTAGCAAGTGTGTGATGTGTAACAAAAAATGACCGATTTTTGTGAGTAAATAAAAAAGTAACACCTGACTTATATGCATAAAGAGATGCACTTCATCATATAACAGAAATCAGAACCGAACATACAAAAGTACATCTCAAACTCTGGTTCGCGGTAATAGATCGACACCCAGCCGCAAGGCAGATTATTATCATAGTATCATACATGATGCATATATACATACATACACGATGACACATCTATATATGCCTTATACATGTGTTCGTGTATATATTCAACTTAAAAAAGCACATGGATTTACTTGTTACCCCCTCCTGGCAACTTGTCCTTAATCTTGTCCATGAGTCCCTTCTTCTCCTGTCCTCCTACATTTCCATATTCCCCACCGCCTACGGTGGTACTGGCCGGAGTTGTGTGCTGTTCGCTACCATGGTCACCGCCAGGCAGCTTCTCCTTGATCTTCTCCACCACACCTTCTTTCCCTTCTTCATAACCACGACCACCTCCAATATTTTGACCAGTTGTCGTGGAATGACCGACGTTAGTTCCCATACCTCCAGCATCTTGACCTGTCATCGTCGAGTGGACGTCGTGTTTTCCAGTACCTCCAATACCATGACCAGCAGTGGTGGAGTGAAGTTGGTTTTGAGCATGCTCATCAGTTTGTTGACCCTCTTGCTTCGTGTATTGTTCTCCTCCGTATTGCGCCATTTTTTAGCTGAAAAGGATTGGTTTGATATACAAGTGAAGATAAATGTGCAAGTAGTTAAAAAGATTTTGTTTGTGAAAGTTGATGAGATTAGATAGGATTAAAAGGGGTTTAAATAGAGATGAACTGAGAATTGATAATAAGGTACGTGGAAAATTGAAGATGCATAGCATGAAAGACCACCGTACACGTAAGAGATCGGATAATCACATACCACATTGCCCTATTATAGGCTTCCAACATTAGCCATAAGAAGATCGACAAGTGTAAAGCCATATACATCAATATATGTCGGTCAGATATTATGGAGCTGGTTTGTCGATAAGGCCGGTTTGGTAATTTGTATGAAGTTGACACTGTTTCAAAAGTGAAAACATGAGTAAAGTGTTTGAAGGTATTTGATGATTTTGTTCAAGATTTGTCCTATATATATAAAAAAGAAAAGCTATCTCATATAAACCAGGATAGTGTAATACAAACAAATGGTAACTGCGGACAACTTACTTTGAAACGGCAAATTTCGTTACATACTTTAGAAGGACGCTAGAAGAAAAAAAGATTACAATGGGATCGATCATACAACTAGTTTCAGATCCAAAGTCCAAAGACAAATTGATCTTTTCTAATCAAAACTTGCTTTTTATTTCTGTATTAACTACGAGTATAAAAATGATTTTATCAATCAAAACTAGCATTAATTACACATATGATAGTTTCTTCACTTTTTGTCTGTGAACAATCTTTTAGGACAGAGGGAGTATACTGTATCATATTTGAACCAACTAGTTGCTGGTAACATATATTATTGAATCATGAGCCGAAGTGTAACTTTAAGGTAGGACTTTGATATATCTTTTGGGAATTTTCTTTTTTTTATGGAATAATATGTCACTTATTTTCAATTTAACTTAACATTGTGTCATATTGTTAAATCTATGTTTTTTTTTCTTTAAATTGCCAAATTACCCCTTCATCACATTTTTACACACTTTTACACCACTATCGGCCTATTTTAATTCCAGATCGATGCTTTGCTATATCGCAATTGAAGTTTATTACGAAATTATTTCTATAAACTATACTACCTCCGTCCTAAAATTATAGTCCCCTATTGACTTTTTCGGTCTTTCTTTCTTAACTTTGACTTTAAATATTTTTGTTTGTGTTATACAATAGTTGATGAAAAATATACTAATGAAAAATACATTTAAAACAAAATCCATTCACAGAAAAACCGAAAAAGTCAATAGGGGACTATAATTTTGGGACGGAGGGAGTAATATTTAAGAATTGAAATTTATTAAAAATTTGTATATGTAGTAAAATTGATCTTAAATGAAAAATGATTAAATATGAAAAAATTGTTATATAAATTGTTTATCAATTTACTTTCTATTTATTTTATAAAGTGTGTAAATGTTTTATAAAAGACATAAAAGAAAATTAAAAAAAAAATTGTAATCAAAGAGATAGAAGTTGTGTGTAAGAGAGGAAAAATAGAAAAGAAGTTGTACTTAAGTGGAGATTACAAGTAGGAAAGATAACAATTTGTAACGAGAGAAAAATTATTACTTAGCTATATGGTTTTTTTATTTTTTTAAACAAAAAGTATTAATTTGCATACAAATTAACATCCTACAATAAGAAATGTTATACCCTATTTAACTAATTTCTTATTTATGTACGTTCTGATTAACATGCAACTATAAAAAGATAAGTATGAAGATAATTAGTTATAGGGTATAACATTTCTTTTTTAAATAAATACTTTCACTTTTGGTCTCAGTGTGTTACTATAGAGTTAATTAGTTTCTATAACCATTATTGTAATTAGTTATCTTCTTGGATCCAAGCCACTAATCAGTATTACGGCATGCGAGATTTATATTATCATGTTCGTATTTCAAGTACACGACTTTAGGTGATTACTAGGTGCCAAGTGATTGGTGTAACAAAAATTGCACGATTCGAGTTTAGCCTGATTTTCTGGACTGAACTCTTTCTTTCTTGAATGAACTTTGGTTTTGTCATGCATTATTATTTATGGTTTGTTGGTGCATTTTCTTTGTAAATTCAGTCTGGATGGTACTCGAATGTTTGTGTTATGCATTTATGTTTCGTTGTTACGCCCATTTTATCCACGCAAGACCATAGCGTGAGCTTAATCATTCACCTTATCTAGTCAAACTTTTTTTTTTTTTTTTTGTTGAACAGACCTTATCCAGTCAAACTGACCCATCAAACTTTTCTCTTTTATTTTTCCAGTCCAGAGAGGATTGTGATCTCTAGTATAATATTCATTATTAAACCATATTTCCTGATTTTATTAACAATTGATTACCATATTAGTAAAAAATTTATAAGCAGCATGAATATAAACAAAAGGGGTGGGATCAATAAAGATCACATAAAAATTAAAGATCAAATGGATCATTCTCAACCATTCATTTTTAATCAAATTAATTAAATTCACTTTCACTCTTATATTTAAAAATTAAATATCTTACGAGAATAAAATTATCTTTCTATAGAGATTCAATATAGTATATTTTCGACGAACTTATTTTTTATCGTTTTTTGCGCGTTTGATATATTACGATAAATGAAATTTTTAAAATACTCTTTTGCGTTAACACAACCCCTAAACCCTAAAAACCCTAAACCCTAAAAAACCCTACCCCTAAACCCTAAAAAACCCTAACCCCTAAACCCTAAAAACCCTAAACCCCTAAAACCCTAACCGCTAAACCAAAAAACCTAAACCCTAAACCCTAAACCCTATCCGCTAAACCGTAAGAAACCTAAACACTTAACCCCTAAAAAGCTTAACCCAAAAAGTCAAACCCCTAAACCCTAAACACCTAAACCCTAACCGTAAACCCTAAACCCACAAAAAAGTCAGAACCCTAAACACCTAAACCCTAACCGTAAACCCTAAACCCACAAAAAAGTCGGAAAAAAAAAATTTCGTCGAAAGTATATGATGTGAGATATCAAATTAAAGGTAATTTTATGCTTGTCGTGATGGTATGATTAGTTTCGTCTAATGATTAATGGTTTGTGAGATATTTAGTTTTTTAAAATGAATGTGAAAGTTTATTTTATTGTTTTGATGAAAAAATGAGTGATTGAGAATGGTTTATTTGATCTTTAATTTTTCTTTGATCTTTATTGAACCAATCTCATAAACAAAATATGTATAATTAAAGAGATGCACTTCATCGTATAACACAAACAATCAAGACCAAAGCATAAAAAAGTACAAACGAAATCCTGACTTTGTCGTATCAAACAACCAACGACAAAGCAGATTATTACATAGCCATCATTCATGATGCATATACACATACTTACAACACGATGATATGATGCATCCATACATATTTAAGTAAACACAAATGTTGATAAATTACTGGTGACCTCCTCCTGGTAACTTGTCCTTAATCTTGTCCATGAGTCCCTTCTTCTCATGTCCTTCCTCTCCTACATTTCCATAGCCACCAGTACCACCTACGGTGGCACTGGCCGGAGCTGTTTGCTGTTCACTACCATGATCACCGCCAGGCAGCTTCTCCTTGATCTTCTCCACCACACCTTTCTTCTTCCTTCTTCCACCTTCTCCATCGCTCTCCGACTACAACAAATATTCAATCAAAGATTTAGACTAGCTTAAAATAGATTTTCAAAAGGACAACACGTGATAATCGTATAAAAGCACACACGCCCTGGCTCAAGAAAATACGTGAAAGACAATGTTAACACTAACTTAGTGTACGGCTTGGCTCATTATCAGTTTAGAATACTTACAGAGCTAGAACTGCCACTCCCAGAACGGTGGAGTATTCCACCACCTTGTTTCCCTTCTTCATAGCCATGACCACCTCCAATATTTTGACCGGTCGTCGTTGAGTGGACGTTGGTTCCAGTACCTCCGATACCATGACCAGCAGTGGAGTGAATTTGGTTTTGAGCATGCTCATCAGTGTAGTGACCCTCTTGCTGCTTGTATTGTTCTCCTCCGTATTGTGCCATTCTTAAGTGAAAAAGATTGATTTGAGATACAAGTGATTTGCAAAATGTCTAATTAGTTTAAAAGATTTTGTAAGTGAGTTGATGAGATATTAGATGGGATTAAAGGGGGATTATATAGAGATTGGAAACATGGTATGTGGAAAATTGAAGATGCATCGCATGAAAGACAACCGTACACGTGCAAGATTGTATAATCACAACTATTATCAAAGGCTTCTAATAATCTTTACATAAAGAGATTGACAAGTGTACTGTCGGCATGATATATGGAGTTGGTTTTTAGATAAGGCCGGTTTGGACATTAGTTTTTGAAGAATTGATACTTTATCAAAAGAGCTGAACACGTGTAAGTATATTTATGTTATCACTGAAAAGTACGCGTCTAATTTCAGGTATTTGATGGTAAGGCCGGTTCGTTGGGTGTGCAATCTTTGCTGTGGCATAAGCTCAGGCCACACTTTATCTACTACGTATGTTATTATGTATATATAATATTAAAATTAAATATTAAGTTATTGCTACAAACAAGTAGTCGGAACCCGCTGCGTTGCAGCGGGGGTTTTTGCATTTTTTTTAAAGCATATCAATTGCAACCCACTTTGTCAAAGCCGATTATTTGATAGATAGATATAAAAGGGTAGCATTCATCCCATGTACATATCAGACAACAGTCACTTGAATTTACATTCCAATGCCGAAAGTACTCATCCTGTTTCACCTTATGCTGTAACCCGTATCAATTTCTTCTAACTGTATATGTGAACTGGAGTTGTGAACAAAACATACACGTACAACATGAGACTCAATAAAGAATTATATACAAAGAATTCCGTATTACTAATCAGAATTTTCCGTTACCTGAGCAATTACTTACTCAAGTTGCTTGACCGACAGTTACATTAACGTTTTTGGTTTGTCTTTCTCTGTCGGAGACACCAAATAAGAGCCTGTTACACACCATCGTTTACTGCATTCCCAAAGAATAGACCTGCAAAACGCCAAGGGTGTTGTATTCAACTGAGATCGTTGCTTGTATAAAAAAACATATAATTAGAAGATTAAGGATATGCATGGATAGATCAACACTTCCAAGAAGCCAAGTAGCCAACGTCATTAAAGCTTCATCATTTTCAGTTATCCAAAAGTGGTCTCTTTTCACTTTTATACTTGACATACACCAAGAAAGCGCCCATTGTGGCATCAGTAAACAAAAAAAGGAACCAACAGTCAATTGACTATTTAAGCCATAACTTTCGATTTTCTAATTACCATTTTCATAAAACTGCATACCTGTTTGGTTTGCTGAAAAACTGGACTTATTAATATTCTCTTTTGGATAGGAATGACCTGGGGCATAGGTAATATAACATGTGACATTGACCTGAGCATTATTGTATAAATAATCTGGATGTCCTAACATCATTCGGATACTATAGTATATACTAAGCAGTTCAGATAGACGCCAAAAAAAAGGCATACTTATATTGGGCAACACATAACACTGAAAAATTGCTTATGGTGATAGTATCAGGAAAAAATTGTGCACAAACATACTGAAGTTACCTTAAAGGGTGTGACACCACCTAACATGCTTGCTTCAGTCCGTGACAATCAAGCCATAATCATTACTTTAACAACTTTTAACTGGAACCTGGACGCCAAGACAAAAGATGAGGACCAATTGGTTTTTACCAATTTCGTTAAGAAATATAATTTCTATTAAAGATAAGAACTTTGGTTATGTACCTTGGATTAGGATCCCTTTTCACTAAATTCTGACCATATTTGCGCCATCATCTGCACTTGTACTCCGTACAACTATTGAGTTCTGTAATATAACATAAATCGTTATACACCACGTATATAAAGCAGTGTAGAAACGTAATGGCTCCATATAACATACAAAGGGCACAAACCTGTGACCCAAGCTTTCCGGAATCACCACTTCCCGGTTTTGCTTCCATTTAAAGTCGTCACCCGCTGGCTTTTGCGACAATAGTCAACAGCGGTCCCTTTAGTTGGTGGAAGGTTCCTGGGAGTACCTGCAGCGTCGTTGTAAAAGCACGCGGTTATTCAAATTACACCTATATCCGAAAGTAAGTCCACTTTTTTATAATTGACATATCCAAGTTCAAAGGACTATAAGTAGGTCGAAAACAGAGGACATTATTTCTAAATGTAGAAGCATACAAAATGCCCTTCATGGAAAACATTTTACAGCAGCAAATACTGGATTAAATTTTACCTGCGAATAGTCTGTTCCAACCAACGAAGCCGCTGGGTTACTGTATAAACGCTCCCAGCCTTCTCACTGAACCACCTAACACTATAAAATTAAAATATAGTTAATACACGATTAATTAAACTCATAAACTTAACTAACTAACTGGTAACTACCTGTAACATTTGTTCAACCGTTCATGCATTATTCTTCAGTCCATTTAGGTCTTTATCCGTTTCCCTCTTACCTCATTAATCCAAATATGAGATAAAAAGTATCTGATCATTAGACACACTGGCCCAAAAGCAATTTTTCACCATAAGCAATTTTTCACTCACCTAACAATTTTTTTTTCACTCACCTAACAATTTTTCACCTAACAATTATTCTATGCCGTCTATCTTGTAGTATCTTTTATGAAAAACCGGATCAAACATCCACATTAGGCAAACAGGCCAGATCACCTAACAATTTTTCAATCACCTAACAGTTTTTCACCCTTAAGCAACGCACGCCCGTTTTTTCTTTAATGTTGTTTGCACCCCGGCTCAGATCTACAATGGCTGCAACCACAACGCGTGTGTGGTTACCCCGCCACGATATATTACAGAAAAATATCATCATCGCCTTAACAAACGAAGAGGAAGCGGTTCCTTCTGGAGAAGGTAAGGAAAAATGTGGCAAGTTATGTGACACACACTAAACAGAAAGCCGGAAACCAACAGGACACAAAAAAAAGGCTACAAAATGGGCCGACAGATATTAATTTTTTTATGAGAGTGAACAAAATATAATGGTTTCAATGTCCGGCGCACTATAAGATATAAGGCTCAGGCCAGCGATAATGGATGTGGTACCCAAAACCCCATGGCTGCAACCATCCGGTCGCCACGCCAAGATACGGGTTTTCGCAAACAACACTTACAAAAACATCGAAGGCTGACAAATCTCATCATCGCCTAAAGTATACTCAACGTAGTAAAAAACCCAGAATGTCAGCATACACCCCCGAATGCCACAATTAAACCGAACATCGATGCTGCAAATTCAGCCAAGATGGCCGCGACATACATCTAGCACGCTCATATTTTCAAATGCGTAATAGGATAAGAGGGTACGCTAACCTGACATGGCTGCAAACACTGAGTTACCCGTGATGCCCTGCCAAGCCAGGCCGCTTTAACCCATCATATTCCAGCGGCAAGAAAGCAATACAATCCTGAAGGTGTACCAAAAGAAACAGACCCTAACTTTCAAAACGCAACCCATTGACCCCTTTTAGAAATAAAAATATCATATAACAATTCAGATAATGCTAAAAATCAAACCACACAGAATCATGTTAACCTTAAAAATCATCAAATCGGAAAAAAAAAAAAAAAAAAAACTTTGTATATACAAACCCTTGACAAACAACATTAGGAATTCCACACCAATCATTTATGTAAGATACTATAACGCGTTGGACATACCAACCATTTATATAAGATACTACTGATGCAACATAACCTTCGGTCACATCCACCAGACAAACACCACAAACAAAAATCCAAATCCTCCTCAAGCCTACATCGACATAAGGCTCATGCCAGCGATTATGGAAGTGGTACCCAAAACCCCATGGCTGCAACCATCCGGTCGCCACGCCAAGATATGGGTTTTGGCATACAACACTTACAAAAACATCGAAGGCTGACAAATCTCATCATCGCCTACAGTATATACTCAACGTATTAAAAAACCCAAAATGTCAGCATACACCCCCAAATGCCACAATTAAACCGAACATTGATGCTGCAAATTCAGCCAAGGTGGCCGCAACATACATCTACCACACTCATATTTTCAAATGCGTAACAGGATAAGAGGGTACGCGAACCTGACATGGCTGCAAACACTGATTTAACCATGATGCCCTGCCAAGACATGCCGCTTTAACCCATCATATTCCACCGGCAATGATTTATATAAGATACTTTGTATATACAAACCCATGACAGACAACATTAGGAATTCCACACCAATCATTTATATAAGATACTATAGCGCACTGGACATACCAACCATTATATTTTAATCATGGCGACTTTTGCATCGACTCTCTCTCGTGCCCGTTAGGGAAATACAACCTTTAATCAAACCACCCATAAATCAGCGCCTAAAAAAACACCAAATCAACTAAAAAACATAAATCAATTTTAAAAACAGTTTTAATCTGAAAAAAAAAACTAAATAGCACCTTTTAGAAACACCAAAAATTATAAACCTTCAAACATAAAAACATATACCTTCTTTCTTTTAGGTTTATTAACCTAAAAAAATAGTCACCAAGAGCAGCTGGAACCAACTACCCATTCAATCAATCGACTCACAAATAGCATCGTAACACCGAAACCGCGATCACCAAACAAACCCCCTTGGATCATCACACACAGAAGCAAAAGATGGTGGGTGAGATCTGGCTTTAGAGAGAGGTAGGTGATACCCTATCAAGAAGATTCGAGGTATGTATTGATAAGAACGAAAAAGATGAAGCGGTGGAGAATAGAACAAAAGGCAAACGGGCCAAAAAAGACAGGCCAAAGTATAGCCCATCATATAATAATTTTAAAAGCATGATTAAAATATAATGGTTTGCATGTCCGGCGTGCTATAGCATCTTATATAAATATGAAGAATATGTGGCTAATATTTTGTTTTTGACTTCTGCATATGAATATAAACCTATTACTAACATATTTTTCTTATTTATGTTAAAAAATTACTGATCTCAAAGGTAAATCTAGCTATTTAAGAGAAAATAATTTTATTGCGGATAATCATATATTACTAGTTTACTACCACTATATTGCTATAAAGGTGTTTTGCTGTAACTATATTGTTATATTTGGACACTAATAACAATTTATGCATTGGTTATATATTTACTTTTACATATATTAAAAATTGTGTGGTTAATAAAGCCACTTTTAGTTAAAACACAAGGCCACAAAAAGGTACGAGATGATGCTAATGGTTTTGTTTAAGATATTACACAAAAGAATAATGTAATACGTACAAACAATTTGGTAAGTAACTGGATAACATTTACAAAAAATTTACAATGATATGATAACTAATAGTCGTCTTGAAAAACTCTAGAATACCATGATCAAATTCATGCCATTCTATAAGAATTATCAATCCGTTTTGAACGTAATTGTGACCCGAACTCAAATTTTTAGCAAATTACTAGCTTTACTATAAATCGGGACAAAATTGTTTTATTTTCTTAATAACTAATTTATGTCAAATATATATTCTACCTACGATTTTGCCTTGGAGCTTTTTACACTCATAACATGTACTTTGAGCATGCAACCAATGGCATTGAAACCGATCAGTGCCTTGTTGATGTGGTGATGAAGCCAAGGAGGTACGATCACCGTACCAATATAATGCGGGTGGTATTGAAACCGATTGTGGCAATGCACCTCACGGTGGAAAAGCCAATCTTGATCAGGTTTCTTTTCGTTTATCTAACTATTAAGTGAATGGTATGTTTGGGTGGGAAATATGTTACAGAGTAAACGGTTAGTGGTGATAAGCCACAACAAAAGTGGTAGGATAGTGGTGATAATGTGGCATTAATGTGACTGCAGTGGTGGGCAATGGTCGTAACAACCATTGTGGATAATCGTAATTTTTTGTCAATTAAAGATAACAAAGTTGTTCACAATTCAATCACTCGACTCTAAGAGTAGTTCGATTATAGCAAGAGCTAGAATTGTAGGAAAAAACGCACGGTTTCATTTTATCTTTCTTTCTCGAGAGAACTTAGCTAGGTACATTTTGTTATGCATTTATGTTTTGCTGCATATTGCTTGTTACTTCGATTCAGTTAGTTGGTACTTGCATACTTGTGCTAGTATATCAAAATGTATTAATATAAACATAGTGAATGATAGAGATGTTGAAGTTTATTTAATTCTCACTTTCTTATTACTGTTTTTGAATAAGTATTATTTGAATAAGTCTTATTGGCTAGTTATAAGCCACTAGAAGTAGTCTAAGTAGTTAGAGATATTTCAGGTGAGAACCGTTTGATATCTTTAACTCTTGAAGTCATCTTTTGTTTTGTACTGCCTATTTAAGAGGCATTCTTCATTGATCATTAATCAAGAAAACAAATAGCCACTTTGATAAAATCTTTTACTTGCTGTGTGAAATCTCCAACAATTGTGGTATCAAGAGCCAGGTTCCTTTTTAAGAATCGAAGTTTTTTTCATACTTCATTTTACACACAAGTAATGGCTACTACTAGTGTCAACATTTCTTCTCATCCACAAATTCCAATATTCAAAGACGACTCCTATGAATTTTGGAGCATCAAGATGACGATGTTGTTTAAGTCTCAAGATCTGTGGGAGTATGTTGAAACTGGTTATGAAGAAAATGGCGAAGATGAAGCCCGCATCAAAGAGCATCGCAAGAAAGATGCCAAAGCACTCTTTTTCATCCAACAAGCAGTGGATGATTCGATTTTTCCAAGGATAGCAGAAGCTACCAAAGCCAATCAAGCTTGGACAACACTTAAAACCGAATTCCAGGGTTCATCCAAAGTAATCACCGTCAAATTGCAATCGTTAAGGCGCGATTTGAAACCTCTTTATGAAACATAATGAATCTGTGCAAGATTTTCTCGCAAGAGTTTCATCAGTTGTTGGTCAAATGAAGGCGTATGGAGATAAAATATCAGATGAAATAGTGGTAGCTAAAGTCTTAAGGAGTCTACCATCCAAATTTGATCACGTGGTAGCAGCGATCGAAGAATCCAAGGATCTGTCCACTTTCTCGTTTGATGAGCTAATGGGCTCACTTCAAGCACATGAATCAAGGATCAATCGGTCGAACATGCACATCGAAGAAAGAGCCTTTCAGACTAGAGGAGAGTCTGAATCCTCAAATCAACATGTAAGAGGAAGGGGCCGAGGAAGCTACCGAGGGAAGGGGAGGTCGAACACTACACTCAAATGCTCACATTGTCACAAGCACGGGCATTCGATAACTATTGTTGGTACAAACCAGAAGACGGTGTCAATTATGCTGAACAAGAGGAAGATAATTTTCTATTCATGGCGATATCGACCACGAAAGAGGAGAAGAATGAAATATGGTATCTGGATAGCGGTTGCTCGAATCATATGATAGGTGATCGTTCAAAGTTTAAGGATCTCGATGAAAGCATTAAGTCACAGGTGCGGCTTGGTGATAATAAACAATTACAAATTGAAGGCAAAGGTATAGCCGAGGTCTCAACTGATAACCAAAAGAGGTGTATCAAAGATGTCCAATTCGCTCCATCTTTGGCTCATAACTTATTGAGTGTGGGTCAGTTAATGGAATCTCACCACAAGATAGTTTTTGATGATGGCAAGTGCATCGTGACACATAAACCTACTGGAAAAATTATTGCATGTGCTCACATGTCATCAAATCGAATGTTTCCACTCGATTTCGCTAAACAAATGGAAACATCTATGGTGAGCAGAGGTCTAGCAGACAACGAGCTGTGGCACCAACGTTATGGCCATCTCAACATTCAAGGCGCAATTGCTAAAGAACAAACAAATGGTGAGTGGTCTTCCGTCATTAAGCCGCTAGAGCACGCGTTTGTGAAGGATGTGTGGTAGGTAAGCAAACAAAGCGATCATTTCGAGTGGGAAAATCAAAGCGAGCTGAAGCAATACTTGAAATTGTCCACGCTGATGTGTGTGGACCGATGAGGACAGAATCATTATCCGGTAGTAAGTATTTCCTACTTTTTATTGATGATTTGAGGATGAGTGGTATATTGTTTGAAGCACAAATCAGAAGCTTTTGAGTGCTTTAAGAAATTCAAAACTCTTGTGGAAAGCGGAGGGAAAGTTGTTAAAGTGCTTCGTACTGATCGTGGAGGTGAGTTCACTTCGAATGAGTTTCATGTTTTTTGTGATGAACATGGGATAAACAAGCAACTCACGGCTCCATACACTCCCGAGCAAAATGGTGTGGCCGAGCGTAAGAACCGAACGGTGGTGGAAATGGCTCGATCCATGCTTAAGCAAAAGGAATCTGGGACTCATTTTGGGCCGAAGGAGTTGTTGCAGCTGTACATATTCTAAATATCTCACCGACTAAAGCGGTATGGGATCAAACTCCATACGAGGCATGGAATGGAAACAAACCCTTGGTAAGTCACTTACGAGTGTTTGAATGTATTTGTTATGTTCTGATTAAAACTGCACGACATAAACTGGATCAAAAGTCTCAAAAGCATGTTTTTATTGGTTATTGTCCTAACTCAAAGGCTTATCGTCTATATGATCCACTGAGTGGGAAAATTACTGTTAGTCGAGATGTGGTATTTGATGAGCTTGCAGGTTGGAATTGGGAGAACAAAAATACCACCCAAACCTCTCGGTTGAAAAGCGAAGATGAACAGAGTATACTTGAGCAAGAAGTGTCACAAGAAGATGTTCATTCACCTCACATACCAACACCTAACACACCAAGTTCAGCCTCTTCATCACAGCACTCAACACCGGAGAAAACAAATTCTTCATCCTCATCCAAAGAGTCCTCTCCGAATCAGTTTCCAAACCTTCGTAGAAGTGAGCGTGGCCAAGTTCCTAGACGATGGTTTCCAGTTGAAGGGGAGGATACAACAACACCCTTAGCTTTATTTGTCGGTGATCCGGTCACAGTGGAAGAAGCCATGGAAATAGAAGAATGGAGACTTGCAATGAAAGAAGAATTATCATCAATAGAAAAGAATCAAACATGGGAACCCACTGATCTTCCAAAGGCAAAATGTCATAAGTTTAAAATGGCTTTTCAAGACAAAGTATTTGGCAGACGGGAGAGTACAAAACACAAAGCAGCAATTTGGTGGTGAGAGGATTTACACAACAACAAGGAATTGATTCTGAAGAGAGCGTTTGCTCCGGTGGCAAGATTCGAGACAGTACGAATCATTTTGGCAATAGCGGCTCAAAATCAATGGAAAATATACCAGTTTGATGTTAAATCTGCGTTTCTAAATGGTGAACTAAAGGAGGAGGTGTATGTAACTCAACCTCCAGGTTTTGAAGATAAAACCAAGACGGGCCAGGTGCTTGAACAAAGCTCTTTACGGGCTTAAACAAGCACCCCGTGCATGGTATAGCAAAATCAATGAATTTTTTCACAACAATGGGTTTGAACGAAGTCCACATGAACCAACTCTCTACATCAAAAAGCAAGGTATGAATGACTTGCTTATCGTCAGTCTCTATGTTGATGATATGATCTATACTAGCTCATCGCCACAACTAATACTTGATTTTCAAGTGTCCATGAAAAATATGTTTGATATGGTGATTTGGGAGAGTTACAATACTTTGGGATGGAAATTATTCAAGGCAGGAAGGAATACTCATGTCGCAAAGAAAGTATGTAGATGATACTTTGAAGAAATTTAATATGCAAGGATGTAAGACTGCTGCAACACCAATGAACATCAGTGAAAAATTAACGATGGAAGATGGCACTGAGTTGACCGATGCAAAAGTGTACAGAAGTTTGGTTGGGAGATTGATTTACGTTACTCATTCTCGTCCAGATGTGGCTTACTCTGTTGGTGTGTTATCTCGATTTATGCATCGTCCAACAATGCACCATTTTGGTGCGGCAAGGAGAGTCCCGTTACCTTGCGGGAACTAAAAATTATGGTATTTGTTTTCGCAAAACCAAGGATTTTAGTCTTCAAGGATTCAGCATCGGCGATTGGCTCTATGAAGAAAAAGCACATCCGCAATTGCTTTGTTCTTGGCACGGTGCTATATCTTGGAGTTCGAAGAAGCAAACAGCTGGCATTATCTTCGACGAAGCGAGTAATGGCGCTTGTGCATCGGCTTGTCAAGCAGTTTGGTTAAGAGGAATTCTTAGTGACTTAGGTCAACAACAGTTAAGAGCAACAAGTATCAAATGTGACAACCAATCAGATAATGTTATCAAGGAATCCAGTGCTTCATGGAAGAACAAAACACATCGATATCAAGCATCATTACATCACGAACCGATAGCGAATGAAGAAATTCAACTCGACACATGTCGAACGGATGAAGCGAGTTGCGATTTGTTGACAAAGAGTTTACCACAAATGAAGCATGAAGAACTCGAGTGCTCATTTCGGAATGACGACGTTGAATGAAGGCGTGTTGAAGTTTATTTAATTCTCACTTTCTTATTACTGTTTTTGAATAAGTATTATTTGAATAAGTCTTATTGGCTAGTTATAAGCCACTAGAAGTAGTCTAAGTAGTTAGAGATATTTCAGGTGAGAACCGTTTGATATCTTTAACTCTTGAAGTCATCTTTTGTTTTGTACTGCCTATTTAAGAGGCATTCTTCATTGATCATTAATCAAGAAAACAAATAGCCACTTTGATAAAATCTTTTACTTGCTGTGTGAAATCTCCAACAAGAGAAACACCAAACATACATGTATAAAGAGATGCACTTCATCGTATAACAGAAATCAAGACCAAAGCATACAAAAGTACAAACGAAAACAAAATCCCTGATGTCGTATCTGACAACCATGAACCAACGACGAACCAGATTATTACATAGCATCATGCATGATGCATATATACATAAATACAAGCATACACGATGATGCATCCATACATATTAATTAAACAAACACGCGGGCCGATTATTTACTGGCACCACCGCCTGGCAACTTGTCCTTAATCTTGTCCATTAGTCCCTTCTTCTCATGCCCTTCCTCTCCTACATTTCCACATCCATCAGCACCACCTACGGTGGCACTGGCCGGAGTTGTGTGTTGATCGGCACCATGATCACCGCCAGGCAGCTTCTCCTTGATCTTCTCCACCACACCTTTCTTCTTCCTTCTTCCTCCCTCTCCATCGCTCTCCGACTACACAATAATCAATCAAAAATTTAGACTAACCAAAAATAGAATTTCATAAGGATAAGTCATAGTTAAGCTGAGCGTCATACATTTATATACATGAAAATCTAAAAATTCAGGATTATACATATATAGTTTGAAAGGACTTGACCTAATTATCAGTATGAATTATGGTTATCAAATTTGTATTAAACTAAGGTGCCACTCAACCACGAAACCAAAGCACATGTAGTTTAATTACTAGAGTACTTACAGAGCTAGAACTGCCGCTCCCAGTACGATGGAGAATCCCTCCTGCACCACCATGTTTCCCTTCTTCATAGCCATGACCACCACCTGTCCCCATATTGGTTTTGGTTCCTCCGACTTCATGACCTGTCACCGTCGAGTGAACGTTGGCTCCTGTACCTCCGGTTTCATGACCAGCAGTGGTGGAATGAAGTGGGTTGTGGACATGCTCGTCTGTCTTGTGACCCTCTTGCTTCGTGTACTGTTCACCTCCATATTGTGCCATATTTTTCGGTATAAAAGTTTGGTGTAAGGTACTAGATAGCTTGTTGTTGCAAAACGTATTGAAGATTTTATGTGTAATAGTTGATGATGTATTAGCTGGGATTAAGGGGTGATTATATAGGGATAAATTAGTTAATTATGTGATCGAAAGTACGTGGAAAATTGATTATGCATGGCATGAAAAACAACCGTACACGTGCAAGATCGCATGATCACGTACCACGTCAATTGACCTAATAATAGAAGGTTCTTAAATATCTGCACATGAAATTCGACAAGTGTAAAGCTATGTCGGCCGAGAATGTGGAGTTAGTTTTCTCGATAAGGACGGTGTTGATTTTTTATACAATTTTGAATAATTTATTAGATATAATTGCTAGCTATCGAATGTGCTCTTGGCACGACGGATGTGACGTGACCTATGTTAGGTTCGTAAGATCGAAAACTAATTGATTTACGCGGGGAACACTTATATCCTTCTGCTTCTAGTTAAGTAAAATGACATGGTTGACAAGTCTAATTATGTTATCCGTAATTTGCTTAAAAGATGACATATTTTATGTGTTTTGCTAAATATAATGACTTAATAAGTGCACTATTAATAATTACGCGGGGAACACTTATATCCTTCTGCTTCATTTAACGTTGTTGGATGACAAAATAGGGAGACGAAGAAAAATCTTTTTACTTTTTTGAGTTATTTACATTTATTAACGAACACTAGCAAAAATTTGGTGCAAGCACGAATCCAATATCCATTATATTCAAACCATACATGACAAAAAATAGAAATTCTGTGGGCAATCCTAGTAAATGAAAGTATTTAACCCTCTTCGACTAAGAATTCTTTTATTAATGACAATAAGTAGCAATAGATCGCATGACTATTCTTTAGACTCATTGTCCATAATTAACTTGCATGTTTCTTTTAACGACAAACAATTTCTTATAAAAGACTCATCACAAGATAGAATTTAGATCACTCTAAGAAAATATGGCTTTTACAGACATGCTGAGAAACGTATGTTTTAAAAAGTTACTATGAAATGTAGGTTTTAAGAAATTGTGTGTGTCCGCTATGAATGTTAGTAACTAGAAAGGCGTCACTATGTGTGAACCAGATTTTGCTCGTAAAAAATTGGATGCTATTGTCGTCACCTTTAAACGGATTAAGACTCTTCCAATCGCGATCACAATCACTCGTGGCAACTATTCATTTCATATAGTAACCGGTTGTCCTGTAATAACCCGTATTTTGAAGTAAGCTATACATGAGTTAATGTAGAGAAGCAAAAGAAAAAATTAATAAATAAATAGTTTAAATGAGATTATGTACAAGTTGATTAACATGTTTAGTGCTTAAAATAAATAAGATTTAAGATCATTTGAGGACAAAAGATTATTTACATACTAAGGGATCAATCTCCACCCTCCATTTTTATTTGATCTAATGGATGAGATTAATCTCAACAATTTAAAAAACCCACTTTCATCATTTTTTTCAAATATTAATATCTTTCAAAACCGTTAATCGTTCGGCGAAAAAATATATCATCATTCTGACGAGCATTTAATTATCTTTCTATAAATAAGCACTTTAATACACTTTCGACAATTTTTTTTTTCGTGTTTTTCACTTTTTTTTAAAGTTTTTAGCGTTCTTGAAATTTGCATTAAAAATCATATATGATAAAACACTTAATTTGAATATCACGTGATATTAGTGTAATATCATATATGATATGTAATATCACATGTGATATTAGTGTAATATCACATATGATATTACATATCATATATGATTTTACACTAATATCACATGTGATATTCAAATTAGTGTTTTATCATATATATATTTTTCATACAAATTTGATAGCGTAAAAGGAAAAAATAACGAAAAGCGATGAAAAAACGAAATTTTTCTTTTTTCGAAAGTATATCAAAGTGTCCGTCTATAGAAAGATAATTAAAATGATCGATGTAAATATTTTCACTTAACGATTAAGCGGTTTAAAGATATTTAAATTATAAAAAATAGGTGAAATAATAAAATGCTTTTAATCTCAGCCATTGATTTCTTTTTAGATGGATGGTGGAGATGAGTCCCTTGATATGTGAGAAAAGTTTGGTATGTAAAATAACTCTCATCAATAAATAAAATAAAATGTTTGCTTATGGTTATTAGGGAAACAAGTTATAAATAAATTAGTAAATCTCAATATCACTCACGGAGAGTTCTAAAACTTGTATATTTCATAAGAAACTTGGTAAAGATTATTTAAAAGTTTAATATATATCACAAACAAGAAGAAAAAAAATAAAATAAAGAGTCGGTCAAAAATATGACTTTAGTCATATCCGCAAGAACCGGTATTTAGTTGGTATAAATCATGTCCCCTACCTAATAATCACAAAGGAGAAAAGTAATCAAAATGCGAAAGCTACGTCTAGCATTAATTTTGAGTTAAAATATAGACAGAAGTAGGGCTGCTCAAACGGACCGGACGGACCGGACCGACCGACAAAACCGACCGGACCGGACCGAAACCGACCGGACCGATGGACCGGCGGTCCGGTCTCGGTCTAGGGTTTTTGCTGGATTCGGTCTCGGATCCGGTCCGGTCGTCCGGCCGGTCGGACCCAAACCCAATTTAGCCTTGTGGACCGGACCGGACCGACGGACCGACCGAGACCGGACCGGACCGGACCGGACCGACCTCATTCGGTCTCGGTCTCGGTCTAGCGTTTTTGCCGGATTCGGTCTCGGTCCGGTCCGGTTTTCGTCGGTCCGGTCCGGTTTTCGACCGATGAGCACCCCTAGACAGAAGTGAGGGTATGGGTAATAGCATAATTGAGATGATGGGATTCACATATTAATCATGGAGGTTTGGAGTTCGTATTTTAGTTCGATTCGTAGTTGTTTCGTTCAGATATTCATCGAAAGAAATATGAGTTTTCTTGTGCTTTTAAATTGGGTCGCTCTTTTTGTTGAAAAGATGTTATCATGCAAACTTGTTTAAATGATTATTATTTGCTACGTGTTCTGATTGTTTAATAATTGTGTAAGTTGTGAATTTGTCATATTTATATGATGAGATATATAAATGTTGAATCATGTATTGTCAACCGTTAGATTATAAATCGTGCATCGTTAAATTGTGATCGTGAATTGTGAACCGTTTAATTGTGAAAATTGAAGTGTAAAATATGAATAAGTTGGAACCGTTGAACCAAACGGGAATATGAATTGTTGGAACCGTTGAACCGAACGGAAATATGAAGTGTTGGAACCGTTAAACCAAACGAAAATATGGATCGTTGAAACTGTTGAACCGAACAGGTATATGTTGAATCGTTGGAACCGTTGAACCGAACGGGTATATCTTGAATCGTTGGAACCGTTGAACCGAACGGGTACATGTTGAATCGTTGGAACCGTTGAATCGAACGGAAATATAAATAGTTGGTATATGTTATAATGTGATGAATTGTTGGTTTATATTAAGTTGTTGGTATTTGAATTGATTAAGAATATGCTATAACTGAAAAACACTTATATGAGATTTGAACAAATTAGCATGATCGTTTTATAAGTTTGATTTTATATGAGTTGTTTTATATGTGAAAACCATGAATCACTACTACAAAAAAGCTTATAGACACCCCTAAATAAAGACCGGTTCTATAAAAACTGGTTTCTATAGTGAAAAAGTATTAGGAAAGGAGGGTATTAACCGGTCTCCGTAATAAAAATTGCATAGACACCGGCTCTTTATATAATAAGGGTTCACACAAATTTCCAGTTATTCTCCACCGTGAAATTCCTTTATCTTTTTTATTATGTAACTACAACATACTAACATAAATATATACTCGCAATGTTTATTTAACATGATGCGATAATAATTGGCGCCATACATTCCCTTCAACTTTTTTTCACTTGAATGATTAGAACCAACCATTTGACTTAGTCAAAAATAAATTAGCGCCATATTTTTTAAAGATTTCCCTCCATATTCTCATTTCATTAAAGAGAGAGTGATTTAACCAACATTCGATATCAAAAGTCTTTCGGTAATTTCACTAGTATGTTATATCTTGCGTTCATGGGGTTTTATAGTTTTGAGATTTTAGTTCATATGCTACCTAATAATTTTATAAATTGATATTTTAAAACTGAACACAAAAATAATATATCTTACTTGTCACATTTTTCAACTTCATACGTGAACTAAAACTTTAGCAACTTTACTCATGAACTTTTAATTTCATCATCTTTGTATGATTTTACCGCTCCCTTAAGCGTTTATAACCTTTAATTAATAGATTTATTAATCTTGCAATACAGGTCACAGATCTGTCATCTTGTGCTTACTTTGCTTTGCCAGTTTTTAGCCATTCTTTAATCGCGCCTTCTTTTCGATCAGATCCGATACTATCTCTGCCTTCGCCGATCTTGTGGTCAGGCATTCGTGATCGAAACTGCGTTTGTCTTGCCAGGTCTCGACTTTAGATCTGTTTTGTTTAGGTCTGGCTCCTTTAAGGATGCTCAGTTTTATCTTTTATGTATGTTTTATGTACTTTTGTCAAGCTACATCTTCATATAGTTGTGTCTACCAAAAGCTCACTTTGGTGATTCCCACACCCTTGTATGGTGTTCTCATTTTTGTCACAACTATTATGGTGTATGTCTTGTTTTGGCTTAACTTGTTACCTTGTGTATTTTGTTTGGCAAGTCGGTTCCGATTTTGCCCATTATATTCGATGTAACTTGTTGTGTTCAAATTACCTCCATTTGTGAGGTGTGAAATGAAATGTTATCTCTGTTAAAAAATATATATATATATACCACATCATTAGTTTTAAATGTATATCCAAACACCACCCTTACTAAACAAATAATACACCCACCAGCGAGCAGAAAAGAGTACACCTTAGAAGTTGATAGTATTTAGGGTATGTTTGGCACATAGCGGAGTAGAGCTTTTTAAAGCGGTGAGCAATGAGCAATTTGGTTTTTAGTAGTCGTTTGGCAAAAAAGCGGTGAGCATTGATATTTTTTAAAAATGCTCATTTTTCCAATTTTTCTTTAAGAAGCGATGAATGATGAGCGGTGAGATGCAACTCATGCTCACAGCTCACTGCTACTTTTAAAAAACGCACGCTCAATAATAATTTCATAATATAGAACATGAGTTATAAAAAGCGCCGTTAAGACGCGAGACGTAACCTCCACGTTACAAAATAGAAATAAGCGTCGACGTGAGATGAGGTGTGGAAAAGTGTGCCATGGCACAAGGCGTGCCGCCTTTTTTTTAGTTCAATTCTCGTGAATAAAGTTTTCTTGAAATAAATGAACAATGTTACATGTAGAAAGCAAATGGACCCGAAACGGACCAGACCGACCGACGGACCGACCGAGACCGGACCGGACCGACCATATTCAGTCCATTCCTCGGTCTCGGCTTTTGGGTTAATTCGGTCCCCACCGTCCGACCACAAACCGACTAATTTGGGCTAATTTGGCCTTGTTTGACCGGACCGACCGGACCGAGCACATTCGGTCCAGTCTCGGTCTAAGATTTTTGCCGAAATCGGTCTCGGTCTCGGTCCGGTCCTGTCCGCTACTTAGACCGTGCTCACCCTTAGTTACATGTAATGATAGTTTGTTGGCTTAATTTCTTATGTATAATACTTCATGTAAACTTGATATAAACGAAATATGACATAAATATATAAATTTATAAATATATAAATCTATAAATATTTTCATATTTTGTACCGCCTTAAGTCACGCTTTAAAAACGCCGTGGATTCACCAAAGCTCTTAAGACATGAGGCTTGGTAATACCGTCACGTTACGTCTCACACTTTTTTAACCTTGCATATAACTTTGGGAATATATTAGCTACAATATTGTGCTTCAAACTGTGGGTCCCTGATTCTTTTTGTGGGCCCTGAGTTATTTTTGTGGGTCCCTAATTAATTTCTAGTGTATTTTTTGTGGAGGATTGTAACTAGTTGGCTACAAAAATTATAGCCAAGATATCCCCAATAACTTTAAGAACACAAATTAGAATTAAAACGTTTTCTATGGTTAAAAGCGAAAATTTCCCATTAAAAAAATCTTGCACTAATTTTTATTTTGAACTTGAATTAGACAAAATTATACCAAAAACTGTAGCGCCCAAATTTCCCAAAAGATGTTAAAGTTGTACAATACGAAATTTTATTCGGCGCCTGAAATTTCCCCATCTGAAGTTCTAAACCCTAAATCAACATTTTCCTCCCAAACTCTCCATATTCAAAACCTCCACCAATATCTTTGTGGAAACGTAGGAGGGGTGAATACGTTACCGTTTAAAAACTTTATATCTTTAGTATCAAATCGCTTATGAAGCTTGTTATAATATGAAAGTTCCAATTATTGTTTGTAACCAATGTAAAGCATAGTAAACCATGTTGTCACACAAGCATTAACATCAAACCACATCGCAAGCAATAGTATAGTGCAACTATAAACGTAAAGAGATAAAGAAAGGAAAGTGCAAACCGATCACGAGGATTTATAGTGGTTCGGTCACGGATCTCCTTTCCGCCCTACTCTACTCCCCGAGTACCCAACTCGAGAGTTACTTCACTAAATCAACAAGCTCCCTTCTCGGCGAAGAAAACCTTACAATCGCCGCTACACTTATTCCGTACAAAGCTAAATATCGGGTTCTAGTTCGAGGTAGAACCAACCTAACGCCGCCTATACAATATTTCCGACACTAAGCTAGATGTCGAGTTCTTTTACAAGGGTACAACCACTCCCTATATGTTTTATGGCCCAACATAACAAACCTTGTGTTTTATGGCTCAAACACATAAACCATCTAATCTAGTTTGGTGAAAGTGTTGTGATGATGCAATGATGTTCTACACTAATGATCCATGACACAAATGTCTAATGGATATGAATAACTACTTCTAAATGATCTTCCATTGATAGGAAGCCTTCATGATGAAGATCACAAGTTCCCTAAACATCTTGTGATAGATCTTGACTTGTGGTGAGTGGGGATGGCTAGATCTCCAAGCTTTCCTTGGTTGATCAATGTAGAGTATGCTTACAACAAAGATGAATGTTAGAAGCATTATGATCATGATCATTAGGGTGTTTAATGTATGTTACTACATTGTTAATGATAGATCTAAATGTATGCAAGAAGGTGGAGAAGGTGTGTTTTCAAGTGGTGAAGAAATGGGAAAACAATGGGCTTCTATTTATAGCCAAAAGTGGACAGGAGCATCCACGGACCAAGGAACCCTTTAAAGGGTTCCGCCCTTTATACAAAAGGGTTCCATGGGTGCACGTAAAATCTAAAAATCTTTCTTCAAATCTTTCCAAGATATTACCAAATCTTACTAAGATCACATTTGATATATTGAGTATCAATCTAACCAAAATATTCAAGTGATCTTCCAAGGATTTCAAAGATGATGCATGACATGATGTAACATGTATTTCCATTTTTAGATTAAAAGGTTTATCAAGGTAAACTTGTAAAATGTATTATGTAACTAGTTAATAAAATGTCTAGTTACCTTTTGAAATACTTGTGAATGCAAAATGTAAAATGAGGTTGGAAATAGAATGGTTAACCTATTAAAATACTTAGTGACTCTAAATGTATTTTAAACATTCTAAATGATTTGTTAATGGGTTTGATCATAATGCCACATAACAAACATGTACGACCCTGTGTTGTAACATACGAGGACTTGAGACATCGAGAGGTGTTGAATGTATGTTGAGACAAAGTGTGATTACAAGTAACTTGTACATTTTACGTTATGTATTACAAGTTACATGTTTGTCATCAATCAAAACAAACGAGTCTGTATAGATTAAATATCATAATATTTGCACTAACAATCTCCCCCTTTTGATGATGACAAAGATATGTAAACGTAATAGAAAGTAAAATGTAAAAGGTTACTTGTATCCTTACTACCTTTACATTACCTTCTTCGTTTACACTCTTCTCCCCTTTCTCGAAACAAAAGGGCGTGTCCTTTGAGTTTAACTTTATTTCTCCCCAAAAAGGCGAGCTTGCATCATCCCTAGTGAAGTTAAATCGTCCACTTCAACCCGTCCCTTGTTTGGTAGAGATCCATGGATCAAATAAAGAGGCTTAACCTACATCAAGTTTAGTTTTATGCAACAAAAATTATGAGAAATATATGAAAAAGAAAAATGCATAGCAATGTTTGCCTATTTTCTCTACTTTTTATCGAAGCACAAATGCTTGTTGAAAAGGGAGAATGATGCTAAATGCGTGCATGCTCCTCCTTGATGGTTGCTCCCCCTTGTTTGAGGCGTCGAGGTATGATTAAAACCTACAAAACAAATATTAGTGCAAAACTATATTCGTCATTAGACGAGTAAGTGATATACAACAAAGAGTGTATAAGATGCATTCAAGAATTCTTGACGGAAGCCCCTTGCTCTAGGGTCAAGATGAACCTTCAAAATAAATATTAGTATAATAGAAGCTTTGTCTTTAGACAAATATGTCATATACAACCAAGTGTATAGACGATGCAATATGAGTGCTTAAAGGATATTCCTCCTTGTTCTAGAGTGTCAAGAAGCACCTAAAATAAGAAAAATAATTGATGCAAACTTCATCCTTAGATGAGTAAATTATATACAATCGAGTGTATATGATGATGAACCTACAATGAAAATCATTAGTGCAATATATTTCATCTTTTCACAAAGAAAAATAAGATGTATATATGTGATAAATGATATAATCAAAGATCTCATGAAGTGTAGTCTCCTAATTACAATCATAAGAAAAGTGAGAATATAATATGATAAAACCTACAAAATAGTTCCTAGAAAGAAGATATGAAGTGAAGTTGGATTATAAAGAGTTAAAGCTAGTGGTACTAGTGTTGGTGTCGGTTTACTAGTAGGATTCATGTGGTGATAAATCGGTAGATGACTCAAGATTTATAATGATAAGATTTCGCTAATCCATGGTGGTGATGATTAGTGAAAGTGGTGATAGAAGGTGGTGGTGATTAGGTAGGAAGCTATTAAGGAGTTAGAAACTCATACGTATAGCAAATAAAAAATATGGACTCATGCAATCCTTTCGTCATGTCAAGTGACCAAAGCTAAGAAAAAGAAATATGAATGGACATTGCATTTCAATGATGCATAAGGGTTATGATTTGAATGATTTATTGATGCTAACAACCTATTGTTTTGAGCAAGTTCGCATATGCTTCAACTCAAGAGTAATCAATAATGCGTTCTATCTAAGAATGTATAAAAGTGATAACATGAAGATAAATTCATTCATTGATTGACACGAATTATAAAAATGACCTATTCTAGGTGACAATGGGAAAGGTAGTATTAGCATGGTTTTGACCGACATGGATGATTATCACTTTGAAAAGAAGTGAAGACAATATGGAAAATACTAATAATAATGAGTACCTATATGAGGATGAGAATGACATCATATAAGTGAGAGTTGGATGGACCAACGTGTTGGAAATGGGTGTTTTGATTAATATATCGTTTGCACTGACAATGACATGCATGATATATGTCAAGCGAGAAAATGATAAGATCCTATGATGGTGTTCTAGATAGTGAAGTTGTAAGGTGCTAGCTTTAAGGAAAATCCTAGATTCGTTGATTGTGGAGATGAAGAAGTTTGTAAAACACATGATGTGTTTTTCACTTGATGAGGTATTGGTGCAAACTTGTGATATAAGGTTAAAAAGGTTGAACTAGTTGTGGTTTCGTGAACCGGTTTTAGCTAAGTGGTGTTTACCTATGTGTTGGTATTTTAGGGTGTAAGAGACATAAAATTTGACAAAAGACAATTATGTGAATGGATTTCTCTCTCCCTTAATTGGTGGACATCCAACATAATGTGTAATGTATCAAATAAAGAATGACAACAAAGTGTTTAGGAGGTTATTCGAGTTAACGAAAGAGATGAGCTTAGTGATGTTTTTATGGATGATGGTTAGCAAACAATGAACTTCATCCTTAACGTCACGTACTCTTTCTCGATTAATACGAGATGATCGTATGATGAGGCATGTGGTTTCCTAATAGGAAGTGAAGAGGATTAGAGTATTGTTATAACTAAATAATGATGGAGGTGATTTTTGGAAAGCGGAAGCAAAATGAGATTTGGAAAGAGGTCGGTTGAAAGACAAAAATGCAAAGCCAACCCGCTAGAACTTAATTCTATATGCTTTTAAACTATATGCAAGTGTAGGGGTCCCATAAAGCATAGTACTAATCTATGTAGCAATAAAAGGGATTATGCAAAATGAGCATATAAAAGTTAAAACCAAGTGAGATAACAAATAATTTGTTATCAACCTACAAAACAAATTTGTTAGTGACAAAAGATGTTAACATGATAGAAATCAAATGATAGCATATTATATAAGCAAAAACAACACATTGTACTTAGTAGACAAGAAATCACCACACAAGATAGCATCAAAATAATCATTTTATGCAAGAATACGACTTTATTCATGACATTTCATTTTGAGATTGTTTTGTCGTTAGACTTAGACACTTAAGCACACTTGGCTATACAACAATCTATGTGATTAATTTGTAAGATAAAAAGGCTTCTAAACGTTTGTCATACCAAAAATACTTTGGCAAATTATATGTGCACACGTAGCAAACAAATAGTGTGACAAGTAGCAAAAGAAACAAGATGAAAGATTCATGCAAGCCATGTTTAAGACATAGAAATTTGGAGCATGTATCATTTGGATCGTACTACACATAGATGTAATGAATGCCAACTAATAGCTTTCAAACATAAATATATCATATCAATTATCGATGCCATATTATGAGTTCATAAGTAACATCTTAATCATGCTAAAAATAATTCAAAGTAAGTATCATGCAAATAAAGTTTAGGTTTAAACGTTTAGTAGCATGAAACAAGAATACAAGCATTATAAAGATAAAAGCATACTAAGGTTTACACATTTGACTAGTTATCAAACACTAAGATAATGTCAAATCAACTTATCGTATCAAACAAGAACATGTAATCAACACATGTAAGTGCAATGCAAGTGGTTTTAAAAGAAAAGTCATATATACTACTTGTTTGATTAGTATTCCTAAGGCGAGGCAAACTATCAATGTTTTAACACTTACTTTAGGCAAGTATAGGAAAACAGAATTTTCAAGTTGGAGAATGAATATGAGACTATTACTAGCGGTGCTCAATTAAGGCTAAACACGACCATTTTTACGGGTGATTCCACATACCCAACTTCTCTCCTAGAAACAATTCAACCGTTAGGTCAAATTGAGTTTCTAGTGCAATAGGTTCTCCAGTAGTCATTCTCATGTTAGAAAGATGGGAGGTCCTACTTTTGCCTATTAAAGTGTATAAAAGATGATAGTTTACCAATATTTGGCTTAATGTGACACAACTAATATGCAATATAACTAAGGTGATGAAGATGTCATGTTATACACATGAATTTTAACAATGGTGTGTTGATAAAAATATGTTTTAATCTTATGTTTAGAATCTAAGGTTGTTCAAATTACATAGCTAATTGTATGATCTAATGACATCTTTTAATGTTGAAGTGTATACTTTAAAAGTGATTTGATTATCTAAGACTAGGGAATGGAATATGTTAAATTAAGAATTTTCTCAAGAAAGCTCTTTGGAACTTTATTTGACAAGAATATAAATAAGGTTACTAACTTCAATAGATCATGTGTATGTTCTAGTGATGGGTAGTTTTAACCTTGGATGTGCACAAGGTTTGAGCAAGGTTAGGTTATGATGTATGCTTGAAAGGAAATGGATACAAATAGTATCTTTCAACAAATGAGATTATCGCATGGGATAAAGTTATCATGCTTATGAAAATAAGTATGACAAGATGAATTGGATATGCTAGTTCATAGAACTTGTTCATTTCAAGATCATTTAGCCAATGAGGTGTAATGAAATCTCTTGTAACACAACCATTTATGTCGCAAGGAGAGAATAATGCATAGGATATACAATATCCTTTTAACAAGATGAAAACTTAACGCATGATTTCTTAGGCATAATGTTTTTCAAAACATCATGTTTTCCTAAATGAAGATATGAAGCCAAAGTGTTTGAATTAGATAGTCCCATCTAAATAAACTTGGTCTCAAGATTATATTCACTAGATGATGACAAGAGGAATTCACTCGAGTTTCTTATGTATACTCCTCAAGAGTCATTGTTGCTTGGGGTGTATGATGTTGGCTTTGAGATTGCATTTTAACATATGTTGTTAAAATGTTGATTTGAGGTTTAACGAAATTTATGCAGAAGTTTAACGACAAAGTATTACTAATACTTTGATAATTTGTGAAGGTAGTACTACTTATACCTAGTGGAAATTGACAACAATTACCAAGAGCACCATGCTTATTTGATAGTTGAGGTTCTAGCCATAATGAATTATCTAAGTCCTTATATGTGGGAAAGGATGTTTGAGTTTGTTCAAACGTGCATTTGATTCAATACAAGTGTTGGACACAAGGGCTTTTGAGCAATACACTCAACGAATTCAAATGATGGTAAGGATGGTGGATTGGTTGATCTAGGTGGTAGGTCTTCTAGTGTGTCTAAATAAGGATGTGGTGATGTAGGGGTTTGTTGTGCTATGGGAGTACTTAGGTTGATTATTTGTCCATAGATGTTGAACACAAAAAGTACGGATACTAATTCTTATGGTTCATTGGTTGCTACAACTAGTGGGTGAAGTGCTTGAAGTTTTGGTTATGTCTATGAAGCTTAGGGGCTGAGGTATAGGTTCACCTTGAAAGGGCACGTTTGATTTAAAGGATGCTCTTGGAAGTTCATGAGCAACACGCTTAATGGTGCCAAAAGATGGAAGAGGGATAGTAGGTGTCAAAGAGGGATAAGTGGCACAATGGGTTGTTTGTTTTGGATAAGTGTTTCAACATGTGTTGTTAAAATACTTGGGTGTTGATTTTTCGGATATGACTTTTAATGACTACAATCGTAAGTCGCATATACTTGAATATTTTGGATGAAATACTTAAGTTGTCAATCCTAATTTGTTGAGATTATAAAGCTTAGATTGAACTCAAGGATAACAAGACTTGATAGTATGTCTTTAACATACGTGTGAGTTATGACTCTATGTAAATACTTATCGTCTTGAAGGATGACACATTATTTTCATGTTAACCAAGTGAGGCAATACATGTAGATACAAAACAATATCTATAGTCATATGATAGACTTGTGTATGATATCTTTGCAAATAATGAGTCCAGATTTGTTAGTCTCGGTAAGTCATCTAAGTCATCCGAAAACGGGTGAGGAGATGTTGGTGGTGTTGCACAAAGTTTGATAGAGACAAGCTTTGGAGACTTTGGTAGTGAAGGTGTTTTGGATGGTTGTGAAGTAGTCATAATGGTGAGTGATTTTGGTGGTGGAGTTGGAGTACTTAAGTTTAGAAAGTTCACATCTTGAATGGGTGATGAGATGTTGAGAGGTTATGAGTCTAAGGATGAAGAGTTCAAGTTAATGTAGCAACAAGATCGGATGCTAATCCTAGTGGTTTTCTTAAGTGGCTTATTTGAGGTTGAGGATTTAGTCATTTTGACTTTGCTTTAAGAAATGCTAAGCTTGAGGAAAAGTAACAGTGAAGGTATGAAAATGACCATCCTGAATGTGTCGATTTATGGAACTAAGGATTCATGGATTTGATGTTAATCCATACAAAGATGGTAGTTTCTAATGAGATGGAAGTGTCTAAGATCATGTCAAACATCCTAAGTTAATCCCTTGAGGATGTGTTGAGTGAGGTATGAAAGATATGCATTAACAACTATCCTAGAAACGAAATTTGGTAAATTAGATTGCGGATTTAGTAAAATTCAACAACTTACCTGTAGGATCCACGACACCATTTCTTTACAGTAGGAACCCTTAAATTTGGTGCCTTGGTCCGCCTGTATTGTGTATGGCGGTACCAAAATCCATAAATGACGCAACCAAATTTGGTGCCGTCCGTCCGTGGAGACCGAAATCTTTACGACCCATTTTTAGGTGTCGGGGACTTTTTCGAAACATGAAATTTTTCTCAAAACATATGGCATTAACTATTTCTAGTTAGGAACAGTCAATAACACATACACAAACATAATGGAGCATTGATTTTGAACAAGGGCTAACGATTTTCACATATAAGTGAAAATGGGTAAAATTTGATAACACCCGTGTGCTATCCCCTGCATGAATCGGTTAGCATACATCAATGTTTTAAGTTAGTTTATCATCCCTACAATGGCAAGAACACATAAATGACATCATACAACATTGTTTTTGTCCTTGTACCAAACACTCTCTTAAAAACTCCATTTTTCAAAGTACTTGACTAATTTAGTTAGTACTCATTGATAATGACATTTCATAAGTTATGCGAGATTTTAGTATAACCTATGCAAAGAAAGTTATCTAATTCTACAAGCGATGGTAAAACAATTTTCCAACTTAGTGCACAAAATCTAGCAAATGTCCTATTGTGCATAAACAAGAAATCGTCAAGCAAGCGAATAAATAACATGGCAAGATTGACACTTATATTATGCAAACAAACAAGTGTAAACAACAATTTGAAAATAAGCAAGCAACATATATGCAAACAACATAAACAAGTGGTCATTTAGCATAGCATAAAATGAAAAACACTTTTTGTCATTTAAGCGTTTAAATATGACGATGTATACCAAGCTTGATTAGTTTCCTTTAAACATATTACCAAATTAATTAGTTTCAAAAGAAGTTGTATCAAAGTTCTAAGAATACCAACTTAAATTGTTTGATTCAAAATTTTGAGTTTTTATGTTAAAGAGAAACTTAATATTTTAGACATATTGTAGTATTTGGTCTATTTCACTTATTTAAAATTAGACTCAGGCCATGAGAGTATTTTTAAATGAAAGTAGACTCAATTCCCTTTAAAATGATAGGTGGCTCGACATGTACGGACTTACGGTTAATTAGTTATGATTTTTTGAAGTTGCCCAAAAAACTGCATACTGCATGACACGGATTCCAGGAACCAAATAAAGGGATCCGCCCTTTATAAGATTTGGTGTCGTGGTCCTCTGAGACAGATTCACCAAAACTAGTATTTGACATAGAGAAACGTGTGTGACTTACTAGATTTCATAGTAAACATATAATACACATATTTAACAACATATCTACTTATGTAACTTATTTTAAACATTTACGGAGGTGATTTTTCAACTAAATTTATAGTTATCCCAAACACTCCTTTAAAATCATATTTCTTCGTAAATTTTCTATAAGCACTCAACACAATACTTACTAGTTCTTTCAACAAACTTTTATTTTATGTTTCAAGAAAACCTTCAAGCTTGTATACAAAGTTACATTTAACAACAAAATTTCTAAGTATAATTAGCAAAGCATTTTTCATATTATTTTTCGCTTCAATGGTAATTTGATACATGGATCGTACTCTATTTTAAAACCATTTGTTTTGAAAATAAGAGCTACGTGGCTCTGATACCAATTGTGGAAACGTAGAGGGGGGTGAATACGCTACCGTTTAAAAACTTTAGATCTTTAGTATCAAATCGCTTATGAAGCTTGTTATAATATGAAAGTTCCAATTATTGTTTGTGACTAATGTAAAGCATAGTAAACCATGTTGTCACACAAGCATTAACATCAAACCACATCACAAGCAATAGTATAGTGCAACTATAAAAGTAAAGAGATAAAGAAAGGAAAGTGCAAACCGAACACGAGGATTTATAGTGGTTCGGTCACGGATCTCCTTTCCGCCCTACTCCACTCCCCGAGTACCCAACTCGAGAGTTACTTCACTAAATCAACAAGCTCCCTTCTCGGCGGAGAAAACCTTACAATCATCGCTTACACTTTTTCCGGTACAAAGCTAAATACCGGGTTCTAGTTCGAGGTAGAACCAACCTAACGTCGCCTATACAATATTTACGACACTAAGCTAGATGTCGAGTTCTTTTACAAGGGTACAACCAATCCCTATATGTTTTATGGCCCAACATAACAAACCTTGTGTTTTATGGCACAAACACATAAACCATCTAATCTAGTTTGGTGAAAGTGTTGTGATGATGCAATGATGTTCTACACTAATGATCCATGACACAAATGTCTAATGGATATGAATAACTACTTCTAAATGATCTTCCATTGATAGGAAGCCTTCATGATGAAGATCACAAGTTCCCAAAACTTGTTGTGATAGATCTTCAGCTTGTGGTGAGTGGGGATGGCTAGATCTCCAAGCTTTCCTTGGTTGATCAATGTAGAGTATGCTTACAACAAAGATGAATGTTAGAAGCATTATGATCATGATCATTAGGGTGTTTAATGTATGTTACTACATTGTTAATGATAGATCTAAATGTATGCAAGAAGGTGTGTTTTCAAGTGGTGAAGAAATGGGAAAACAATGGGCTTCTATTTATAGCCAAAAGTGGGAGAGCGTCCACGGACCAAGGAACCCTTTAAAGGGTTCCGCCCTTTATACAAAAGGGTTCCATGGGTGCCTGACAGAAAATCTAAAAAATCTTTCTTCAAATCTTTCCAAGATATTACCAAATCTTACTAAGATCACATTTGATATATTGAGTATCAATCTAACCAAAATATTCAAGTGATCTTCCAAGGATTTCAAAGATGATGCATGACATGATGTAACATGTATTTCCATTTTTAGATTAAAAGGTTTATCAAGGTAAACTTGTAAAATGTATTATGTAACTAGTTAATAAAATGTCTAGTTACCTTTTGAAATACTTGTGAATGCAAAATGTAAAATGAGGTTCGAAATAGAATGGTTAACCTATTAAAATACTTAGTAACTCTAAATGTATTTTAAACATTCTAAATGATTTGTTAATGGGTTTGATCATAATGCCACATAACAAACATGTACGAACCTGTGTTGTAACATACGAGGACTTGAGACATCGAGAGGTGTTGAATGTATGTTGAGACAAAGTGTGATTAGAAGTAACTTGTACATTTTACGTTATGTATTACAAGTTACATGTTTGTCATCAATCAAAACAAACGAGACTATATTGATTAAATATCATAATATTTGCACTAACAATCTTCCTTGTAACTGTTGAGCATATGCCATTGAACAATTCGGATGACTTTGATACTTCAATTTAAAATAATTGTGTATTGTCTTTGTGATTCTAAGATTAAATTGGGGCGTTCAAGGGCATGATATTTTATCTACGATATAAGGATTTATTGATCTCATCATGCTCGTCTCGTAACAACAGGTTAATTTTTATCTTGAATAGTTGAATTATTTCATAAGATCCATTGTGTTTTGTTCCAATTGGTGCATAAAATTCGTCTACATAGGGATCTCAAATGTTCTTGTTTTAGCGTTCAGTAGGTGCAATAAGCGCACCATTACGGTATTTTAAAATAGGCGCACTATTTAGGATTAAATGACTTTAACTTATAATCATAAAGGATTAAAACTAGACCATTTAGGTAGTTTTTTTTAAATTGTTCTTGTTTTAGGGTTCAGAGTTGCATAGACCGTATCATTGTGTTTTGTTCTTTCATTAGTTTTACATTTGTTCAATAAGGCATAAGCAGACCATAGTAGGCATAAACTTGGTATACATGGTGTTCTCAAAGTTAACTTGTGTTGTTGCTTACTTTTACAATTGATAAGGTGTATAAGGTACTAGTTGTATGCTAACTCATTTAACAAGTTAGTTGGAAAGCAAATGGGTGAGAATGAATAACTTCTCAAGTCTGCTGGCTCATTAGAAATGGATAGCAAACTACAAGTTTCTGTATGCATCATATTTATGTACTTTAATTTGTTTCAGATTGATTTTTTGATACTTCAAGTGAAGAATTTTAATACTTTTGTTCTTATTGATGACAAGGGTGAAAGTCTTCCCAGCCCTCGTGAAACCCATTAGTCCTCCTCCACTCCAAAAGAAACTTGTTGCATATAAATCCTCAAGCAAAGGTGAATGCCACAAATACTGAGGTGAATGTTTTGACCATACTATTAACATAATGACCATACTATTAACTGTTATAAAATGTCTTCGAGGTGATCGTTTGACCCATTTACATATAAATGGTTTGATTTGGTCATGTTATATCTCTAACAGTTGAAAGTAGTAATATATAGCTAAAGTGGAGATATATCGAAAGGAGCAAAAGCCGTAGAAGTATACTTCTAATGAGTAATATACCAAACAACAAGGTTCATTAGCTATAGTGTGGCTTTCTATCATTAGTAATGGTATGACAAGTTTGTGACAGTTTAAGTTTTATGTGCCTCTTCCATATGTATTTGAATCTGTTTTGTGATGGAGATTTTTCTAGTACGCAGTGGTCCCCTAAATAAACAAGCCTTATTATATTAGAGTGTCAAGTGGTTATGTACTCCTGGGCCAAATTTTCAATTCCTTCTAATCCGCCTGGAAATTTGTTGGAAGTGTGGGGGTTTTAGTTGTTTTAGGGTGTCACTACCTTAATGATCTGTATTTTTTTGATCTATTATTCTATTTGCACAAACCCGATTAATTGGATCCATTAGACTTTTAGTCATATGTGAATGTCTACTGGTAATTAGTAGTTAAGGCTTATATATGAATGGCAACTAGTACTAAAGTATCAAAACGACAATTTCCTGAACATAGTAAGTGCTTGTTAAATAACTTTGCAATTTGTTTCTAGGTTGTTTCTAGGACTGAAAACCATCTTATTTGTTTTTTAGACTGCTGATGTTTTTATTTCATCAATTTACGTATAGGTACCTTGGAGTGACGCGTCTCCGTTAGAGAACAAAGAGTTAGGACGATATCATCGGTGCATGGTTTACGTTGTGGCGTGATTGATCCTATGGCTAGTTACGTTGAATTCTAGTGTTTGTCTTTATAGTTTGTTGAATTCTAGTGGTTCAGTTTGGATTTTGTCTAGGATTTATGTTTTGCTGAATTGAAGTATTATCTTAATTTACTTTATTGATTTCAACATTGTTGGTGTATTTAAATCACTTTATATATATTTATTTGATTCTATATTTATTTATTATGGTGAGTCAAATTGTAGATTATGGAATTGCAAAAAATTGGAAATTTTTCAATTTTTTTTAATAAAAAAGATTTACAAAAAGACAGGTTTTGATATAAAAACATATCTTGTTACTTTATATAAAGACAGGTTGGATGGTTCTATAAAGACAGGTTGTGGAGAACCGGTGCCAATGTTCAATAAAAACATGCGTGTTTACTCTAATATTGAGACCGATTCTTAGGAGAAAACCGGTTTCGATGCTTCTAATAGAGATAGGTTGTGCAACCGGTTTCTATATGTTTCGATCATGGAGATACCCCCCTTCAGAGAGTGGCTTTAAAACCACTCTTCATGGGCTATGTTGACCGGTTTCTGTGAGATTTTTTGTAGTAGTGAATTCTTACTAGGCCTTTGGCTGACCAAAAACTCTTTTAAAATTTTCAACCCAGATGAGCTGCTTTTAGGAATGAAGAGATTAATTGAGACCGAGTAATGGTAGCCGCTTCCGCTGATATAAAGTAAATAAGAGGGTTTAACGCTCCAAAAAGACGGGATGTTACATGTCCAGTCTCTTTAATTTTGATGCCCGAGGAATTGACATTATTTTTCTTTCAATGTCCGTTTGTTAAGATGACAATGTATGTAGATCACTTCTTTCTCGTAGATTGCTTGGTTGCTAGGAATCTGTGGTCATAGGCCTAAGATTGGCGGGGATTGAGCATTCTTCCTTTGGACCTTGACGACATTCTTTCTTGGAGTAATGTGGCACCACTCAACACAAAAGGAGAACATTACTACTACACAAAGTATTTTTTGTACGCTTCTTAGGTACGGTTATATGAAAACCATACCAAAAAAACCATTTGGTGCGGGTTTTAAATTTTCCTTGTTATTTGGTACGGTTATTTTTAAAACCGCACCAAATAATGATTTTTTGATATGGTTATTTAGAAACCGCACCAAATAAACATTTTTTGATACGGTTTTTTTAGAAACCGCACCAAAAAACAAATTCAAAATTCTTGTCCCCAACGGAAACATGCTACTTTATGAAACACCCACACACACTTATTCAATACTCCACATTTACTCATACTCATACTCATCCTCCCTCAAATCAAATCTTTCAAAAATTAAACACTCCATCAACAACCACAATTAATTTAACTTAAAACTCACAAAATTACAAAAAAAGGTAAGTAGTTATATTATTTTTTCCTTTTACTCATTATATTTTTTTTTTTGCTTAACTAATATATTTTTGATATTTGTAGAGGTACAAACTTCTTCATCATGTATCCAAATTAGAGATTTCACCTCATTTTAAAAAAGTTCGCATCATAAGGTGAGTTTATATACTTTTTTTGTTATTTGTAACGTTATTTATCTTTATGTTGTTAGTTCTAATTTTATATATGTATGTATGTAGTTAATATGTTTATTTGTGTATATATAACATGTGCATCTAGAAGTTATAAGTAGATCCATATATGAAATTAGTTGATACCCATCCGAAACTAATCTAATAGAGATTAATTTCGGGCAGTCCCCGTTTGGGACTGCCTTTTCAATATTTTGTCTCATTTAGGATGCGTATACGTTATAGTGTGTTGACTATCAAGGAAAAATCGGTATACATTTCTCTTTACTCCTTCGAGTTTGCGTTTTATACGTATACTTGGGGAGTTGAGGGGAAATGCTGCCGTTTTCTTTCTAAATAGTCAACCCACTAGAACGTATACGCATATGAGATAAAATATTCAAAAGGTGGGTTAGGATGTGCCACATGTTACCACATATGTTTCATTCTTACATGCATACGATTTATTATGTTGTTTTAAATTTTCAGATGGAACGAAAATGGATGTACGGCAGGAATGTTAATGACCCAGAATTTGTGAATGGAGTGCAAAGTTTTCTTTATCGAAGTCTAACCGAGTGGCTAAGGGAGATATTGAGATTTTTTGTCCGTGTTCGCAATGTAAAAATTTTGTACCATATAATGATATCAAAACAATTGAATACCATTTGCTCAAATATGGTTTTGTCCGTAAATATACTTGTTGGTCAGAACATGGAGAATCACTGGTTGATAATAGCACATCGAGTCATGTATCAAATGCTAATGAGAAGAATGATTCTTACATTAATGACAAACATGAAAATTTAAATGAGATGTTGCATGATTTAGAGGCTAATGGTTATATTGATCAAGAAGATTTACAACAATTGTTTGATGACGCAGAGAAACCGGTGTATGATGGTTGTAAGAATTTTACCATACTTTCGGCTATTTTGGAGTTGTTAAAATTAAAAGCAAGTAGTAGTTGGAGTGATAGTAGCTTAACGAAGCTATTAGAATTTATACATAGACTACTTCCCGAGAATAATGAGTTACCCATTTCTACATACCAAGCTAAAAAGTTAATGTGTCCAATGGGACTAGAAATTGAAAGAATACACGCATGTCCGAATGATTGTATGTTGTATAGGGGTGATAAGTATGAAAACTTGCATGCATGTGTTACTTGCAAAACATCAAGGTCTAAAAAAGAACCGGATGAAATTGATGATGATGTGACAAAAAATGGACCTCCGGCATTAAGCTATGTGGTATTTTCCTATCATACCGAGACTTAAACGGTTATTTGAAAACAAAAAAGAGGCCAAATTGTTGCTTTGGCATTTCGATCAGCGTAAAGATGACGGGAAATTAAGGCATGTGGCGGACTCCCCTCAATGGAGAAAAATTAATAACAAGTTTCCGAATTCAAAAAGAGATTAGAAATATTCGATTTGGGCTAAGTTCGGACGGAATCAACCCATTCGGAAACATGAGTAGTCGTTATAGTACTTGGCCTGTTCTTTTATGTATGTACAATCTTCCACCGTGGTTGCGCATGAAACGTAAATACATTTTGATGTCATTATTAATTTCCGGTCCAAAATAACCTGGTAATGACATTGACGTGTATTTGTCTCCTCTGATTGACGATATGAAAAAATTATGGAAACCGGGTGAAGAAATGTATGATGCTTATAAGAAAGAGAAATTTAGGTTGCAAGCCATGATTTTTTTCACCATAAATGATTTTCCAAAGATAATGAAATTTGTCGATATCACGAAGGGTAAACATGCATGCCCGGTTTGTGAAGATGAGATATCCTCAAGGTGGTTAGACAATTGCAAAAAAACCGTGTTCATGGGCCATCGAAGATCGCTTCCAACTAATCACCCATATCGTTATATGAGTTCGGAGTTTGACGGAAGTACGGAGTTTGGACGAGTCAGGACACGATTTAGTGGAGATACGCACTTTCTTGAGTTTCTAATCTAAACACGTGTTCTGAAAAGGAAAAGGACGCCAAATTGAACAAGGCACGTGGAAAAAAGTCAATTTTTGGGAGTTAGAATATTGGAAGGATTTGGAAGTACGACATTGTATCGACGTTATGCACATTGAAAAGAATGTATTTGACAGCTTGATGGGGTTATTGTTGAATATTCCCAGGAAAACTAAAGATGGTATTAATGCTCGAAAAGATATGGTCTCGTGGGGAATCCGGTTAGAGCTCGCCCCTGTTGAGAATGACAAAAACGCACCTACCGCCACTAGCATGTTATACCATGTCGTAAAACCGAAAAAACCCAATTTTGTAAATGCTACATGATATTAAGGTTCCATCTAGCTATTCAAATAACATTAGGAGCTTGGTATCCATGAAAGAATGTAAAGTCGCAAGGAATGAAGTCGCATGATTGTCATGTTTTAATGGCACATATGATTCCCATCGCAATTCGTGGTTTGTTACCAAAGCATGTCCGACATACAATCACGAAACTTTGTTTGTTTTTTAACATGATTCACTAGAAAGTGATTGACCCCGAAATTTTGGATTCATGGCAAAGAGATATTATCATTACTTTATGTCAATTAGAGATGTACTTCCCGCCGTCCTTTTTCGATGTCATGGTTCACCTCGTATCTCATATTGTCAGTGAAATTAAGGCTTGTGGTCCGTATTTTTCGTTACATGTACCCTTTGAGAGATATACGGGCCGTGAAGGGGTATGTAAGGAACCGGTCTCGACCCGAAGGTAGTATTGTTGAAGGATATGCTTCAGAGGAGGTCATCGACTTTTATACAAACTATTTGGAAGGTGTCAAAGGTAATGGCGCTCCTCAAAGTCGCATGTGGGTAGAATTCATGGGCAAGGTACAATTGGATCGAAACAGTCTAGCCCGGATCAAAAGCTTTTCGAGATTGCACATTTTGTAGTCCTTGAACATATGACATGTGTTGCTCCTTTCATTCATGAGCATATGGAAAAGTTGCGTGCAGAAAACATTGGTAGAACGGAGACATGGTATACATAGAGGCATAATGAGCAGTTTGCTAATTGGCTAAAAGACAAAGTGGCAGCAAACGTGGGTCAACCAAATGTCGATAAAATAGTGGAAAAGCTCGAGAGGCCCGAGATTGCTAGTAAAAACATATCAAGGATATGAAATTAATGGCTATACATTTTACACTCAGATGCGAGATGAAAAGAGTACGGTGCAAAATAGCGGAGTTACAGTGATAGCCTCCATGTGGATTACCAAAAAGTCATATTACGGGGTGATACAAGAAATTTGGGAGCTGGATTATTATTGTTTCAAAATACCTTTGTTCAAGTGTAAGTGGGTAAATAATAGTTCGGGTGTTAAAGTTGACGACTATGGTTTCACACTTGTCGACCTTGGAACTGACGGTTATGCATCCGAACCCTTTATTCTCGCAAAGCAAGCCACACAAGTATTTTTCGTTCAAGACCCTAGCAATCCAAGATGGCACATCGTTATGCCTGGTAAACGACATATACTTGGTGTTGATAATGTTGTTGAAGAAGAATACGACCAGTTTGACGATCTACCACCATTTTCAGCGAGTATTCCACCGATAGATGGTAACACCACATACTTACGAGCCGACCATGATGAAGGATTATGGGTTGATACACCCGGAGCCAAACGAAGGTATGTATATATTATGTAATTCCTATTTTTAACTAAAAAAATAAATTAATAAATATGTTCAATTTGATAATTTTACTTTTTTTTCTTGCAGGAAAAAGTGAACGACCTAAAAAAGAGTTTCAAGAAATTTGAGAAGACGTTTATCTGTTTTATTTATTTGTTTTAAAAAAATTTGTAAACCTTTAACTTATTCAAATATTTAGTTTACATGTTATTTTTAACTTTTAATTTTATGCATTTTGTCAAAAAAAAAAAAAAAATTAGTTCCCTCCCAATTTTTTTAGTTGGACTGCCAAAAACAATACTTTTCTCTTACACGCGGCTTAACCCTAGCCACCACAACCCCACTTCACACTTTTCACATTACTATCGTCGCTAATTTCCCCCCATTTGTTACTGTGATACAACAAAAACAACACCATTAATTCTCCAAATCCATCAATTTATCCATTAAATCTATCAAATTTCACCACCATTTTGACTGTCAAACTTCCATAAACCTCTTAAATCACAAAATCATCCACAAAAATACCAAAATTCGGATCTATTAGGGCAAAAAAGGGTTTGCAGTTTGAAGGTTTACTTTCTTCATATTTATTAGTTTACTGAAAATTTCGTGTTTTATGAAATCTTGTTATTTGTTTATTTGATTTCTAATTGATTAATATTTGTACTAATTATTTTCCTTTTTATGAAATCTTACTATATGTTTATTTTTTTTATGTTAACTATGAGCTTGTTAAGCTGTGTATGTTGATAGATGCTATTACCTAAATGCTAGTAATAGTTAGTTGCTGATTAGATTTCATATGTTACATGACTAGATTTAAGATTCTTGTTATGAGTATATGATTTATTAGTATAAAGTTGTCTACTTTTGAGTGATGGGGAGATTGACTGAGTTATTGAAATGGGTATATGGTCCAGTTTGTTGGTCAAGTATTGTTGAAATATAATTGCTCAAAAGTTTCTTTTAACGTTCTGCCTTTGCTTATTATAATGAAAGTAGAACACATCAATTATTTCCATTCTTTCAGTACCACCATATTTGACAAGTGCCCAGTTTTGGGTTGTGGAAAACTAGAAGGGGGGGTTGAATAGTTTTGCCGATTTTAAGTTGATTTCAAAAACTTTAGATTCGATATTATGTGAAATCGTATGGATGTTGAGAACGTATAGATCTAATGATAAAGCAAGCAAATAAATAAAGTTAAGGGATAGAAATGACACAACCGATTTATAGTGGTTCGGCTACAAGGACACCTTCCTTGCCCTACTCCACTCCCCGAGTCACCTACTCGAGAGTTCAAGCACTATGTCAACAAACTCCTTCACTTGGCGGAGAAGCCTTCACAACGTTGCTTACACTTTTTCCGGTACAAAGCTAGATACCGAGTCCGTTTCACGGTGAACCAAACCAACACAACTATTACACAACAAATATGTGAAATATCAAATACAAGATCTTCGCTACAGAAATCTTGCGAAGTGACAAATCAATCAAGGACCCCTTGCTTGGATGACTTTTAGAATGCTCGTGATCGCCTTTAGAAGGACCTATATGAGGATCACAAATAGAAAGAAAGAAGAACAACTCTCTAGATCAAGTGATCTATATGTTAGAAGAGAATGAGAGTGTAAGAGAGATTTAGAAAGAAGAGGGGTGAGTTAGAATGAAGAAATGGCTCTCTATTTATAGGCAAAATCTTCACTTGTTCCCGGATCCCATGGATCCCTTCCATTTGGGATCCGGCTAGCACAAAGCCAGGGATCCGTGGAACGCTCCTCTTTGCCTATGGGTTTTTTGGTTATGGGTCATGGGTTATGGGTTGGTCCATGGGTTTTCTTTAGATTCAATGTATCTAAGTATACATTGTATCAAGTCTTCTTTGGTATGGGTTAAGATCCGTGGGTTATGGTCCATGGTTATGGTTTTTACCCATCCTAATAAACTATTACAACAAATCCTTAATTACTAGTACCTCCGTCCCAAAATTATAGTCCCCCTTTGACTTTTTTGGTCTTTTCTTTTCAACTTTGACTTTAAATATTTGTATTTGTGTTATATAATAGTTGATGAAAATTATACCAAATGAAAATACATTTAAAACACAATCCATTTATATAATTTACATCAAGTATTATATAACACAAACAAAAATACTTAAGGTCAAAGTTGTAAAGGAAAGACCGAAAAAGTCAAACGGGAACTATAATTTTGGGACGGAGGGAGTACATTTTTGTATTTAAATGGATATATGTAAATGCTTTACAAAAGTGACATGTATCCTTATAATTATACTTAAGATAACATTATATTTGTTATCAACAAAACACAAAGAGATCGCAAATATTAAAATATTAATAAAGCGTTTTTACGGTTTATTTGTATTAACAATCTCTCCCCTTTTGTTGATGACAAAACATAATGTTATGATGAGTAAAACTTAAGAATAGATGTAAGTTTTGAAAGCCCTAAGTTTTACTTCTTCTCCCCCTTTTTGTCGAAATAAAAAGTTAACCCTTGGAATAAAGAAACAAACTTCTAACTCCCCCTTGACGGTAGCTCCCCCTTGTTTGGGGCGTCAAGTGAAGAAAAATAAAAATCCTACAAAAAGAAAGGTTAGTAACATGCTTATATAATCTTGTGGTTGCCGAGAATCAATATTGGGAGCCAAGGTATGTAAACAAGGCCTTGTAATAAAACAACAAAGTGTAGTGGTATTTATGCCAACTACAAGCATGTAAAAATAAGAACAAGACTTGTTCTTGAAAATGACATAAAAAAAATACTAAAAGTAGAAAATAGTAGTAGTGATTCCTTCCATGCTTGCATAAGGTTATGGATGGAGGTTTTGATGAGTGATGGTATTGATGCGATCAAGGATGAGGTTGAGTATGAAACGCATTTCTTCCCTAACTTCTATTGCAATTTCCCTAGTGGATTGGCAATGCTCACGTTGTTTTGATTTGAGTTATGCGGAAGTTGTGGTGGAAAAATAGGAAAATATGGATCAATATCCGGAATGTTTGTAAATGGTGGTGGAAAAGAACCTAGATGTTCTTGTAATGTGATGGGAGCTAATGGTGGTGATGTTTCAAGATCTTGAAATATAGTATTTGGAGATGTGGGAGGTGTTGAAAAGACTAATTCTTTTTCTTTAGGTTGGTTAGATCTTGTTGGAGTCTTAAGGAGTTCCAAAAGAGTTATTTTAGGTGGTGATGAAGTTGGTGTACTTGTTGGTGATGAGGAGGGGTGCTATAATCGAAGCATCTTGTGGTGAGTTATTTGTTGAGGATGAACCATTTGAGGTTGGTTTTGCTAAACAACAAGATCGGATACTAATCCGTGCGGATATCCTAGCATTTGATTGTGGTATTTTGGAAGGTGGAAGTACAAAGGTTTGGATATCATGATTGTTTGTACTAGATGATTCTCCTAAAGGGTTTTTGGATGACATGATGTAGTGTGTTTGTGAGAAGGAGATGGAGTATGCAAGCATTTTGGGAGTTCTATATATAGAAAAACAAAGCATTGTAATGAATGCTTGACCCAAAATATGGATTAAAATCTAATGATTAGATATGAATTCAAGGCATGTGATCATGAGAACACAAGCATTAAAGAGCATACTCCCAAAAATGAAACAAATGTGGTTTTTTTTTCCATCCAAAGTGAAAAAATAGAAGTTGAAAACTGTTTCACGGATCCCACGGATCCTTCCCTTGAGGGATCCGTCCAGCATGAAGGCTGGGATCCGTGGATGCAGTGATCGTGCAGACACAAAATTTTCCTTTTGGAAACATTTTTGCCTAGTGTGTGCCTATATGCAAACTATTTGGAGTTTTGGTTATCTCGACCCCTAAAAGAAATAGAAAATAAACTAGAAGTATAAAAACATCCTATTGAGATAACCGAAAACATATTTAGTACATGAGTACATAATTTTGTGTTATCAATGCTCCTAATTCATTGTTGCTTAAATGAATGTACCCGAAAACACATATTAGTTATGTGTCCGCTTTAGCATTCAAAAGACATGAGATGCAATGAAAACGGGTTTTACTTTGTATTAATAATGAAAAAGCAATTTGTCCTAGACGTGAGAAATTGCTTTTGTGAAATTGATACGGGAAGGTATCATCCTTTTAGAAAACATTGTGAAAGTAGGTTTTCTTTGAAAATGTGTACATAAAAATAAGAAAGCTATAAGTGAAAAACTCATCTTGGGTTTTGAAAATTCCCGTATTGTTTGTGAGTTGTGTGTGAAATAGAAATCCTAGACTCAGAAAGAAGAAGGCTAGTGTTTACATACCTTGTAGAGTCAATTAAGTTACGACGTTTGTTCCATTAGACCAAGACCAAGACGAAGTAGGTTGAATTGTTCCCGCTTCAACGGTTTGGTGAGGGACGTCGGCTATGTTGTCTTCGGATGCTACCTTCTCAATAGAGATGTTCCCTTTTGAACATTGTCTCTTAGGAAGTGATGACGAATCTCTATATGCTTTGTGCGAGAATGCAATACCGGATTCTTGCTTAAGTCGATGGCACCTTTGTTGTCACATAGGATGGCTATGTCGCTTAGATGAATGTCGTAGTCAACTACGCTTGTTTCATCCATAGTGCTTGTTGGCATGCTTTGCCGGCGGAGACGTGCTTCGGCCGGTTGTTGATATTGCTAGTGCCGTTTGTTTCTTAGAAAACCAAGACGTTAAGCAACATCCCATAATAGTACATACCCCACTTGTACTTTTTCTATCAACGTAATCACCGCATGGTCGAATCTGCATATACAATTGTTTCTACTCCGTGCCCTTAGGATACCATAATCCTAATTGTGTTGTACCCTTAATATATCTAAATATCCTTTTACGGCTTCTAGGTGTGATGTTTTAGGGTCTTCTTGAAACCTAGCACATAAGCAAACACTAAACATGATATCCTGCCTACTTGCCGTGAGGTAGAGAAGACTACCTATCATGCCACGATATTTAGTATTATCTACGGATTTTCCGTCTTCATCTTTTGTGAGTTTGGTGTCGGATGACATTGGAGTCCTAATTGGTTTTGACTCTTCTAGACCGAATTTCTTTAACATCTCCTTGATGTATTTAGATTGATTGAAGAAGATACCATCTTCTACTTGTTTTATTTGTAGACCAAGAAAGAAACTAAGTTCTCCCATCATACTCATCTCGAACTCGTCATGCATGATTTTAGAGAAATCATCACACATGTCTTGACAAGTGGATCCGAATATAATATCATCTACATATATTTGTACTATGATTATATGTGACTCTCTTTGCTTAGTAAAAAGTGTGTTGTTAGTATAGTTGTGTTTAATTAGAAATGACTTGAGTCTATCATACCAAGCTTTTGGAGCTTGTTTAAAACCGTAAAGGGCTTTCTTTAATTTATACACATGTTTGGGTTTTTCAAAATCAATGAAGCCCGGAGGTTGAGCTACATATACTTCTTCATTTATGAAACCATTTAGAAAAGCGCTTTTGACATCCATTTGATAAAGCTTTAGATCATTAGCACAAGCATACGCAAGAAGTATTCTTATATACTCTAATCTAGCCACGGGGGGTAGGTCTCATCAAAGTCTATTCCCTCTTGTTGGTTATACCCTTGAGCAACGAGTCTAGCCTTGTTCCTAGACACTACTCCGTTTGCATCTAATTTGTTTTATAAACCCATTTGGTTCCTATTATGGTTTGATTACTAGGTGGAGGGACAAGTGTCCAAACATCATTAGAAACAAATTGATTTAGTTCTTCTTGCATAGCCATTACCCAACTCTCATCTTTTATGGCTTCTTGTGTATTCTTAGGTTCTAAGGTTGAAACGAAACAAAACAAGCTACTTTAGTTTTGAACTTGAGACCTTAATGTTCGTTCGTTTAGTTTTCCTATGACTTTATCTACGGGTGATCTTTGGACTCTTTAATGTTTATTATTTCATCACTTAGAGGTTCTTCTTCTTCACTTATCTTTTTCTTTATTACTATAGCTTCACTTTCTATAATCTCGTCATCGACAAGAGGTGGAGAGGGTTTGGGTGGACTTTCATCAAATTTTATATTTAATGACTCTTCTACCTTCATTGTTTCTTTTTTTAATATGACGTAAGCTTTGCTATTTGGTGAGTAACCTAAAAAGATACCTTCGGTTGATTTAGGATCAAATTTTGTAAGGTAATCTTTAGTGTTAAGAATAAAACATTTACTACCAAAGACTCTAAAGTGATTTAACGTAGGCTTTTTGCCTCGAAGTAACTCATATGGAGTTTTTCCTAAGATTGGTCTAATTAAGACTCGATTGAGTATGTACGTTGAGGTATCAACGGCATTACACCAAAACTTTTGAGGTATGGATTGTTCATTAAGCATGGTTCGACTCATTTCTTGTAGGGTTCTATTCTTTCTTTCTACTACCCCATTCGATTGTGGAGTGCGTGGAGCCGAGAAGTTGTGAGTAATACCATTAGCGTCACAAAAGCTCCAATTGCACTTCATTATCGAATTCCCTACCATGATCCGTCCTAATAGACACTATGGGACTTCCTAGTTGTCTTTGGATCTTTTTGCTTAATATTTCAAAATAGTTAAAGGTTTCCGTTTTGTTCTTTAAAAATTTTGTCCATGTATACCTAGAGTAGTCATCCACTATTACCAAAGTGTAGTAGTTGCCTCCATAACTTTGGATAGCGGATGGACCAAATAAATCCATATGTAGTAATTCTAGACACCTAGTTGTGGACACCATGTTTTAGCTTTATGACTCGAATGAGCTTGTTTTCCTACATTACAAGCATCACAAAAATGATGTTCATATTTTAACTTAGGTAGATCTCTTACTAGATCTTTGGATGATAGCGATTGAAGAAGTCGCATGTTGGCGTGACCCAATCTTCGATGCCATAAGGTCGAAGTATCATCCATAGAGGTAAGACATAGTTTGTCTTTAGGTTCATTACCGATTTTAATGACATAGACTCCATGTTTCCTAATTCCTCTTCCTATGGTTATGCCATTTTAAGTATCTTACTACCGGTTTTGGTAAAAAGTACATTGCACTTTTTATCACATATTTGTCCTATACTTAAGAGATTAAAGTTTAGGTTTTCTACGTGACACACATCGTTAATGGTTAGAGATTTGTTAGAAATCGTACCTTTACCGATGATTCTACTTTTGCTATTTCCAAACACCACATTACCTCCATTGAAGGATTCATATGTGGAGAATAGATCTCTATTGCGGTCATGTGCCTCGTGCACCCGCTATCCTTGACCCATTCATCGGGGTCTAGGTCGACCTTTAAGCACACCTAAAACAATAATAAACTCAAAAGTTTGGTCCCCATTTGTTCATGGGTCCATTAGTGTTAAACATTCCATTCATGTTAGACATGTATGGATAAGATGAGTATGCATTCCATGGAGCATAGTTTTGAAAAGGAAAACCGTTTTGCATGTTTGGGTTCCATCACATTTGATGGTTACTTTTCGGGTAAATGTTATTAGGTCTCCTAAATGAATTAGATTTTGAAAAAGATGGAGCTTTGTTTCTTGCAAAAGTAGGATTATATTTCGGAGGTGGTTGTCTAGTGGTGACATGAGTTGGTTTTTTCCTATTAACTATAACAAACTCAGTTCTAGATGAAGAAGCTACATTATTGCTACAGCAAATCCACGGATCCCTTTATGTACACTAGCCGGTTCGCTTTTTAGGGGATCCGTGGGATCCGCCACAACAGTGGCTGATTTTTCTAGTTCCTTAACAAATTTTGTTTCTTTACTTTCACTAGTTGATGGATCAAGTTGTTGACTACCTAGACCCTTTTGATTGTTACCGGTTTTAACGATATCGAGTATTGTATCTAAAGTGTTCGTACTCATTCTAGCAATTTTAGAATCTAAGTGATCCACTAGTGTTTGAAGTTGAACGCAAAGTTCACATTCACCACTTGCTATTTTACCCTTTTCTAAACGTTTTAGTTTTGCTTTTAATTCTATGACTTCTTTATCTAAACGTTGATTTTGACTCTTTAAAAGTTTGTTTTTGTTAACTAGTTTTAAGCTAATATTGCATAGTTTATCATATTCATTATGCAATGAGTCGTCATCAAGTGATGAGCTACTATAGTATTCGTGACATACCTCGTCATTTGCCATGAGACAAATTTCTTCGTCCTCCTCGTCGCTCATTCCCCATGTGCCGCTCACGAACGCCTTTTGATCATCCCGTTTGGGACACTTACTAATAAAGTGGTTTGGGTCCCCACATTTAAAGCAAGTACGATCATCCTTTGGCTTATCGTCCTCTTTGCTTTTCCGAAAGCCTTTCTTATCGTCATACGGTTGTTTGACGTATCTTCCTTTCTTCTAAAGAACTTTTTAAAGTCCCTTACCGCCATAGCATACTCTTCGTCGTCACTACTCGAAGATGAGTTCTCCTCATCGCTTGAAGCCTTTTTGGCTTTAAGGGCAAGAGATTTGTGTTTCTCTTTCTCTTTTGAGGCTTCGAATCTTTAGCAAGGACAAGCTCGTAGACTTTTAGGTTGCCTATGAGTTCATCGAGGGTGAGGATTGTCAAATCTTTTGACTCTTCGATCGCCATCACCTAGGCTCTTCACTTCGATGGAAGTGCCCTTAGATATCTCCTAACATGGTTACGGCTAGAAAAAGATTCATCAAGTGCTTGTAAAGATGTAATAATAGTATTAAAGTTAGCAAATGAATGATCTATAGTTTCCTCATCCGATATTGAAAATTGTTCATATTGTTGAACAAATAAATCAATTTTATTATTTTTAACTTGTTGGTTGCCTTGATGAGTTACAACTAAAGAATTCCAAATTTCTTTAGAGGTTTTAAGCATAGAAATTCTTTCCAATTCCTTTTTCGGTAAAGCATTATATAAAACCATTTTTGCTTCACTATTTTTAGAAAGCTTTTCTTCATTTCATCGTTTAGTTTATCATGAGGTATGTGAACTAAATTTCCTTTATCATCATTTGAGGTAGCCTCAAAATCACCTTCAACAATAATGTACCAAAGATCAATATCTTTAGACTTCACATATGTTTCCAATCTATTTTTCCAATATATAAAACCATTAGTTTCAAGTAGTGGTGGTCGTTGCATAGATTGCCCTTCCTTATAATTTTCAGAACCCATAGTGATCGAAAAGTTTTAAAATACAATTTTATTTTAAAACTTTTATAAACTTAGCTCTTGATGCCAATTGTGGAAAACTAGAAGGGGGGGGGGTTGAATAGTTTTGCCGATTTTAAGTTGATTTCAAAAACTTTAGATTCGATATTATGTGAAATCGTATGGATGTTGAGAACGTATAGATCTAATGATAAAGCAAGCAAATAAATAAAGTTAAGGGATAGAAATGACACAACCGATTTATAGTGGTTCGGCTACAAGGACACCTTCCTTGCCCTACTCCACTCCCCGAGTCACCTACTCGAGAGTTCAAGCACTATGTCAACAAACTCCTTCACTCGGCGGAGAAGCCTTCACAACGTTGCTTACACTTTTTCCGGTACAAAGCTAGATACCGAGTCCATTTCACGGTGAACCAAACCAACACAACTATTACACAACAAATATGTGAAATATCAAATACAAGATCTTCGCTACAGAAATCTTGCGGATTGACAAATCAATCAAGGACCCCTTGCTTGGATGACTTGTAGAATGCTCGTGATCTCGCCTTATAGAAGGACCTATATGAGGATCACAAATAGAAAGAAAGAAGAACAACTCTCTAGATCAAGTGATCTATATGTTAGAAGAGAATGAGAGTGTATGAGAGATTTAGTAAGAAGAGGGGGTAAGTTAGAATGAAGAAATGGCTCTCTATTTATAGGCAAAATCTTCACTGTTCCCAGGATCCCACGGATCCCTTCCACTTGGGATCCGGCTAGTGTAAGCCAGAGATCCGTGGAACGCTCCTCTTTGCCCATGGGTTTTTTGGTTATGGGTCATGGGTTATGGGTTGGTCCATGGGTTTTCTTTAGATTCAATGTATCTAAGTATACATTGTATCAAGTCTTCTTTGGTATGGGTTAAGATCCATGGGTTATGGTTTTTACCCATCCTAATAAACTATTACAACAAATGCTTAATTACTACATTTTTGTATTTAAATGGCTATAATTAAATGCTTTACAAAAGTGACATGTATCCTTATAATTATACTTAAGATAACATTACATTTGTTATCAACAAAACACAAAGAGATCGCAAAATATTAATAAACGTTTTTACGGTTTATTTGTATTAACATGGGTTACTTATTTACTTCTATTGCATTAGCTTGATGCTATGGACTTTCTCTAATACAACTGTTTATTTAGCTAAGTACTAAGATATATTCATACAATGTCGAGGCGGGGTAAGCGAGGTGTATCAAAAGGATCAAGGGATTTTGAAGGAGCAGTGTATAAAATTGAGTTTAGGAATAAAGTACCATGTGGTGAAAACCGACACTGCTTCATAGCTGATTTTAATTGATTGTGTGAAAAACAACTTAATTACTGGGAGGATTGGAAGATAGTAAAGGGCGAACCATATGACCACGTATGGTTAAAAATCAAGGTATTATATTTTACACCAGTTCATATCTTATATATAATCAATATATGTATTCAAATTATTTCATTATATACCTCTTTTGTATATCATTAGGAACTATGGAATATTCCAGATGAAGATGATGATGCGAAAGGTGTAATGCGTAAGAAAGCTAATGAGACACACAGGAGATTCAAATCCAAGCTCACTAAACAGTTTGTCGAAAAGAAAAATAACGACCCTAAAGCAAGATATGTTGTGCGTGGACATGAGACGTTGGGACGAGTTCGTTGTTAGCCGTGAATCGGAAGAATTCAAGGTGAATATATATTTTTATGTATGATCATAGTATTTTTATAAATGTTGCTGGTTGTATTTTTTATACTAATGTGTGAAGCTGAAAAGTGCAAAAGCAAAAGCAAGTGCACTTCAAAACACAAATCCTTCCCGACTAGGACACACTTGTCTTGCAGATATGGAAGGAAATTGGAGGGCTGAGTGGGACCAGCTAGTCTTACAACACCCATGGTTACGTGTTATCCAAAATGATCGTTCCAAGGTGTATGCTTTGCGACTTACCCAAAACAAACAATTGGGCACAAGACAATTAACGGATTCTATGGAAGGAACACTTCGACAATTGGTAAAATTAGATATGCAATGATAGCAATAGTTTATGCTTACTACCATTCATCATGTTTATAGTTTTTTTCCAGCCTTATAGTAGAACGACTTAAAATTAAGTTGTGAAAAGGGTTACTTAAAACTGTTATGACAGGAACAAAAAGGGCTTTGGGTAGTTTTGAGATGCAATTTTGTCTAAGCTAAAGTAGTCCTAAATGCATACAAAGCAACAATAAGTGAAGTTGGGTGTATAAAAACTCAACAAAACCAATTTTTGAAAAATCAAGACTTCAAATAAGCTTATTAAAAAGCTCATGTACAGATAATGGTCGCTGTTCGAAGTTTTATTTCACAACGAAAAGATTTTTTTCAAACTAGCTTCTACACCCTTTGTTAAAACTATTTCAAACTTCTTAAAACTTAACAAATACCTTGTAATCAGTTTGACTTTGAAAGTCAAACGGGTACAAGTGAATTTTTTGATCACTTAAAAGCATAAACCAAACACTCCTTTATGGATAAAGTGAACTTTTTGATCAATTTCCATGTTCGTTAGAATGGATTAAGTGTAAAATGTTACCTAATATATATATAACTAATATAACAGTGTAATTTCTAACGATTATATTGTTTACGTGGACAGGCACAAAAAGAGCAAGACATGCTTGAAAATGGTACATACCATATGTTAGGAAGAGATCCAATTACAGAAGTGTTAGGAAAAGAGCACGGGGGACGAACTAAGGGGGTATCTACCGTTCTTGGAGTAAGGGAAGCCTTAGGGTGGTTGAAGGGAGATAGGGAAAGACATCATGTTGTTGACATTGAGGCCATTAAGGAGATGGTAACAGAAACAGTTACGGCCGCGGTACAAGATAAACTTGATCTTCAAAAAAAGGAGATTGAAGCATCAAAGGCTATCGTGGCACATATACCAAGGATAGAGAGCCCGACTTATCTTGGTTCTAGTTGTGTTTCTGATGGATTTGACGACCTTGAGGTAAATTTTATAAATACTTTATCTAAAATCTATTATTATATACTAAAATGTCAATGTTGTGTAGGTTCCCACTCCATGAGATTTGCTATGGCCCTATCCTGCATCTGAGTGTCGTCGAGTAGCTATAGGGAAGGTTTATCCGACTAGGGGTGCGACACCACATGGATCTTCTATGTCCGTGGGTTACATTAAGGTGCAAGTAGATATGGTTGAAGATGCTTTTAAAGCAATACCTGTGCCAAAAGCGACTGAGAAAGTTCAACACTTAGAAGATTCAATCTCGGAATTTATTGAATGGCCTCGGGAAAAAATCAAGGTTTGCATTTTTTAATTAAATGTTTTCTGTTAGTATTGTTTAATAAAAAGTTCTGTTAGTATTTTTTTAATAAATTTTTTTCTTGTTATGCATTACTTAGACATTGTGTTATAGGTTAGTATTATTTAATAAAATGTTTTTTTGTGTTAAACGCAGATTCACCACACAATCTCACCACGCCACACCATGAGTCGCTCTTCTCCCATTCCAACTATGCCATGCCAAACCCCGATTAGTGATTTAAGTTCGAGTTCATGTTATCGCCCTCAAATGGTAGTCGCACATTCATTCTACTTGATATATATGTCTATACAATAACTAATTCCAAACATACATATGCTGATACAGTAAGTTGTGATAATGCAGGAAGAAGACTTAATGACATTCCAACACGAAATGCCATCTGGGGGTTATATGAGTTTGGTAGTCCTTTAATTATTAAACTTGATAATTATATATGCGTGTGTGTTCGTGTGTGTGTGTATAACGAGTTGATATATCCATTTTTTTTTATTTAGTTGAAAAGTCAAGTTGCATTGCATCCTCAAAGTGGTTATCCGCCAATGAGTTGGCCTCAAATGGTAGTCATTTAACTATTTAACGAACTTCATATATATATATATATATATATATATATATATATATATATATATATATATATATATATATATATATATATATATATATATAAATATATATATATATATTTACTTGCCTAGTTGCTAAAATTTAATATTCTGTGTTAAATGTAGGATGAACAAACAATGCCATCTCATTCTGAAAATAGTGAACGTGTCAAGCCTAAGCAAACCCAACAGGAAAGAGTTCAGGAGCGGCTTCATAAATTAAAAGATCGTCCGAATGCTTTTAAAGTTTCAATGAAATGTTTCACGAAATGCGAGAATCAGAATATTCCAATTGTTGCACCTCAAGAGATGTATGCCAAACGTTGGGAAGAGTGGATTGAGTACGAGGCAATTGTAGACTTGCACGTCAAAGGGAAGGTTGATATTAGTTTTATACATTGGTGGACAATGTAAGTTAACTTCCAATCTACTTCTTTTGATTTTTATTTTTAAAAGAAAGGCACTTTTATTGTAGCAACCAAACACCCTCTTATAGCAACAACTAAACACCCCCGAGAACAGCAACCAAACACCCTCTGATCACCCCTTGACAACAGCAACGAAACACCCCCTTACACCCCTTGACAACGCTGCAGCCAAACACTCCCTCAATACCCCTAACATCATCAACCAAACCACCCCTCAATACTCTTAACAACAACCAATCTGAAAGCAACTAACTCGTATTTCATTTTCTTGATAACGGGCATTTACATTCAATTGTAAAAGGTCTTCGTGAAAACAGATGCACTTTCCTCAACCCGCATCTCATCTCATCAAGTCAATGTTTAAAAAATGGTAAACAAGTCGTGAATCACATTCTTGATACTAAGCGACGAAACCCGGGAAAAGAAATATACTTGGCACCTTATTTGAAAGGGTATTGTCTTTGCTTGTTATACGGATAATATTACATGTGCTTTGTATCTATAATAAATGATTGAAACTTTTGTGCAGCGAGTGTCATTGGCTTCTTTTCGTGGTTTGCCCAAACTTGCAGACGGGTTATATTGTGGATTCCGCTAAAGAGGATAATGAGAAAAATTATTATTTCCCAGAGATAGTAGAGAGGTAAAATATTCTAATATTGACTTTGAGTTGACATATAAGTTTTGAGAAAATAGTTGAAGTTTACGAAATGCCATTGCTTTTCAATATAGGGCTTTCGAGATCAAGTTTGATTGGACGATGGCTAAGATAAATAATCTAAAATTGTTGTGTATATATAATTGATTTGGTTGTTGCATTTGTGTAAATATGTTTGTTTATATAATTTTAGTGTTTCCAACAAAAGGGTGGATGGGAGTGCGGATATTATTTGATGAAGTTCATGCATGACCTTGTTATAAAAAAACAAGACGACTTTCTAAAAAGTGTAAGTATTTCCTTTTATCCCCCTCGAGATTATAGTGGGTTAGGTGGGATTGCAGCGGGTGGGGCTGCATTGCAGTGGGTTGGCTGCTAATACAGTGGGTGGGCTGCTGTTGCAGTGGGTCAATTATTGTGTAAACTAACATGCCTAAACTAGTATGGGCAGCGCCTATAGGACTTTATTAGCTAACATAAACATCACTAGTATCTATCTAATTCTTAAAAAGTCTATTTGTTCATCAGGAAAGTTAAATTCATCTTATAAATGTTAAGCCTGAATAGACTACTTCTTTACCAAAAATAATACTATATTTTGTTTCTCATTTTTTTAATACCAAAGGAGGATAAAATGTAAGAGGGGCATGCATGGTTTAGTGAGCAATAACACCAGTGTGATATCTTGGATAACCTTTTACTCACCAAATTGCATATAACATGAGATACTAGCATCTTATATGCGATTTTGGTCCAAATTGCATATAACATGAAATTTTATATAACATGAAATTTTGGTCCAAATTGCATATAACATGAAATTTTGGTCCCTCGTCAATATGAACAGGGTATCCATTACTATCTCAATTGTTGTGTGATTCTTCATATATTAGAAGCAACCAGTGTATACCCGTATGCTATAAGTAGTGTTCACAACTCTATCTCTTTATCACATACCCAATTAGTCAATATTTTAGTATGTAGACCACTTTGTTTATATGTATCTCCTTAATGTGGTCATTTACTTATGGTCAAGTCCTTTAACAAATATAGGACATCCTTCATAATTTATACCCACCCCAGTTAAATATCAGTTTAACGGTTAAAGTTATACACATGGTCTAATTAGATGTCGCTACAACTGGTATCGCTACATAATGCAATACGCTTCTATGATGTTAACCATTTCATACTCTATAAACCTCCCATCTTTGATGCATTTTCTTATATGCTCGCACACATAGAAAGTAACAGTTGGTGACTGATTTTTTATATGCAATTTGGACTGAATAAGATGCTAGTATATCATGTTATATTAAATTTGGACTGAATTGAGTAGCTACGTGTAATATACTTTGCTATTAGTAATATGTAATAGAGGGTTGGCTGGAATTGCAGCGGGTCGGCTGCTGTTGCAGCGGGTCGACTGCTATTGCAGCGGGTCGTGTCAAATGGGTTGAACTACATGTTATAGGCAATATGGTTACTTGAACTAACACGTTACATGCAATTTGGACTGATTTTTGTTGGTTTTTATTGCGAAAAAAATATGACTAATATATATCTATATTTGTTTTATAGCTTTGAAGGATACACGCCGTTTACAACCGCTGGAGATCGACGAAGTAGCTTATCTAGTACTGAACGAGTTTTATAGGGATGTTTGCGTATGCTCTTTTAGAAACAATGGCTCCTCAGTAGTCCACGTTTTATGTTTTAGTGATGATAACGTTTTACGATTGTAATGGATAACACTTTTATATTTTGGTGATGATGACGTTTAAAAGATGATAACACTTTTGTAATGGATATCACTTTTATATGTTTTAGTGTATGTTGCAATGTCGGGTCTACTGCGGAAAGTATTATGGTAGTGTTTGGATACAGGTTTATTATGGTAGTGTTTGGATACAGGTTTTAGAAAATGGTTTTGGAAAATATTTTTTTTTTTAAACCGCACCAAAAAAGAAAGATTTAATACGCTCTTTATTGAAGACATTTGGTACGGTTAGAATTAAAACCGCACCAAATAATCATTTTCTGCTACGGTTTTGAAACCGCACCAAAGCCCATTTTATTTTTTGGTACGCTAGTATTAGGTACGGTTTTAAAACCGTACCAAAAGGCTTTAAAAACCGTACCTAATGAATTTTTTGTGTAGTATTGTTTCGTGGTGGTGTATATACAACCAGTTGGGTTTGATGGTATCATAATGGTGTTTGCTTTGACTTGAAACCACCACGTAGAAATAATACACTCATAGAAGAAATTAATTACCTATCATATCTTTTGATCACTTACACACACGATAATACGAGAAATGATTGTGAAGCTTAAAGATATGCCTAATGTATGTGTAAAATTGTGTGACAAGATCGAGTTGATTAGTTTAGAAAGAAGTGAGTCTCGTTGCTGCAACAAACAGAAAGCTGTTTAGGCTTGAAATTAAGCATGTTTTTAGTTATCTGAATCATTTTTTTAGCTTAATAATGTTTGTTAGCATTAGAGGGAATGTCATTCTCTATTAGGTCTAGGGACTAAAAGCATCAAGTAATTATAGTTAGTCATTTATCTGTACTAAGAGTATAAATACCCATCATAGTTAGCTTTCATTTCATGGTGTGTCTTGTAAGTTGTAACCTTGGAGACAACTTTTTGGGTTTTTTCTTTCTATTATATTAAAATCTCTATCATATCATTATACATTCAATTTACACATACTACACATTGTGCTCCCGTTATACATGTAATCTAAATATACACATGACATCAGTGTTGATTCATTTCTGCTTGAGATTGATTAGATAACAGTTTTATTCATGCTCCTACTTAACTTGTTCCTAGTTTGAGGGAATTGGTACCACTTATCTTGTTGACAGTTTATCTCAACTTACGAAGTGTTTTGAAATTGATCTTCACTTAACTGAAATTTTGATACACAAATTATCACCAGTGCATAATCTGGCTACATACTAAGCAGAAAAGACTTTCCAGGCTTGGTTTTGTTCTCAACTTTGCAAACCTGTCGCATATGATATTGATTGGCCTGCAGAAATGACAAACAAAATAACAGTTACATTTCGAAAGATTGGCGTGTTATTGCATGCCTGTAACTACTTTGTATCTTTTGTTGAAGCTAGAAAAAATAATAAGGCCGGCCACCGTTTCAAGTCTAACTCTTAAAATCATTAGCTTTTCTTTGCTTTGTTACATGTATGTTAATTACCTTTTCAATACGTGCAATATCCGATAATTAACAGAATTGCAATATATTCTTGGGTCAATAATAGTCTGAAATGTCATCAGAAACAATTAGCTAGGATGTTGAAGAAACTCAAGATAAGTAAACATAGAAAGTAGAGAAAATGAAAATGAAAATGAATGTACACAATACCATTACATCCTCTATTTCGAACAGAAAAACCAAGGCAATCATCTAGAAACGAGAAACAAGGTTAGAAAAGGAGGGCTAGCATGAAACGAAGAAATTGTCAGGTTAGCCAAGAAGACTGCCTGATAACTAACCTAACAAACGTTCTCTCTACAAAAACTTTGTAACTAAGAAAGTCACAGGCAAGTCATCCTTGGCTACCAAACAACGTTCTTCCGTTCATGTAAGGCCCACTCTTCATTCTCACTTGAGATTGCATTTTTTCAATGTTTGTCACTTCCCTATTTATAGCCGTCCCATGAAAGAATCACACACTTTTTCCGTGTTCAAGTGGCCTCATGAAAATCCTGTTTCTCTCTTTAGGGAGGATTAGCATGAAACCCATGCACAAGTGTCTCATGAACCAAATCATGCAATAGGAATATATTCTGATCAAAAGCTGGCTAGGTCCATGCAGGAACCTTTTGAAGATAACACTGTGGGTTCAAAACTCATGTTCCATTGTTGTGTAATACGAGTATAATATATTTCGTATACCAGTAAAATAAATTAGTTTCTCGTTGATACGTTGTATATATCCGAGATAGTTTTGAGAAGTTTAGTCAAATCATTGTTTTAATTTCTTCCACAACCAGCGAGATATATATGTTCAAATTCCTCAACTAGCCGGTTGCAAATTTGTAGAACTAATTTTCCAATGTCAAGTTGATATATGGAGATAATCGAATGGTTCTAAAAGTGATTTCTAGATTTGGTACCCACTTTTCCATATTTGGAAATGGGATAAACCATTTTATTTTTGTAGCTGACCTTTAGCCATGTGCAGTTGTGCATGACTCCGTTGATTACAGAACTATCGAATAAATTCATTTTGGTTTCATCTTAGCTAGTGATTTCTATTTTTCAATTATTGAGCAGTAAAGAAATCAATGAGGCTAACATTTGTAATCGTACTCTTGCATTTTTTCTAGTTACTAATGAACTTAGTCTAGATTATGGAAATAATTAATAACTCGCTCATAAGAATGCAACAAAAATGCAAATTCTCTATACCCTTATAAATTTTTGAGTTCCACATTCGTTAACATACATACGAGTCATTTTTAATGGAAGTATTATGCATTTATGATTCATTAGTTTAATTTATATCTTAGGCTAAGCCCAGAGTCGTCTTATTGATTTGGGTGGCCTTATGTGAAACTACGAATGATACCACATAAATCAAGAAAAGCTTAATTATTATGGAAGATAAAAAAGTTCATTACTATTATGCAAATTGTTCCAAGTATCTTACGTTAACAAAAGTCAAATACTACGCCAAAAAAAAACTCTAGATATTTGAAGTGTTACTAAAGCACAAATATAGTTTTACTCTTTTGAAAATGTATGGTGTGGGACTTTAGTGGATCAAATTTGATAGTATTTAAAAAGGACTGTAAAAGTTCAAAACACAATATGTTTAGACATGTATAAATACTAATTGACATATATTCCTTCCGTCTTATATTGACTGTTATGTTTGACTTTTTCAATTCTTTCTTTCTCAACTTTGATCTTAAATATTTTTGTTTGTGTTATATAATACTTGATGCAAAACATATGAATGGTTTGGGTTTTAAATTTATTTTCAATTATATAATTTTCATCAAATATTAAAAAACACAAATAAAAATATTTAAGTTCAAAATTAAGAAAGAAAAACTTGAAAAAGTCAAAACATGACAGTCAATATGGGACAGATGTATTATTAAATTAAAGGTTCCTCACAAATGGTAGCCCTGTACGGCTGCTCCACTTGCACATGATAATCACCGCCACTGGCTAAGCCTATTTATCTCAGCTTTGTTATTAATAAGCATTTTAACATATATGTTAAGGATTGTTAAGGAAATCTGAATGATCCTTAACTTACTAGCAGAATGCTCGTGCTATATGACAGTATTAGAAAGGGGAAATGAAACAGTGGTTTGTGGTAATAAACGGTAAGAACGTTGCTAGCTGTTGTAGCATGATACCTTTGTTCTATGTGGACGTAAATTCGTCATCTTGAAGCAACACTTCTTTTTTTCACCATCTTAGCAAACTCTACCATCAACATTTCAAAATATATTACCTTAAATTATTATTCTTATACTCAAGAAAAGCATAACCTACATTCATGAAAGATCCTTAACTTATTACAAGAATGCTCGTGCTATGTGGCGGTATTATAAAAGGGGAACGGAACACTGGTTCGTTGTAATAAATGGCAAGGATGTTGCTAGTTGTTGTGTCACGATACCTTCGTTTTATGTGGGCGTGAATTTGTCATCTTGAAGCGACACGTCTTTTTCTCACCATCATAACAAATTCTACCATCAACATTTCAAAAATATTGACCACCCTAAATTATCATTCTTATACTCAAGAAAAGTATAACCGACATTTTAATGTGCATTTACATATTTCATAAGCTAAAATCTTTCACAATTGTATATATTTAATTTTCTTTTTATAGTTATCGTTTACAACAATAACTTTGAATGATTTAATTATTTATGACCAACTTTAAAATTACATTTGTTATCGCAAAATTGAGATTTACTTGTATTATATGCATGTAAAAATAGTATTTTTTTTTCAAGACAAAATTATGTACTCTATATATAGGGATAAAATGAGATAGGTTACAATGCTTAATAACAAAACTAAGATAAATGGGCTTAGCCAGTATGTAAATTTATGGATTCGTGGACGGACCGTAATATGTTCTAACTTTATGGATTATATTATAAATTTATAACAAAAAAGCAGATCAAAAGTCTCTAATTTTGTTTTCTATGATACAAACTCCATCTCAAAGCAGCAAAATCAAGTTATATAAAAGTGGTTGTCAGGAATCGGCTTGAATATTTCTAACACACATGTTACTAAAAAATTTGTTTGGTGTCTGATAAGAGGCGCAATACGTTGTCAAGATTTATATAACTGAACGCTTAAAGATTTTTAAATTTGCATATATCTTTGGTATGGGTTCAGTTTTCTTCACTATATTTGCTAGGTGGAAATCTTTTCAATGGGTGGGTATATTTTGAATTTTTAATTCCGGCCCTCCTGACAAACATGTTGAAGTTCCATCCTTGAATGGATCACAAATGCACAATTGGTCTAATAATATTAGGCTTGACACTTTAATCTGTTTGGAATGTCAAACTAATGGTGCATTTCATGCAAAATGCTTTTCATACATACATTATGTGATACGTGCATGACAAGACCAAGTCCTAAGAAGCAACCACTGTTTCCACCTATTATGCACATTCACGTTTAGCTTTAGAGTAGTTATTTGCATGCATAAGTTGTATTTCCATTCCTAGATTAGTGGAATAGTGGAGTAGTACAGTTATTTTATGGTTGGCATCATTTAGTCCTATTTATTTGTAAACCTTGCATTAGTAACAAATATGAACGAAGAAGAATATTAAAGTCTAGTTTCTCTCTTATTTTCTTGGAGTCTTGCCCGCTCTAAGGGCCTTATCATTCCGTCTCTTTAGTCTACTTCTTGGGAGATTGACCATCTCAAATCGGTCTCATATCAATAGTGCTTTCATCGACTTACTCGCTGCCTCCAACACGTTACTCACGAGATGTCTTAGAAAAGTTGGCTAACCTAGCGGATCAACTAGCTACTGTGGTTCATGCCTTTTGCTCGTCCGCTGCCCGACTCGAAACCATCTCACAAGAGCTCACTTTCCAAACCACCACTACAACATATCATGCCACAAACTTCACTGACATCGACACCACCTCGCAACAGCTTCCCACCCAAAACGAGCCAAATAGTACCAAACATCCACCACCTTTGCCACCACCACCAACCGACAGCCTCCAAATCCACCCCGCTAAGATTAGACTTCCCACTTTCGGTCTTGCAAAACTAGTTGTGAACACGAAAAATTACCAACTCTAGTCACTGAAAATATTTCATGTGATAAAGTCTATTGCCCCGCCTTCGGCTACATGTATGATGTGCTTAAGCCTCGTAGAGATGAAACAAAAAAGTGTTGACAACCCTTCTTTTACGTGTGTTATAAATTACTTCATGGGACACCAGTGCAAACCGCCTACCTTTGTTTTTCTCGACCCTCCTTGGAAGCCTCATGACCCGAGTTACACAATCATGAGCCTTGAGGACAAGGCTCGGTTTGAGGCGTGGGGAATTGATACGTGTTCACAACCCGACTAGATTCAAACGTTTCCTTGCTAAGATGTGCATGAGGACATACCTTACGGATATCAAAAATGACATCTTTGACTTGTTCAGATGTGAAGACTATTTCTTAGTTTATGCATGCATGTATCCGAATAATAACTTCCATGTTTACATTTTCATAGCATAGTGGGTAGTTATATTTCAAGTTCTCTATTTATATGTAATTGTTGCATTGAGTTTGATACGAATGAAGAAGAATATTAAAGTCTAGTTTCTCTCTTATTTTCTTGGAGTCTTGCCCGCTCTAAGGGCCATATCACTGGTGCTTTCATTGACTTACTCGATACCTCCAAGACAATACCAACCTTCCATACAAGAATCCATGGCCACCCTGGCCGACAACATATCCAAACTCGAAGCCGTCATTGCCAAACTCCTTGCCACTTCCGTCTCCACTGCCTCCCATTCCGATAGCATCTCGAAACACCTTACCGTCACCACCAATCATTTTACACCCATCACCGAGTCACTATCCGGCCCACTATCTATCCAACTCGAAAAGCAAACTGATGTTATAGTCAATCCAACATTATACAACACCAAGGTTCTACCTTCATTGCCATTGCCACGAACCCACGACCTCCAATCGCCCTCAAATATCATCCCTCCCACTTTCAGTGTGGCGAAATTGACTGAGAAACAAACTAGTGACAAACTTTCACCACCGAAAAGTTCACCCTCGATAACGTGTTTGGCCCAGACTTCCTATACAAATACGATAAGACTCGTGGAGATGAAACAAAGAAGTGTTGACAACCTTTGTTTTTATTGTTTGTTAAATTACTTTTCTGGACACCGGTGGAAAACGCCTACCTTTGTTTTTCTTGACCCTCCTTGGAAACCTCATGAACCAAATTACACAATCATGAGCCTTGAGGACAAGGCTCGTTTTGAGGCGCGGAGTATTGATACGTGCATGACAAGACCAAGTCCTAAGAAGCAACCACTGTTTCCACCTATTATGCACATTCACGTTTAGCTTTAGAGTTGTTATTTGCATGCATCAGTTGTATTTCCATTCCTAGATTAGTGGAATAGTGCAATAGTACAGTTATTTTATGGTTGGCATCATTTAGTCCTATTTATTTGTAAACCTTGCATTAGTAACAAATATGAATGAAGAAGAATATTAAAGTCTAGTTCCTCTCTAGTTTCTTGGAGTCTTGCCCGCTCTAAGGGCTTTATCATTCCGTCTCTTTAGTCTATTTCTTGGGAGATTGACCATCTCAAATCGGTCGCATATCATTATGCATGTTGATTAATAATAACTGCCTCATTGACTGGTCCTCGTAAGGCTCAACCAATGGTTCAGAATCATATCTTTTGAGCAACTAGTGTGACAATAGGTCATGTGGTCAAAAGGGGAATGAAGAACACGAACCAGGAGGGCTTGTTTGTTAAAATTTTCTATTAAGTTATTTCTAATTAAGAGATGACTTAATGCAGACACTCACAGTTTTATTACTTAATATTTTTAGTCATCTTTCTATTAAGTCACAAACAAACAGTTTTAATATGACTTAATGAATTCAGTTTTTTTCATATTAAGTCAATTAAGTTACAAACAAACACCACCTCAATCTCATTTAACATTTATCATTTTACATTGTTTTGGTAATACGAGATGATACAGAAACGCTTTTATGTTAATTATATGTCTTAAACCGTTTCAGTTATGTGCAACCAAATCACTTAGTCAAGAAACAAGAAAGAATAACAAATTTTAAGGCTAATAACAGAGGGAAGATTAAAATTTTTGAAGTACTAATCTTTTGTCACTTTTTTCTTTGCAAAATCAGTTGACTATCACTAAAGTATACTAACACAAATTTAAATGCATCACATGTCATTGATAAAGCTTAAACACAAGACCACTAGATTATGGAAAATTCTCATACAATATGAGACATCACTTGTATTTATATATATATATATATATATATATACACTAAAACGCTACGTCGGTGGGATTAATATATACGTCGGTTCTTTTTTTTTTAATAACGTGGGGGATTAATATAATCTTTAACTAGGCTTTTGTTGTTAGCCCATTGTTTCAACAATTCAGCCCATTATGTCCCTTCTATCCTGATCCGGCTATTACTATTAGTTGTGCGAGTGTTTTCTAGAAGCGTTTACCACCGCTTCAGATACGTGTTTGTGTTTGTCTTTTGCGTAATTGATCCACTGCACAAACTGATATCAATAAATTGCATAAATCGTTGTTCTCATTCGTGGGTTGGTAGTCTTTGATTACTTATTGTCGACGGTGGTTGGTTAGGTGGAAACCCTAATTGTTGGGATTTATTTATCGTGGACGGCTGTTTGTTGGGTGGAATCCTAACGTGATGGTGCTTGAGGTTTGGTTCTTGGTTAGTGTACTTATAAAAGTATATAATTTTTATTTTTCTTATTGCTTTTAATGATTTTGGGTGGCAGAAGAGGCTTTTTATCAGCAACAAAAGATTATCATTTATATCCGAGATGAAAGGTATGAGATACTTTAATTTCGTTTGCTGTTTCAGTTTAAGTTTTTTAGATATAAATTAGATCTACCTTTGTTATTTTTTTTACAGGGTTTAATGAACTTGCCACCGGCAATTTGCCTAATACCTTTTTTCACAGCTCATAATATTTCTATAATCCCTTTGGGATTATGAACCGATCGGAAATGGGTTGGGGAAACCAAATATTAAGATTTTGGTCAGATTGAATCCGTTTGGCCTTAAGTGTGTTAATTTTTTCGGGTTTTGAAATGTCGAGCTTTTGTTGCGGCTAATTGCTGTGATGTTCTCTTTCAAATTTTAGATCTTTGCTTGAACCTTAGTCAACATGAGGAATATGTGTGTTTGCTCTCCTCACATATCAACATGCCGAAATCCGTACCAACAGTACCTACCACTACCTTGAGAAGATTTCTGAAGGTATTCTTTTTTTTTTTTTTTTTGGAACGGAAAATTCTAAACTGACGCAGATCAGATACCGTTTTGTTGGTGGTAACTGGTAGGTTGGCAAATCATGATGGGTGGAATCTACTCGTGTCTTGGCGGGGCATCACGACATCGTGTTTGCAGCCATGACGGGTCAGATGCCTTTTTATCCGTTTTCAGCCATGGCGGGGCAATTCATTATATTTGCAATTTCGAAATTGCAATACTTTAATCCTACCGTAATATTATATGTCAACTGACGTAGCGTTTTAGTGTATATATATATATATATATATATATATATATATATATATATATAGATATATATATATATAGGGTTTGGATTTGCTGACGCGGATCATATACCGTTTTGTTGGTGGTGGCTGGTATGTTGGTAGATCTTGATGGGTGGAATCTACCCATGTCTTGGCGGTGCATCACAACATAGTGTTTACGGCCATGACGGGTCAGATGCCTTTTTATCTGTTTTCAGCCATTGCGGGGCAAATCGTTATATTTGCAGCCATGGACTTCATTTACACAATGACCCATTGTTTGTAGATGGGTGACATCTGGTATGTAACCGTGTATGTGTTTGAGGTGGGTCAGAACTAGATTGAAACACGACATGCGTTTATTAAAGGTGTTTTATCAAATACTATTCACTAACATACAAATTACGGTAACCACATATTATATTTATTGCGGTTACGGTGTATTGCTTGGCAGCCTTACCCGACTGGCAGCTTTCATTCATGGGCCATTGCTGGTTGATAGCGGGTTAACTTGGGCAGTTGTTTTGGCCTATGTTCTTTGTCAAGCCCGATTTTCGGTCACTTTGCTTCTCTAAATTTTCCAACGTCTTCTAGAATATGTGCGTATGCTGTATTGATATATGTGCTGATAATCAAGGCAATGATGATGTTCCTTTGCATTTGTTTTTTTCCTGAGCGTTTCTTTGTTGACTCACGTATTTTGGCAGGGCAACCACACTTTCATTGTGGTTGCAACCATGACGGGTATGTTAGTTATGTAACACGATAATGGTAATATGCAGATCAGTACCTTGGCTTGGCGGTCACATCATGGGTGTGATTTCAGCAACGTAGGTCGTTTGGTACCGCTACTGCATATGTAAATCTGAGCCTTCCGTGTCTGATGAGTAATGGAGCATTTGTAATGAAATCTCATTCGTGTATGATGTAAGCAGAAGAGTAACAGAAGTACTAGTACGACTGATTTGATTTCACGTGTTGAGCGATGAAATGTGTAGGCTCATGATACAAAATTCACCGTACACCAAATTTTAGAGCCATGCAGTTTTCTGCATACTCAATATCGACCATCTATGCGAATCAAGGGAGTAACTAGGCATAAACCATAAACAATTAAGATTCGAAGGTATGACAAATCTTTAGGTTCAAGTTAATTGTTGGGGAACGTTTTAATTTATTCATGTTCATAAAGATTTATTTTTCTATGAGATTCATCTATTTGTTTTTATATAAGAATTGTATTCGTATTTCATTGGTGTTTGTTAAATTGCAGGCTCCAACTCAAATTAGAGTGACCCTTTCCTAATTTGATTGAAGGTATTGAAATTTGGTAAGCAAAAGCTTTTATATGTTGGGAGATAAAATTTGTGTGGATGTTTGTGGTTGCTTATTGTCTGTATTATGCGTTTGCTTAGGCAGGTATACGTGGCTTTGCGTTGCAGTGATGGCGGGTATTGGGTGTCGACATTTGGTTTTATGGGTTGCTATAAAATGTGGTCATTGCCATTTATGGTAATCTGATTCATTGGCTTTCATGTGTCTGTGGCGTACATGTGACGCTATTAAATGGACACTAAAAAGGCTATGATGAGTCTAAATGGGTTCGATGAAAGTAGAGATGCTTCGTATCTTGGTGGGGTGAACTGTTAGGTTCGCAGCCATGGCGAGGGCATCTTCTTTTGCCCAATTTGTTCCATATCTGAGCCTTATAGTTCTTATTATCTTATATATATATATATATATATATATATATATATATATATATATATATATATATATATATATATATATATATATATATATATGTGTGTGTGTGTGTGTGTATGTGTGTGTGTGTGTGTGTGTATTATAACGCTGCATCTTTTATATATATACTAAAACGCTACGTCGGTTACATATTTTAATAACGTTTGGCATAAAATTATATTTAACTGTTGGGCTAATATATCCAAATGGGTGCACATCAGTTGCCCATGGTGTCTACTTCAGTTGGCATTATTGTTCCACCGCCTTACAATCATCTGATTCATTGCCTTGCATGTTTCTGTGGTCTACATGTGATGCTATTAAATGGATACTAAAAAGGCTATGATGAGTCTAAATGGGTTCGGTGAAAGTAGTGATAGTTCGCATCTTGGCGCTTCGAAGTGTTAGGGCATGGCGAGCGCATCCTCTTTTGCCAAATTTATTCCATATCTGAGCCTTATAGTTCTTATTATCTTATATATATGTATTATAACGCTACGTCGGTGCTAGATTGTTAATACAAATATCGTCATTAAACGTTATTTATATTTTATGATCTTTGCCTAAGTTTTGTTAATGAAAAAAGTAAATTTAATTTTTGTAAAGCATAAAGCTTGTCAAGATTAATAGATATTAAAACAAGCTTTTCCTTGAATAATATCTTCATCACTCAAGCATTTACATTTCGATTAGTCATATATTAATTAACTTTGATATTCCTCTAAACCATAATATATGTTAACATTTTTAGATCAAGCATATTTTAGTTTCTTAAAACAAAACATTACATATGTATTTACATTCAAACATATTTAAAATAGAAAAGCAACATATGAATCGTGGTGCATCATTAAAATCTTTAGAGGATTTCATAAGATATCTTGTGTGGATTTGCACTCTACATATCTACATGATCTCAGGTTGGATTTGGTTGACTTCGGTAAGATTTTGTAATCTTCTTGGCATCCGGACACGGCGGCATAAAAGTTTACGGTAGGAACCAATTTTATGGTTCCGTGGTGAATCGTGACACGGCTATTTGGCTATAAATACAAACCATCCCAAGGTTGTTTTTCATCCCTTTCTAAGCATAATCACATCATTCCTTGTCTCTAACATTTCTAACTCGGTTCCATATCATTCTGATGATCCACTTTTGTAGCAAAAAGATCAAGGCATATTCAAGCTTCAACAAATATTTGGAAGTCTTATTTGTTTTGTTGTTGTATGATCTAGTCTTGTTCATTCATCATTGTTGTACCAAACCATCATAAACTTGTGAGTGTGAGTGAGTATTTTAGTCCTTAAAATAGATTGTGTGCGGGAGTGGTTGTACCTTTGGAAAAGAACTCGACATCTAGCTTAGTGTCGGAAATAGTGTGTACGCGAAGTGTAAAGGTTTCTCCTTGGGTGAAAGGAGCTTGTTGAAGTGAAGTTAAACTCTCGAGTTGGAGACTTCGAGAGTAGAGTAGGGGAGAAAAAGAGTCCTTTGTAGGCGAAATACGAACCACTATAAACAACTTGTCATGGTTTGATTGTTTCTTTCTCTATTTACTCTTTATATATTGCTTGCATATTGTTTGATATCTTTGATCAATTTCAATTGATCATTACAATAAGTTTCAAAACAAAGATTTTAATCGGTAAACTATTCAACCCCCCTTCTAGTTTTCCACAATTGGTACCAGAGCTAGCCGTTGCTCAAGAATTTCTAAAATATATTGTATTTTATAAACTTGAAACGATTCATGGATTCCGAAAACTTTAAAGATGGGAAATCTATGCAAAGACCACCACTCTTTGAAACCAATGGATTTATCTATTGGAAAAACCGTTTTGAAACATATGTAAAGTCAAAAGATATAGATATTTGTTTGTTATAATTAAAGGAGACTATAGTCCTACAACAAAAGGTATTTCTAGTGATGATCAAAAGAAATTAATAGCTAAAAATAATAAAGCTAAAATGATGATTTATAATGCTTTACCTAGAAAAGAATATAAAAGAATTTTTATGTGTGAAACCGCAAAAGAGATTTGAGAATCTTTAATTATTACATATCAAGGAAATTCACAAGTCAAAAATAACAAAATTGATCTTCTTGTTCAACAATATGAACAATTTGTTATCCCTGAAGATGAAACCATTGATTATGGATTTGGTCGCTTTAATACTATTATTACTTCTCTTAAAGCACCTGATGAAACTTTTCGTAGTAAGAACTTTGTCAGGAAATTTCTGAGAGCACTCCATCTCAAGTGGAGAGCAAAAGTAACGACTATTGAGGAATCAAAAGATCTCTCAATAATGTCACTTGAGCTATTGGAAACCTCAAAGTACACGAAATGGTGATGGAGAAAGATTCGGAGATCATCAAAGAAAAAAGAGAGAAAGTCAAATCCGTTGCTCTAAAGGCAAGAACGAAATCTAGTGATGATGACGAATCTTGCTCGGGTAGTGAAGATGAGGAGTATGCTATGGCCGTTAGAGATTTTAAAAAGTATTTAGAAGAAGAGGAAAGTTCGTAAGGCAACCCCGAGATGAAAAGAAGCCATTCCGAAAAGACCGAGATGACAAAAAGGAAAAAGGTGAAAGGAAGTGCTTTAGATGCGGTGATACAAGTCATCTAATAGGAGATTGCCCCAAGCCACCTAAAAAGCAAAACTCAACGAGCTTTTGTAAGTGGTGCTTGGAGTGATAGTTAGGATGATGAAGAATCAAGCAAGGATGAGATCGCTCTAATGGCACATGAATCAAATGAGGTACATTCCGACTCATCTTACTCTTCTATTGATGATGACACTTTGCAAAAATAATATAATCAATTGTGTGAGCTTAGCTTAAAAATCATAACTAAAAACAAGTTTTTAAAGACTAAAAAGGAATTTTTAGAAAATAAAATTTATGAGTTAAAAGAAAAGGCAAAACGATTAGAAAAAGGGAAAGCAAATGACGATGATTGCAAATCATGTCAAGAGCTTAGTCTTGAAATAGAAGAGCTAAAACTCACACAAGAAGTTCTTATCGAACATAATTCTAAATTTAAAAGATTTAACAAAAATATTGCTTGTGCCGATGAAATAGTAAGAATTCAAAAAGTACTAGGAAACATGAATGGACTAGATTTTAATGGAGTACTAATTCCAAATAGTCAAACCAAAACAGCCGAAAAAGGCAAACAAATTGTCAAACTGTTGCAGATACAGCGGACAGACGGACCCAAAAATAAGGTTCCGTCCGTTGAAAAATTTGGTGCCGTGGCATCTGCAGCAGGATAGAATGTTTGCAAAATAGACCGTAGTGAATTTGTCAAGGTAACAAAGAAAACCAAGGATATTGTTAAACTAAAACCTGCTGTTACATTAGGATTAGGACTTGCTAGAAATGAATTTAGATCTAAAACTACTCAACAACGGCCTAAAACACCTATTGTCAAACGCCCCTTTCCCAAGAGCAACTACAACATACAACCCAACTATCAACATGCCGATTGGAATCGAAGCTTCCCTAGACCATATCAAACTCTAAATTACATGCCATGGAACCCTTACCCATCATTTCCATAAATGAACCAAGTAAATGGTATGTTTAACCCAAACGGACCCATGAGATATTAGGGACCAAATGCTTGTGTTATTTGTGTCATAAGTATGCTTGAAAGTTGGATTAGAACCTGATTAATGGATAAAAGATAGTGGATGCTCAAGACACATGACGGGAAGAAAAGCCTCTTCTCAACATACCAAGAGCATGACGGAAGTAATGTCACTTTTGGTAGCAATCTCAAAAGAAAAATCATTGGCAAATGTAAGATCGCTCATAACTCCCTAACTATTGAAAATATTACTCATGTCGATAGGTTAGGATTTAATCTACTTAGTATTAGCCAATTATGTGATAAAAAGTATAAAGTACTATTTGAAGAAAATTGTAGTAAAATACTAAAAGATGGTATCAACATAGCTAAAGGAGTTAGGGAAAATAACATATATGTCATGAAAATAGATAAAACATCTAATGACAAACTTTGCCAAACAACCTTAGATGATAACTCTACTCTTTGGCATAGACGATTAGGTCACAATAATATGAGACTCATCCAAAACCTATCCTCAAAAGAGCTAGTTAGAAACCTACCAAAATTAAAATATGGCCAACATTTTTGCGACGAGATAAGGTTTTAAAATGTACCTTTTTGAGGGGTCGTTTAAGCCCTTATTTGATCACTTTTGTATATGTTATTACTTAATATCGTTCATTTTCACTTTTTAGGTATCTTGCAAGCAAATTGTTGGAATGACACTTATTCGGATGAAAAGGCGCGAATATACGAAGAAAATGGCCAAAGTCAATAATCGAGACACTCAGGGCTTTGGAACTAAAGGGGACGGCGTGGGTTCTCTGGTGGCAGTGCGTCGAGGTTCTACTAGAGACGCCGTCGGACAAGTTTTGTCAGACGACTCGTGTAGCCAAATTGCTCATTTACAAGTGGCGGCTTGAGGTTTTAAAAAGTAGAGCGTCGCAGCTCAGACGGCCTATATTTGATCGAACAGCGTCGAGGAAGAGGAGGCGTCACAAGCATAAGGTGACACCATCGCAATACTAACGTGGCAAAGAAGAAACCCTAATAACGGCGACCCGACGGCGTCACAAATTAAATGGTGACGCCGTCGCATTTGTAATCTTATATATAGAATCCGAATTTTTCAGTTTTCAGGGTGTAGTCTTTTGGAGTAAAAACCTAAACCGAACCAAGGCTGTCTTGTACAGTATTTTAGGGTTCCATACCATATCTTACATCAAGATAAGTGTTTTACTTCATTACTTTAATTATGTATTCCATTGATTGTGTGTATGCTTGCATGTTCCCCATGTCCGGCTAATTTACTTGTGTGTTTGCTTAGGTAATATGAAACTTAGTTACTGAATATTGATTGGTTGTCTCTTATCTTAGTTGTGATTGACCTTGTATTGCGATAGGTCATTCGTTGTGCTAATAATGCTTGATTAATATTTGTTGAACCTTAGTTTATAATCACCTAGAGTAATTGTAGGCTATACATCCAAAGAATACCTTAGAGTTAAAGTTTATAAATCCTAGAGATTTTGTAATCATTAACCTTTGTAGCATCAAAGAGTTAGGGATAAACGCATACCCTACGACCTTAGAAACACAACGCGATTAAGAATAAGGACGTGATAATTCAACCACCAATAGGAGATAACTAGGGAGCAATAAAGCCTAAGCAAATACATTTTTAACTATCATACGAGCACACAACAATAGACATATACTACCCTCACCTTAGTTTAGATAATTAGATAGTAGAAGTAATCGGTAGAGATACCAACCCCCAAATCCAAACCCCGAGATTCGTACCTTTCCATTTCCTAAAAACATAAAAAGATAAAAAATAATCTTCCTCAACCTCAACCTTAGCGTAGTAACTTCTCACTAGCATTCCTATTCCCTAGAGAATGATATCAATTCCCGTGGCTTACCCTAATACTACACTACAACGATTAGGTTCATCTTGCCTAGGGTGTTGAAAAACTTGCTCGACGAAAAGGAAGTTCCTTTGACCCCGAACGCGCTGTGCAAGCGTATCAAGTTTTTGGTGCCGCTGCCGGGGAATAGAATAGCTAGTTAGGAGTCCACCTCGTTTACGTTTCCTTGCTTGCTTCATATCAAGTAAGATTTTTTCCCATTTTTTAGCTTTCGCGTAACCTATCCCCCTTCTTCGTGACCTTTGTTAGTAATCTCATCACTTTTCATCATGGAAGGTGATAACCAACCACCACTCATCAACCCACCACCAAATGACCCGCCAAGAGGCCGTACTCTTGGTGAATACTCGAGACCAAGCCACCTAGGCTATAGAAACACCATTGAGCTTCCCGACCAAGCCCAAACTACGGCCCTGCGATCCGACACCATTCGGTTGGTGCAAAACGAATGTGCATTCCGTGGAATTCGTTCCGAAGATCCTAATCGGCATCTTAAGGATTTCCTTAAAATTGTCGATTCCATCGACCTCGATGCTACTACTCGGGAGACCACGTCTCTTCCAATTCTCTCTACGGGACCAAGCTAGTAATTGGCTTGAGCGACTTCCGCCGGCTCCATCTCAAGTGGGATTATCTCACCTCTCGCTTCCTTACTCAAATTTTCCCGGAGAACCACTAAGCTTAGGAATGATATCTTGATGTTCCAAAACGTCAAGGTGAATCTCTCTGGCATGGACTCGACTCAAGGACTTACTCCATAAAGTTCCTCATCACGGCATTGATCTTTGGCTTCAAGTCCAACTCTTCTATGATCATGTCAACTTCTCCACCAAGTGATCCATTGACCAAGCGGCCGGTGGAAAACTTAGTGATCTCACCGTGGAAGAATCATGGGGTATAATAGAGGACCTTGCTCTCTATGACAACGAAAGTTGGAATGACCCGTGATGTTTGCCCAAAACCGTAAAGGCAATCTCCTTACCTCCCCTTGACTCACAACCTTCCGACCGTAGGATGCTCGAGCTTGAAGATCAAGTTAAATTCCTAATGAGCTCCTACGAAAATACTAAGTCTTCACGCCAAGTGAACAAAGTTTCTTCCTCGTGTGAGCCGTGTAGTGGTCCTCATAACACGCGCACTTGCACAAGATTCCCCGAACAAGCTTTCGTTGACTACGCATCCTCGCTTACTAATGGAACGGGAGGAAGATTCCCTACAACACCCGGACCTAGGACTTTTAATGACCCCCGAGAAGCATGGAAGGGCAAGCCCGACTTTTATTAGGGATAAACCAAAGAATTACATCAATGATTTCTCATGGTCCCCATCTCACGGCCCTAACCAACAAAACATTGAGGGGATGTTGCAACACCTAGTCGCATCCCAAGAAGCTCAAATAGCTAAGCTCTCGGACCGTTTTAACCAACAACAAGCTGGGATGGATAGGAAGATAGATAACCTCTTGAAAGCCATGACCAATAGTGATAGGAAGGTTAATGCTATCTCAACTCCCGAAACTTCCGGTGTAGAGATTAAGGAACCAAGTAAGCTAGCTAAGCACATTCAATTCGTAATACCATCACCTTAGTGAAACCTAATAAAACAAATGACGAAGCAAACCATGAAACGATACTTGAGGTTAGTGAAACACCGAGGAATGAAACAACCGAGGAAGTAGATGAAGTAGAGAATGATTATTTCAATAAGTTTCCTACGGAAGAAGAACTATCTCGCCACCCTCACTTAGTGCGTGACATCTGTCACATGTATTTTAGGAGAAGCCCTAGGATCAAGTTTGGGAACCCTTGGAATCTTAACATACCATGTTGCATAAGAATCCTTTTCGTGGCAAAGGCCTACATTGACCGCAAATCCCCAATGAACATAATGACCAACACCTACTATAATTGGGTAATGAAGAAGCCTATCCCAACTAGGCAAGATCCCAATAATCCTAGGGTTAGTTGCAATTTTCTTGGTAGAGTTAAGGGATTACCCGTGTATGTAGGTAGTTTCACGTTTCCTACGGATTTCATAATTGTGAACGACATTAGTACGGCCATAGATCCTAGCTTATCCTACGTTATTCTAGGGAAGCCTTTCATAAAAAGCACCGGGATGACTTATGATCCCTCATTAGGATTAGTGCGATTCAAGGATGAGACCGATGATGTAGCTTACCAAATACCGTTTAAGATTGAGAAGTTTTCATCACTCTCCAATGATGAAAAGGAACTTAAACTATCGGTCTACTATAGGAATGAGGAGGATAAGGAGAAAGGAGTGGATTATGTTATGGCCAAGATTTTCGGTTTCTATAAGGATTGCTTGAACTTAGGATCGGAATATAGAACCGATTGGGGAGAAGACGACCTCTTAGAAAGGTGCATCATAGGGCACTTTTACAACATGGAATCCCCAATAGGCGAGTCATGAGGAAGAAGGTGACGGTAATGAAGTCACGTAGGGGTACGACTTCGAGTCTAGCTACAAGACTCATAAATAAAGGAAAGGGCTTCGTGGGAGGCAACCCATGCTTAATTGTTTGCTTGTTTGTGTCGTGTATCTTTTATTGATTGTTTATTCTCATGTTTAAATTTGTAAAAAGGCTTTATTTTGTCTTTAACCTCGTCTTAATTACATATAAAGCTATTTTACATAAGGGATAAGTGTAGGGAGGATTACACACGTTTTCAAAAGAAACATAAACATGAGAATTACAATTAATTAAAAGATATACATGTGTGTTGTTCGAGTCAAATGCTTGTATCGAGTCATAATGGATGTTTTGCGGAAATTTTTCCGATTCCAAAGATGTAAATTTTACAGAATTTTTTCCGAAAATAGCAGACGGTTTATGTCGGGATAACTGACGGCGTCCGGATCGCAACCTGATGGTGTCAGGAAGGACCATAAACAACTGATTACTTTTACTCGTTTTCTGAGCTACTTATAAATTTTTTGAATTTTCCAGGTCTTAATTTTCCAGAAAATCTGTAAACATACATTCCACAAACATTATATCCTAGTTTAGTAGAGTCATATATATATATATATTGTTACCCCCGATTTTACGCGAAGGTTTCGTTTGTTTTCTTCAAGTGTGCAGGTTTAATTTACCAAGAAGAAGATACATAAGATGAGAAGGAGCTTTTCACGTAAACGTTCGTCTTGAAGAAAGATGTAACTACCACTTTACACAGATCCTACCGAACTAATTAGGGGAGTATTAGTTTCTTTCGTCTTTAATAATCTTCCATTATCATAACTTTGATACTTTCGGGGAACATTGGGGACAATGTTCAGTTTAAGTGTAGGGAGGGAAAATAAAACGTGAACTTTGAAACTATGCTTATCCTTGAATATTTGCTTTGTCCAATTGCATTTGTGTAATAAACCATGAGAAATATCGGTTAGGGTAATTTTGGCACCAAATTTAAAATTTTTTATGACATATAGGAGTGGGACATTAGTCTTAATAAAGCGTCTCATGGATAGGAAATTATATGACTAGCACAAAAACCCTTTACCACTTAAATTCCACCCAAAATGTGAGGATGACCCTTAGATTAGTAGGAATTAAAGCATTCATCTTTGATGCTTAGTCAATCAAATCAGTGTGAACCGGTAGTATAATAGATTCTAGAACTTGTTTTGTGATGCATCCGAGATCGCTAGTAAGACTACACTTGTGTAGTTAGGAATAACTAAATGATAAGAGGCATTAGGATAACCCTTGTTTGAAACACGTAATATAATTACTTCTTCCACATCGGTCGAGTAATTCCCCACATTTACCTTGCATTGTACTCATCTTTAGGTACGATCTAGTTAACCCCTCGAGCCTATCCTTTTCATGGTTCTCGTGATGTTTCGGTTTTCCGGAATATCAATGAAGAGCATTGTTTACAATCCACCCCCAAATGTACACCCAAATCGCCTTAGCCTACCTTGTATGCACTCACTTTTAGTGCATTATTGTTATCACACATAACCCTTAGTTCAATTATCTTGTTGCTTGCATAAGTTGCTAAGTCGAGTCATATCCTTTGTACACAGTTTTGGGACGATTGGGACTCATGGGAAAAGTTAAACTTTATGAAATGACGGGAAGGGAACGTTAAATTCAAATTCCCTTTATTTGCATAATAATGTACTCCAAGTGTTTTGATCTTTTCAATTCGGGTCAAATTAGTGTTAGAGTAATAAAAACTCAAGTGTAGGGATGTGCCTATAAATCCCTATCATTTTGATGTTATCGTAGAGGATGGTAGAGTAAAAGTGTATGAATATATATATATATATATATATATATATATATATATATATATATATATATATATATATATATATATATATATATATATATATATATAAAAAAATAGAAAAAAATAGAGTGTGAAAAAAAAAACAAATATACAAACAAACATACGGGCTACCATCGTACATCTATCTTTAAATTTATGTTTGTTTGTTTCAGTTATCTAGAGTTTAGAGTGTCGAGTCTTGGCTTAGCAACGCCATTCTTCGCATGTTTGAAACATAAAGATTTTTGACTTGCCACCACTAAATAGCCTATCCCACCAAACCCTTTGTTTCCTTACCGTTAGCCTAACGTTACAACCCTTTAAAAGACCTCTTGGATAGTATTTCCTAGGTGCTTACGCCAAAGCGATGGAGGTTTGATCTAGTCTCAAGCCTATGGTATTCTATGTACTAGGACCGGTTAATGAGTGTTTATCTTCCATTTCCAACTTGTTTTATTTCATATACACCCGAGAGATGTGAGTATCCAAACACCCCATGTGAGGTGCTAGTATGTAATTTCCGTGCTTGTTATGACTTTTCGGGGCTTATATGTGTTGTGGATCGTTCTAAACTAATGCTTCATGACCTCTAACTTATAAATTAATTGGCTAAAAGCACATTTTCTTGAGGACAAGCAAATACCAAGTGTTGGGATATTTGATAAGGTTTTAAAATGTACCTTTTTGAGGGGTCGTTTGAGCCCTTATTTGATAACTTTTGTATCCGTTATGATTTAATATCGTTCCTTTTCACTTTTTAGGTATCTTGAAGGAAAATTGCTGAAATGACACTTATTCGGACGAAAAGGCGCGAATATACGAAGAAAATGGCCAAAGTTAAGAATCGAGACACTCAGGCTGCTGGAACTAAAGGGGACGGCGTTAGGTTCTACTAGAGACGCCGTCGTACAAGTTTTGTGATGACTCAGTAGCCAAATTGCTCATTTACAAGTGACAGCTTCAGGTTTTAAAAGAGTAGGGCGTCGCAGCTCAGACGGCCTAGATTTGATCCCGACGACGTCACAGACTGAAGAGGACGGCGTCACAAGCATAAGGTGACGTCGTCGCAATACTAACGTGGCCAAGACGAAACCCTAATAACGGCGACCCGACGGCGTCACAAATTAAAGGGTGAAGCCGTCGGATTTGTAATCTTATATATAGAATCCGATTTTTTTAGTTTTCAGGGTGTAGTCTTTTGGAGTAAAAACCTAAACCGAACCAAGGCTGTCTTGTACAGTATTTTAGGGTTTCATACCCTATCTTACATCAAGATAAGTGTTTTACTTCATTAATTTAATTATGTCTTCCTTTGATTGTGTGTATGCTTTCATGTTCCCCATGTCCGGCTAATTTACTTGTGTGTTTGCTTAGGTAATATGAAACTTCGTTATTGAATATTGATTGGTTGTCTCTTATCTTAGTCGTGATTGACCTAGTATTGCGATAGGTCATTCGTTGTGCTAATAATGCTTGATTAATCTTTGTTGAACCTTAGTTTATAATCACCTAGAGTAATTGTAGGCTATACATCAAAAGAATACCTTAGAGTTAAAGTTTATAAATCCTAGAGATTTTGTAATCATTAACCTTTGGTAGCTTCAAAGAGTTAGGGATAAACGTATACCCTACGACCTTAGAAACACAACGCGATTAAGAATAAGGACGTGACAATTCAACCACCAATAGGAGATAACTAGGGAGTAATAAAGCCTAAGAAAATAAATTTTTAACTATCATACGAGCACACAACAATAGACATAGACTACCCTCACCTTAGTTTAGATAATTAGATAGTAAAAGTAATCGGTAGAAATACCAACCCCCAAATCCAAACCCCGAGATTCGTACCTTTCCATTTCCTAAAAAACATAAAAAGATAAAAAAATAATCTTCCTCAACCTCAACCTTAGCGTAGTAACTTCTCACTAGCATTCCTATTCCCCTAGAGAACGATATCAATTCCCGTGGCTTACCCTAATACTACACTACAACGATTAGGTTCACTGCCTAGGGTGTTGAAAAACTTGCTCGATGAAAAGGAAGTCCCCTTGACCCCGAACGCGTTGTGCAAGCGTATCACGACGCTTGCAAAATTGGCTAACAAACTCATAGTAGTCATAAGGCTAAAAACATGGTGACCTCATCTAAGTGTCTAGAGCTTTTGCATATGGACTTGTTTGGTCCATCTGCTATAAGAAGTTATGGAGGTAACCTATACACTTTGGTCATAGTAGATGATTACTCAAGGTTCACTTGGACATTATTTTTGAAAACTAATAATGAAGCTTTTGATAAATTTGAAATACTTAGTAAAAAAATTCAAAATCAACTAGGTAGCAACATTGTGTCAATCCGAACGGATCATGGCCACGAATTTGACAATGAAACATAATTTGGAAACTTTTGTGATACAAATGGTATAACACATAACTTCTCGGCTCCTCGAACACCTCAATCTAATGGAGTTGTAGAATGTAAAAATAGAACTATTCAAGAAACGAGTAGAACAATACTTAATGAACAAAACATACCTCAAACGTTATGGTGAAACGCCGTTGATACTTCTACATACATTTTTAATAGATTTTTAATACGTCATTTCTTGAACAAAACACCATATGAATTATACAAAGGCAAAAAGCTGACTTTAGGATATTTTAGAGTGTTTTGGTGTAAATGTTTCATTCTTAATACCAAAGACTATCTCACCAAATTTGACCCAAAGTCTTATGAAGGTATATTTCTTGGTTACTCACAAACTAGCAAAGCTTACATAGTTTTAAACAAAGAAACAATGAGAGTCGAGGAATCGTTGAACATAACATTCGACGAAAGTTCACCTCCTTCTAAGATATCGCCTTTGGTAGATGATGACTTAGTTGAAAGTCAAGAAATAATTGAAAATGACAAGGAATATGAACCATTAATTTATGAAATTATAAACATCAAAGAATCCAAAAGACATCCTTTAGAAAAAGTCATAGGACCACTAAATCAAAGAACATTAAGATCACAAGCCCAAAATCAAAGTAACTACTTTTGCTTTGTATCAACCATTGAACCGAAAAACATAAACGAAGCAATAAAAGATGAATCTTGGGTAATTTCTATGCAAGAAGAGCTAAACCAATTTGTTAGAAATGATGTTCGGAAATTAGTTCCAAAACCTAAAGATCAAACTCTAATTAGAACGATATGGGTTTTTCGAAATAAAATGGACGAAAATGGTGTAGTGTCTAGAAACAAAGCTAGGCTTGTCGCACAAGGTTATAATCAACAAGAGTGGATGGATTACGACGAAACTTATGCACCAGTAGCTAGGCTCGAGTCTATTAGAATCTTACTTGCATATGCGTGTGTTTATGACTTTAAATTATTTCAAATGGATGTTAAAAGTGCATTCCTAAATGGGTTCATTAACGAAGAAGTATATGTTACTCAACCTCCCGGTTTTACCGACTTTGAAAAACCACATCATGTCTTCAAACTTAAGAAGGCATTATACGGACTTAAGCAAGAACTAAAAGCTTGGTACGATCAGCTTAAGACTTTCTTTGTAGAAAACAAATATACCATGGGATTAGTAGATAATACTCTATTTACCAAGAAAAAGGAATCACACATTATTATATTTCAAATATACGTTGATGACATCATATTTGGACCAACTTGTCAAGAGCTATGTAATGATATTTCTAAAATCATGCACGATGAGTTTGAGATGAGTATGATGGGTGAGTTAAACTTCTTCCTAGGACTACAAATTAAACAACTAGAAGATGGCATATTCTTTAACCAATCTAAATACATAAAAGATATGCTTAAGAAATTTGGTCTTGAAGACTCAAAACCAACTAAAACACCCCATGTCCTCGGACACAAAACTCACCAAGGATGAGCAAGGTGAATCGTAGATAACACTAATTACAGAGGAATGATCGGTAGCCTACTCTATCTCACGGCTAGTAGACCCGACATTATGTTTAGTGTGTGTCTATGTGCTCGCTTTCAGGAAGATCCTAAAGCATCACACTTAGAAGCCTTGAAACGGATATTTAGATACAATAAGGGAACGACATGTTTAGGATTATGGTATCCCAAAGGAACGGGTGTAGAAACTATTGTGTATGCCGATTCAGACCATGCCGGTGACTATGTCGATAGAAAAAATACAAGTGGTATTTGTACTTTTGTTGGACATTGTCTCCTCTCATGGTTTGCAAAGAAACAAACGGCTTTTGCTATCTCAACTACTGAAGCCGAATATGTCTCAGCCAGAAAAGCATGTCAACAAGCTCTTTGGATGAAATAAGCTCTCGTTGATTATGGAATTCATCTCAACGATATCTCTATACTTTGAGAAAACAAAGGAGCTATTGATCTCTGCAAAAATCCCGTCCAACATGCTCGAACGAAACATATTGAAATCCAACATCACTTCCTTCACGACAATGTTCAAAAAGGAAACATCTCAATTGAGAAAGTATCCTCCGAAGATAACATTGCCGACATCCTAACTAAAGCTCTCAAACGAGAACCATTTAATCTTCTTAGACTTGGATTAGGATTAATGGAACCAAACATGTAGTTAAAACATAGCCTAAACCTTAGAATAACCAAAACAAAACAATTTAGATTATATCTGCTACTGTTCCCACGGCACCAAATGACCAAACAGACGAAACCAAAAATTTGGGTCCGTCTGGTCCGTGGTGACAACAGTAGCAAATATTCTAACTACAAAACATCTTCTTCCTCACAATTCACTTTACCAAAACGAATCAACAACACACCCAACTCATTGTTAAGGATTTTTCTCCCACTAATCACTGAAGAAAACATCATTGTAAGTATTCTAACTACATTACTTCTCTTAATTATGAGTCTAGGATTTTAATTTATGCACAAACCCATTACATGAGGATTATGTATATTCTTGTACACAACATGAACCCAATTGGTAAATTGCATAACTAGTTACTGAAATTAGGTACTATATTGTCACATTGCATAAACTAATCATGTTTCCCACTATTTAAAAGATAATTACTATAAGGCATTATTCTAATTAAACAAAAAACCCCAAGTCAAAATTTTGAAAAGCTTCTCATATGTAGAAAAATAATTTTTCGATGTTAATACAAATAGGAACGTAATTTTTCATCACTTGCATAATGTCTCTTGAATACCAAAGGTAATGCATAACTAATATGCATTCCCGGGTATATTCAAATGAAACCACATTGAATTAGGAGTGTTTGGGTTATCTCTCGCCTTTTGCCAAACACCCCCATTAAAAACCATTTTATACATAAAATGAGTCGAGATAACCACAACTCCAAAATTTTTTTCATACAGGCATACACTAGAACAAAAACGCTAAGTTTTTTTTTTCATTTTTATTAAAACTTAAAAATTCTTGCTCATAGGAACAAACATGGTAGCCACAAAATTTTATGACCGCGGGGACACTCTTAACTACATCCCTGAACTCACAAAACAAAAGGCCTCACCAAGGAACAAGTTGAAATATTTAGGAGTCTAAAGAAAAGGTATTTCCATGAGGGTAGGACCATTCATCCTTCTTTTGTCGACGGAACTAATCTCCGTCAAGAACTAGCCACTATCAACTTCGATTGTCTCCTTGCCATCGATGAACCAATTTGTCCTAGGTTTGTCCTAGAATTCTATGCTAGTGTTGTCTTTTTCACAAATGAGGATAATCAAATGGCTCTTAGGTTTCGGATCAATCATTATGACTACTCCATCTCCCTAAACCAATTCGCTCAAGTGCTAGGAATTCCTTGCCGTGATACATGTGTTTACTCGGATAAGTGGTCACTCACTATCCTTGATGCTATCCATGACCGCTCTCTTCCTTGCCAAACTCCTTTGGTAGACAAGGACGTCATTCGTGAGCACCTCTTCAATGAAAGGGTAGCACCAACCCGTGTCACTCGAGTGGGAAAGGAAGTCAATCGAGATCCATACGGCATGGAACTCAATGAGCTCAAGCCCGAATTCAAAAAGTGGGAGGAACTCCTTAGAGCCAATATCATTAGCACCATAGGAAATAGAGACCATATCAATGCTTGCCTTTGTCACATGCTCTACAACTTGTCCACTCGTCAACCATTCAACTTAGCTTACTACATTGCTAGGAGAATGGTAGATATCCCTACTCAAGGCTCCGTTGCTCTTCCATACGGGATGCTACTCCCCCGTCTCTATAGAGCATTTGCACCCATTCCACCAAGTCCAAAATGGTTGAAGCTAGATTATTCTCTCATCTCTTACATATTTGTGCCTTTGAGTGACGAGCGAGTGTCCAAGACCAAGGCAAAATGTAAAAGGCCAAAACCTCCAACTCCTTCATCATCATCACCATCATCATCAAATAGCTTGAAGACGATCTCCCCAATTCTCGGCTACAACCTCATGAGTACTATGCCTCTCTTCCCGAGATTGAGAATGAATCAGCGGAGTTCAAGCAAACCAAGGGGATGTTCAAGTGCCTTGGAAGGATGATGACAAAGATTTACAAAAAGTTGGATAAGTGAGGTTTTAAAGGAGTGTTTAGAACAAGACAAAAATAATGATGTATGATATTATTTGGGTGTTTTTACTTTGTAGGATGATAAACTAACTTGAAACATAGATGTATGCTAACCGGTTCATGCAGGGGGATAGCACACGAGTGTTATAAAATTTTACCCATTTTCACTTATATGTGAAAATCATTAGCCCTTGTTGAAAATCAATGCTCCACTCTGTTTGTGTATGCGTTATTGACTGTTCCTAACTAGAAATAGTTATTGCCATATGTTTTAAGAAAAATTTCAGGTTTCGGAAAAGTCCCCGATGGTCGAAAAAGTGGTCTGTGAAGAATTCTGGGCACCATGGACCAGACGGCACCAATTTTTTGGTTCCGTCTGTTGACAATTTTGGTGCCGTCAAACTTGTACAGACGGACCAGACGACACCAAAATTTTGGTTCCGCCTGTGTAAAAAATCGGTGTCGTGGTAACTGCAGGTAATTTTCTACATTTCGCTAATTTCAACATTCCAAATTACCATAATTTGCTTCTAGGATAGTTTTTACTAGTTTTTATCCATATTAGAACTAGTTTAACACACTTAGACATATAGGATATCCATTTCCCACCAAAATTCAAAAATTTCAGAAATTCACCCAAGGAACCATTTTTCATAAAGGAAGAAACCAAAAATTTGGTTCCTTGTAATTCGTGGGTGATCTGATTCTCAAGATCCTACAATCATTAGAACACATTTATTGCATATATTTGTCTCTTCACTCCATCCTTCTTGTATGGCTTGACTTAGATGATATGACTAACATTAAAAGCACTTCCAAATCATTAGAAACCTCCTTTCTTCTATGGTTTAACATAAAATCAAACACATTTCTCCATAATCTCATAATCCTATAAATTAAGACCTTCTAATATGATCATCCTCACACCTTTCCAATTTCTCTCATCTTCTACTAGAACAAACTTAAGTAAAAATGACTAAGTCATCCACCTCTTCTCCATCAAACAAGCCTTACAAAAGAACGGCTAGAATGAGTGTTAGACCATGTTACTTTGTCAACATTAGCTCATCTTCCGATTCCTCTCCCCTAACCATCTCATTTCCCATAAGAGATAAGAACATTATCACTTTGACTACTCCTACACCACCTCCAAAATCACCTATTGTAGTCACTACTCCACCACCAACAAAAACTCCCATTGCTAGCTCTCCGCCACCTGCTCCCATCCAAACGTCCAAGTCACCATCACCTCCTAAATCTCCAACTCTCATACCATTAGAGCTATTCTCCGCACCACCTACATCTCCAAACCAATTTTTGGAGGACTTGGAGGACTTTCCTCCTAGGCCCAATAATCCACCTCCACTACCATCCTTTGGTATAATTGAGCGAATAGCTCATGAGTCTCCAAGTCCATCCTTTGACCCAAACGCCCCGTTAGGGCCTCAACCTCTTCTTTTCCATCCTATTCACAATGACATTCATGGACCTTTGTATGGGGACCATGCCCTACCTCCAACATCCTTGTCTCCTCATATAGAGGACATCAAGGAATCCATGTGGGAAGATCACCCACATTCTAAAGCGGAGATAGAAGCCGGGCTAAACCATCTCCACAACTTCTCCAATATGGTGGACTCTCATCTTAGTGAAACTATGCAAAATGCAAAATGCTTTACTAGCCTCCCTAATCACCACTCCAACCACCAACATCAAAAACTCCACCATTCCACCACCACAAAATAATGAACCATATTACTCACCTAGACACGGTTGCTCAAATTGTGAGCAACCGCCCACATATGAACGGATACGGGTCATGGTCCATGAGCTCCAAGATGAAATGAGGTTCATCCTCAACCATATCCTAGAGCGAATCAATGCTCTTGCTCATCCACCACCTTAATAGGAGGGTTCTAGTTTATCTTTTAAATTCTAAGTTTTTTTTTCTCGGATTTTCTTTGTATTTTTCTAATTTTCTAGGATTTTTTTTTAATTTTCTAGGATCTTCTTTACGTACAAACACATCATTGTGTTCCATTTCATGATTTTCATATCATGAAAATTTTAACAAGTGAATGGTGTTTCTTATATTTTTGTTGATTGTTACTTGGTGATTGGAAATGCTTATATACCTGTGATGATGCTTATTACTAACATCTTTTTTGTAGCCTTTTCTCAATCCATGTATCTTTCTCTTGGCACCCAATTTAAGGGGAGCATTGGCCAAGGTGGAGATAATGGCTCGGGCTCATTACATCTTCCGCCTCACCTCTTATTTTTGTTAATATAAATATCGTCATTAAATGTTATTTATATTTTATGATCTTTACCTAAATTTTGTTAACGACAAAAGTAAATTTAATTTTTATAAAGCATAAAGCTTGTCAAGATTAATAGATATTAAAACAAGTTTTTCCTTAAATAATATCTTCATCACTCAAGCATTTACATTTTGATTAGTCATATATTAATTAACTTTGTTATTCCTCTAAACCATAATGTATGTTAACATTTTTCGATCAAGCATTTTTATTTCTTAAAACAAAACATTACATATGTATTTACATTTAAACATATTTCTAAAAATAGAAAACAACATATGACATCATGTGGTGCATCAAAATCTCTAGAGGATTTCATAAGATATCTTGTGTGGATTTGAACTCTACATATCCTACATGATCTAGGTTGGATTTGGTTGACTTTGGTAAGATTTTGGTAATCTAGCTGTCAGACCTCAGCGGCACCAAAATTTTACATGGGCGGAACCATTTTTATGGTTCCGTGGTCCATGGTGACATCAAGCTGTTTTGGCTATAAATAGCAAACCAACCCAAGTTTTTTTCTCATCCCTTTCTAGCATAATCACATACATACCTCCTCTCTCACATTTCTAACTCAGTTTCATATCATTATAGTGATCCTCTTTTGTATCAAAGAAGATCAAGGCATATTTAAGCTTCAACAAATAGTTGAAAGTCTTGTTTATTTTGTTGTTGTATGATCTAGTCTAGTTCATACATCATTGTTGTACCAAACCATCATAAACTTGTGAGTGTGAGTGGTTACTATTTTAGTCCTTAAAATACATTGTGTGCGGGAGTGGTTGTACCCTTGGAAAAGAAATCGACATCTAGCTTAGTGTCGAAAATAGTGTGTAAGCGAAGTGTAAAGGTTTCTCCACCGGTGAAAGGAGCTTGTTGACTAGTGAAGTTAAACTCTCGAGTTGGAGACTCGGGGAGTGGAGTAGGGCAAGGAAAAAGAGTCCTTGTAGACCGAACCACTATAAACAACTTGTCGTGGTTTGATTGTTTCTTTATCTATTTACTCTTTATATATTGCTTGCATATTGTTTGATATCTTTGATCAATATCAATTGATCATTACAATAAGTTTCAAAACAAAGATTTTAATCGGTAAACTATTCAACCCCCCTTCTAGTTTTTCAAATATCGTTTGTTATTACGGAGTATTGTTTTATTTTATTTTTTTTGGGCTTGATTGCTAGGAAGAAAAAGACGCGGACTATGGCTGTTTATTTGAGTTCTTGATATCTTTGAATGTTTAGGTGATGATGAAAATATAGTTAGTGTTATAAAGAACGCTAGGCGACTCGGGTAGGCTAATAAACTAAGCAAATTCCAAGATTTAGGTAAAAGATGTGGAGGTCATCTTTATCAACTTTTAAACATGGTCAATTTGGCGTCTAGATTCTATTCGTGAGGTTTATTGAACTTTATTATAACGAAATATTTTGGGGGGTTTTTGGAATTGAATTGTGGAGTAGATGAGTCAGGGTATTTAGTTTATAAGTTTTGACTCTTTTTTTTGGGTTAAAAAATGGGCTCTCTTGGAAAATTGAGCGCTTACAAAAGTAAAGAGTCAAGCTGTTGTTACAGCTTTATTTGATTAGATTAGTTGTCAGTTATTGATGCCTGTTTAGGTTGAAAATCTGGGTGATACGCTTACACAGCGCGTTCGGGGTTAAAGGAACTTCCTTTTTCGAGCAAGTTTTTCAACACCCTAGGCAGTGAACCTAATCGTTGTAGTGTAGTATTAGGGTAAGCCACGGGTATTGATATCGTTCTCTAGGGGAATAGGAATGCTAGTGAGAAGTTACTACGCTAAGGTTGGGGTTGAGAAAGATTATTTTTTTATCTCTTTTTATATTTTTTTAGGAAATGGAAAGGTACGAATCTCGGGGTTTAGATTTGGGGGTTGGTATTTCTACCGATTACTCTATTATTATCTTAATTAACTAAGCTAAGGGTAGTCTATGTCTATTGTTGTGTGCTCGTATGATGATTAAAAATGCATTTACTTAGGTTTTATTACTCCCTAGTTATCTTCTATTGATGGTTGAATTGTCACGTCCTTACTCTTAACGCGTTGTGTTTCTAAAGTCGTAGGGTATGTGTTTATCCCTAACTCTTTGAAGCTACCAAAGGTTAATGACTACAAAATCTCTAGGATTTATAAACTTAACACTAAGGTATTCTTTGGATGTTTAGCCTACAATAACTCTAGGTGATTATAAACTAAGGTTCAACAAATATTAATCAAGCATTATTGCACAACTGAATGACCTATCACAATACTAGGTCAATCACAATTAAGATAAGAGACAAGCAACCAATATTCAATAACTAAGTTTCATATTACCTAAGCAAACACACAAATAAATTAGCCGGACATGGAGAACATGCAAGCATACACACAATCAATTGAAGACATAATTGAATTAATGAAGTAAAACACTTATCTTGATGTAAGATAGGGTATGGAACCCTAAAATACTGTACAAGACAGTCTTGGTTCGGTTTAGGTTTTTAATCCACAAAACTACACACAAAAAAAAATTCGGATTCTATATATAGTGTTACAAACTGCGACAACGTCACTCTTTAATTGTGACGCCGTCTGGTCGCCGTCATTAGGGTTTCGTCTTGGCGTTAACCTTTGTGGCGTCACCTTACCTGGACGCCGTCTCCTTCATCTCTCGACGTCTTGGATCAAATCTAGGCCGTCATTGCGACTCTCATTTAACACGATGCCGTCACTTGTAAATAAGCAATTTGGCTACTTAGTCGTCACAAAACTTGTTTCGACGGCGTCACAAGTAGAACCTGACGCCGTCCCCTTCAGTTCCAACAGCCTGAGTGTCTCGGTTCTTGACTTTGGACATTTTCTTCGTATATTCGCGCCTTTTCGTCCGAATAAGTGCCATTCCAGCAATTTGCCTTCAAGAGACCTAAAAAGTGAAAAGGAATGATATTAAGTAGTAACGGATACAAAAGTTATCGATTAAGGGCTTAAATGACCCCTCAAAAAGGTACCTTTTAAATCCTTATCAAATATCCCTACACTTGGTATTTGCTTGTCCTCAAGCAAATGTGCTTTTAGCCAATTGATTTATAAATTAGGGGTCATGAAGCATTAGTTTAGAACGATCCACAAAACATATAAGCCCCGCAAAAGTCATAACAAGCACGGAAATCACATACTCGCACCTCACATGGGGTGTTTGGATACTCACATCTCTCGGGTGTATATGAAATATAACAAGTTAGAAATGGAAGATAAACACTCATTAACCGGTCCTAGTACATAGATTAGCATAGGCTTGAGACTAGATCAAACCTCCATCGCTTTGGCGTCAGCACCTAGGAAAGACTATCCACGAGGTCTTTTAAAGGGTCGTAATGTTAGGCTTACGGTAGGGAAACAAAGGGTTTGGTGGGATAGGCAATTTAGTGGTGGCAAGTAAAAAATCTTTAAGTTACAAGCATGAGAAGAATGGCGTTGCTAAGCCAAGACTCGACACTCTAAACTCTAGATAACTGAAATAAACAAACATAAATTTAAAGATAGATGTAGGATGGTAGCCCGTATGTTTTTTTTTCACACTTTATTTTCTTCTTTTCTCTTTTTTCTATTTTTTTTTCGATTTTTTTTCCATACACTTTTACTCTACCATCCTCTACGATAACATCAAAATAATAGGGATTTATAGGCACATCCCTACACTTGAGTTTTTATTACTCTAATACTAATTTGACTCGAATTGAAAAGATCAAAACACTTGGAGTGCATTATTATGCAAACAGAAGGAATTTGAATTTAACGTTCCCTTCCCGTCATTTCTTAAAATTTAACTTTTCCCATGAATCCCAATCGTCCCAAAAATGTGTACAAAGGATATGACTCGACTTAGCAACTTATGCAAGCAACTAGATAATTGAACTAAGAGTTTAGTGTGATAACAATAATGCACTAAAAGTGAGTGCATACAAGGTAGGCTAAGGATATGCTCTTAGGGGTTAAACAACGTTCTTCATTGATATTCCGGAAAACCGAAACATCACGAGAACCGTGAAAAGGATAGGCTCTTAGGGGTTAACTAGGGGTATCGTGTACTAACGATGAGTACAACGCAAAGGTGTGGGGGAATTACTCAACCGATGTGGATGAAGTAATTATATTACGGGTATCAAACAAGGGTTATCCTAATGCCTCTTATGATTTAGTTATTCCTAACTACACAAGTGTAGTCTTACTAGCGATCTCGGAATGCATCACAAAACAAGTTCTAGAATCTATTATACTACCGGTTCACACTCTAAGCATTAAAGATGAATGCTTTAATTCCTACAAATCTAAGGGCGATTCTCACATTTTGGGTGGAATTTAAGTGGTAAAGGGTTTTTGTGCTAGTCATATAATTTCCTATCCATGAGACGCTTTATTAAGACTAATGACCCACTCCTATATGTCATGAAAAACTTTAAATTTGGTGCCAAAATTACCCTAACCGATATTACTCATGGGTTATTACACAAATGAAATTGGACAAAGCAAATAATCAAGGATAAGCATAGTTTCAAAGTTCTCGTTTTATTTTCCCTCCAATGTTCCCCGAAAGTATCAAAGTAATGATAATAGAAGGTAATAAAAAACGAAAGAAACTAATACTCCCCTGATTAGCTCGGTAGGATCCGTGTGAAGTGGTGGTTACATCTTTCTTTAAGAAGAATGTTTGCGTGAAAAGCTCCTTCTCATCTTATGGATCTTCTTCTTGATAAATTAAACCTGCAAACTTTGAAGAAAACAAACGAAACCTTCACGTAAAATCGGCGGTAACAATATATATATATGACTCTACTAAACTAGAATATAATGCTTGTGGAATGGATGTTTACAGATTTTCTGGAAAATTAAGACCTGGAAAATTCCAAAAATTTATAAGTAGCTTAGAAAACGAGAAAAAGTAATAAGTTATTTCTGCTCCTCCTGACGCCGTCAGGTTGCGATCCTGACGCCGTCAGGTTATCCTAATAGTAACTGGTCTGCGATTTTCTAGAAAAAATTCTGGAACATTTTTATCTTTAAAATCTGGAAAAAATTTCCTGCAAAACATCCATTATGACTTGATGCAAGCATTTGACTCGAACAAACACACATGTATATCTTTTAATTAATTGAAATTCTCATGTTTACGTTTCTTTTGAAAACGTGTGTAATCCTCCCTACACTTATCCCTTATGTAAAGTACCTTTATATGTGATTAAGACGAGGTTAAAGACAAAATAAAGCATTTTTACAAATTTAAACATGAGAATAAACAATCAATAAAAGATACACGACACAAACAAGCAAAAAATTAAGCATGGGTTGCCTCCCACGAAGCGCTTTTCTTTATTTATGAGTCTTGTAGCTAGACTCGAAGTCGTGCCCTTACGTGACTTAATTACCGTCACCTTCTACCTTTACAAATCCTTCATCAAAAGGGCGTAGACGTTGTATGCACACCGTGGATTCCTTCCCAACGTCGTCTATTATGATAACGGTTTTATCTTTTAGGTTAGTTTCCTTCACCATATAAGGCCCAAACCATCTTGGCTTGTTTCTACCTCTTAATGTTCTTATTCGTGATTTGTACAAGTGTATTTTATCTCCCTTCAAAAACTCCTTAGGGTTCCTTTGTGTTTGTGGTATTGAGGTAGGATTATTTCCTAACTTTTTATCACGCTTCCACAATGTTGCATGCAGTCCTTGAACCATGAAATCTCTAAGCCCTTTCTCCCAATCATTCATTTTCTTCCTAACCACATTGTTAGGGACTTGTGGATTCTCATCCGTAATATTTTCCATGATATAAAGAGGATACCTTGGAACTAGAGGTATCCTAGCGTACCCTTTGCCACTTTTAAGTATCATGATGCCCTCACCGCATTAGATGGTTGCTTTGGGCGTGGCCAGAAAAGGTGTTTCAAGAATGAGTGGCATATTTCTATCTTCCTCAATGTCTATAATCACGAAGTCTACCGGATAGACAATATTATCCACTTCAACTAAAACATCCACTGCTACTCCTATGGGGTAGACATATGTATGATTTGCTAAGGAAAATCTAAGATTGGTCTTGGCTGGTTTTTCCCTAATTAACTTATTATAGACTGATAATGGCATTATGTTTACATCTGACCCTTGATCAGCTAAGGCATTTATGTTATCAATGTCACCTATGCTACATGGTATCACGAAGTTCCCCGTGGTTTCTCGCTTTTTAGTTACTGGTTTTTTTAGAACCAGCTCATACATAGGTCCCATAGGCATTGTGTCGTACTCTTTTTCTGTTATTTTTTCTTCAAGGGATTTTCTAAGAACCTCATTGTACCTAAAGTTGTTTACCTGGTTGACAATGGTTTTTTTGTTTATCTCGTGCTTAAGGTAGTACTAAATGGTTTCGGGCTCATCATTAGTTTCTGATAACGCTACACGCGTAGTTCGGGGTCAAGGGAACTTCCTTTTCGTCGAGCAAGTTTTTCAACACCCTAGGCAGTGAACCTAATCGTTGTGTAGTATTAGGGTAAGCCACGGGAATTGATATCGTTCTCTAAGGGAATAGGAATGCTAGTGAGAAGTTACTATGCTAAGGTTGGGGTTGAGGAAGATTATTTTTTATCTTTTTATGTTTTTTTGGAAATGGAAAGGTACGAATCTCGGGGTTTGGATTTGGGGGTTTGGTATTTCTACCGATTACTCTACTATTATCTATTCTAATTAAGTAAGCTAGTGGGTAGTCTATGTCTAATTATTGTGTGCTCGTATGATGATTTAAAGATGTGTTTACTTAGGTTTTATTACTCCTTAATTATCTCCTATTGATGGTTGAATTGTCACGTCCTTATTCTTAATCGCGTTGTGTGTCTAAGGTCGTAGGGTATGCGTTTATCCCTAACTCTTTGAAACTACCAAAGGTTATTGCCTACAAAATCTCTAGGATTTATAAACTTAACACTAAGGTACTCTACGGATGGTTTAGCCTACAATGACTCTAGGTACTATAGGCTAAGGTTCACAAAGATTAATCAAGCATTAACTACACAACGGATGACCTATCGCAATACTAGATCATTAACAATTAAGATAAGAGACAACCAATCAATATTCAATAATTAAGTTTCATATTCCCTAAGCAAACACACAAGTAAATTAGCCGGACATAGGAAACATGCAAGCATACACACAATTAATTGAAGACATACTTGAATTAATGAAGTAAAACACTTATCTTGATGTAAGATAGGGTATGGAACCCTAAAATACTGTACAAGACAGCCTTGGTTCGGTTTAGGTTTTCACTCCAAAAGACTACACACTGAAAACTAAAAATTCGGATTCTATATATAAGATTACAAATGCGACGGCGTCACCCTTTGATTTGTGACGCCGTCGGGTCGCCGTTATTAGGGTTTTGTCATGGCCACGTTAGTCTTGCGACGGCGTTACCTTATGCCTGTGACGCCGTCCCCTTCAGTCTCTGACGTCGTCTGGATCAAATCTAGGCCGTCTGAGTTGCGACGCCCTACTCTTTTAAAACCTGAAGCCATCACTTGTAAATGAGTAATTTGGCTACTGGGCTGTCACAAAAGTGGTCCGACAGCGTCGCTAGTTTGCCTGACGCCGTCCCCTTCAGTTCCAGCAGCCTGAGTGTCTCGATTCTTGACTTTGGCCATTTTCTTAGTATATTCGCGCCTTTTCGTCCGAATAAATGTCATTCCAGCATTTTGCCTTCAAGATACCTAAAAAGTGAAAGGGAACGATATTAAGTAATAACGGATACAAAAGTGATCAAATAAGGGCTTAAACGACCCTTCAAAAAGGTACATTTTAAAACCTTATCAAATATCCCTACACTTGGTATTTGCTTGTCCTCAAGCAAATGTGCTTTTAGCCAATCAATTTATAAGTTAGAGGTCATGAAGTATTAGTTTAGAACGATTCACAACACATATAAGCCCCGCAAAAGTCATAACAAGCACGGAAATTACATACTAGCACCTCACATGGGGTGTTTGGATACTCACATCTCTCGGGTGTATATGAAATATAACAAGTTGGAAATGGAAGATAAACACTCATTAACCGGTCCTAGTACATAGATTACCATAGGCTTGAGACTAGATCAAACCTCCATCGCTTTGGCGTACGCACCTAGAAAAAGACTATCCAAGAGGTCTTTTAAAGGGTTGTAATGATAGGCTTACGGTAGGGAAACAAAGGGTTTGGTGGGATAGGCTATTTAGTGGTGGCAAGTCAAAAATCTTTATGTTACAAGCATGCGAAGAATGGCGTTGCTAAGCCAAGACTTGACACTCTAGACTCTAGATAACTGAAACAAACAAACATAATTTTAAAGATAGATGTTGGATGGTAGCCCGTATTTTTTTTTTCAACACTCTACCTTTTTTTTTCTCTCTTTTTCTTTTTTTTCGATTTTTTTTTCATACACTTTTACTCTACCATCCTCTACGATAACATCAAAATGATAGGGATTTATAGGCAAATCCCTACACTTGAGTTTTTATTACTCTAACACTAATATGACCTGAATTTAAAAGATCAAAACACTTGGAGTACATTATTATGCAAATAAAGTGAATTTGAATTTAACGTTCGCTTCCCGTCATCCAATAAAATTTAACTTTTCCCATGAGTCCCAATCGTCCCAAAACTGTGTACAAAGAATGACTCGACTTAGCAACTTATGCAAGCAACAAGATAGTTGAACTAAGGGTTTAGTGTGATAACAATAATGCACTAAACGTGAGTGCATACAGGGTAGGCTAAGGCAATTTGGGTGTACATTTGGGGGTGGATTGTAAACAATTCTCTTCATTAATATTCTGGAAAACCGAAACATCACGAGAACCGCGAAAAGGATAGGCTCTGAGGGGTTAACTAGGGGTATCGTGTACTAAAAATGAGTATAACGCAAAGGTGTGGGGGAATTACTCAACCGATGTGGAAGAAGTAATTATATTACGGGTATCAAACAAGGGTAATCCTAATGCCTCTTATCATTTAGTTATTCCTAACTACACAAGTGTAGTCTTACTAGCGATCTCGGGATGCATCACAAAACAAGTTATAGAATCTATTATACTACCAGTTCACACTCTAAGCATTAAAGATGAATGCTTTAATTCCTACTAATCTAAGGGCGATCCTCACATTTTGGGTGGAATTTAAGTGGTAAAGGGTTTTTGTGCTAGTCATATAATTTCCTATCCATGAGACGCTTTATTAAGACTAATGGCCCACTCCTATATGTCATGAAAAAATTTAAATTTGGTGCCAAAATTACCCTAACCGACATTTTCTCATGGTTTATTACACAAATACAATTGGACAAAGCAATAATCAAGGATAAGCATAGTTTCAAAGTTCCCGTTTTATTTTCCCTCCCTACACTTAAACTGAACATTGTCCCCAATGTTCCCCGAAAGTATCAAAGTTATGATAATGGAAGGTAATAAAAGATGAAAGAAACTAATACTCCCCTGATTAGCTCGGTAGGATCCGTGTAAAGTGGTGGTTACATCTTTCTTCAAGAAGAACGTTTGCGTGAAAAGCTCCTTCTCATCTTATGTATCTTCTTCTTGGTAAATTAAACCTGCACACTTGAAGAAAACAAACGAAACCTTCGCATAAAATCGGCGGTAATAATATATATAGGACTCTACTAAACTAGGATATAATGCGTGTGGAATGGATGTTTCTGAGAATTTACGGAAAATTAAGACTAAAATTTATAAGTAGCTCAGTAAAACGAGAAAAAAGTAATCGTTGTTTTCTGCTTCCTTCGACGCCGTCAGTTATCCCGACAAAAACTGGTGCAATTTTGGAAAATTTACATCTTTAGAATCTAGAAAAATTTCCTGCAAAACATCCATTATGACTCGATACAAGCATTTGACTCGAACAAACACACATGTATATCTTTTAATTCATTGAAATTCTCATGTTTACGTTTCTTTTGAAAACGTGTGTAATCCTCCCTACACTTATCCCTTATGTAAAATACCTTTATATGTAATTAAGACGGTTAAAGACAAAATAAAGCATTTTTACAAATTTAAACATGAGTATAAACAATCAATAAAAGATACACGACACAAATAAGTAAACAATTAAGCATTGGTTGCCTCCAACGAAGCGCTTTTCTTTATTAATGAGTCTTGTAGCTAGACTCGAAGTCGTGCCCCTACGTGGTCTCGTTTTTCATTCTCAATGAGAATTCTATCATATTGAAAAAAATTTCATTGACTCTATAGCTAGGCCCTAGGGTTAAGCAATCCTTATAATAAAGTCTCCTTTTCTCCCACATGAAATTCAAACCTTTTTCAACATCTTCTTTGCTTTTTTCCTCAAAAGCTGTTGTCTCGTTCAAAAAGGGATAAAGGGCCGTATTCGTTCGTCTTCCAAGGCATCCTATCAGTGATCTCCTCCTTCCCTTCCTTAAACCTAACCGTTCCTTCAAACTTGTTATGGCTCATTTTAGACTTTTCAAGAAACGGTTTTCCTAGCACTACTTGGGATAAGCTATAATCAATGACACATCCGATGTCTTCTAGAACCACAAAATCAACTAGGTAGGTGAAATTCCCTATAAATACAAGTACATCCTTTACTCTTCACACAAAGTTGCAAACTCCACCTGGATACTTAGGGTCTCTCCTAATCTTAAGTCGCTCATTCATAATGTCATTGTAAACTGCTGATGACATCACATTAATGGGAGATTCCGTATCTATGTAAGCATGTTCGACATTCCTATATCCAATCATACAAGGAATTTTGAGGTTCCAAGGATTTCCTCTCCTAATCTTTGGACATATCCTAATGATGGGTGATCGGGGATTATCGATTATGTATTGATGGTAAGCAACCTCTTCCTTAGTGGGGTAAAGATTGAAATAAGCATTATCCTCCTCATTCACGTTTCTATTCACTAAGCCATTTTCCGAATTGCTGTCGATCATGGAGCCAACTACAGAGGCGCTGACCACTTTCTCAACAGCATCCCTAATTGTACTATCAAATATCTTTTGCAAATCTTGAAGGTTGGTGTTTCTACCCACATAACGGTTTAGGCGGTTGTGTTGGTCATTGGGTTGGTTTTTGATTGAAAGTGGTTTATTTGGTGGTGGGTTGTTGGTTGATGAGCAATCACCTTCCATGATAAAAAGTGATGGGGTTACGAACAAAGATCACGAAGAAGGGGGATAGACTACGAGGAATCTAAAAATCGGGAAAAAAGTTTACTTGATAGGAATCAAGCAAGGAAACCTAAACGAGGTGGACTCCTAACTAGCTATTCTATTCCCCGGCAGCGGCGCCAAAAACTTGATAACGCTACATGCGTCGTTCGGGGTCAAAGGAACTTCCTTTTCGTCGAGCAAGTTTTTCAACACCCTAGGCAGTGAACCTAATCGTTGTACTGTAGTATTAGGGTAAGCCACGGGAATTGATATCGTTCTCTAGGGGAATAGGAATGCTAGTCAAAAGTTACTAAGCTAAGGTTGGGGTTGAGGAAATTATTTTTTATCTTTTTATGTTTTTTTGGAAATAGAAAGGTACGATTCTCGGGGTTTGGATTTGGGGGTTTGGTATTTCTACCGATTACTCTACTATTATCTATTCTAATTAACTAAGCTAGTGGGTAGTCTATGTCTAATTATTGTGTGCTCGTATGATGATTTAAAGATGTGTTTACTCAGGTTTTATTACTCCTTAATTATCTCCTATTGATGGTTGAATTGTCACATCCTTATTCTTAATCGCGTTGTGTGTCTAAGGTCGTAGGGTATGTGTTTATCCCTAACTCTTTGAAACTACCGAAGGTTATTGCCTACAAAATTTCTAGGATTTATAAACTTAACATTAAGGTACTCTTCGGATGGTTTAGCCTACAATGACTCTAGGTACTATAGGCTAAGGTTCACAAAGATTAATCAAGCATTAACTGCATAACGGATGACCTATCACAATACTAGATCATTAACAATTAAGATAAGAGACAACCAATCAATATTCAATAATTAAGTTTCATATTCCCTAAGCAAACACACAAGTAAATTAGCCGGACATGGGAAACATGCAAGCATACACACAATTAATTGAAGACATACTTGAATTAATGAAGTAAAACACTTATCTTGATGTAAGATAGGGTATGGAACCCTAAAATACTATACAAGACAGCCTTGGTTCGGTTTAGGTTTTACTCCAAAAGACTACACACTGAAAACTAAAAATTCGGATTCTATATACAAGATTACAAATGCGACGACGTCACCCTTTGATTTGTGACGCAGTCGGGTCGCCGTTATTAGGGTTTCGTCTTGGCCACGTTAGTCTTGCGACGGCGTCACCTTATGCATGTGACGTCGTCCCCTTCAGTCTCTGATGTCGTCTGGATCAAATCTAGGCCGTCTGAGTTGCGACGCCTACTCTTTTAAAACCTGAAGCCGTCACTTGTAAATGAGTAATTTGGCTACTGAGCCGTCACAAAAGTTGTCCGACGGCATCGCTAGTTTTCCTGACGCCGTCCCCTTCAGTTCCAGCAGCCTGAGTGTCTCGATTCTTGACTTTGGCCATTTTCTTCGTATATTCGCGTCTTTTCGTCTGAATAAGTGTCATTCCATCATTTTGCCTTCAAGATACCTAAACGGTGAAAAGTAACGATATTAAGTAATAACAGATACAAAAATGATCAAATAAGGGCTTAAACGACCCCTCAAAAAGGTACATTTTAAAACCTTATCAGTTTCAGCCTCCTCCCTCTGGCTTTTCTCAGTTTCCCTCTCCTCACCCTTTCCATCTTCATCAGGCAAAATGGAAATGGCATTAACAAACGAAGTGGGAGGATAATCATTGCTTCTTACTAGTACCATTTCGGGGACTTTTGTCTTGGTATACTCTTTTACCAAGTTCATCATCTCCGTCATTTTTGCCTGCATCTCCTCCCTTTGCCTATAAACCTCCTCTTCAAATTTTGCTAATCTCTCTGTATGAGCTGCCATATACTCCCTCATTTGTTCCTTAAACCTCGCTGAGAGTGGTATAAGGGAAGTAGAACTGAAGCGCCGTTCGGAATTAAGATCTTGCTCACGACTTGGGGATTCGGAGAAAAGTGTTGGGTGGTTGTTGGAATTAACCGTTTCTCGAGGGATTTGTTCGGGGGTTCTACTTTGCCTTTCCATCAGATAATCAATCCTTCTCTCAAGAGCACTCATTTGCTCTTCAGTGACGTTGGAAGATTCAAGAGCAATTGATATGGCATTAACCACTTTAACGGGGGTTTCAGGGGATTCATTCCAATTTTCGTAGCTTCGATCGGCAAGCTCTTCTATAATATCCCAAGATTCCTCTGCGTTGAAGTCGCTAAGCCTTCCACCAGCGGCTTGATCAATGGATCGCCTTGTGACGAAATCGGTATGGTCATAGAAGATTTGGATTTGAAGCCAAAGATCAATGCCATGATGAGGGACTTTATGGAGTAAGTCCTTGAATGGAGTCCATGCCTCATAGAGAGATTCGCCTTGAAGTTGTTGGAACGTCAATATGTCTCTTCTAAGTTTAGTAGTTCTCCCCGGTGGGAAAAATTGAGCAAGGAAATGAGAGGTGAGATCATCCCAACTTGAGATGCATCCGGCGGGAAGTCGCTCAAGCCAATTACTAGCTTGGTCCCGTAGAGAGAATTAGAAGAGACGCAAACGCGTGGTCTCCCGAGTAGTAGCATCGAGGTCGATGGAATCGAAAATTTTAAGGAAATCCTTAAGATGCTGATTAGGATCTTCGGAACGAAGTCCACGGAATGCACATCCGTTTTGCACCAACCGGATGGTGTCGGATCGTAGGGCCGTAGTTTGGGCTTGGTCGGGAAGCTCAATGGTGTTCCTATAGCCTAGGTGGCTTGGTCTCGAGTATTCACCAAGAGTACTGCCTCTTGGTGGGTCATTTGGTGGTGGGTTGATGAGTGGTGGTTGATTATCACCTTCCATGATGAAAAGTGATGGAATTACTAACAAAAGTCACGAAGAAGGGGGATAGACTACGAGGAAGCTAAAAATGGGAAAAAATGCTTACTTGATAGGAATCAAGCAAGGAAACCTAAACGAGGTGGACTCCTAACTATCTATTCTATTCCCCGGAAGCGGCGCCAAAAACTTGATACGCTTATACAGCGCGTTTGGGGTCAAAGGAACTTCCTTTTCGTCGAGCAAGTTTTTCAACACCCTAGGCAGTGAACCTAATCGTTGTAGTGTAGTATTAGGGTAAGCCACGGGTATTGATATCGTTCTCTAGGGGAATAGGAATGCTAGTGAAAAGTTACTACGCTAAGGTTGGGGTTGAGGAAGATTATTTTTTTATCTTTTTTTATATTTTTTTAGGAAATGGAAAGGTACGAATCTCGGGGTTTGGATTTGGGGGTTGGTATTTCTACCGATTACTCTATTATTATCTTAATTAACTAAGCAAAGGGTAGTCTATGTCTATTGTTGTGTGCTCGTATGATGATTAATAATGCGTTTACTTAGGTTTTATTACTCCCTAGTTATCTCCTATTGATGGTTGAATTGTCACGTCCTTATTCTTAACGCGTTGTGTTTCTAAAGTCGTAGGGTATGCGTTTATCCCTAACTCTTTGAAGCTACCAAAGGTTAATGACTACAAAATCTCTAGGATTTATAAACTTAACACTAAGGTATTCTTTGGATGTTTAGCCTACAATAACTCTAGGTGATTATAAACTAAGGTTCAACAAAGATTAATCAAGCATTATTAGCACAACGAATGACCTATCGCAATACTAGGTCAATCACAATTAAGATAAGAGAAAAGCAACCAATATTCAATAACTAAGTTTCATATTACCTAAGCAAACACACAAATAAATTAGCCGGACATGGAGAACATGCAAGCATACACACAATCAATTGAAGACATAATTGAATTAATTAAGTAAAACACTTATCTTGATGTAAGATAGGGTATGGAACCCTAAAATAATGTACAAGACAGCCTTGGTTCGGTTTAGGTTTTTACTCCACAAAACTACACGCTGAAAAATTAGGATTCTATATATAGTGTTACAAACTGCGACGGCAACGCCACTTTAATTGTGACGCCGTCGGTCGCCGTCATTAGGGTTTCGTCTTGGCCACGTTAGCACGTGACGGCGTCACCTTATGCCTGACGCCTCTCCTTCGAGTCTCGACGTCGTCTGGATCAAATCCAGGCCGTCTGAGCTGCGACGCCCTACTCTTTTAACACCTGATGCCGTCACTTGTAAATAAGTAATTTGTCTACTGAGTCGTCACAAAACTTGTTTCGACGACGTCACAGGTAGAACCTGACACCGTCCTCTTCAGTTCCAGCAGCCTGAGTGTCTCAATTCTTGACTTTGGCCATTTTCTTCGTATATTCGCGCTTTTTCGTCCGAATAAGTGCCATTCCAGCAATTTGCCTTCAAGAGACCTAAAAAGTGAAAAGGAACGAAATTAAGTAGTAACGGATACAAAAGTGATCGATTAAGGGCTTAAATGACCCCTCAAAAAGGTACCTTTTAAATCCTTATCAGTGGGTTTACCACATAATAATGAGGAAGTGGATTTAGTCAGGTACTTTAGATTTGTATTTAAAAAATAAAGGTTTATATGTGTCATTGATGGGTTGTGTTGTTGATTTTCAGGAGTGAGAGGAGTTTATCTTTTTTAACTGAACGTAGTTGACGATGGAGCTCGAGTTAATCAGACCGCGGCTCAGGTGAGTTGTAAATGATTGTCGTTTTCCTTTTGCTATCTATTTGGTTTTAGATTCTCAACATGCACATTCTAAGAAATCCATATCAAAATTAGTGGAATTATCATAGGAACATAGAAGCTTCTAAATTTGCTGCTACAAATGTGAATTTTATCAACACTGGAGGAGCAACACGTGTCCATGCCACTGGTATATCCATTCGTGAACCTGATTCCAGTTTGAGAGTATGTGAGAATACAACTTCGGGTATTGATGCGTCAGTGAATAACGATAAAGGGCAAGCATAAGATGCATACAATCAGTTATGAAACACCTGCTTTACGCGGACACTCTGTCCCATTTCCCTGCTTCGCTGCTGATATCTATACTTACAACAAACGCTCTATGTGAGTGCCTACAGTAGATGGTACATTTTCAACGTTCGAAACGAGTTCCTCTATTGATGCTTCTTATACTTATGCCGATTGTTCTTCTTTGTTGGGGTCGTTGGGTATTGCTCGAATGTTAGGTACTTTTTGTTTTTGTCATCTTAATGTTAGTTTGTATTATTCATTATTGTATTCTCAATTCTGTAATTAGAATGTACATATGAGTGGCTATTAACCATAAGGCGTAACTACGTCAATATAACTAAACATGACAAAAGAACCTTAACGTACTAAAAAAACCCGCCGCAACGCGGCAGGGGTAGGCTCATCTCGTTATGAATTAATGATGATGAGAACCCCTAAAAAAATTAACACAATTTAACAACCTATTTGTTCAGGAAAATAAAAATAAAATCTCAAGAAAGTGTTTTCCTACCGGCCCATATAATAGAGGCCCACTACTAAATCCAACTGTTTCAAAACCCAAGATTGAGAACAAAACTAGCAATAAACAAAAATATCTGGTTTTTGTAACCATAGAGGCATCGACCATGTTTAACGATACAGAAGAAGAACGTAAAAGAATTAATGAATGCTATATATGAAATCATTATCTTAATTAGGTTTTGAATCTGAATCTAAAGTTTTCGAAACTATGTTCCTAAATAACTTTAAAGAAATGAGACTCTGTAGTGCATCAAATGAGTTAAGTCAGCAATTGATGTGTTTAATCATTTATATTTAACTTAAATCATTTTTGAATCATTTATAATTATTTTAAATTTAATTTAAATCATTTATATTTAACTTAAATTATAACTAGTTTAAATTAACTAAAATCATTTTTATTTAATTTAAATCAGTTACACTTAATTTAAATTTATTTAAACAACTAAATTAAATTAATCAAACCTATAGCGATGATTTATAGCGATCACATGTCGTCGCTATAGGTTTGCCGGGTAAATTTTCCCTCGGCGATAAAAGAAATCTTGATCGTGGGGTGTGAGTAAACGTTTGGTCGTCGCTTGACCTATAGCGTCGTCGTCACTCTAGGTTTGAGTCAAAGTCAATATTTAAGACGTAAGCATTTTGTTGTGTAGCTAGATCACATGTGGTCGCTAGAGGTCAACATGTAGCCGCTAAAGGTTTTGAACAAAGACGTGGCCCAGATTGTGTATTCTTGTCGTTTAGTGGGCCTATAACGACGACATACGTCTTCACTATAGGTGACCCAGTGGCCGATTAACATAAATATTTTCATTTACGTATAAACGTTGTTGAACTTCAGCAATTCAATGAAAAGAAAAATCCAGCAGAAGATCAAACAAAACTAGTTCTCCACATATAGTATCAACTCTTTATGAACTTGAATAGAATCCTTTGTGTTTTATGTTTCTTTATTTTAGTATTGAATGAGAGTTAAAGCATAATGCATAATTAGTACAACTTTTTAATGCATAGTATGAAATGTCCCAATCAAAAATTTGAATGTACAAATCATATCCCATTATAAAAAATGTCTTAGAAACTTTTAAAACCAGGGGCCATGCTCATGTGGGTCAAGGATGCAGGGCGAGCTCACATTAGCCCCAATAACCCCATCGTTTCACATTGGAGTTTCCTCATGTAACAAAAATTAAAGCAAAGCTTAACACGAGCGACACATGTGCTCATTCTGTCTATGATCAAAGTGGCTTAATTTTAGTTCCATGATTTGCAATAAGATACATTGTTGAGCAATTTTGTATTAAACTAGAACTTCTATAATTTTAACAGCACTTAAACCAAAATTGCGCCACATGAATCAAGCAAAAATCTGGAAAAAAAAAACAATGTAAGAAGAGTTTAAAATATTGAATGGATAACATGGCTATGAATCTAGTAAAAAATGTAAATGTGTGGCTGCTGGGATTCGAGCCCAGGTCTCCACGGCCACAACGTGGAATTCTTACCACTAAACTACAGCCACATTGTTGAAATATTTATTATTATAAACTATTTAATTTATATGAGAAGGCACCATGAACAGATTTAATTTCTAGACCATCTAATAACAAATGTATCACTTGTGTAATAGTCTTATAGAAAATTCACCTACTTGCCAAATACAACACATCTTAATGGCTTCAAAAAGAGTTAATGTTTTTCTGCAATATATGAACGGTTCTCCGTTGCCAGCAATATGGACCTTAGATACGAGTTAAAGTAATTACTAGACAATTCTAAATCATAGATATCAAATTTCAAATAATTTGACATAGCAAATCAACCTCGATTTACCGGTCCCAAGCAGACCGTACAACAAATAACCACTCTTCCAAGGCTTACCAACATCGCAATAAAACTCTCTTCGCTCCAGAAACCTATCCAAATCTTTCATCACCTTATCTTTCACATCACTATCCATTACAAGTGTCAAAAAGATTGACGGATGGTCAAGGTTGACAGGTCACGAAACTTGTTTAGCATACGACTTACTTGGAACAAGCGTGAATAGCTTCATGATATAGTTTATCTCCTTTCTTCGTTCCACATGCTTTAATATAAAAGACAAATAATCGTTCAACACTATATCTTTGTGTTCACGATGAAATGCGAGCCCCAATGACTAGAGCTCACATCGCGAAGAACAACTCATGTCGTCCTCATTCTTTTTCTGTTTTGGGTATTTCTGACAAGTTTTGGGTATTTTCAACGAGTTTTGGGTATTCTCGGCAAAACTTTCCCTATAAATCATCTTGTAGTAGATACAAACAAGCGACTATAGGTAATTAAAACAAGTTTACGGCGAGTTTTGGGTATTTCCCTCAAGATTTGAAAGCATCCGGCAAGTTTGAACATTGTTGACCGTCTTTGACCATTGTTGATCACGGTTGACCAATTTGTTTAACCTATTTACACAAATCAAAAATGTTGGTGGCCGATTTGCTCCTAGGCAATGATTAATCTGCCTTTTCAGCTTTTTTTGGCAATGCTGATAATAACTGTGAATGTTGCTTCTGCTGAACAAACATCATACATCACCAAAGGTCTTTGTGTGGTTCTGCACAGAACTTTATGTTCTAAACTAAATATGGTTGATATGTTCAGTGTATGAAGTGTTCAGGGGTGTTGAAATATGTCACACTCGTCTTTGTAACAAGTATAAGGACTTATTTTAACATTTCTCATATCTTAATTGGTTTGGTTCTTATTTTGTAAGTTCTATTTGTGCAGGGGCAGGAGTGTAACTATTCTAGCTATATAATCAACTCAATAGCATATCTAGGGTTTCATATCATTTAGTCCCTCTTTTTTATTTTCACACAGTTATATCTCTTTCTTATTTGTATAACAATTTGATCATCTTGATTGTTTAGTCTGGTATTAGTCTTTTAGGTTTGAGAGTTGTAGTGAGGCTGATTGTTGAGTGCTGGTTTGTATTTCTTCGATTGCATTTGCTTGGGAACAATCATTTGTTGTGTATGTTGATTGCATCTGTTTGGCGATAATCATACTTATTCATATAAGTAATAAGTATGTGGGGTGATTGGTTGAGGCAAGATTGGTATTGTGTGTTTGATATCATTAGTTTTTATAGTGCGGTAAAATGCGATTCGTTGTATATTCTCAATGTCACGCTGACATAGAGTAGATAACATCGATTTTGGAAATCGGATATCATCAGAATACTTTTTATATGGACAATTAACTATTTTCGATTTTAGAGACAATATATACATACATTTAAAACACACAAGATCTATAAAAATAGAGTCATGCTAAACCCACATAAATAATTCATGGGTGATTAGTGTAATCATAATGAGGAGAGAGAAACTGCCACAAAATACACCAATCACCCGACCACGTTAACGGCAGAACTTTTTTTTTGAATTCAGGCGTGTTTGTTTAAGCATGTATATGAGCTTAATAATATCGGCTTATATTTGAGAGCTCATTTTCTTGAGTTTATTTTTATCTTATTATAGTATATTCATGAACGCATCTTTCATTTATAAGTAGTAATTAAGAAGCTCATAAGCTAAACAACAAACCATAAATTATGAGATTGCGAAATATAATCCGATATCATATAAGGTAATAAGGTCATATGAAACTTAATTAACTAAACTGTCATACACCCTTTCATGTCTTTTTTTTGGGTAAAAGGTCAAAAACCCGGTAAATATATTACTCCAAAAAATGTTTAAGTACAAAAGATATGGGTGAATCCCATATCTCAGCCCGTTACATAGGCGAAAAGCTTACATAACAAGATACTTCCTATTCTCTATATAATAAAATAAACCACTACTAAAAAATAACATTATACTCCTATGGAGATAAAATTACTTCCTACCAAGGCCTTGAAGCTTGATACCATATGTGTCATAATAAGCATCCCGATTACCTGGGAGATCGTAAACATGATCCACATAGTTATCATAGTCATAGTCATCATAATCATCTTCACGATCATGACCACCACCAAATAGATTACTCGACTCATCAAAGGTGTTCTCAACCACATCTTCTTCACTATCAGAATCCACAATTTCACCCACCTTAGTGAATGGGTTAACCCTCTTAGTAAAAGACGTATAAGCAACCTTTTTAATAGGAATACCATTATCATCAACAAGAGTAGTTTTCCCATCCATAAAAAGCTTTTCAAACTCCCCAATTTTCTCAACAATAGGGGTAGGACCAACCTCGTTATCTTTCATTAAATCACTCACACTTAGAACTTGTGATACATTACCTGTCTTAATTGACCCAACCTCCTTTGCTTCCATTGTATTACCAGAGTCCTCTACATCAGTAGGATTGCCACATTCATCAGAATCAATCGTATTTAGAGCATCAAAAGGATTAGATGTAGCAATCAGCTCTTACCGCCCTTCGGTGGCTTCTTCTTGAATTACTATCTGTGACAACCCGTACTTTCAAGTCATTTCTCGACACGATTCATGTCTCACAATTTCAACATTTATAGTAAACTTGGTTTACTTGTTTCAAATTCGCGTAACCTTGGAGGTTTAGCGGTGAATTCATGATCATGACATCACGTGCATTTCATATGGACTATGATTAGTCTACATTTCATTGACATCATGTGCATCTCATTGGTACATTCACGACATTTCATTTTCACTTTAACAGCGTAATTTTTATGTTTAATAATTTTTATCGCGTGAGTTATTATTTTGTATATTTAATCCATTACTTTCAAAAATGATCCCGAGGTATTTTTAAACTTACATTTAGTTTGTAAAAACTATATTTTTAGTTTTCCTAGTGTTTCAAATTTATTTGGTACTTAAATCGATTAAGTTTAATTATTACTCGTTTTTCTTAAAATTATAGATATTATTTTATCACTCAATTTTCACAAGGAATGTATTTTTACAATTTTAATTATTTCAATACATTCTATTTTGAGCTATTAAAAACTTGTACCAAAAGTTACAACTATCTACACTTTCTTTACATTTTCTTACAAAGTACAATTAATACATAAAGTAATACAAGTAATAGTTTATAAAAAAAAAAAAAAATATTAATGGAAGACATAAGCCCCCCCAAATCCGGCCTTGGAGGTCAAAGAAGTGTTATTTATTGAATGGTATGGTGCATGTTTTCTTCTAATAATTCAAGTCTTCAAAAGTCTAACTCTAGTAATTGTTTTTCTCATTCAATCTCATTTCTCAAAAGTGTTAAACAACTTTCTCTCTTCTTTCTTGGGTCTTCAAGAACCGGTCACAACAACAAGCTCAAGGGGATCAAAAAGTTTTGCAAAATCTTGTGTTTACAACCTAGTATATATCCTTTATATGGTTTTGAAATAAAAACCAAGGATATTTAAGTTAATCCTTGTTACCTACACCTCATCACTATCACTTGTAAGCATGTTTTTATCATTTTCATGTTTCCTCTTCATTTTCATATGTTTCTTTTCATTCTTGGAGCTTATATGCAAGTTATGTGATTTATACCATTTATTTCATGATTTTTGAGTTATAATATATATTGGTCATCCTATAATTACTCCCATGGTATTCTTTGGTCTTGATGGTGATTAGGAACCCATGACACCCTAAGAAGGTGTATGGTAGGATTAGATTAGCTTTGGAGTTGATTTGAAAGGATTAGAATAGGTTTTGTCCGAGAAAAACTATTTTCGATAACTATATTTTACGTTCTGTCCTTAAATCGAATTTCTGGAAAAACCTACTGTTGGTACGACTTTTTGGCCTTGATATTTAGAAAGTATACTTTAAGCGAATCCGTGGCAGCTTGAGCGGATAAAAGGACTTATAACGAAGAAGTTATGGATTTTTAAAAGTTTGTGACAATGTATTATTTGGAAAATTCAGCTTTGCTGTTTTACTTGTTCGGGTCAAAAACTAGCGCCAAAAGCTTCAAATTATTTCGACTTATCAAAATATATTAGTTTACCGATCTGAAGCTAAGGACATATATTACGTGAAAAGCGGATTTAAAACGACAAAGATATGGCCATTTTCATAAAGTTGCCGTAAATATTATTTTCGAAATCTATATTATTTTTACGTTACAAGTATTTCACTAACCGTAACGACCATGTTTGCGGTTTGTTTTAACCATGATCGCAACTTTTTTGCGAAGTAATAGTCTCTAGTAAAATCGAGTTATCGTTATTATTTTCAAAACGAAAGCGTTTGTCAGCGGAGTCATGGTGAATTATTTACGGATGTTCAAACTTGGCGAAACTTATTTTCGCACACAATTAGCCAAAATCACCAACTTTAACCTAATATCTTTATGATCGAGACCTTTTGAATGAAAACTCTGACTGAAAAACTTCTGAATATCGATGCAAACTTTCCAAACCGTTGAGTTCGTTCTCTCAACGTCGGCGTAACCTTGTTTACTACGACTATTTTCGAAGCCATTACGGTAATTTCAAGAAAATTCGTCGACATTGTTTTCACGACTAAAAGTGGAATTTCACCAAATCATTATAAAACCATTATAGGATGACATTTGGCGTAAAACATGTAAGGTCATTTTGAAGGGTCAAGACGTCAAAGAGTATTTTTAAATGACGAGTAATATTTTCAAAACAGTAAATGGTATAAATAACATATGAAGTGCATGCATAACATTACATTGCAACTCATGACATATCATATCATTCGTAATAGGTCAGGTTAACGCGTCACTTTAAACCTCGGTGTGCCACTTTCCTTTTATATTATTCGGTTACGAAATTGAGTTTCAATGGCCCTCTTTCTTTGCTTCATAAGCGTTTTGGGAGATACATGCTCAAACTGTTTTCATTTACTTTCACAAGTACTTTAACTTTTATAAGGATTCTTGTAGTTTTCATAGCCCCATTTTCAATTGTTTGAAACTATTTTGGGGGAGATACATGTTCGACTATTTTTCACAAGTACTTTATATTATTAAGGATAATTTCTATCATGATCACCATTGTTTCAAAGCCGAATGTTGTACTATATTAATTGTTCTTGTTTATGTGCTATTGTTCTCTGACGCGAGTTAAGTGCTATTGATTATGTGCTATTGTTCTACGTCGAGTTAGGTACTATGGTATATTCATTGAGCTACTTGGTCTTGGTATATTCATTGGTCTAACGGTCTTGGTATATTCATTGGTCTAGCGGACGGTATACGATTATGGACTAACGGTCTTGGAGCGATTTGAACATACATATACATTTCGGCAATGGGTTGTGAACACGGGTTACAGGATTTTTGTATGGGGACTTGGAACGAGTGGATTCATGATGCGCTTCCTAACATAACGATTCGATGCAGGTCATGCACTATTTGTGAATTCATTTGACATCATATGTTTGGAACATAAACTATACACATTCTGGCAATGGGTTGTGAACACACAGGTTGCAAGTTTTGTATGGGCGGAACTTGAACTGAGTGGATTTACAATGCCTTTGCTGCATAAACGATTTTGAAGGGCTTTTCATTTCAAAACAAACTCTATGAACTCACTCAACCTTTGTGTTGACACTTTTAGCATGTCTTTATCTCAGGTATCTAAGGCATTCACTTCATGGCATGCATTTGGACACATCATGGAGTCGTGATGACGACGCGTCTCACTTGGGCTTTGCGTACTTTAAAACATCGTTTGAATTGTAACAAACTTATTTCCGCACAAGTTGATTTACATTGGGGACCTACTTTGTAAACTCTGATTATTTTATTAAATCAAACGATGTATTTTCCAAACGACACTTTAGGTCGTTCAATATAACTGTGATTGTGATGCTATGACAGTCAATCCCCAGGAATTCCATTCCGCTGCAAAACAGGTAATTTGGGGGTGTGACAGATTGGTATCAGAGCTTCAGTTATAGAGAACTAGGTTGCATCATTGACCCTAGACTATAACTACATCATCATAGCATCTCGTCATTTCATCACAAGTGCACGTTCACTTTACATGCGGTTTATACGTACATTTTTCGAGTTATTCACTTTCATTTCACATCGATTGTCACATGGATGCCTTTAAATTCCCATCCCATTATCTTTTCCTCATACTCTAACGTGGAGAATTCCTTGTCATTCCCTATCACAATTTTTTATATCAGCTGATTCGTCACCGATAACGTCAAATGCCGAGATGAATCTTTATATAGGGCGAAGTCACTCTCACTCCTTTGTTTCACCACTAACATGTCGAGTTACACGTTATTCACACATTAAGTCTCTAAACCATCATACATTGAAGCACTCACAACACCTCATAACCCATCTTTTCGGAAACCGACGATCATTTTTGAAACATAACCTCAAACTTATCGTTTCTTATCACATTTCTTTGAAGCGCTTATTATTAACATCGGATTTTGCTACGTCTCACATTTCCTCTTGTTTTGAAGAAGATATGGCACCGAAGAAAGCTACAGTTGAAATGACCCAAGCAGCAATTCAAAAGTTGGTAAGGGATAGTGTAGCCGAGGCATTAAGGATCGAAAGGGAACAGTGGTGCTGCTGCTGAGGGCCGCGGCTGCTGCTGAAGCCGCTAGGCTTGCTGCTACTGCTGGAAATGCAGGAGGATCCGGAGTTAAGAGCTGTTCTTACAAGGATTTCAAGAGTGGAGATCCCACTAAGTTTCGAGGTACCGAGGGAGCTACAGCCATGGTTCGATGGTTTGAAAATTGGAATCGTTGTTTTGCTTTGTAACTGTCCGGATGACAGTAAGGTTAAGTTTGCTACGAGCACATTACTCAATGGAGCATTGTCTTGGTGGAATTCTTATGCTCAACCGATTGGAATGGAGAATGCTTTCAAGCTTACTTGGGAGGAATTCAAGGGTTTGGTGACTAAGAAGTTTTGTCCTCGTACGGAAGTGAAAAAGTTGGAGAGGAATTCTATGAACTAACGACTATTGGGTACGATATTGACACTTACATTCGAAGGTTTCAAGAATTGGCTGTTTTATGCCCATCTATGGTTTCGGATAATGAGAAGCTACTGGAGGCTTTCATTGACGGACTTCCCGAAGTTATTCAAAGAAATGTGACTTCTTCTGACCCGCAAACGATTGAGGAAGCTATTCGATTGACTCAAAAGCTCATGGCCCAGGTAGTGAAGAGAGGCAAGTACACCAACACCAACCAAAACAACAACAACCCCAACAACTACATCAATTACAACAATAACCAAAACAACAACAACAACGATAACCAAACCAACAACAACAAAAGAAAGTGGGAAAATGACCAGGAAGGTTATGATAACGACAACCAAAACCATAACACTAACCATCACCAACAACATAATAGGAGACAAGAAGTCGCCAGGGTCTATGTTGCTGCACCAACAAGGGGAAGAGCTTATGCAGGAAACTTACCGCGATGCCACCAATGCACGCTACATCATAATGGTCCATGTGGTATATGTTTTAGCTGTCACAAAGGAGGACACCTTGCTAAGGACTGTAAGGGCAAAGCCGTAGTCACATGCTTCGGATGTGGGGAGCAAGGACACTATCGGAATCAATGTCCTCAAAAACAAGGTCAACAAGTCGAAGGTGCTCATGGTAATGTATATATGTTAGAAGGACTCGTAAGGTATCAACGACGCGGAAGACTGAAGAAGTTCGGAAACTAGCAGTCTTATTTCTCCTATTGTATTACGCTGTACTAAGTTTATGTCTTTCATCGTATTCGAAACTTTATAACCTAAGATGTACTACTTTTGCTAAACCACTCGTTGTAATATATTCTCATCTATCGTACTTTACTTTCTTTTCGATTCGATATCATTTACGAGGATTTTAATTCTTTTTGCTTTAGCTATCATTTTAACGGCACCTCTCCACGTCTTCTCTCCTCGATGTTCATCACAATTTTAACATCAGTTGACTCAACACCAGACATCATATGAGTCGATTAGTCCAAGCATTGCATAGTTACTCCTAAATTATACATAGCCTGATCACCTATGTCTAATTCAGGAAGAATCATGCAATGAAGGGAGTAGTAGGCTTATATGTGTAAGCAATTCCGTAATCGAGCCAAATTTTCAAAAGATTTTCTTCAAACCACTTGTTTCCAGTTTGATCCGCGTGACAGTTCTTGTTTGATGAGTTGCAAAGATCGAGCTAGAAACAAGTTGTTACCTAAACCGATTTAGCCTAATCGTATGACAGTTCTTGTTTGATGAGTTGTGGGATTAAGTAAAAAATCGGTTACCAAAAAGTCTTTTGAGGGTTTTGCTCGGGAATGGGAAAGTTTGCCACATCAAACCCTAAACCCGTTAGACCTAACAACGATTGAATTCAGGGACTGAATTCCTTTTTGGATGGGCGAATGTGACAACCCGTACTTTCAAGTCATTTCTCGACACGATTCATGTCTCACAATTTCAACATTTATAGTAAACTTGGTTTACTTGTTTCAAATTCGCGCAACCTTGGAGGTTTAGCGGCGAATTCATGATCATGACATCACGTACATTTCATATGGACTATGATTAGTCTACATTTCATTGACATCATGTGCATCTCATTGGTACATTCACGACATTTCATTTTCACTTGCAACGCGTAATTTTTATGTTTAATAATTTTTATCGCGTGAGTTATTATTTTGTATATTTAATCCATTACTTTCAAAAATGATCCCGAGGTATTTTTAAACTTACATTTAGTTTGTAAAAACTATATTTTTAGTTTTCCTAGTGTTTCAAATTTATTTGGTACTTAAATCGTTAAAGTTTAATTATTACGTCGTTTTTCTTAAAATTATACGATAATTATTTTATCACTCAATTTTCACAAGGAATGTATTTTTACAATTTTAATTATTTCAATACATTCTATTTTGAGCTATTAAAAACTTACTTGTACCAAAAAGTTACAACTATCTACACTTTCTTTACATTTTCTTACAAAGTACAATTAATACATAAAGTAATACAAGTAATAGTTTATAAAAAAAAAAAAAAAAATATTAATGGAAGACATAAGCCCCCCAAATCCGGCCTTGGAGGGGGGGGAAGTCAAGTGTATTTATTGAATGGTATGGTGCATGTTTTCTTCTAATAATTCAAGTCTTCAAAAGTCTAACTCTAGTAATTGTTTTTCTCATTCAATCTCATTTCTCAAAAGTGTTAAACAACTTTCTCTCTTCTTTCTTGGGTCTTCAAGAACCGGTCACAACAACAAGCTCAAGGGGATCAAAAAGTTTTGCAAAATCTTGTGTTTACAACCTAGTCATATCCTTATATGGTTTTGAAATAAAAACCAAGGATATTTAAGTTAATCCTTGTTACCTACACCTCATCACTATCACTTGTAAGCATGTTTTTATCATTTTCATGTTTCCTCTTCATTTTCATATGTTTCTTTTCATTCTTGGAGCTTATATGCAAGTTATGTGATTTATACCATTTATTTCATGATTTTTGAGTTATAATATATATTGGTCATCCTATAATTACTCCCATGGTATTCTTTGGTCTTGATGGTGATTAGGAACCCATGACACCCTAAGAAGGTGTATGGTAGGATTAGATTAGCTTTGGAGTTGATTTGAAGGGATTAGAATAGGTTTTGTCCGAGAAAAACTATTTTCGATAACTATATTTTACGTTCTGTCCTTAAATCGAATTTCTGGAAAAACCTACTGTTGGTACGACTTTTTGGCCTTGATATTTAGAAAGTATACTTTAAAACGAATCCGTGGCCGCTTGAACGGAATAAAACGGACTTATAACGAAGAAGTTATGGATTTTTAAAGTTTGACGACGAAATGTATTATTTTCAGAAAATTCAGCTTTGCTGTTTTTACTTGTTCGGGTCAAAAACTAGCCTTAAGCTTCACAAATTATTTCGACTTATCCAAAAATATATTAGTTTACTTCGATACGAAGCTAAGGACATATATTACGTAGAAAACGGATTTAAAACGACAAAGATATGGCCATTTTCATAAAGTTGCCGTAAATATTATTTTCTGAAAATCTATATTATTTTTACGTTACAAGTATTTCACTAACTGTAACGACCATGTTTGCGTTTTAACATGATCAAATTTTTGGCGAAATGTCTCTTAAACTCAGATTTTAACAAACTTTTCTGGAACTGAAATTTGTGTTCAAAATCTTCTTCGAACGCCATATTTTTCAAAACAAAAGCTTGTTGAAATGTCAGTGAATATTTACGCACAAACTTGGCCGAAACTTATTTTCTGCACACAATTAGCCAAAATCACCAACTTTAACCCCTAATATCTTTATGATCGATACCTTTTGGACGAAAACTCTGAACGAAACTTCTAGATATCGATGCAAACTTTCCAAAACCGTTGAGTTCGTTTCTCTAACGATGACGTACACTGTTTTACGATATTTTTCCGAAGCCATTTCTGTTAATTTCAAGAAAATTCGTCGACATTGTTTTTACGACTAAAAGTGGAAATTTCACCAAAATCATTATAAAACCATTATAGGATGACATTTTGACGTAAAAACATGTAAGGTCATTTTGAAGGGTCAAGACGTCAAAAGAGTTTTTTCGACGCGAGTAATATTTTCAAAACCCGTAAATGGTATAAATAACATATGAAGTGCATGCATAACATTACATTGCAACTCATGACATATCAAATCATTCGTAATAGGTCCCGGTTAACGCATCACTTTAAACCTCGGTGTACTCACTTTTGCCATTATTCCAGTTTACCAAGTGAGTTTCATAGCCCCTACTTTTACTTGCTTTCATAACTGTTTTGGGGGAGATACATGCTCAAACTGTTTTCATTACTTTCACAAGTACTTTAACTTTTATAAGGATTACTGTGAGTTTTCATAGCCCCATTTTCAATTGTTTGAAACTATTTTGGGGGAGATACATGTTCGACTATTTTCACAAGTACTTTATATTATTAAGGATAATTTCTATCATGATCACCATTGTTTCAAAACCGAATGTGTTTACTATATTAATTGTTCTTGTTTATGTGCTATTGTTCTACGTCGAGTTAAGTGCTATTGATTATGTGCTATTGTTCTACGTCGAGTTAGGTACTATGGTATATTCATTGAGCTAACGGTCTTGGTATATTCATTGGTCTAACGGTCTTGGTATATTCATTGGTCTAACGGACTTGGTATACGATTATGGACTAACGGTCTTGGAACGATTTGAACATACACTATATATACATTTCGGAATGGGTGGAACACACAGGTTGCAAGTTTTGTATGGGCCGGACTTGGAACTGAGTGGATTCACAATGCCTTTGCTGCATAAACGATTTCGATACACTGAGTCATGCACTATTTGTGAATTCATTTGACATCATATGTTTGGAACATAAACTATACACATTCTGGCAATGGGTTGTGAACACACAGGTTGCAAGTTTTGTATGGGCGGAACTTGGAACTGAGTGGATTTACAATGCCTTTGCTGCATAAACGATTTTGAAAGGGCTTTTCATTTCAAAACAAACTCTATGAACTCACTCAACCTTGTGTTGACACTTTTAGCATGTCTTTATCTCAGGTATCTAAGGCATTCACTTCATGGCATGCATTTGGACACATCATGGAGTCGTGATGACGACGCGTCTCACTTGGGCTTTGCGTACTTTAAAACATCGTTTGAATTGTAACAAACTTATTTCCGCACAAGTTGATTTACATTGGGGACCTACTTTGTAAACTCTGATTATTTTATTAAATCAAACGATGTATTTTCCAAACGACACTTTAGGTCGTTCAATATAACTGTGATTGTGATGCTATGACAGTCAGTCCCCAGGAATTCCATTCCGCTGCAAAACAGGTAATTTGGGGGTGTGACATCTACCTTCTTGTGTTCAGGAGGAGGCGCTTTAGGTTGATACCTAAACTTAGGACCCACACTAGGTTTAGTAAAACCTCTCTTACCTGAAACACTTTGACCACCATTCCTACCCTTATTCTTGTTATTGACAGTTTGATAACCATCATTAACACTCTGTTTAGGCTGAGTAGGAGGTGGACCAGATATAGGACAGTCAAGTGGCATATGACCAAAATGCTTACACGTATCACACCGAGGCGGTTTCCATTCGTATTCAACCCGAATCTTTTCAATATTAGAACCTGTCCCATCAAGTAAAGGTATCTCAACAGTGATGCTCTCCCTAAGAGCCTGATCCGCCTTAACATCAATCAAGCACATAGCAAAACTACTTCGACCCCATGATTCCAAGCACATTTGACTAGTGTTAGAATCTAACATTTTTGGCGTACCAATCAGTGTGGCAAGGAGGCTGAGACCATCATCA
>OU343218.1:129094413-129123105 GCA_910596185.1 Chrysanthemum makinoi
TAATAGCTCAAGTCTATCTATATGTTTTAGTTTCTTTCGTAAGCTGTATTTTGAGCTTTAATGGCGTGAAGGCTATATCCTAGATAAAAATGTATCATAAACTTAATTTTGGTGTTCAAAAGGTGCTATTATTTCCAACAGACCTAACTTGTATCCAAAAAATGCTTATAGCTATAAAATCAAATACACAAACTGCTTATGAAGTTAAAATAATAGACAAAATGTGTTGGTAGGTCTACCCGACCCATTACCCCAAACCGTCCGTCGTGTCCTTTTTGCCACTTCTAGCCATAATAGTCATTTTATATTCTTAACGTCATATGTTTGAACTGATATTTATGGGTGTATTAGACATTAGTAGGACTTGATTAGAAACTGTTCTGACCCATAATCCAACCCTGCCCATCTTGCCACCTACACAAGATCTTCCACCTAGGAAGATCATTATTTCCAGAACTGCACATAAACAGATCTTCCACCTAAACAGATCTTCCACAAAATTGATTAAATCATTTTATACATATCATATGCAGTTTAGTAACTTAAATATAATAGACATAATACAGGAATAAGCAATAACATATGCTCGATAAAAAATAATATACTTTAATCAACAGTTAAAATCAGTGTTAGCAAACTAACTGTAAAAACCTACTATTCACATCAAGTACAGTTCCGTAACTTAAATCTAACAGACATAATAGCTAATTAACGCAGTGTGAGCAGCTGGGTGAGTTTCAAGTGATTTACAACTGCCTCTTTTTGCACAGTTCCGAAGCTAGTGCTTATACAAACCTCTATACCCAAGACACAGAGTCTGACTTCCCAAGCGGAGTTGATTCGGTTGTTAATACTCAATGGACTTGGTAGCGGGCTAGTGATTGGGCTGATTTTTGGGAACCACCTAAGTTACATTAATTAATAGATATCAACATTGATTTGTAATTGTTAACTAATTTATACTTAAGTAACAGTCTAGGGTGAACCTGTAATTGCGGTTAACTGATATAGATACCTTTATGGTGAACTAGCTTTGGTGTGTATGCTAATACTATATTGTTGATCACTGATTCTATATTTAAGAATCTGGAAGCTATTCTTGACATACAACAATGAAGGATGGCTTAGTAGGTCAATCACAGATAAGAAAAGATCTTGAGGATAAAAAGTTCTTGGATTCAGTAAAATCTTTTTTTGCGATAACTTATGAATGCTTGCATAGTACCAAAACTCATCACCTCACAATGGCTGAAGTCCTGGAAGAACTTAAGAAAGCATTGACAGTTCATGTAAGTCAATATTACTTTTATGACCCTCTGTCTCATATGTGACTGAGTTGAAGATGAAGTCAATTAAAAAAAAAGCCTAAAACAATTAAATACCAAGTCAAAAAACTGAAAACATGTATAGGTGTTTCACATACGGATAAAAATAGTAGCTAAGATTCAGAAATAGGAAATGACACTTTCCTGTAGTGAAATTTGTTCGATAGGCTTGCACCTCTGACCTCTTTAATCATTCCTAATTTCTAAGATATTGTTTTTCTTGATAATTTCACAGCTAATAGGGGTTGAAACTATTTTGCTTGAGGACGTCAAGTGTGCCACAGACAACTTCAACGATAAACGTGTTATTGGGAGTGGAGCATCAGGCAAGGTATACAAAGGAGAACTCACATACCAGACGTGGTCATTTCGATTGACTGACTAGAGTCATGTTTACCTCCAATGGTTGAAATGGGTAAAATAAACAAATTAGCCTTAAAGGAAATGAGTCAAATGAATGGAAGTTACCCCAAGCGTTTTTTATAAAGCATGCAATCTTCTAAACCGTTATATTCGATAATTCATAATATGGTTTTTTTGTAATCACGCATGATACAAAATTTATGTAAAACAGACAAAGTATATGCGTGTCAACTCAACCTGTTCTGACCTTAACAAAAATAACCTGTTTTCAACTTGTTACCCATTCCATCAGACGTGTGCTCATTCCACCACCCTCACACTTAAACCTAAGTTTTAACTGATAAATAGTTATAACTTTAAGCACATGATCTACGACGATCACATAGCTAATGGATGCATTTGACTATTCGTATACATTATACTACACTCTGATAATAACAGGTTAGAGAATCATATTGACCCAACTCACCCAAGTCAAACATGATCAGTTCTTATAATGACGCAAATGAGAAAATATAAAAAAAATTAGATACAGACATTACTTAGTCGAATGAAAAGGTAGCAATCTTCATGGTATAAATACGAATTACTTGCAGTGTTGCAAAACAAGGGCTACAAGGCCAAGTAATAAGCAATTAATTGCCGATTACTCACTACAAGGTCAAAACTATAATAGTGCATCTATATCCAGATAGGAGGAATAAACCACATGGTGTGTTTAGAATAAATAAGAGGCCAATACGGTAATTTCCGTGGCCAAATAATTAGACTGTTGTGTCTTACAGTCGTGTTTTTTTTAAGTGGATTATAGGATGGGACACACCATGTGTTTTATTCCTGCTATTTGGATATAAAGATCATTATTATGGATCATGCGAGTAACAAGAGTCTAGACAGGCACCTAGATAAGTCTATTCTTACATGGAGGATCCGACTCAATATATCTATAGGGGCTGCAAAAGGGCTAAATCACATTCTGTCTTTTGAAGAAGACCAGGAAACAGTCCATGGTGACATCCAAAGTAGCAACATTCTGCTAGATCAAGACTGGAATGCCACTATTATTGATTTTATCATATCTAAAAGCCATAAAACATTAGGCTATCTTGATCCATAATACTCTTCAAGTGGCAAAGAGGTCCACTCCCACAAATAATTAGACTGCACATGTATTAGGTTCAATCAATAACAAAACAAGTAATGCAAAGACCAGCACATGGTTCGACGACTTTGATTCATATCGGTTTTTGCTTAAAAATGCAATGTTAAAGCAGCTGTAGTTCTCAACAGATCCTATCTAAAATCAGCATGACTGTCTGAGTTCACTTCACAAAATATTTTAGTTTGCCATTATCAAACAGCAACCTAGGCATATTAACAAAAACAAAAGACACGCAATAAGCTAGAACGGTCAACTTATCAAGGCGTAGAATATCAAAATGGTTCACAATGACTTGATAAACTACAATGATCACTGATAAGCATAAAATGCTTTCAAAAAGGCACACCATATTCAGGCATCAAAATTAAAAATTCCTCCAACATTGGCTTGTTAATCCAAAATTTTCCCAGCATGTATATCTTAAGTTGATAGTTATTTAACAAAATTGGCAAAATTATAAAAAGTAATAAGCAGAAAAAAGAAACAAACAAACACCGGAACAAAGTTATTACATGTCCGTTTTTTACAAGGTAGATCATTCCAAATGCATCCATAAAAAAGATGGTTCATATCCCCAATTAACCACTTATAATTATATTTTCAGCACTAAACCGCACATTGCAATAATGAATCTCAAACCGCCACAATGATAGTCCCAGAGTTCACAGCTATTTCCACTTCCTAATTTCAACTTCAGTCTACTTCCTTGATTGGTCTAGTTAGTTGTAAACCTCTACGGGTCTTTAGTGATCCCTATTGGTGCGTATCAGATAACCAGTTCAAATAAGCGCCCAAACTACTTACTCATGGGGTGTTTTGGATGGGTTAAAGTCGTTATCTAAAGATTTTATCTGCAACCTGGTTATTTTTAAGTGCTTATTTCACTCTAGGCTATCTTGATCCACAGTACTTTAAAAATTAGCAGATAAACAGTTAAATAAGCAAAATCCCAAAAAGGAAAGAAACAACATACTGGAGTGGAAAACCATATCTCAAAGAAATCTCAGAGAAAAAAATAGCTTCCCAAGGAACAAGCTTCTGAGTTTGCCAATAATAAACCCACAACTTATTATCAAAAGCCAAGACTTTCCATGTTTTACAAACACCAGTCAGCCTAGCCACTTCTTCAGGCTCAAGCAGTTTCTACTGAAGAAAGCTTGTAAAACATGATTACAAGTTCTTCCCAATATTGTAAATTTTAACAAATATGGTATCATAGTAGCAAAGAACTCTAAAACTCATAGGTGTGAACAATGAGGAGAAATTGGGAATTTAATAACAAATATCCTAAAGAACCCAATGCCAGACAAGAGTATAAAGAATTCGCCAATTATAGCAAAAAATACATTGAAATTCAGCTTCGGCAGAATCAATGTCATTTGAAAAAGGCGCAATTCGTAAATTAACGTTCAACACAGTCAGTTATCACACTCATAAACTAAGCATCTACACTCAAATTCACCACCTAGGGTTAACTACATTCAATTTTCTAAATCAAAAAACCTAAACTTACAAACTAAACTACCTCCGGTGGTGAAATCAATTCGAAGCCGAACCGAATCAACGACAAATGTATACGAATCTAGGCGTTTATGACAATTCACTAAAATTTTCTAAACACTGCAGTTCAGTTATCAACGTCATTCGCGAATACCGCGACCCTAGTCAATTCTCACAATTATAAACTAAACATTTAATCATTCAATCACAAATTAATATCATCAAATCAATTAAATAATCAAATACTCATAAAATTTCACAAACTTAGGAGGCGAAATCAATTCGACACCGAACCAATCATCGCCACGCCGGGCGGGAGTCTCTGGAGTGGCATCATGATCACCGGCGTAAACAACGCAAGGAAGATCAGGTCTCAAGTCTTGAACGGCTTTAACAGCACGATTCCATAGTGATTAAAAGTTAGGGTTTGATTTATGATTTTATTTTAATTTTTATGATTTTATTTTGAGTGAGGAGGAGGATCAGTAGATGTGAGTAGTTATTGTGTGTTGTGATGGAACAGTAATAAGGGAATGGATAGACCGGTTATTTTGATTTTGTGGCTTTTTTATATAGCTTAATACTAGACCTTTTTTCTCTTTTCATTTTTGTAACTTTTGTTTCACAATTATAAATGTGACTTTTTTATGTAGTTATTTTTATATTCATAAGTGTAGCAATTTTTCAAGTGTGTTCTTACACTTATAAGTGTGGCATTTTAAGAATTTGTTTTACATAGCGTTATTATAATAGTCCACACTTATATATGTGGAGTACTTTTTAAAATATTTGTGATACTTATAAATGTAGCAAAATTATGATTCATATAAAAAAAAAATCCACGATTGACTATACCGTGAAGAAATAAGTGTGGAGTATTCAACTTTTTTTTTGTAGTGTAAAAACTTTGTTTGGTGTGCAAAATCTATCATAAATCGGCGAAAAAATAATCTGAAAGCTGGCATATGAGCTTGGTGTGTTACTCTTTCTTCTAATAACCAACTGCATTGAACCTGACGAACTGGTCGTAACAATTTTAAGAAAGGTCTCTAACAAGATGAGCATAGATCGATCAAGTTCATCTCCAATTTTGTAATCAATTTCACTAATTTTCATAATTTAACTAACTTAGAAACTTTGTAACTCGGAATCATCAGACAGATGGGTTTCTTATTTGCATGAAGAAATTTGCAAAGAGCCACACTTTCGAAGTATATATGATCGTTTTTATCTTTATATATAAAAGCATTTTACAATCTCATGTGAATCGACACTACTACATAAACTGGTTTTTCTCACAAACCTTTACTCACAGAAAAATTTTTGTGGGAAATTTACCACAGATTACTGACAAATTACACACCAAATTGTAAACCAATTTTTTGTGGGAAATCAGTCGTAGATTTCCCACAATTTACACACCAATTTTGTTGACCAAATTTTTGTGGGAAATTGGTCGCATATTTCCCACATATCAACAACAATATTCACACTAATTGTGTTGACCAGACTTCCGTGGTAAATCTGTCGCAAATTTCACACAAATTAGCAACAATCATAAGTCCGTGGCACATTTCTATCTATACCCACTGATTTCACACGGTCTTATTTAATAAAAATATGATTTAATTAGATTGTGTGAAATATGTGGATAAATTACCCACTCATTAGCCACGATAAATATTGTTTTTATGTTTCTTTATAATTACTAATTTCCATATTACAGTCTATGTCTTTATATGGTTTATTAGTTTCAAATATATGTGCCTTCGTAAATATTTAGCTATTTGTTTGTGTGTCACAAGTATATATGTGTATATGTATAACATGTTTGTGTAGACATGTGCTTTATGAACCATTGTATATCTATTAACGCATGTACATACGTATTATAAGTTGATTTTAGCCTTCATTGAACTTTTGTATGTCTATATAGAAGAATGTGTACATTTGTGAATGTATAAGTATGGCAAAAACATATTAGATGATTATGTTAGTGGGAAATCCGTTGGTACTTTCCCACAAATTACCCACTGATTAGATAAATTTGTGGGAAATTTGTGGGTAGTTACTCATGGATTTCCCACAAAAGATATCATTTTTGTGTTTCTATATATTTGCACGTTCTCACATTACTATCTATGTATTTTTATATGTTTGTAGTTTCATGTTGTACGTGTTTGCTTATTGATGTAGCTATTTGTGCGTATCACTAGCATATGTGTTTATATGCATAACTTATTTGTGGAAACTTGTGACATATGAACTGTTGTATATGTATGATTGTATATACACGTGTTTTAAGTTGATTTGAATCTTCATTGTGCATTTTTACTTCAATATGTCAATATATAAGTATGTTTGCAGATATGTAATGATTAAATGCCTCGTGTCATAATCTACAAGCCAAAAAGAATCTCATTTTGTCCTTTAGACAAGTTCGTCATACTATACGAGCTTACCTCACTATTTTCTTAAAGAACAATTAATCTCCTGGTCTTGCCTATACTACACTACAATGATTTGCCACCTGCGCATCACGTACAACGTGTTTGTAGACATGTGCTAGATGAACCATCATATACATATTAACTTCTATAAAAAAAAGGGTGAAGGCTGAGAATACGTAACAAACTTTCTCAAATATACCGATGTACGTAACATACTTATTTTATTACTTTTGTACGTAATATACTTACAATTTTGGAACATTGTACGTAATGTGACCGGTAACTAAAAAGTTACCAGGTCAAAAGTTTGAAAAATGACATAAATGGTCCCTGTGGCTTGAGTTGACTTTCACAGGTCATCCATTGACTTTATTTTCGTCCGTTTTTCTTACGTTTTGTCCGTTTTTACCGGTTTTCATCCGTTTTTCTTACATTTTTCTTAATTTTTTGTCCGTTTTTCTTACGTTTTGTGTGTTTTCTTTCGTTTTTGCCAGTTTTCATCCGTTTTTGTCCGTTGTTCTTACGTTTTGTCCTTTTTCCTTATGTTTTTATCCTTTTGTCCGTTGTTCTTACGTTTTGTCAGTTTGTCCGTTTTTCTTACTTTTGTCCGTTTTTTATATTCTGTCGGTTTTCATCCGTTTTTCTTACGTTTTTCTTAATTTTTTGTCCGTTTTTCTTACGTTTTGTCTGTTTTCTTTCGTTTTTGCCAGTTTTCATCCGTTTTTGTCCGTTTTTCTACGTTTTCCGTTTTCCTTATGTTTTTTCAGTTTTGTCCGTTGTTCTACTACGTTTTTCCGCTTTTTTTCACGTTTTGTCCGTTTTTATCGGTTTTCATCCGTTTTTCTTACATTTTTCTTAATTTTTTGTCCTTTTTCTTACGTTTTGTCTGTTTCTTTCGTTTTTGCCAGTTTTCATCCGTTTTTGTCTTTTCTTACTTTTGTCTGTTTTCCTTATGTTTTAACGTTTTTTTCCGTTGTTCTTACGTTTTATTAAATCCTTTTCTTACGTTTTTGTACTATTTAAACATATTGAAAAATTTTTCCAAAAAGAAAAAAAATTAGAATTTTTTCGCAAATTTGAAAAAAAAATTCCAAAAAAATTTTGAAAAAAAAAATTGGAAAAAAAATATTTCCGAAAAAAAAATAAAAAATTTCATTTCAAAAAAATTGAATAAAAAAAATTATTTTTCAAATATATTTTTTTTAAAAAATTTGAAAATTTCCATATTTTTAAGATTTAAAAAAAATATGTTTTTAAAAAAAATATTTTTTGAAGATTTTTTATAAAAATTTGAAAAATATTTTTCAAGATTTTTTAAAAAATTTAAAAATTTCCAATTTTTTAAAAAATTTTTTGGAATTTTTTTTTTCAAAATTGGGAAAAAATTCCAATTTTTATTTTGGAATTTTTTTTTCTAATTTTTTTTTTTTTTTTTTGGAAAAAATTTTCAATATGTTTAATGAGTACAAAAACGTAAGGAAAACAGACAAAACGTAAGAAAAACGGACAAAAACTGATTAAAACATAAGGAAAACGGACAAAACGTAAGAACAGCGGATGAAAACTGGCAAAAACGAAAGAAAACAGACAAAACGTAAGAAAAACGGACAAAAATTAAGAAAAACGGATGAAAACCGATAAAAACGGACAAAACGTAAGAACAACGGACAAAAACTGATAAAAACATAAGGAAAACGGACAAAACGTAAGAACAACCGACAAAAACGGATGAAAACTGCAAAAACGAAAGAAAACAGACAAAACGTAAGAAAAACGGACAAAAAATTAAGAAAAACGGATGAAAACCGATAAAAACGGACAAAACGTAAGAAAAACGGAACAAAAACGGACAAAACGTATAAAACGGACAAAAACTGATAAAAACATAAGAAAAACTGACAAAACGTAAGAACAACGGACAAAAACGGATGAAAACTGGCAAAAACGAAAGAAAACACACAAAACGTAAGAAAAACGGACAAAAAATTAAGAAAAATGTAAGAAAAACGGATGAAACCCGTAAAAAACGGACAAAACGTAAGAAAAACGGACGAGAATAAAGTCAATGGATGACCTGTGAAAGTCAACGCAAGCCACAGGGATCATTTATGTCATTTTTCACACTTTTGACCTGGTAACTTGTTAGTTACCTTCACATTACTACAATGAGCCAAATTTGTAAGTATATTACGTACAAAAGTAATAAAATAAGTATGTTACGTACATCGGTATATTTGAGAAAGTTTGTTACGTATTCTCAGCCTTCACCCTAAAAAAAAGACAATGAAATTATGAGATACTAGGTTGTACATATGATCATTGTTTGAAAATAAATTTAACACCTATATATATTTTATGATAATAAAAATTAAAATACGAAGTGGTAAGTTAAATGTTTAGCCAAGAAATTACATTTTAGGTTGTAAAATAAAGAGTAACTTTTTTCATTTCACAAAACTTATTCTAATATACTTAACTATTAAATTTAACGAGTGTGGAAATTCGCGCGATGCAGCGGGATTGGCTTCAAAGGATTTACTTTGTAGCGACACTTAAACCTTAGGGACTAATTTTGCCAAGTTGCTATAGTTAGCAATTAATTCTACACGACTTACCGTGCAACATTGCTTAAACCTTAGGGACTATTTTTGCCAGATTGCTATAGTTAGCAATTAATGATGCAGGACTTATTTTGCAGCGCCACTTGAACCTCATGGACTGTTTTTACCAAGTTGGGAAAGTTTGTATTTAATGTGTGCTTGTTACTGTTTTCTTCTCCGGTATTTAGTATATATATATAGGGAATGTCTAACCAAAGATTTGACATTTTGTGATTTTTAGTTACACAAATAGTCCTTATAGTTGACACATAATTACATATTTGGACGGAGGACCCACATGAATAGTTATTATAAACCACAAAATGACAAATCTTAACCGGGCATTAGTTAGACATTCCCATATATATATATAATATGTTTGTTAGTGGAGCATATTGGCCATTGGATTTAATCACAGCCAACATGGCAATTTTAATGAGTAATATGAAAGCTAACACTAATCTACAACAAAACCAATCACTATGACAATCGGACCATACTTATCTCACACACAAACTTTATCTCACACACAAACTAATAAAAAACAACCACATATGTCCCTCTTTCTCCATCTCTGTGGCATCTTACCAGCTACACCACCGCCACCGGACCAATCACTTTGACAATCGGTAAACCAGCCATAAACTCTACTCGTAGCACCACCACAAGTGACCGAACTACACACACTATGTAGGACGAACACTAAACCACAGGTACTCGAACAGTTCTTGCGTCCATTTATGTTAGATCTCGGAGTTATATGTGTAGATCTATGGATTTTTTTGGGTAATAATTGATTCTAATATATATATATTTTTGTTATATTTAAGGCTACTGTTTTTAGATCTAATTAGCTTTAAAGTTAGGGCCCGCTTGGTTCAAAGTGGGGAAAGAGAAAGGGAAGGGGAATGCAAAGGAATGAGTGAGGTGGGTAATCAATCCTTTACCCCTCAATTTATTCTATAATGGTTCATTACCCATTACGGGGTAATCAATCCCTTTGCATTCCCTAACCAAGCACTAAATAATGAGTGAAGTGGGCCCTTTTGAATACCTTACCCATTCCCCACCCCCTTAACCCCCCAACCAAGCACGCCCTTAGTGTTTTGTTGGCTTTTTAATTTTGGTTGTATCAACTAATTTGATTTTGTATTTTTGTTGAGCAGGAACACATTGGTCAAGTGGAAAAGATTATCAAGTGGCAAAGATGATTATAAAGATCACAAAATAGATTATTTATGGACCTTGAATTTGTTGTAAAAGAATTGTTGTTATACTCAGTATGAAATAGATAGAGTTGAAACAAGTGGACATGAGTGTATTTGTAAGTTATTGTGTTTCAATGAAATATACATATCATAATTTGGATTTCCTGAACACGAAGGAGCTGCTCTCGATGTGAGATCAGTAGCAAAAGAAAGAAGAAAAGGGCCATGATCCTATGTTCGTTTTCGCCCTGCTCTGATGATGCGCTCCTTGCTCGCGGAGCTACATACCGGAAAAAGTAGATAAGGTCAGACTTTGCTTGCTCTGAGACAGATTGAAAAGGGAAAGACAATATCAAAATGGAAATGTTTGAAATTGCTCCTTGACCAGAACGAACGGGATTCAGAGCTTGCTGACCCTTATACACAGATGGCGGATATAGAGAAAATGGTTCTTCCTAAATCACAACCTAAAAAGATTGACCCGGGTATCCTTGAGGAGGGCCGGAAGTACCTTCCTACAAATAGAGTGGAGTGGTAAAGGCGAATGAGCATTTCAATTGTTTGTATTGGTGCATGTAATTTTTAGATTACAATTTCATAATTATACTAAATATAAAAAATTGCTAGCGTTATATAAAATTATGCCATTTATTTGCTACGGGTTTCCCACTAAATAATATTAGTGGGAAAAAAATTTGTGGGAAAAAGTTGTTGGAAATCCGTGGCAAAAAAACGTTCGATCTGTCGAAAATGGTTGCCGGAAAATGTGAAAAATCGGAAAATATTCGTGAGAACTTTGTGGGAAATTAAACCCACGGATTACCTACAGTAATATCAGTGGGAAATAGTCAACGTCTCGTGGGAAAATTAGTTGGAAAATATTTATCCACGGGGTTTTTACACATGAAATAATTCCGTGTGAAATCTGTGGAAAAGGGCTCTTTTCCACGAGATTTCTCACGGATTCAACCGTGGGAAAAACCTGTTTGTGTAGTGGTGCGATTTATGATCAGATTGAATGGTATTGCTAATTTCACTTCAGTTTGTCGCTATTATTAATCCAGAAAAGTGATAGTTTTATTTAGAGTTAACTACATTTTTGGTCCTTGTGGTTGTACCTGGATTTCACTTTTGGTCCATTTGTTCAAAAAGTTGCGATTGTAGTCCAAAATGCATAGTTTGGTTTCACTTTTGGTCCATTTTTCTAACGAAGTTAGTTCGTAGTTAAGTCAATTGTAAAGTGCAACATTAGTCCTTTAACCTAACGGTCGTTAACAACGTTAGTCATTTATACCAAAGATCGTTTGCAACATTTGCAACGTTAGTCCTTTCGCCAGTAGTCCTTTAAAAAAATTTCTAAAAAAAATTCGAAAAAAATGTTTTTTTGTCGAAATTTTTTTTTAAGATAAAAAATTTCAAAATTTTTTTAAATTTTTTTTTCTAATAAAAATTTTCTTAAAAAATTCTAAAAAAAAAAAATCGGAAAAAAAAATTTAGATTCTAAAATAAAATTCGAAAAAAATTTCGAAATATATTCTAAAAAAAACTTTTTTTTTCCGAAAAAAACTCTAAAAAAATTTCTAAAAAAAATCTAAAATTTTTAAAAATGCATATACATTGAAAAAACGTATACACGTTTTAAAAAAAAATATACCAAGGATCACACACACTTATACACACGTTTTTTTTTTATTAGAATTTAAAAAAAAAAAATTATAAATTCTTTTAGCATTGCCATTTTTTTAGAATATTTTTCGAAATTTTTTTTAGAATTTTATTTTAGAAAAAAAAAAATTAGAAAATTTTTTTCTAATTTTTTTTTAGGAAAAAAAGTTTTTTTGTCAAAAAACTTTTTTTTAGAATTTTTTAAGAAAATTTTTTTTTCTTGAAAAAAAATTTGAGATTTTTTTTCTTAAAAAAAATTTCGAATTATTTTTTTTGAAAAAAAAAATTCCGACAAAAAAACATTTATTAGAATTTTTTTAGAATTTTTTTTAAAGGACTAGCTAACAGAAAGGACTAACGTTGCAAACGATCTTTGGTATAAATGACTAACGTTGTTAACGACCGTTAGGTTAAAGGACCAATGTTGCCACTTTACAATTCGACTTAACTAACTGAACTAACTTCGTTAGAAAAATGGACCAAAAGTGGAACCAAACTATGCATTTTGGACTAAAATCGCAACTTTTTGAACAAATGGACCACCAGGTACAACCACAAGGACCAAAAATGTAGTTAACTCATTTATTTATTTATTTATTTATTTATTTTTTGGTAACCATGATTTTTAACCTTTTGGCCGATTAATTCACGGGGTTTGAATCCACCGCTACACAGACTCAAACCAGGTAAAGCCTTCCTTTTTCAGGAGGTTGGCGTGGCCACTTAAGGTTGTTTGCACTTAGCAGGAATTGAACTTGAGACCTCACACATTTTAGAATGATAGCCACAAGCCTTTTTACCACTAGGCCACCCTTAAGTGGTTAGAAAAGTGACAGTTACCACTTACCATATAATATCTTGATTTTAGCTCACACAATAGTGTTACTTGTTGCATTCATGATTATTTGTTCTAGCATGGATTAGAAAAACGACCATTTGAAAGTAACCAACAAATAGATTTACGAATGATGTGATGCAATTGCAACTTATGCAAGGGCTGATAGAACCATAGAGTCACAAAAAAGTAAAACCTAACATCGTTTGGTAGACTATCGAGTTGATAACAACTTTACTAACAAAAGTTTGTAAGCAAACTTCCAATTCCAAAGATTCATATTCCAAAAGATATATATTAAAGTCAGTTGCTAATTAATCCTACTACTTTTAACAACGATGTTACTCTAGTATAATATGTTGGTTTTATGGATATAAATTAGTAGACGTGAGTTAGGATCGAACTCGAGACTACTGGATTGCACACTTTACGTATGAGAATTAAAGTTAATAATTAAACATAAATGTTGTATTTATTTATTAATTAAATGAAATAACTAACGGACGTTAAGTAATTAGTTGTAATGGACTAACGGTCGTTAAATGTAATTGGAAAGGACTAGATTGCAAATATTGGGAAGGTTTTTCCGGAAATCCTTGTGGGATAACACAACCGATCGGCCAAGGATCCCCAACCCAACCCAACTACAACTCAAACTTGTTCACCAAGTTTAGTTTAGTATATATACAAGGCTAGGGGTCTTGTGTTTTGCATCTCTTGTACTCATAAGCTAAACCTAAAATTGTTTGTATGTTTTCTTTGCTCAAAACCGGTCGACATAATCCCAAGGGTGTCGATCCCTTACTTTTTCCAACTCAAATTATTTGGTTTGATTAAAACTAGCATTGCTTTAATTTGGTATAGTACGTGTGTACAAAAAGTGGTACTAACACAATATTGTTAGTATTCTTTGATTGAATTACAAAACGGTAAGGGGTAATTCACATAATCCTAATTAAATCAAATTAGAGTTCTTCCTAATTGCTAGTTTGTGGATTTGATTCTTGTTCGGCTAGAATCAAGTAAGGTACGCATATTCTTGTTTATGTTAATTAATTATTCGTTAATAAATCCTATACGCTTCCGCATGTATACTTTGATGTTTTGTGATTATTTATTGATTGTCATGTTATATAATTCCAACAGTGGCATCACGAGTCATTGGTTTTAATGAGTAATTAAGTACTAAACACATAAAAAACAAATAATTGTATGTTGTTTGATATGGTTAATATAGGGTTTTGGATTATTTTTTTATGTGTCGATTTTTTTTATGGGGCGTACCCCTTAATTTTTTTTAGTCGACATGCTTAAATTTTTTTTTAAGGTTTGAAAATTGTTTGCTAACCTTATCGAAACCTAGAATTAATATATATGTTACGTGATTAATTCATGAATAATATGTTATGTGACATGGATTATTGATATGCGATCTTGTGACTATTTGTATAATTGTTATGATATATCCATGATGATACATGCATGTTTGTCATGGATAGTTGCTTTGATATTTGTTTAAATTGTTAAGATATATTTATCACATGTTTATTTACGATAAATCTTGAATTGGGGAAGACTCCAATTATATATATTAATGAATCAATTATGTGCTATTTGGTATATTTTAATTAAGGGTTTACGCAATCGATTCATCGATGTATGTGGCTCACTTTCAATCGAGAAAGTGAAAGCCCTAATTAATATATACATTAATTTAACGTAGACATTGATTATTAATAGGGTTTTATCGAATAAGTTGCATGTGGCTACTTGTTTACACGTATTAAATTGTTTATTATGTGCGCATTATTTTTAGTTGTTTATTTTTTATTTGTTTACTTGTTTGTTTATTATGTATGACAGTTTTAAGCAAAGGGTAATTTTGAATAGAAAAATAATACGGACAAAATAATGGTGAAATTTGATTTGTATTTTGAAGAGTTAAGTTTTCAATAGTTTAATTGATTGATGATTTTGGTTCAAAAAGTGAGAACGGCTCACCCAATTTGACGGACTGTGTGGGAAGTATTAGGAGGGGATCGCATTAAATTGTGAACCTAAAGAGGGAGGTTATTGCTTCAGCGCTGACCAAACTCTCCGCTTGCTTGCGAGTCAAATTGGAGTTACCAAGTAGGCTATGCGTATAAAATCATCTTAAGGGCTTAATTAGTTTTAATTCCATGCGCCACTCGTGGTAATTACCCAAACACACTAAATGTTTACACTTATGCAAAAGTATGGTATAATGGGCGATAATTAACGCTAAATTCCTTGATTGGGGAACCCAATACCTCAATCAAAACTTTGATAATTTGATCTTTATGAATTGGTAATAAAAAGTTTTTTATTAAATTTATGCTACAAGATGATGCATGACATCTTTGTACATATTTGATTTGACCACATAGAATCAAAACTAGTACCCTTTTAAATTAAGTTATGTGCCATCTAATTAAAAGAAACACTTGAAGTTGCAATTTACGTCATGACAGTACTTGGCTAGATTGTGATGGAGAGGTAAATCTCTATGTAAAGTCAGACCTTACATGGACATATTTGCAGTTCTTTAAGTTAGACACTTAAGTTGAGTAGGAAGTGAGAACTGAACTCATGGCATAAGATGGGATGAAACATGTTTATATTTGCAATAGCGTTGGAAAATATAAATCCTATAATGATCTAGGAGTTGGAAATTGTTTGCCAATTAATGTTCGACAGATTACCTTATTATATGCTTTCGTTACTAGCAGATCAACTAATGTAATGAACCTATGATAATTTGGATCCTAGTTTTTCGAGAAAATTATATGGTTATATGTTTATATTACCGTTGGGTATATTTTATTTTCTTGAAAGTTGTATTATCGAAAATACTAATACTTGAACTTTTTTTCTGTAGAAATGGCTCAAAACAACGATAACACTAACACTGCACTAAGTTCTGCGTTCAAAAGTTTTTTTGATCGAGAAAAGTTGACTGGCTCTAAGAATTTCAATGATTGCACCGCTCTTTGAGAATTGTCTGTAGAGTTGCTGACCGGTTGAACTATCTGTATGAACCTTGTCCTGCTGAACCAATCGGACCTGAAGCTACTCAAGCTGAAAAGGACGCTTGGAAAATTGAGTATAAGCGTCATAATGATGTGGCTTGTCTTATGTTGGGAACGATGGAACCTGCTCTTCAAAAGCAGTTCGAAAACTACTTCCCATATAATATGCTCAATGAACTTAGAACTATGTTCGAAAAACCAGCTGCTGTCGAGATTTATGACTTGATCGATCCATTACACAGCTGTAAGCAGTGAGAGGGTAAACCCGTGAGTGCTCATGTACTGGAAATGAAAAGTTACATGGACCAATTAAGGGTACTTGGCAAGACTTATGAAGATGACATGGCCGTGAACTTGATCAACAGATCCCTTAACAAGGATTTCAATGGTTTTATTCGAAACTTCAATATGCCTGCGTGGGAAGACAGTCGACCTACACGCATTTCTAATTGATTATGAGAAAGGGTTACCTCAAAAGGCTCCAACTCCCCAGGTACTTGCTATTCAGGGTGGACGGATAAATAAGCCAAAACCGTAGCGTGCGAACAATAAGAAGGGGAAGGGAAAATGGAAAGTTGATAAAGGTAAAAAGGTTATGGCCTATCAACCAGAACCCAAGAAGTACCCTACTCCTTGGAAGGAAAATCCTAAAAAGGATCAAGCATGCCACCACTGCAAGGTCGTTGGGCATTGGAAGAGAAACTGTGCTCTCTATCTTGATGAATTGCGGGCAAATAAGATGAAGTACGACGGGTCCTTGGGCGCCGGTTCTTCAGGTAATTTATTTGTCATTGAATTATTTACTATAAATCATAAAAATTCCGGGTATATGATCTGATGTGGTATTCACATTTGTAATACACTCAGGATTTAGAGTGGAAAGGAAGCTAGCCTATAAGGAGCAATATCTGCACGTGGGAAATGGCCACATGCAACTGTTAAGCCATAGGAACGTTTAGTTTAGTATTGCCTTCTGGCTTGTAATGTTATTAAACAATTGTCATTACGCACCTTCTATAATTAGAGGTGTTGTTTCCTTTTCAGTTTGTTGGATGATGGTTTTACTCATACTATTTCACGTAATGGAATTTCTATTTCTTTAAATGGTGTATTTTATTTTAATGCGATTACTGTGAATGGTGTGTTTGAAATTGATGTGATTGAAAACGAATCCAACAAATATAATAATTCGATGTTTAACATCAAAAAGAAAATAAAGTTGAACTTGAATTCTTCTTATCTTTGGCATTGTAGACTTGTAAAACCCTAAAATCTCAAACGTGTTAAATGTCTATTTTGCCCTCAAACTTTAAATTTTGTTTCGCGTGATTTGCGACAAGCTCGTTAACTAGGCTTAACGCTAACTTATAGATGACATATGCAAGACGACAAGATTTATTTACACTTATGTCTACTAAATTAAAAATTACACATTTCAAGTTATTTTGGCCTTAATCATAAATACAAATTTAAGGACACTTAAAACCAAATATTAACCATTAATATTGTAATTGAGGAAATTGGTTTGGTCAAGAAGTCCTCCCATTTATTCGGCCACCTCTTTAAAACGCCATAATAATCTTCCAAATCATGCAACATTTCCCTATTTACTTCCCATGCTATTAGCCGAAAATCCCTCTCCAATATTCCTAGATTCACGTTTTAATTAACTTCCCTTTCACACATTCTAAACACAACAAAACCCTAGCACATAAAAAAAATGACGGCAAGATAATTGTTTTCCCATCTCATTCGGATTCAAAGCAAAAAAGGGGGAAGATGTGATCATGTATCATTGATTCAAGGGTGCTGTAGTCATGTATGGCTCGTAAGGATAGCCTGATCGTGGGTCTTGGGTAGGAGCCGCTGGAGACGTGAGTTTCAATTGGGTTGGTTCTGTCGTGAGGTGTCCCTTGGACGTGGGTTTGCTGGACATGATCACTGCTGCTGTCGTGGGGTGTTGGTTTGTCTCGGTTGGACCTGGTTTCTTCCTCTCGTACACGCTACAAGGTAACCGTATAACCCTCCCTCCGCCTCGTCTCTTTCCACCTGAATCGTCGTGTTTTTGGGTTCCCATGCTAAGATTATATCAAATTAAACATAACTTAACACTACGTCAAATAAGTTATTAGTTGTAGCATGAAATAACGAATTGTATACATGTATGTCGATCAAATAGAGTGCATGGATTGGACCCTTAAATCGGATTTTTAACCCTCTCAACATGCTTGGTCTTTCTGGTTTACGTCAAGACTAAATGAGATCAAAACAATGTAATTAAGGAAAAGTAACTACATGAAATCATGACCTTAGTAATATATGTATTGAATGTAATATGGACTTTTGACCATTGACATGAATCTGTTTTAACCTATGCGGCATATACATATACCATTTTTAGGATTTTGAGTTAAAACAAAGGTAATAAGAATGTGTGCATCGAATTAACGTATGTCGAGTATAAAAAGGAGGAAAGGGTTTCGTTTGGTTTAGTAATGGCGTATGAAATATAATTGGGGAGGGATGTCTCGACCCAAATTGGTAAACCAGTGGATTGCATGATCACGTGGCTATTGAATTCAAAATGGTTTTAAAACGTACATGATGATCTAAATTGAAACTAGAGTTTTATACTTCGCGATTTAATAAAGTTAAGGGGATGATGTTATAATTATTGAAACTTGAAGGTTTGTATTGGTAATGACTAAAGGTACTAAATGAGTAAAATGGGTAAACTTGCTATATTTACACTTTTGACCCTCTGGCTTTGTAATAATGACACTTTAAACCCTAAACTTGTAAAACTTGTCATAATTGAACCTTAAAATACGATAATACTTATTTTAATCATTTTAACCTAATATGATTTTGATTATACCATTTATGACTAAATCTGATAAATATGAAAACCTGCTAATTATGGAAACCTACCTAAAATAAAAAGTTACTAAAAGTAGAAACCTGCTAAAAAAATGGAAAGCCGTCTAAAATGAGTAATCCGATCTTAATAAGCGTTATCTAATTCATATAGGTTCCGGACGGCGAGATTGATTCATCTTGTGACTTTGCTTTCTATTTTGCTTGCTTCGAGTGAGGTACAGATATTCTGACCTTACCTCTTAAGGTTTCTCATTATTCGTATTTCATCTTTCGATATTCGTTTGAACTGTTATGCTTCACTCTAAGCCTCTTTATTAGGGCTTCCCTATGACTTTGCTATGCTCCCTCTAATATGAACTCTGATATGAACTCTAATATGAACTCTGATATGGACTCTGATATGAACTTTGATATGAACCCTTATGATATGATTATGCTTTGACCCGTCAGTTTGATACCCGAGCCAAATATGTTTCCTAGTCAGGAAGGTAACCTGACCGTGTCATTGATGCACCAATGGCATGACTTTAGTGTGGTTGAGTGATGTTCCACACCGTCCCCTATTATGATATGTTATGATATGATATGCTTTGTATATGATTTGGCCACTGGGGGCGTATGGATGCATCCTAGATATGATATGTTTCGAGGGATTTGATCTGTTTGGAGATATATATGGTGAATGAGGTCGGGTGCAATCCGCTTCACATCCGTGAGCTAGCTATCCATTTGTTACTGAGGTCTCCCTCCTATTATGTATGGTATTCCGAGGTCACCCCTCTGCTACATGTTACTTATGATATGATATGATATGTTCGGGGCTCGTGGTAGATTTTCTGACAACCCTTACACCTTTGATATGCTATATTGTACCTTTTGTATTCCCAACGCACTATATGCTACGTTAATTGTTCATTACTCAGTACCTTTATATGAATCACTTTACTACCAAGATATATATATTCCATTGCTTTGATCTGTCACACTCTCTTTCCGTTAATTCAGACTATCGTTCCATTCACGTACCGGGTTATTATATGCTTATTGAATTTGATTATGCTATTCATGATTTATGTGACTACTGCTTATCCTGCTATGATGTGATTACTATGCGGTTATTTGAGTTACCTATGTTCATCTGATGATATGTGATCTCACTGTTATGTGACTCTCTGATTTTTCTGGTGACCATACTAATGAGTAATCGATAGTTTTGTCGGTTTATTATGTGTGCTTTGTTTCGGTATCTCGTGGACGATGACTATTCCGTTGTATTCTCATCTGTTATTGTTGACTGCCATGTTTACATTTCTGCCTATGCTTACGGTTTGATTGGGTAATGGGTCAATCTTGTGACGCCCTGCTTGTTAATTTGTTTAGTTGCCTGCTATGTCTTTAATTCATTTAATTATATCGCTTATATTGTATTCCTACTTATAACGTGTTACGCCGTGTGTTGACTACTGTTTAGTACTTCCGCTGTTATGATACTGGTTATGTTTTCAACTAAGGGTCTTGACCTGTGTGAATTGCTATGCTCACTTATTAATTAATTGCTTCCGCTTTCCCTGATATATCTTTTGGCTTGTATGCCTCTGATTTCCTGAATTGATTGTATGACCTATATGTTGAGTGGATGCTACGCCTGTTAAGCTTGCTTATGTTTCAGTTCTGTATGTCCGGTTTGTATGTGCTTGTTTATATGTCGTCGATGCTTTGCTTTGTTTCGTTCTCCTTGTTATCTGTTCGTATTGGATATCTGGATAATTGTGTTTCTGCAGGATCCTCTTGACTCATTATTCTCATTTCGTTGCAACCTTGTTATCGGCTTCATTATTTCATTTGTATCTCTGATTTCGTTAGCTTTCGCTTTGTTATATCTTTTCACTGGGCTTTTAAGCTTCCGCATTTTTCTTTCCTGCGCAGTGTTTTAGATTTGAAGATGGGCTTTGATGGGTCGAGAGTTGGATTATCCGAGTGGACCAACCCTAGTTACCTTTCTAGTTGGACACTTTTTGGTGGGCTATTGTTTTGGAATTTTGGTCTATTTTAGACATTTGGATTTTGTAATTTCCTTGTAAATCTTTTGTTTAAAATGACTTGGTACGTTATTCTTTAAGACTCCGCTTAAGAATTTTATTGTATGTTCTGATATGACACCAGAATGTGACACTTCTACCCTTGTCGGGTTGGGGTGTTACAATTATGGTATCAGAGCCCAGGTTTCGTCTTGTTACTATTCATCATTTTACTATTCACAAATTACTATTCACAAATTACTATTCATCATTTTACTATTCATCGTTTTTGAAGTTAGTTTGCGACTTTGAGAAGTTATTTTAAAATTTTACTATTCATTTCCGAAATTTTTATTTCACATTCTCGTAAGTTAACCTATTTTAGTGATAACCCAAGAATTTGACACTTATCGGGTCATTTTTGCAAATTTCACGAAACCGTGTCTGAGATTTACGTTTAAGTTTAAACGACCTTTAGGCATCCCGATATGTCCGAAAACATTACAAACAAGAGAAATATAAGTTTTTCACCTTTCGTGACATTTTCATAAGTTTTGGAATTTTACGTTTTCCAGTTCTGCGTTTTACGCGAAATACGCGTTTTTGACCCGCGTTTACAGCTTTAAACAGCGTTTAAGCAACCCGATGGAACCTAACACTTTATTTATATTCTATTATGGAGAATAATGATAAGTTTAATCATTTCTACAAGTTTCATATTTTTAAGATACCCGGTTTTAAGTTTTATGACTTAACGACTTACATTTAGCGATTACCGGGACCAAACCACACCCCGTAAACCCAAAAATAACATCAAAACATCATATAGTCATTCTAGATAAGACCATGGACGAAATTCATGTCTAGTTAAAAGCCTAGTTGGCTTGAGATAAAGCCTTGATGAGTTTTGATCATTACATGTGTTATACTAAGCTAGTAAGTCATACAAAGTCATATACAAATTTGATACTTCTTACACATTCATGATAATCAACTAGAAAATCATTCAAACACTCTCATCTCTTCCATTTTCCTCTCCATAACCGAATTCCATCAATTCACCATCACCTTCCATACTTGATCTTCATACAATAAGTTATATACCAAAGTTGAAGCCCTTAGTAATCTCTACATGAATCTTAAGTTTATTTTATGATTCCATGGTTGAACTAGGAGCTACTCAAGAGTGATAGGGGATGAGGTTAGGAGGTTTTTACGAAGATTATCAAGCGTTTATAAAGGGTTTGCAAGGTGGTGAAAAGATTTGGGAGCTCGGGGTTCATATTGAAAGGGGTTTAGGTTTTAGTGTCCTAGTTCTTGGTTCTTGATTTGTTTCATCACAAGGCTTGTAAGCAAAATACTATACTTACCTTTGATTTCAATAAATACTAGTATTTCATATATCTAATATGTTCTATATGCTTATTATACTTGATTGTGCTTGGATAAATGGATTAAAACACTAGAAACCATCGAAAGGACTAGATTTGCAACACAGAAACTGAACAGGGGCTGTAAACGTAATTACTGGGAAATATCCATGGTCTGATAAACTTAGGTGAAAATATAGTGAGTTAGATCGATGTCTTGTGGTCGTTTCGCCGGGTGGCTCATGCCATAACTCATCCCGATGAATAAACTAGAGCCAAAACGGCTAAACGTGTCCAAAACTGAGTAACAGATTTTAAACGGCTAAAACTCATAAAACTTGCATACAACCCCTTGTTGGTCAAAGAATAAAAGTTTTTGCTAATACCCTAACTTGAACGTGGCTGCTGGCTGTGCATTAAACGGAGTTGTAGAACTCGACTTATGACCAAAACCGTGAAACAGTTTGCTGCTGATTGAAATAACTAGTACATCCAAGGGTAAATTGGTAATTTCACATTTATTAAATAATTTCTGGGGCGGTAGGGCCCGTTTAGTACTATCAATTACCTTTCCGATGACATAAAAATTGAGTCTTGATCATTTACGGTTTAGAAGTAACGGGTAGATTTAGACGGGAAAAACTGAAATATAAGAAACGTAAACACTTATAACGACTTCACAAATTAAGTATCCAAGCATAATTGATGTAATAACTATATAAGGCATGTTTATACATTCACATCGTTATTTTAGAACCTAAGACACAACACATATTCTAGGTTGCGCGTAGAGGTTTCTCGGCTTATCCATCGATTCATTATATATTGGATATCACATTTATTAAGGTGAGTTCGTAGCCCCACTTTTACTCGTTTAATTGTTTTATAAAGTCTTCGGGGGAGATACGTGCTCAACTACTTGATTTTACTTTACACTTATATGAACTTAAATAACTGTTGTTTCACTACTTATGCTAGTAAGTAGATTATGCCCGAACTAAATTGATACTATGTTATGAACACTATTATTTGAACCACTTTCCTTGATTTTGAGCCCTTCGACATATATATTTGAACTCTTTTAACTTGATAGGAACCTTTTCACATATATTTGGACACTTTAACTTGATTTAATTCTTTTGACATATAATTAATCTCTTTTAACTTGATTTAAAACATTTTGACATATAATTAATCTCTTTTAACTTGATTTAATTCTTTTAACATATAATTAATCTCATTTAACCTGATTTAAAACATTTTGACATATAATTAATCTATTTTAACTTGATTTAAAACACTTTGACATATAATTAATCTCTTTTAACTTGATTTAAAACATTTTGACATATAATTAATCTCTTTTAACTTAATATTGAACCTTTTGACTATTTTGAACTTGTTTGACTTTATATTGAACCCTTTGACTATTTTGAACTTGTTTGACATAATATTGAACCCTTTGACTATTTTGAACCTTTTGATATGTTTTGAGCTCTTTGACTGTTTTGAATTTTTTTACTCGACTTAAACTCTTGAACTTAATTACGAACTTTTGAATGGAACACTTGAACTTAATTACGAACTTTGAATGGAACCCTTGAACTTAAATACGAACTTATGACTTGTTTGAACTTATTGAACCGTACGTGCTATGACCTTGACCTAAAGTCTCCCATGATCGGAGCATCACTATAAAGTCTCCCATATTTGGAACATCACTATAAAGTCTCCCTATGTGAACGGAGCAATAATAAGTCTCCCTTGTACCTGAGCAATGCAAATTCTCCCATGTTCGGAGTGTTCTTAATTATATATTAATAGTTGTATGATGTACCGCTGCGACATTCGCATTGTTAGTCTCCTATTAGTAGGTAGTATGGATAGCGCTATTAGAGGTCGGCCAACCTCTCGTCCACTATGTTACGGAACGCATATTATTTATTCTAGGGGCTTTGCCTGGCATACATTATTATATACGTGGTGCTATATTGTTAACTATTATGACAGCGTATACTTGACCACTAGACACACTATATTTTGTGCAATGGGGTTGTGAACACACATGTTGCAAGTTTTGTATGGGCGAACTTGGAACCGAGCGATTTACAATGCCTTTGCTTTGTGAACTATTATGATAACGCGTACTTGACTTCTAGACATACTACTTTTGGCAAAGGGTTGTGAACACACAAAGTTGCAAGTTTTGTATGGGCGAACTTGAACCGAGTGGATTTACAATGCCTTTGCTCAGGACTATTCTAAATGACTAAGAACTTCCTTTGCGAAAAAACGCGTTGTTTAAAAGTTTTACATGTTTAACAAACTCTATGAACTCACTCAACTATTGTGTTGACACTTTTAGCATGTTTTATCTCATGTATCTAAGGCATTCACTTCATGGCATGCATGTGGACTTATCATAGTGTCACATGTCGAAGCCTCACATATATTTTATGCACTTAACTATCGTTTGATTGTAACAAACTCATTTTTGGTACATTAGAAATCTATTGGGACCTATTCTTTGTAAACTCTGATTATTTTACTTAATCAAACGATATTTTCAAAATGACACTTTAGGTCGTTCGATATAACTGTAACTTTGATGCTATGACAGCCATCCCCCTGTGTATTCCATGCCGACGCAAACAGGTAATTTGGGGTGTGACAGAGGTATCGAGCATCAGCTTATAGAGAACTAGGTTGCATCATTGACCCTAGACTATAATTACATCATCATAGCATCTCATCATATCATTATAAGTGCATACTCATTATACATGCGGGTTCATGACTCAACAGTCAACACGAAACATCATATGAGTCGATTAGTCCAAGCATTGCATAGTTACTCCTAAATTATACATAGCCTGATCACCTATGTCTAATTTAGGAAGAATCATGCAATGAAGGGAGTATCAGTCTTATATGTGTAAGCAATTCCATTATTGAGCCAAATTTTCAAAAGACTTTCTTCAAAACCACTTGTTTCCAGTTTGATCCGAGTGACAGTTCTTGTTTGATGAGTTGCAAAGATCAAGCTAGAATCAAGTTGTTACTTAAACCGATTTAGCCTAATCGCATGACAGTTCTTGTTTGATGAGTTGTGGGATTAAGTAAAAATCGGTTACCTAAAAGTCTTTTGAGGGTTTTGCTCGAGAATGGGAAATCTTGCTTCATCAAACCCAAACCATAAGAGAGCATGTCTTTAGAATGGGAAATGGTCACGATAGCACAAGAACGTACCTATTTGGATGAGGAACCCATATGCATGAGCATTGACATAATCGCTTAGACTATTCACACGAGCATAAACTTTTAGAACCCTTGTCGAGGTTCGGACTATAGTTATCAATAATCGAATCACGAGGACGTGATTCCTCTAACAGGGAAAGAATGTCACAATTCTCAATTTTCGGTCATTTTGCAAACTTTGAAAATTTTACTATTCATCTCGGGAATCTACTATTCACAAATTACTATTCATCATTTTACTATTCAGCGTTTTTGAAGTTAGTTTGCGACTTTGAGAAGTTATTTTAAAATTTTACTATTCACTTTTACTATTCATTTCCAAAAATTTTATTTCACATTCTCGTAAGTTAACCTATTTTAGTGATAACCCAAGAATTTGACACTCATCGGGTCATTTTTGCAAATTTCACGAAACCGTGTCAGAGATTTACGTTTAAGTATAAACGACCTTTAGGCATCCTGATATGTCCGAAAATATTACAAACAAGAGAAATATAAGTTTTTCACCTTCCGTGACATTTTCATAAGTTTTGGAATTTTACGTTTTCCAGTTCTGCGTTTTACGCGAAATACGCGTTTTTGACCCGCGTTTACAGCTTTAAATAGCGTTTAAGCAACCCGATGGAACCTAACACTCATTTTATATTCTATTATAGAGTATAATGATAAGTTTAATCATTTCTACAAGTTTCATATTTTTAAGATAGCCGGTTTTAAGTTTTATGACTTAACGGCTTACAGTTAGCGATTACCGGGACCAAACGACACCCTGTAAACCCAAAATAACATCAAAACATCATATAGTCATCCTAGATAAGACCATGGACGAAATTCATGTCTATTTAAAAGCCTATTCGGCTTGAGATAAAGCCTTGATGAGTTTTTATCATTACATGTGTTATACTTAGCTAGTAAGTCATACAAAGTCATATACAAATTTGATACTTCTTACACATTCATGATAATCAACTAGAAAATCATTCAAACACTCTCATCTCTTCCATTTTCCTCTCCATAACCGAATTCCACCAATTCACCATCACCTTCCATACTTGATCTTCATACAATAAGTTATATACCAAAGTTGAAGCCCTTAGTAATCTCTACATGAATCTTAAGTTTATTTTATGATTCCATGGTTGAATTAGGAGCTACTCAAAAGTGATAGGGACTGAGGTTAGGAGGTTTTTACAAATATTATCAAGTTTTTATAAAGGGTTTGCAATGTGGTGAAAAGATTTGGGAGCTCGGGTTCATATTGAAAGGGGTTTAGGTTTTAGTGTCCTAGTTCTTGGTTCTTGATTCTTGATTTGTTTCATCACAAGGCTTGTAAGCAAACTACTATACTTATCTTTGATTTCAGTAAATACTAGTATTTCATATATCTAATATGTTCTATATGCTTATTATACTTGATTGTGCTTGGATAAATGGATTAAAACACTAGAAACAGTCGAAAAGACTAGATTTGCAACACAGAAACTGAACAGGGGCTGTAAACGTAATTCCTGGGAAATATCCGTGGTATGATAAACTTAGGTGAAAACATATGGAGTTATATCGATGTCTTGTGGTCCTTTCGCCGGGTGGCTCATGCCATAACTCATCCCGATGAATAAACTAGAGCCAAAACAGCTAAACGTGTCCAAAACTAAGTAACAGATTTTAAACGGCTAAAACTCATAAAACTTGCATATAACCCCTTATTGGTCAAAGAATAAAAGTTTTAGCTAACACCCTAACTTGAATGTGGCCGCTGGCCGTGCGTTAAACGGAGTTGTAGAACTCGACTTATGACCAAAACCGTGAAACAGTTTGCTGCTGATTGAAATAACTAGTAAATCCAAGGGTAAATTGGTAATTTCACATTTATTAAATAATTTCTGGGGCGGTAGGGCCCACTAATCTGTTTAGTACTATCAATTACCTTTCCGATGACATAAAAATCGAGTCTTGATCATTTACGGTTTAGAAGTAACGGGTAGATTTAGACGGGGAAAAACTTAAATATAAGAAACGTAAACACTTATACGACTTCACTAATGTTAAGTATCCAAGCATAATTGATGTAATAACTATATAAGGTAGGTTTATACATTCACATCGTTATTTTAGAACCTAAGACACAACACATATTCTAGGTTGCGCGTAGAGGTTTCTCGGCTTATCCATCCATTCATTATATATTGTATATCACATTTATTAAGGTGAGTTCGTAGCCCCACTTTTACTCGTTTAATTGTTTTATAAAGTCTTCGGGGTAGATACATGCTCAAGTACTTGATTTTACTTTACACTTATATGAACTTAAATAACTGTTGTTTCACTACTTATGCTAGTAAGTAGATTATGCCCGAACTAAATTGATACTATGTTATGAACACTATTATTTGAACCACTTTCCTTGATTTTGAGCCCTTCGACATATATATTTGAACTCTTTTAACTTGATAGGAACCTTTTCACATATATTTGGACACTTTAACTTGATTTAATTCTTTTGACATATAATTAATCTCTTTAACTTGATTTAAAACATTTTGACATATAATTAATCTCTTTTAACTTGATTTAATTCTTTTTACATATAATTAATCTCATTTAACTTGATTTAAAACATTTTGACATATAATTAATCTATTTTAACTTGATTTAAAACACTTTGACATATAATTAATCTCTTTTAACTTGATTTAAAACATTTTGACATATAATTAATCTCTTTTAACTTAATATTGAACCTTTTGACTATTTTGAACTTGTTTGACTTTATATTGAACCATTTGATTATTTTGAACTTGTTGGACATAATATTGAACCCTTTGACTATTTTGAACCTTTTGATATGTTTTGAGCTCTTTGATTGTTTTGAACTTTTGAACTCGACTTAAACTCTTGAACTTAATTACGAACTTTTGAATGGAACACTTGAACTTAATTATGAACTTTTGAATGGAACCCTTGAACTTAAATACGAACTTATGACTTGTTTGAACTTATTGAACCGT
>OU343218.1:129123205-129181910 GCA_910596185.1 Chrysanthemum makinoi
ACGTGCTATGACCTTGACCTAAAGTCTCCCATGATCGGAGCATCACTATAAAGTCTCCCATATTCGAAACATCACTATAAAGTCTCCCTATGTGAATGGAACAATACTAAGTCTCCCTTGTACGGATCAGTGCAAATTCTCCCTTGTTCGGAGTGTTATTAATTGTATATAATAGTTGTATGATGTACCGTTCGTACATTCGCATTGTTAGTCTCCTATTAGTAGGTAGTATGGATAGCGCTATTAGAGGTCGGCAAACCTCTCGCTCAATATGTTACGGAACGCATATTATTTATTCTGGGGGCTTTGCCTGACATACATTATTATATTTGTGGTGCTATATTGTGAACTATTATGACAACGTATACTTGACCACTAGACACACTATATTTTGTGCAAAGGGTTGTGAACACACAGGTTGCAAGTTTTGTATGGGCGGAACTTGGAACTGAGTGGATTTACAATGCCTTTGCTTTGTGAACTATTATGATAACGTGTACTTGACTTCTAGACATACTACTTTTGGCAGTGGGTTGTGAACACACAGGTTGCAAGTTTTGTATGGGCGGAACTTGGAACTGAGTGGATTTACAATGCCTTTGCTCTGTGGACTATTCTAAATGACTAAGAACTTCGCTTTGCCGCATGAACGTTCTTTAAAAGTTTTACATGTTTAACAAACTCTATGAACTCACTCAACCATTGTGTTGACACTTTTAGTATGTTTTATCTCAGGTATCTAAGGCATTCACTTCATGGCATGCATGTGGACTTATCATAGAGTCGCGATGTTGACGTGTCTCACATATATTTTATGCACTTAACTATCGTTTGATTGTAACAAACTCATTTTTGGTACTTTAGAAATCTATTGGGACCTATTCTTTGTAAACTCTGATTATTTTACTTAATCAAACGATATTTTCAAAACGACACTTTAGGTCGTTCGATATAATTGTAACTTTGATGCTATGACAGTCATCCCCCAGGTATTCCATGCACCTGCAAAACAGGTAATTTGGGGGTGTGACACTCATATAGGCAAGGCTCGCATGCATAAGCTGCAACAAGAAGGGCTTTTGCAAAATATCATTGATGAATCATTTGATAAATGTGAGTCATGCATATCTAGGAAGATGACGAAGAAACCTTTTCATAGCAATATGAAGAGGGCTTCTGATCTACTTGGTCTTATTCATACTGATGTGTGTGGACCACTTAGACATGTGTCAAAGAGAGGTGCTAGCTACTTCTTAACCTTTACTGATGATTTCAGCCGTTATGGTTATGTTTATTTACTTAAGCATAAACATGAGGTGTTTGAAACATTTAAGGTTTTCAAAGCTGAAGTAGAACCGCAATTGGGAAAGAAGATTAAAGCTCTTCGATCCGATAGAGGAGGCGAGTATCTAAGCCAAGAGTTTAAAGATTACTTAGCTAAGAATGGAATTGTCCAGATCTCACTTCTCCATATACTCCACAACAAAATGGTGTATCTGAGAGAAGAAATCTTACATTGTTGGACATGATACGATCTATGTTTAATCTTACTACTCTACCTTTATCCTTTTGGATTTATGCTTTAGAATCACTGTCGCATTCTAAATATGGTTCCCACAAAGAAGGTTGATAAGACACCATATGAAATATGGCATGGTAAAGCTCGTGAACTCGCCTTATTTAAAGGTCCGGGGTTGCGAGGAGTATGTTAGACGCGACTCGCAGATAAACTCCAACAAAGATCTGTAAAGTGTATCTTCGTAGGATACCCTAAGGAAACTATGGGTTACTACTTCTACTATCCAACTGAAAATAAAGTAATTGTTGCTAGGTATGGAGATTTTCTTGAAAGTGATCTCGTATCTCAAGAATTCAGTGGGAGAGTTTATGATATGGAAGATGGTCATGAAGATGCATTATCTTCTGAAAATACTAACGCGTATTTCCAAAGAGAACCCGATAGTCCGGGTCCTCCACCGAAGTTGAAGTGATTCCCGCTCGTAGATCCATAAGGTCTACGCGCGGCACCTGAACGTCTATGTCTTAACGTAGAGGTTGAGGAAACTATGCTAGGAGATCTTGGAGAGCCTAGTAGTTATAAAGCTGCCATGGCAAGTCCTGATAAGGACAAATGGCAAGTTGCAATGAATGGGGAAATACAATCCATGAGAGAAAATAAAGTATGGGAAGAGGTTGACTTACCTCCAAACGCCACAGTGGTTGGAAGTAAGTGGCTCTATAAAATTAAGACTGACATGGATGGCAATATACACGTCTATAAAGCTCGTCTAGTTGCGCAAGGTTTTACTCAAACTTATGGCATAGATTACGAGGAGACCTTTTCTCCTGTAGCGAACATTAGAGCTATTAGAATTCTCATAGCTATAGCAAATAAGTACTATGACTATGAGATATGGCAGATGGATGTCAATACCGCCTTCTTGAATGGTCGCTTAGATGAAGACATCTATATGAAGCAACATGAGGGGTTCGTGAATCCATAATTTCCAAACCGTGTATGCAAACTTCAAAGGTCCATTTATGGATTGAAGTAAGCATCAAGGCAATGGAATAAGAGATTTGATGAAGAAATCAAAAGGTATGGATTTATTCAAAATCTTGATGAGCCATGTGTATATCACAAAGTTAGTGGGAGTGATGTAATTTTCCTTATCCTTTATGTCGATGACATATTAATTATGGGAAAAGACATTCCAAGTTTGAAAAATGTTAAGGCATATCTTGGGAAGTGTTTTTCCATGAAGGATTTAGGAGAAGCCGCATACATTCTCGGGAATCAAGATCTACGAGATAGGTCAAAGCGGTTAATTGGTTTAATTCAAAGCGCTTACATTGATAAAATATTAAAGAGATTCAATATGCAAAATTCCAAGAAAGGATATTTGCCGATGGAAGTAAAGCATGGCTTATGTAGCGATATGTGTGCTTCAAAACCTGCTGAGGTGGCACGATGCGTAAAGTTCCTTATGCTTCGCAATAGGATCTATTATGTATGCGCGTGAGATGCACAAGGCCGATGTGGCGCTCGCCGTAACATGACCAATCGATATCAACGTAATCCGGTGAACTTCACTGATCGGCTGTTAAGCATATTCTAAAGTATCTTAGGAATACGAGAGATATGTTTTTAGTGTATGGTGGAAATCCGCACACATAGCTTGGTGTTAAGTGTTACTGTGATGCGCCCCGGCAAGTGTGATAAAGATGATTCAAGTCCTGAGACGGTTATGTCTTTGTCATCAATGGAGGAGCAGTTGACTGGAAAAGCAAGAAGCAGAGTACTATTGCGATGTCCGGGACAGAAGTGAATACATAGCCGCTTCGAAGCTGCAATGGAGGTCGATTCGATTAGGAAATTCATTTCATGGCTTGGTGTTATGCCTTCAATTGAATCGCCTATTGATATGTATTGTGACAATTTCCGCAATTATATTTGCCAATGAACCCGAGTTATGAAGGGCACCAGACATTTTCTACGAAAGTATCACTATGTTCGGGAACAAGTCCGTGAAGGTGAAATTAATCTATTGAAAGTTCACACAGATGATAACTTAGCCGATCCTTTCACTAAGGCTTTGGCTAAAGACAAGCTTATTGGACTTGCCAATGGAATTGACTCGCTTTAGCTAATAGTTTCATGCATAATTGTGATTAGTATTTGGATAAATGATATTGTAAAACATTTATTATTTTGATGAAATAAAGTTTGGATTATGTTTATTTTCATTTATAATATTGTTGTCCTATATTTGCATGTTTAATCCGTGAGTAACTAAGTTATTCTAAATGTTCGTTGTCAATTAATGATATGGGAGTATCATTAAACTAAGACAAATATGAGATGTGGTAGAATATACTTGAAAGTATATTGATGAGAATGCATACCAATTTCCGATGATATTCAATGAATTGAATATAGGACTTATCCCAACTACATAATTTACTTTGTGGATATTGTTATAAGTAAATTATGAATAGTTATCCTCTGACTTGAGATACCAGATAAGTGTCATGAATGTAGTGCATTTCTGTGGAGCAACTTAATGCTATAATGAATCGGTAGTCATAAGGGTCGTTTTCAGAAATGTTACAAAGTTTGTGGGTTAGTCTCGTAGTCAAGAAAGAATTTGTTCCTTCAAATTTATTTGGAGTTTAATATTGCTGGGCCCCTCGTAGGGTTGACAAGATGTTTGTGTGGCCGCACCCAAAATCTCCCCTAAATATGTTTAGAAGATTTGGTAATCTTGGTCAATCACTTACAACGAGAAACAAAATAGTTTTATAAAGAATGACTTAATTCCATATCTTTATTTAACGTGGTATTAGAAACAAAAGGATAATAATAATGAGAAATCATTAAAAGGTTTTCTAGGAGCCTTACTCGAGTTGTACTAGAGGCATTGAAGTGTTGCTAGACGCTAACCGATGTGATCACTCTATTAAGATATATACAAGTGGGAGCTGTTGGTTTTATGGATATAAATTAGTAGACGTACGGGATTGCACACTTTACGTATGAGAATTAAAGTTAATAATTAAATATAAATGTTGTATTTATTTATTAATTAAACGAAATAACTAACAGACGTTAAGTAATTAGTTGTAATGGACTAACGGTCGTTAAATGTAATTGGAAAGGACTAGATTGCAAATATTGGGAAGGTTCCGGAAATCCTTGTGGGATAACACCACCGATCGGCCAAGGATCCCCAACCCAACCCAACTACAACTCAAACTTGTTCACCAAGTTTAGTTTAGTATATATATATATACAAGGCTAGGGGTCTTGTGTTTTGCATCTCTTGTACTCATAAGCTAAACCTAAAATTGTTTGTGTGTTTTCTTTGCTCAAAACCGGTCGACATAATCCCAAGGGTGTCGATCCCTTACTTTTTCCAACTCAAATTATTTGGTTTGATTAAAACTAGCATTGCTTTAATTTGGTATAGTACGTGTGCACAAAAAGTGGTACTAACACAATATTGTTAGTATTCTTGGATTGAATTACAAAACGGTAAGGGGTAATTCACATAATCCTAATTAAATCAAATTAGGGTTCTTCCTAATTGCTAGTTTGTGGATTTGATTCTTGTTCGGCTAGAATCAAGTAAGGTATTCATATTCTTGTTTATGTTAATTAATTATTCGTTAATAAATCCTATACGCTTCCGCATGTATATTTTGATGTTTTGTGATATTTATTGATTGTCATGTTATATAATTTCAACATAATAGCGGTTTAGATAGTTGTCAAATCTTGTATAAGATATATTGACATAATTTTTCAAAGATCAACATTGACCACTACTACAAAAAAGCACATAAACACTCCCCTATAGAAACCGGTTATATAATAACCAGTCCCTATTGTAAAAAATAAAGTGTAAAGAACTGGTTGGCATTAAATAACCGGTCTCTATTATATAAAATAAATAAAAAACCGGTTCTCAAAAAATAACCAGTCCTTATAACATGCCTATAGACACCGGTTTTTATAAAAAAAAAACCGGTTTTTTTGTATTTCACTTATAGACACCGGTTGGTTATGAAAAAACCGGTCTTACTGAATTTTGTATTTTGAATTTGCATCCAACGGATGCACTCCATGATTTTCGAAATACAAGTATAATTTAATCTATAAAAACCCTAGATCATCATTAATGCTTAAAAAAAACCCTTAAACACATCATAAATGCTTCCAAAAAAAGCTAAAGAAATTCAAGATTTTATAGTATTCATCTTTATTTTAAGGTAATCATACATCACTAATAGGCATTATCTTTTATTTTCTTGATCAAAAGTATATATTTTTATTATATAGGAATATATGTGTACTTTTTTGTCACATATTTGAAAGTGTTTGAATGATTGCTTTATTAATTTATGTTCTTTTTATAATACCTATATTCAGGCACATTAAGGATTTTGCTTTGTATCAATCATACAAAAGACAATGTTAGCTAAAGCCGTATTCATCCATTGAAATAAGGTATTTCGTTAAAACCTTTGAGTTAATTGTGCTTTTATATCCATCACATGCATTGGTGCCATGAGACTCAATTTGTCTATAATTTACATGTATGTTATATCTCACAACCATCTAACATATGATGATTAATTACTTTGTGCACTAGAAATTATGCTGCAACTGTTAACCCGATAACACCCCTACCACCAATGTTAAAGTCAAACAAACAAGTATACACTGTCAGGTAAACAACGAAGCGTAGTTATAAGAAAAAGAGCATTGCATTAATGGCTTTTTCTTTTTTGAAAGGCAAGATATTATTACGAGATCCCGAAAGGGAGAAAAAGAGAAAAATTACAAAACATGGCACCCCACCTCAATTAATTAAGATAAAAGAGGATAGGACCCAACAAAGAAACATAACATAAACTAAGCATTACATATTTGAAACTAAAACTAGAACCTATCTCTTTGACTAAAACTAAACTGACTCATGAAACTTATAAAATAAAGATCCAATAGAGCAAACCCACGAGTAGAAAATTAACCCATATATGTTAGACACCAAAGACTAGAATATGTCCCACTTGTACTTGTAAGATAGTACCACTGTGAGCAACTTATGACCTTGTGTTCAAAATAACAAAACTTTCACAGACCAAACATACCCAAAAATGGAATCTGACCCACAATACCAACAAGCTTGCTGCAATATTTGAGCCCCTTGATACGCCAAATCTTATGCCTCAAACCTGAAATTTCTGATACTTACTGCCCCATCAGAGCATTTCTAGATAAATCCCACATATTGCAGACAACCAAAACTGTAAATCAGCTTGTCACTTAAATATAAATACCCTTTGATGCTGATCCAAACAGCAACCCTAGAACCTTTTACTGCAAAACACACCTTGATGCAGCACCAAACAGCAGACTGAGAAATTACAGCCAAACGCACTTCTTGCAGAGCACAATTATCAGCTGAGACTTTATCCATTTATAAGCCTGGTCATTCGATCCAACAAAGCCAAGGAAAACTGAGAAATATTTCAATTGCATGTCTTATGGCGTTTTCTAATAAACAAGTAGTGGCGAGTGTGGTAGCATCTACACAATAAAGTTGTGCTCGCAAGATAAAACACACATATCACTTTGCTAATGCGCATCTATATATTTGTTATCCGTATAAGAAATAAAAAAGATAAACACTTCAATCTTTCATTTATGTCTGGTTTAACCTGAAAGTTATTTTATGGACATACACTATATAATCTTTATTTTAGTCATTAATGAATATAAATCAATAAAAAGGATCCCATGCTTTCTACATAAACTTAAATCCCATACTTTTCATGATAAAGAATTCAGTCTGTAACCTATACTAAGCAAAGAATGCAGAATGTGACCTATAGTAAGCAAAAACATGAAAATAGCGCATCCATGACACATAAACTTAAATCACAAACATTTCACGATTACCCACACACCATAGCAACACGCGCAAGCTAAAAATCCAACATATCTATGTGTCAAGTACATTGTGGATCACTGATATATGAATTAAACTACACCTGGGCAAAGAATGGAACATGTACTATTATAAGAGCATTAACAACTAACAATCAAAATAACAAAACAATGACCCGAATTATGGTATTAGTGAAAACCCAAAGTCAAAGACTAATACGCAAAGTCTTCCCAGAACAAACATCCTTAAAAAAAGTAGAAATGCTTGAATAGAAACAGTGAAAACTTACCCTGTTAAAAGCAGGCTAATAATCAGGTGGAGCTCCACCTTTCTCGCCACCAAAATCACCAAAATTACAAAGATCCACAAAGGAGGAATGAGCATCTTTAGGCAGGTATGCACGAGATGTTCCGGAATCAATTATGGTTCCTCCTCGGTTATCCAATAAGGCAAATGTTGCTGGGTCAATGGACAATGGATGACCCTTTACGGAAATGCTCTCCAATTTAACATGATCACGTGATCTGAAAAATGGGCATACACAAAAAAATTGTTAGTCTACCTTAAAATTGAGATATGTAAGAACTTTGTCATGAATAAGGGTGAGTTTTTTAAACTGCATTTGCATCAAGAATCTAGCAAGTAGCTAGCATAAGAAATTACAATATATGGAGAGGGTATTATGTGGGTTAGAGAGAACAACTCGATCATATTACAAAGTTCTTTTCTACATATACTTGAGATCTAATAGAAAGAGTGAAGTTTTACATCATTTAGGATCACATCATATTGCTTCGCTTGTTCTTGAGAGCTACCTCATTTTTATTCGGTCGAGAGTAATTTAATATGGTTTTTTAAGGATTCAATGCGAATGAGACTTTATGAGTTATCCTAAAGAAAACTTACTGTGATTGAACAAGTGGAGTATAAATTACATTTGGCTCCAGTATGTGACCTATGAGCAAACTACCTCCACCATAAATGCTTCCACTGAAACAATGCATAAATTCATTCAAAGTAACTCCTTGTGAAGAAAGCTGTGATATAATGGAATATCCTTGTTGACCAAATCCAAATACACTGTCAAGTACTATCACAGATTTATCCCATATTGGACTGATGTATGTGCTACAACTGTTGCATAAATCAGTAAGCCACTGAATCAACAACTATCTATCACGATAAAAACTGTTAATAGGTGCAAAAAATAACTCACCCGAATATAACATTGGCTGATGTTTTTGTTAATCGTGAACCAACACCAACTGTGGTTACTTGAATCATATCAGAAATTTAATAACAACTAGATTTGACACTACCATTTACATCTCGAAATGTGTAACCGCAATGATTAGTGGAACAGTTAGTATCAGAAGATTGGGCTGGTTGAGAACATGGTCCTTTAGAACACGAGATTATGCGACTCGTTGATGATCTTGAAGGGCTATACAAATTAGCATTCGTATTCTGTAAAAGCATAAAATTAACAAAAAAAATACGTAAATCACTAATTTAGAAATTCATGCCTATTTTAATTACAAATGAGTGCTTGTTGATCCAATAAGCTTACACTGGATTTATAGCAATCATTGCATGGCCTGCAATCACCCACAAGGCATCCGTACCAGTATCTATCTTCACATAATAGTTTTTGGAAGGAGTTCCCAACTGAATCTTTGCATAATAGAGCCTGCAAGATAGCCATTCATTATTCTCAGATTATTTATTCGGTTGTAAAGTCTTTTTGCTTGTTGCCATCTCTATATTCCCCAACAAAGATCAACCATTTATTCAATTTTGAGGACATTAACAATACTAAATCATATAGTCAATGGGTGAAACATTGGTATTGCAGGTTTTACCCAACTTTCCATGAAAAATGGCCCTAAGGATCATTATTCAGACTTAGTATCCACAATGAATGTTGGTTCACTAAATGGAGTACGTACCAATCATAAAGGCAAAAAGGCAAAATAATCATATATGGAATCCTTCGATGGTTAAACAATATAGTCATCGATCTTCGTCAAGCTTTGTTTTATGTCTAATACATTATGGTCTACTCCGACACAAACAAGAGATAAATATATTAAATACGAGGAACTTAAAGAAGCATACTTACCCACCAACTTCTTCGTAACCACCGAAGACGGAGAACTCAACAACTTGCGGTTGTTGCTCCTTTAAAACCCTTTCCATCCTCCGACTATCCTTTTTAATTACTTCATTCACATCGCGTGAATCTTCCACTCTCTCAAGTTTGAGATTTGTTATTGGAAGCCTCGCAACAAAAGTAGCACCTTCTTTATCATAGCAGATTGGAAAAGTCACCATTATCTCAGGACGGTTAGTCAGATCCTGCTCAACCTAAAAGGTGGCACACATTATATTATATACACACATACAGTATTTCAAGCAACGAAAGCATGGCAATTTACAGTAATTGAGTATGCATCGATAATAACAATTCACCAATAGTATTTACATTTAGCAGCCACTAACTAACATCCAATACGCATCAAAGAATAGTGTAAACTATTAACATTCAGTTATCCTGAATTAGAGAAAAATCAACAAACTGCCTCAACATATTAACCAATCACAGAGTGATGATGAGCATCATAAACAACTATAATTTATTTTGTTTATCAACCAAAACTCAACAGTTGAACCTAATCTAAGAAACATATTATAGAATACCAACAACAAAGCTAAATATTACACAATTATTAACCATACTAGACTGATATAACACATATTTTGGAAGTTAAAATTCTAAATTTTGATGTAAACATTCAATAATGTTACCTTTGGAAAGTGCGAGTATATTCAGGAAAAGGAGGAAGGCCGAGGGTTGTGAATTGGAGAGTTTTGAATAGAACAAATTCATTAGGAACACCAGGAGAGAAAGTAACACTATAGGAGGTTATTCAAAATTTTCATTTGAATGTTAGAATGGGAAATGGCGCTTCAATTTTAGGATGGGGAGTTTTTGGCGGGTTATATACTTGCTATGTAATTTATACAGACATGTTGTTTTTAAAGTTTAAACAATTTCAAAGGCAACAAATTTGTTGTTTTCATTAGGCTTATTTTGTTAACCCCAATTCAGCCATTTCGGCTCGGTTTATTCGGGTCAATTCAGGTCAACCCGTCTAATTCGTGTCTTAAATAAGGTCGGGTTAAGGTATTTGCCTCAACTCGAATTGACTCAAACCCGACTGGGTCAACCTAACTAACATCCCTAGTAGAGACATGTAATAAAATACCTAAATTAATTTAATAGACGTTACTTTTTGTTGATCATACCTTTGATTGAATCAATGTCATCGACTAGGCACAATTTATAACACTTATAACCGTATCTATGCAAAACTAATCTTAGAATATAACTTTTTTTTCTTTATATATTTCAGATGGATCGTTGTACATGGATGCACAAGATAGGACGCTTTTACCCTCAATACATGAAAGGAGTGTTTGAATTTATTAAATGCGCTGAGGATCATCGAGAAAAGACAGGAGAAACAAAAATATCTTGTCCTTGTAAAGAGTGTAGAAATAACGTGTCCAATGCCGATCCTAAGATTATTAGACGCCATCTCATACATAAAGGGTTTGACAAAGAGTATACTTCTTGGACTTTTCACGGTGAATCACAAGTTGAGAGTCACACATTTGTTTCAGCATTGATCAATGATGAGAATGATAATTCTGATGATGACCATCATGTCAATATAGATGAGATGTTACGTGATGTGGAACGTGATGTTGCTGAAAAGGATGTTAAAAAATTACAAAGAATTGTTTGTCGATGCAGAAAAACCATTGTATAGCGGATGTAAGAAGTTCGCCATACTTTCTTTAGTGGTGAAACTGTTGGACATAAAAGCGAAAAATGGTTGGAGCGATAAAAGCTTCACCACCCTATTAAAGTTGTTACACAAGCGTTCCCTCAAGATAATGAGTTACCTGTTTCAACGTATCGTTTAAAACTAACGGTCCCATGGATTGGAAGTGGAACGAATACATGCATGTCCAAACGATTGTATATTGTACGTAAAAGGGTACAAAGACCTACACGAATGTCCTATATGTAATGAATCGAGGTATAAGGAAAAGAATTTAACGGAACTAAATAGCGATGTGACAAAGAATGCCCCCCCCCTGCTAAATTGTTGTGGTATCTTCCCATCATACCTAGATTGAGAAAGTTATATTCAAACCCCAAGGATGCCAAATTGTTGCGTTGGCATGCATAAGAGCGCAAAAAAAGATGGAAAATGAGACATGTGTGATTCTCTTCAATGAAAAATATTGATAAAAAGTTTGATAAATTTGGATCTGAGATTAGAAATATACGGTTTGGACTCAGTTCAGATGGAATTAACCCGTTTAGAAGCCTAAGTACTCGTCATAGCACTTGGCCGGTTCTTCTATGCATATATAATCTCCCACCTTGGTTGTGCATGAAACGGAAATACATCATAATGTCATTATTAATTCAAGGTCCGAAACAACCTGGGAAAGATATTGATGTGTATTTGGATCCATTAATAGACGACATGAAAAAATTGTGGGATTCGGGCGTTGAAGTTTATGATGCGTACTAGAAAGAGAGTTTCACATTGTTTGCCATGATTTATTGTACTATAAGTGATTTTCCAAAGATACGGTAACTTGTCGTTATGGTACGAAAAGGGGAGAAGGCATGTCCGCTTGTGAAAAGGACACTCACTCTCAATGGTTGACTAATTGTAGGAAAACAATATATATGGGACATCGAAGATTGCTTGAAGAAGATCACCCGCACTACAAAAAAAGAATTTGTTTGACGGTACTAAAGAGCGTAGAGTGATGGCGTAACCATTGGACGGACACGATTTACTTTCCCAAATTGTGGATTTAAATATTGTTTTTGGAAAAAAAGTTAAGGCACCTCAAAAAAATTTGGAAAAAAGTCAATATTTTGGGATTTGAAGTACTGGAAACATTTGCAAGTCCGACATTGTCTTGATGTTATGCATATCGATAAAAATGTTTGTGAAAGTTTGTTAGGCTTATTATTAAACATTCCAGGAAAAACTAAAGACGGAATTAATGCTCGAAAAGACATGGTCGAAATGGGAATTAGAGACGAGCTCGCACCACAAGAGACCTAATAGTAAGAAAATGTATTTGCTGGCGGCTTGTTATACCATGTCGAAGGCGGAGAAAACCATATTTTGTGAATTATTACATGGTGTTAAGGTCTCATCCGCTATTCTGCTAACATTAAGAAGTTGGTTTCGATGAAAGACTTGAAGTTGCTTGGTATGAAGTCCCATGATTGTCATATTATAATGACGCAGATGATTCCAGTCGCTATTCGCATGAGTAATGCCACCTCGAAAGTACGACACACGGTCACAAAGCTTTGTCTCTTTTTTAACATGATTCATTCCAAAGTTATTGATCCAGAAAAGTTGGATGAATGGCAGAGTGATATTATTCTTACTCTCTGTGAACTCGAGATGTACTTTCCACCTTCCTTTTTTGATTTCATGGTTCACCTCGTATCTCATATTGTTGGAGAAATAAAGGCTTGCGGTCCTGTATTCTTGCGATACATGTATCCATTCGAGAGGTATATGGGTTTCTTAAAAGGGTATGTAAGGAACCGATCTCGCCGTAAGGTAGTATTATTAAGGGTATGCTTCCGAAGAAGTAGTTCAGTTCTGTACAAATTATATGGAAGGTCTCACAAATATTGGCATTTCGCGATCTCGACACGCGGGTAGACTTGATGGGAAAGGGACAATTGGGCGCAAAGATGTCACACCGAACAATAGTGATTTAGAGCAAGCGCATTTTACCTTATTGCAAAATATGACATGTGTTGACCCATACATACACGAGCACATGTCATATTTAAAACAAAATAACAAGCCATCGAGGTCACTTTGGTTGGAAGCCGAGTATACAAGAACATTTTCACAGTGGTTTGCGATAAAGTTAGGCGATATTTCCAAATCTTGATCCGAATTGGCACAATTGCATTCCGACCACGTCGTGTTTTTCAATATCAAGGCTACGACATTAACGGATACACGTTCTACACCAAACAACAAGATGATAAAAGTACAATGCAAAATAGTGGAGTGACAGTTGTAGCAACAATGACAGATTCATCGAAGATGACAAGCTCAAAAATTCGTATTATGGTGTCATTGAAGAAATATGGGAATTGGATTACAATTTGTTTGTTATACCCCTATTCAAGTGTAAATGGGTCAATGACAGAGGAGGTGTTAAAGTTGATAGGGATGGTTTCACGTGTGTCAATCTTTCCACAAACAGCTACATATCTGACCCATTCATTCTAGCAAACCAAGCCACCCAAGTATTTTTTGTCGAGGACTTAAAAGACAAGAGATGTCACATTGTCATGCATGGTAAATGATTCGTTGAGGTTCAAGGGTGTGTGTGTGTATGGATAAAACCACAATATCGATATCAAAAATAACCACAAGAAATGATCTAAAATCCCTTTAGGAAAAAGGATAATGAATCAAAACCCGTGAGTGATAGTGATACGGATTAGGAAATCCGAGTCGTTTCCCAACGAGGTGTGAATGGGCAACGTCGTTATCGGTTTGTTATTAAAATGCTCGATGTTTTGGATTTGTGATTATGATTTAAACTACGGAAAATGGGAAATCAAATAAGGGAAATTAATCTACGGGGAATCCTAAGTTACGCGAATTAAACTAAAACGTATTAAAAGAAACGTAAATAAAATGCAACTACGTCTATTCTAAGTCCTAAAAATAATCTAAAATTACTTTTTAACTAAAAATGATATTTGAAAATTAACTAAGAATTAAAACTAATTTTTATGAATTTTCTGGAATTTATTTGAATTAAAACTAATTTTAAACTAATTAAAAATACTAAAAATTATGAAAACAAAAGTGAAAATTATAAAACTATTTTATAAAAATCAAAAATAACTCAAAAGACTTTTCAAAACTATTTTTGTATTTTTCAGAATATTTTTCTATTTTCTATGAATTAAAATCTATTAAAAACTAATTTAAATGCTAAAAATTACAATTTAAGCTAGGAAAAATCTAGAAAAATTATTTTTTTGCTTTTTGTATTTATCTTAATCTGTGAAAATTGAAAAATTATTTTTTGGAACTTTTTCTGATTTATTTGTAATAAAAGCTAATTAAAATGCTTTAAAAACAGTTTTAAATCAAGAAAAATAGCAAACTAAGTCTAAAAATTATGAAAAATTCAGGAAAAGTTTAAAATAATATTCTGAATCTATGAAAAATATAAAATACTAGGCTTATGTGTGAGAAATGAGAGCTGATGTGTAACTGACTTCCAAATAAGCACTAAGAATAAGCTAATAAGCACCATACACTACCAAACTGTTTCTGAGGCTATATTATACTAAAGCTAACTAATATCAACTAATTCCAGTTAATTCTAACACCTAATGCACTAGTTTCAATGATTTGAATAGATTAGCTTATGAGTTTAAATCAACCAAACACCCCTCTTTTGTAGCCTAAGCATAAGCCTATCCAATAAGCCAAATGGAAATCCAGATTATGGAACCTCAAGACCATCAACCAAAGAGTATGTGAACTAATTTTTAGCCAATTACCAATGAGGATGAGCAAGTTATGTTGACTGTAAAGTCCCTGTACACACTCAGTTAAGACTGAGAGTGTGCACAGGGCATTAGGAGCCTAAAAGCCAGGCTTATTAAGAGCTTAAGTTGATTTTCAAAAATTCCTCAAAAATCACTTTTGACTTCTCAACCAGTTGAAATTTAATATCCCAAAGTTACAAAAACTTTGAACCAGAAATGAATCCTCTAAAAATCCACAAAGATTTGTGAAAACTGAGTTTTAACCACTTTTGACTTTTGAAAATTTTTGCAAAGTTTGACTAAAATGAGATTTGAATCTAAATAATGAACTGATTATGATGACTTATGATGAAATAAAAGTATTAACCTACTCCTATGAATTCTAAACACAAATCAAGCTAATGATTTCTAAAAATTTTAACAGCTAAGTAAATGGACAGATTCAAAGTGAAATTTGACTAAATGAGTTTATGAAGTCAATTTAACTACTAATATGAACCTAACTGACCTAGTGAAGATTGATACATCAATACTTAATCAGCTACTAACCCTTTAACACAATTTAACTACTTATGCCAAACACATCTTTATGAAAACTGTTTTGCAATTTACTCTATCTAAATGATTAACAGCCTATACTAGCAATTAAACATTCAACAATAACATCTAATATCAGCTAAATTACCAGATCTAAACAGCAGAAATAAGCACAAGTAGATTATGCAATAATCTTCTTTAGAATATACTTACATGAGGTCCTAGCCACAATGGCTTGCTCATGAGACCAATAGAACAGTAACCTAACCCCAATATCAACTCATTTCAACCCAATCCAAGCTAGATCAGCAGTACAGAACCATAGAACCAATGAAACTGTTATGTTGACTTTTGTTGACCAATTGAGAAATTTGATTTTGAAACAAAAATAAGCTCACAAAAAGCTATCACAAGCTTATATGAACCTATTGAAACAGTAGCTAAGCTTGAATCAATCCACAAAATAGATTGATATGTTTTTTTTTTAATGATTTTATCTGATTTTTTGTATTTTGAGTAAAGTGAAGAAATTAGCTAAAAACAGATTTATACTAATGAAATAAGCATTTAAACAAGGATAATAAGCAGATTTAAAAGCATAAACAATTGAACAATTACTTGAGAATTAAAAACTGAATTTTATTAATCTAAGAATTTGAGTACAAAGAGTAAATTACAAAGGCTTATCAAAACTTAAAACATTAAAATGAAAATACAACTAACTATGCTACTGAAGAATTAAAGAAGAAGAGATATCCCAAATGTGAACGAATGAGGGGTCTTAAATAGGTGAGCTTGAGGTCTTGAGGCTCTTGGAAGGATCTAGAAAGATGAAATATGTGCTTCTTTGATTGCTTGTCATCCATTGGATCATCATACACCTCATCCCATTAATTTCAACCATTAGATCATGAATACCACGTCTCTTGCACCAATCAGAAGCCAGGAAAGGGAATGTTGCACGCGGATTGATGACCTGGACATCCCCATGTGTCAGGGGTGTCAGAGAAAGTACAAGACTACCCTTAATTGCTGTAATTTTGACCAATTGACCTTGAGGGTAATTTAGGGTTCATGCGTTTCCAGGATTGGGGTAAAATTGGCGCGGGGTTATTTTTTATATTAATTTGAGTAGTTTGACCGGGTTTGGGTTGGGTTGACCGGGGTAAGGGTTGGGTCGTGTGGATATATTGGATACCGGATATACTAGTGGACCGGGTCTGGATTTGATGGGTTTGGGCTTTTGGATTTGTATTGGTTTCTTTGGGCCAAGGGTTTATAGCTTGGACTTAGGATTAACTTTGTGATCCATTAGGCATTTTAGGGACCAAACATGTATAAACTGAAACTCCAGGGACCAAAGCTGTAAATCTGAAATTGTCTTCCAAGGGCTGAACTTGTCATTCTTCAATAAACCAGGGACTGAATTTGCAACTTTTGAAACTTGAGGGTATTTTCTGTCATTTGCTGAAAGTTCAGGGACCATTTCTGACATTTCTTCAGACTTTGATCAAATTTTCACAAATCATCCTCAGAGATTAGAAATCTTCATAAATGCAAAATTCTGACCTTCCGGCTCAGCTTAAGCTCTCTTAATCTCTCGTGCTCGGATTTACGTCTGATTTGGCTTCTTTTTGTGTGTTTTTACATATCCGTACCTGCACAAGCAAAAACTCAAGAAACATGCAAATGTTAGCAATAAACGGCTCTTTCTTGGTTATTTTGGGTCAGATTTGATAATGAAAAGGTATGTGTTTAAGCACATATCAAAATACCCCAGACGAGACCATTGTCGTGTCCCCACGCAATGCAATCAACTCACGCTTCTAAAACCAAGGATTTCAATCTCTTTCTACTAAACCTATGAAGAAGTAGCAAAGATTTCTCAAAAGAGATTAAGAAAACCTTAATTCTAAAAACGCCCCGTTTACCTTTTAATTCACATATAGATATTACGATTAAGCACATTCCGGTTATGAGTGACGGTTTGTTGAACTTTCATGTCGATCAATAACTCCAACATTTTTCAATCAACATTTTAGAATCATGGAGTAAGAAACACAACACAGCGTGAAGTGACCATACAGATAGAATACATCGTCCCTGATTTTTCACAAGTCCCCAAACTAAGCGTAAAATCGAAATCATTGCTACATATGATTCGAGATGCTAACACTACCCATGGAAGTTACTTGTGTAATTACCTTTTGCTCCCATTTTCCTATTTTCCTCTAGATTTTTTTATTTTTGTGAGACATGAATTTCTTCATAATTCTCGTTTTGATAACTTTTATTCTGATAAAGATATAAAGCTAAGTCGCTAATTAGTTATCCACCTTCCCTCGAAAACCATTGCACACAAGAATGAGGTCCACATCAAGGTCCTGATTTAACATGATTTAGAGATATCTCCCGGATTCAAAGTTTGGCTTAACACTTATTTCAGCACATTTGCATTTTTGCAATTCAGGCCCTTGGTCTTTTCAACCACTAATTCAACGGGATTACCGTTTTATCAGGAGTCTTATTATGACTTTGGATTTTCCTCTGCCTTTTTAGAAGTCTATGACAACTTTTATGGCTTTGGATTTTTCAACTTTAATACATTTGTGCTTTATTTCATGTTAATTTTTGTGCCAAACTCCGAATCCTACGGCTTTTAAAACAATAGAAACAATAGCAAGAAACTATCGTGAATCAGTTGTCTATTACACCGCAACACTGACATTACCTCGATGTGTACCCAACTCTCATGGGCAAAGATTCTCTAAAGAAGACAAAGAACTAACTATCGCCAAAAACTCAACATCTCTAATTATTATTAGCAAATATGGGGTGAAACAATTTTGTGGGAACAAAAAGCCATAAGTACCTTCGATGGGCTCTAAAGAGAACCAACTACTCCACGCTTAGCATCTAAACTCATAAGTAACTCTATCATTTCTCGATCTCCGCAAATTTAAAATCCCAAATAATGAGATCCGCGGATGCTTAGCCGATAATTTTTTAGATTACCTATGGTTAAGGGAACAAGCTAGGGCTCAACACGCCCGGTCAAGTCAGAATTCAATTCCTACTCTCACCAAAGCGAAAGTCAACAAGGTGTCAAAACATATATTAGCTTAGCAAATGCTTCGTCTAATGAAATCAAGTTATGCATATTTAAAATAGCTCAGGGAAACTTGCAAATTCTTGGCCTTGTGAGCTAGAATTCGCTTTTTATAGCTTCTTATCTAAGAGACTAGCAAACTTTTCAATCAAAAAGACTTAACAAAAGCTTCAAAAATTTTAAAATTTTTCACATTTTTGCACAATTTTTTATTTTCTAAGGAAAAACGGGGTTGCGAGAGTACACGACAAAAAGTAAGCAAGTGCGGTCAAATCAAATCGAAGATTACCCTACCCCAGACTAGAACGAAACATTGTCCTCAATGTTTAAAAGCAAGGGTATCAACGAAAATCTAAAAGCCGTTTATTAAGTATGCTAAAAGATAAACGTTAGTCGATAAGATTTCGGATATCGGATTTCCATCAGCAATGATCATGAAACTCGAGTAGAGAAAATGACAAACTTCGAGCACGAGAGTCTTCATATCGGGAAAATCCTACACAACATCACAAACAACCAAACACGAGAAATCGAAGAGGCTAACCCCTTCACGTCACTTATTAGAAAATAGAAAGAAGATAGAAGGATAAGCATGGGGTGCCTCCCACGAAGCGCTACTGTTTTTGGTTACCGAGTCGCTAGCTTGACTCGATCCCCGAATTCAGTTGTCCTTAGGGAAAGTCTGGAGATCCGGGACAACCATAGATGGGATGTCCCCTCCAAAATAATGTTTCACACGATGGCCATTCACCTTGAAATTAGGGCCATCGTGTTGAGAAAGCTCTACCGTTCCATAAGGGAAAACCTGAGCAACGGTGAATGGTCCGGACCAACGGGTTTTGAGTTTGCCCGAGAATATCTTCAAGCGAGAGTTAAAGAGGAGAACTTGATCACCAACGTTGAAAACGCGGTTTTTGATTTTAGAATCATGAATCCTCTTAGTCTTCTCTTTGAAAATCAAAGAATTCTCGTAAGCCTGATCCCTAAGCTCATTTAATTCATTCAATTGAACTTTCCGGTGATCACCCGCGGTCTTAAGATCAAAGTTAGCATGTTTCAAGGCCCAGAATGCCTTATGCTCGAGCTCTATGGGCAAGTGGCAAGCTTTTCCATACACCAACTTAAATGGGGTGCACCCGATGGGTGTCTTATATGCGGTGCGGAAAGCCCATAATGCATCATCTAACTTATCGGCCCATGAAGCTCGATTTTCTCCTACGGTCCTTTCTAAAATTCTTTTCAAACCACGATTGGAAACCTCAACTTGTCCGCTCGTTTGCGGGTGATACGCGGTAGAAAGACGATGGGTAACTCCATATTTAGCCATAACTTTAGCAAATTGTTCATTACAAAAATGGGTACCGCGATCACTGATAATAGCACGAGGTGCTCCGAATCGGGAAAACAAATTCTTCAAAAACTTAACAACCACTCGGGCGTCATTGGTGGGGAGCGCCTTCGCTTCAACCCATTTAGACAAGTAGTCGACGGCCACGAGGATATACTTATTACCCTTAGATGATGGAAATGGCCCCATAAAATCGATGCCCCACACGTAAAAAATCTCGCAAACTTGAATAGCATTTTGAGGCATTTCATCCTTTTGCGAAATTTTTCCTTGACGTTGGCATGAGTCACATGACTTAACCAAATCATGGGCGTCTCGATATATGGTAGGCCAATAGAATCCGGAATCAAAAACCTTCTTAGCGGTGTAGCTTGCACCATGATGGCCACCAGTGGGTCCGTTATGGCAAGCATTAAGAATATCAAGGGCCTCTTGGCCATGAACACATCGTCGGATTACTTGATCCGCACAAATCTTAAACAAGTAGGGATCGTCCCAGAAATAATGCTTAACATCTTTGAAAAACTTTTTCTTTTGTTGGGACGACATCCCTTTCACTACGAAATTGCCCGCATGGTAATTTGCAAAGTCGGCAAACCATGGGGTGTTTGGGTCTTTCTTAGCAATCATCCCAAGTGTCTCAAGAGGAAATGTTTCTGTGATCTCCTTTTTCTCGAGCACACTTTGATGGGGATTCTCAAGTCTAGATAAGTGATCGCAGCAAGGTTCTCGCCTCTTTTTTGTCAAGAATAGTAACATCAAACTCTTGAAGGAGGAGAACCCACCGAAGTAATCGTGGCTTAGCATCTTGCTTTGCCAAAAGATACTTTAGGGCAGAATGGTCAGTATACACTATGGTCTTTGATAAGACAAGATAGGGTCGGAATTTCTCGAAAGCATAAACAACGGCCAATAATTCCTTTCAGTAGTCGTAATTGTGTTGGCCTCAGATAATGTCTTACTCGCATAGTGTATGGGTTGAAAATGTTTCGGTTTTCGTTGCCCCAAGACTGCCCCAATTGCGTAATCACTTGCATCACACATGAGCTCAAAGGGCAAATCCCAATCGGGGGCAACTAAGATCGGTGCTTCAGTTAATTTCTTTTTAAGAATATTAAACGCTTCAACACATTCATTGGTGAAGATAAACGGAACATCCTTCTCGAGGAGATGGGTCAGAGGGCGGGCTATCTTAGAAAAATCTTGGATGAAACGGCGATAGAAACCGGCATGACCCAAAAAACTCCGAATACCTTTGACGGTAGTGCGATGAGGGAGTTTAGCTATAACGTCGACTTTAGCTCGGTCGACCTCAATCCCTGATTTTGAAATCTTATGGCCGAGGACAATGCCCTCTCGAACCATGAAGTGGCACTTCTCCCAATTCAAGACCACGTTGGTATCTTCACACCGTTTGAGCATGTGGTCTAGATGAGAGAGGCAAGAAGTGAAAGAATCTCCATAAACCGAGAAATCGTCCATAAAAACTTCCATAGACTTCTCGATCATGTCGTGAAAAATAGCTATCATGCACCTTTGGAACGCATCGGAGCATTGCATAAGCCAAATGGCATTCGTCGGTAAGCAAACGTTCCATAAGGGCACGTGAAAGTCGTTTTTTCTTGATCCTGCGGATCAATCGGAATTTGAAAGTAACCAGAAAAACCATCGAGGAAGCAATAGAACTCATTCCCCGCTAAACGTTCGAGCATCTGATCCATAAAAGGTAGCAGAAAATGATCCTTTCGTGTAGCATCATTCAACTTTCGGTAGTCAATACACACCCTCCATCCGGTGACAAGGCGTGTGGAAATCAATTCATTATCTTCGTTCATGACAACGGTCATTCCACCTTTCTTAGGGACACAATGGATAGGGCTAACCCATGAGCTATCGGAGATTGGATAAATGATTCCGGCGTCGAGGAGTTTAAGAACTTCCTTTTTGATAACCTCATGAATTTTCGGATTAACCCTACGTTGTTGTTGAATAACGGGTTTGCAATCGTCTTCCATTAAGATCTTGTGAGTACAAAAACGAGGGTTTATGCCTTTTATATCAGAAATTTGCCAAGCGATGGAACTCTTATGTTTACGAAGAATCTCCAAAAGTGCGGTTTTCTCCTCATCTCTCAAGTTTTTAGCAATGATGACGGGAAATTTGTTCGGTTCTTCAAGAAAAGCGTATTCAAGATGAGGAGGTAAATCCTTGAGCTCGGGCTCCGGAGGTTTTTCATTAGACGTTTGTACTTCTTTGATTTCTTCAATCGTAATCTCTTTCGGAGGGAGTGACGGTGATGGATCTTCATTCAACAATTGCTCAAGATAAAGGATATCTCCCTCCGAATCATAAACACCATCATCAATTCCCGGTGGAATCGATTTGTCAGTAGCAAGAAACTCATCGATCTCTTCCAAAAGGAAATCACCTCCCTCAAATGGAGTGAGAGAGGGGAAAGAATCGGCAATGATTGGTTCAGAAGGTTGTTCAGAAGGTGAATCAGTAGAATTGTGAGCAAAACCGAGAACTTCTTGAGCGTACTCCTCACAAGAAACATCAATAACGTCGATTCGATTGATGGAAGCATCGTCGAAATTTGAGGAGTATCTCGTCGTTTGATTAATGTTGAATGTGACGGCTTCTTGATTAACTCTCAACGTAATCTCTCCTTCGAACACATCAATTAAAGCACGACCTGTCCGTAAGAAACATCTTCCAAGAATAATGGGTACTCGAGGGTCGGCATCGAAATCTACCACAACAAAATCCGCCGAAAAATAGAACTCCCCCACTTTGACAAAGACATCCTCGGCTATACCCTTTGGATGGGTCGTAGAACGATCGGCTAGCTCGAGTGTCATACACGTTGGGGTAAGTGGGGGTAACGAAAGTTTTTCGTAGATTGAATTTGGCATTAAATTGATACTCGCGCCAAGATCGGCCAAGGCGGAGCATTGAACAATTCCTTGAAAATTACATGGAATGAGGAATTTGCCGGGGTCACCTAACTTTTCGGGAAGTTTCTTGAGGATAACCGCCGAACAATTCTCATTCAGAGATGTCGTAGCAAGCTCATATAGTTTCTCCTTGTTTGTAAGCAATCCCTTAATCGTAGAAGCAAGTTTTGGCATCAAGAGAAGGGCATCCGCAAAACTGATCTCCACATTCAAGTCTTTGAAGATTTGGAAGAACGTTTCCATTTGATGATTCGACTTTTCTCGAAGAGTTTGATCTTTAAGACGAGACGGATATGGGATAGACGGTTTCGGATTAGCTTTCTTCACATTCACGGGAGCATCTTCGGGCTCAGAATCTTGGACAACCGTGGGTTGGACATTCTCAGTACTCCCCTTATCAATAGGAAGCATCGGGTCCTTTGTCACCCCGGTCTCACGGTCTACCACATGAGAGGAAGAAGAAGTGTTAGTGGTAGGAACCGTGGGTCCATCGTAAGCTACACCACTTCGGGTAGTGATTGGTTTCATGTCACCTCTCGGTTTGGAATCGTATTGCTCGGAAGAGAACCGGAACCCGAGGGTTGAGACGTAGACGGCTGATTGGCTTGAAAGAAACTAGCCATCATATTCCTTATTTCAGTCATTTGTTTGTTGCTTGTAGCTTCCATCTCCTTTTTGAAGTCCGTCCTCATGCCGTTAATTTGATTTTGCAAACTTTTAATGGTGTAATCAGAGTTCTTCATGTAAGTTAGAAAATCGTTGTTCGGGGCGACTTGAGGAGGTGCTTGATAAGATTGTTGAGGAGGAGGTGGTTGTTGGTAAACTTGAGGTGGAGGAGCTTGGTAGTGTTGATTACCATGATTAACATTAGCTCCTCGGTTCTGATTAACATGATGGTTACCATTGAAACGGTTTTGATTCTGGTTTTGTTGTTGAGGTTGATTGAAACCGGGAGGTCCGAGATAATTGTTTGAACGGTAGCTAAGAAGATTTCGATCTCCTTGCGGTTGATTGTAGTTTCCCGTAGCAGCATAAACATTCTCATGTGCGTAGCCACCGACGGCTGGGCACTCGGAATAAGAATGTGGACCTCCACAAGTCTCACAAATCGGGTGTACCGCTTTCACTTGTTGATTCTGATTCTGATTATTCATCTGAGTAATCCGTAAGATATCGTCGATCTTTTTGTTCATGGCGGCTATTTCGAGAGAAGAAGACGTATTTGATCGAGATGATGCACCCCTTTCGGCGGTAGAATCCCAATAATTGTAATGAGCGGTCATGTTCTCAATAAGATCGTAACATTCCTCGGGACGTCTTTTCATGAAAGTTCCACCGGCAGCAGCATTGATTGTTTCACGGTGTCTCAACGTCAAACCATTATAAAACGTATCAATTTGAGTGACAAGCAACATGTTATGATTCTGACATCGATCAATCGCAAGCTTATATCGTTCCCAAGCTTCAAACAAAGATTCGTCGGGATATTATCTGAAATTACTGATATCGCTCTCAACTTCGTCACCATCGACGGTGGAAAGTACTTTGCCAGAAACTTCGAAACCATTTCCTCGAAGGTATGAATCGAATTCTTCGGGAGTCGATCAAACCAAGACGTGGCATGATGAGTCAAAGAGTATGGGAAAAGATACAGACGAAGGGCGTCATCGGAGACCCCATTCTGTTTCATACTCTGAGTGACGGTCAAAAATTTATCAAGATGCTTGTTTGCATCGTCATCGGGTAAACCATGAAATTGACAACTGTTTTTACTTGTTCTATCATATGGTGTTTCAAGCTAAAATCGGTAGCTTGAAAATTAGTCGGTGCAATCGGTCCTCCCTCCCGTACATTGTAGGTTGACATAACTCCTCCATCGTTCGGAGATCGGGAGCTACATTTTGATTATCGGGAGGAGGATTAGGACCGGGGTTAGGTGGTCCGTTGGGAGCAGCCATATTACGTAACTCGGGTACGTTCGATTCTCTTCAAGTCGTCTAGATCGAGATCGAGTGCGCATGCACTTAAAACCAAGGCAATTAAAATGATACGGTATTCGAAAACACAATGAACTTAACCAATAATCCCAAGTGAATAAATCACCTCTATAAGACAAACGCACAAGCGAGCGGAGAAGCTTTTTAGGTCAGTGCGAAGCTTATTAAAAACCCGCTTCTTTACAGCCGCAATTTAATGTCAGCCGCCCTTATACCCACCACAAGTTTGTTTATCAAATAGAAATAAATCGACTCACAAGCGACACAAAGGCAAGTTTTTGATCTTTAGTTCGGGAACTTATTAATGATAACACCTCCGTTCAGAATGTTATATAATTGATGTATTCTATTTTAGCTCAAAATCAAAAGAGAAAATTCTTTTTGTATTTTTAATATGATATATATATATACAAAAGAAAAAGGAAAATATTTTTTACTTTTTATTTTATAGAAAAATAGTAACTTCACAAAGGAAGGATCTCGAGTCACTAATCGTCAAACCTTTAACGATATTGTCGCGACACAACCTCCCCGGCAGCGGCGCCAAAATTTGATTCGTTGAGGTTCAAGGGTGTGTGTGTGTATGGATAAAACCACAATATCGATATAAAAAATAACCACAAGTAATGATTTAAAATCCCTTTAGGAAAAAGGATAATGAATCAAAACCCGTGAGTGATAGTGATACGGATTAGGAAATCCGAGTCGTTTCCCAACGAGGTGTGAATGGGCAACGTCGTTATCGGTTTGTTATTAAAATGCTCGATGTTTTGGATTTGTGATTATGATTTAAACTACGGAAAATGGGAAATCAAATAAGGGAAATTAATCTACGGGGAATCCTAAGTTACGCGAATTAAACTAAAACGTATTAAAAGAAACGTAAATAAAATGCAACTACGTCTATTCTAAGTCCTAAAAATAATCTAAAATTACTTTTTAACTAAAAATGATATTTGAAAATTAACTAAGAATTAAAACTAATTTTTATGAATTTTCTGGAATTTATTTGAATTAAAACTAATTTTAAACTAATTAAAAATACTAAAAATTATGAAAACAAAAGTGAAAATTATAAAACTATTTTCTAAAAATCAAAAATAACTCAAAAGACTTTTCAAAACTATTTTTGTATTTTTCAGAATATTTTTCTATTTTCTATGAATTAAAATCTATTAAAAACTTATTTAAATGCTAAAAATTACAATTTAAGCTAGGAAAAATCTAGAAAAATTATTTTTTTGCTTTTTGTATTTATCTTAATCTGTGAAAATTGAGAAATTATTTTTTGGAACTTTTTCTGATTTATTTGTAATAAAAGCTAATTAAAATGCTTTAAAAACAGTTTTAAATCAAGAAAAATAGCAAACTAAGTCTAAAAATTATGAAAAATTCAGGAAAAGTTTAAAATAATATTCTGAATCTATGAAAAATATAAAATACTAGGCTTATGTGTGAGAAATGAGAGCTGATGTGTAACTGACTTCCAAATAAGCACTAAGAATAAGCTAATAAGCACCATACACTACCAAACTGTTTCTGAGGCTATATTATACTAAAGCTAACTAATATCAACTAATTCCAGTTAATTCTAACACCTAATGCACTAGTTTCAATGATTTGAATAGATTAGCTTATGAGTTTAAATCAACCAAACACCCCTCTTTTGTAGCCTAAGCATAAGCCTATCCAATAAGCCAAATGGAAATCCAGATTATGGAACCTCAAGACCATCAACCAAAGAGTATGTGATTTTTAGCCAATTACCAATGAGGATGAGCAAGTTATGTTGACTGTAAAGTCCCTGTACACACTCAGTTAAGACTGAGAGTGTGCACAGGGCATTAGGAGCCTAAAAGCCAGGCTTATTAAGAGCTTAAGTTGATTTCCAAAAATTCCTCAAAAATCACTTTTGACTTCTCAACCAGTTGAAATTTAATATCCCAAAGTTACAAAAACTTTGAACCAGAAATGAATCCTCCAAAAATCCACAAAGATTTGTGAAAACTGAGTTTTAACCACTTTTGACTTTTGAAAATATTTGCAAAGTTTGACTAAAATGAGATTTGAATCTAAATAATGAACTGATTATGATGACTTATGATGAAATAAAGCTGTATTAACCTACTCCTATGAATTCTAAACACAAATCAAGCTAATGATTTCTAAAAATTTTAACAGCTAAGTAAATGGACAGATTCAAAGTGAAATTTGACTAAATGAGTTTATGAAGTCAATTTAACTACTAATATGAACCTAACTGACCTAGTGAAGATTGATACATCAATACTTAATCAACTACTAACCCTTTAACACAATTTAACTACTTATGCCAAACACATCTTTATGAAAACTGTTTTGCAATTTACTCTATCTAAATGATTAACAGCCTATACTAGCAATTAAACATTCAACAATAACATCTAATATCAGCTAAATTACCAGATCTAAAACAGAAATAAGCACAAGTAGATTATGCAATAATCTTCTTTAGAATATACTTACATGAGGTCCTAGCCACAATGGCTTGCTCATGAGACCAATAGAACAGTAACCTAACCCCAATATCAACTCATTTCAACCCAATCCAAGCTAGATCAGCAGTACAGAACCATAGAACCAATGAAACTGTTATGTTGACTTTTGTTGACCAATTGAGAAATTTGATTTTGAAACAAAAATAAGCTCACAAAAAGCTATCACAAGCTTATATGAACCTATTGAAACAGTAGCTAAGCTTGAATCAATCCACAAATTAGATTGATATGTTTTTTTTTTTATTTTTTTAATGATTTTATCTGATTTTTTTGTATTTTTGAGTAAAGTGAAGAAATTAGCTAAAAACAGATTTATACTAATGAAATAAGCATTTAAACAAGGATAATAAGCAGATTTAAAAGCATAAACAATTGAACAATTACTTGAGAATTAAAAACTGAATTTTATTAATCTAAGAATTTGAGTACAAAGAGTAAATTACAAAGGCTTATCAAAACTTAAAACATTAAAATGAAAATACAACTAACTATGCTACTGAAGAATTAAAGAAGAAGAGATATCTCAAATGTGAATGAATGAGGGGTCTTAAATAGGTGAGCTTGAGGTCTTGAGGCTCTTGGAAGGATCTAGAAAGATGAAATCTGTGCTTCTTTGATTGCTTGTCATCCATTGGAGCATCATACACCTCATCCCATTAATTTCAACCATTAGATCATGAATACCACGTCTCTTGCACCAATCAGAAGCCAGGAAAGGGAATGTTGCACGCGGATTGATGACCTGGACATCCCCATGTGTCAGGGGTGTCAGAGAAAGTACAAGACTACCCTTAATTGCTGTAATTTTGACCAATTGACCTTGAGGGTAATTTAGGGTTCATGCGTTTCCAGGATTGGGGTAAAATTGGCGCGGGGTTATTTTTTATATTAATTTGAGTAGTTTGACCGGGTTTGGTTCGGGTATAGACCGGGTAAGTGGTATACGGGTAAAAGGGTTGGGTCGTGTGGATATATTGGATACCGGATATACTAGTGGACCGGGTCTGGATTTGATGGGATTGGGCTTTTGGATTTGTATTAGTTTCTTTGGGCCAAGGGTTTATAGCTTGGACTTAGGATTAACTTTGTGATCCATTAGGCATTTTAGGGACCAAACATGTACAAACTGAAAATCCAGGGACCAAAGCTGTAAATCTGAAATTGTCTTTCAAGGGCTGAACTTGTCACTTTCAGATAATCCAAGGACTGAATTTGCAACTTTTGAAACTTGAGGGTATTTTCTGTCATTTGCTGAAAGTTCAGGGACCATTTCTGACATTTCTTCATACTTTGATCAAATTTTCACAAATCATCCTCAGAGATTAGAAATCTTCATAAATGCAAAATTCTGACCTTCCGGCTCAGCTTAAGCTCTCTTAATCTCTCGTGCTCGGATTTACGTCTGATTTGGCTTCTTTTTGTGTGTTTTTACATATCCGTACCTGCACAAGCAAAAACTCAAGAAACATGCAAATGTTAGCAATAAACGGCTCTTTCTTGGTTATTTTGGGTCAGATTTGATAATGAAAAGGTATGTGTTTAAGCACATATCAGTAAACGACATATAGTTGGTGTTGATGATGTTGCAGACGAGGACGACTATAATCAGTTTGACGAGCTACCTCTATTTTCTAGTGGCATTCAATCTTTAGATGAAATTCTTGATGATACTGTTTATTTAAGATCAGATCATCAAGAAGGACACGAAGAATGACGAGTCAGGTAATAAAATAAGGGCTTTACTCAAGTTATAACTAAATTTAAGTTAATATACTTATTTTAGAGTCAACAACTAATGTGGTGTTTTTATACATTTGTTATTTTTGCAGGTGCAACAAACCGAAAGCATAGTTGAATAAATTAAATAAATAGCATATATGATATGCGATAATTTCTTCTCTCCAACTAAATAAGTCACTAAATAAATTTATCATCTATTAAAAAAAAAAAAAAAAAAAAAAAAAAAGATATCTACAAGACTCAATCCACGATTCAGAGTACTCTTCCCCTAATTTTTACCGCCACTACAGCACCACGATCCTCCACCTTCATAGCTTCACTCTCAATTGATTTCCCGCCAATAACCACCCTCTTATATATGATGTTGTTCGCATCATTTGACAAGATATTAACCGCAATCTTTTTTATCATATCGTATCCCAAATCAACACCCACCTCTGCCATCACGACCAAGCTCAATTTGTGTCATTCATCTGAGTTTGAGCACATCAAATGGTATTTTTCTTCTTATTAATTTAACTTTGATACGCAATTGTTACTTATTTTAAGGTTAATATTTGTTGACAAGTGTTGGTAACTTGGATTAGGGTTGGATTTAGGTTTATCAAAATAATGTTTTGTATGCATAAATTGTCATGTGTCTGCTTATGTGTAAAGTATGGGTTGCCAATGTTTAACAAATATTAGGTGGGTATGTGAAATAAGTAAGTTTTGTGACCTGCCTGTTGTTAATATGTAAGTTATGTGAAGTACATCATGGTGTGCTGTTAGTGAGTGTTTGCGCAGTACATATATTTTGGTTGCAAGTGGTCAATTGTTAGTGTTGCATATCACGAACAGGGAAAATAATATAAATAACAAGATTGTAAACAGATAGCCCTGTCTCTACCAAACAACTGATGCATCTCATTGTAATGATTAATCAGTTTTGTCCTCCACTTTGCAGCTTCAGGCTTTGCCTATGTATAAACAATAAAAAAAATACTTGAGAACATAGTGTAAGTGCCATATTTGAGATAAGTTTGGCTGTAGAATATAAATTTAATGAATATTCTCGAGTCAATATTTAACTCTGCATTGTCACGATTTGTCAATTGTCGAGCTATTGAGAGTGGTTAAAGCTTGGGTTTTTTTGCAAGTGTAGTTAGTAATGTCAGTGTTAAGTAATTAGAATTAGATAATCTGTTTGTTCTATATTTGAGTATTTGCGTGTAAAACGTTTTTCTAAATAATCAGATACTCCGAATCAGCTACTTTAAAATGCTACGTAAGTTATTTTTTGTTCAAAGCAATGTCTATGTATGTAAATTAGATAATACATTCCTGTATTACTTGTCATATGATAATTTATTTACTTATCGGATGTGGATCAAACACTAGTGTTGGTATCTTGTAGCTTAATTTTTTTTGGTGTGCTGTCAGTGAGTGTTTGCGCAGTACATATATTTTGGTTCATTTTGTGATTTTATTTATGAATCAAAAAATTATGATGATAGAATATTTTATCAGTTCAGCCAAATTTAGATTCTAGTACACTGAGACTTTATGCTAAAACAATATCTTTATTTCGTATGACAAAAGGTGATGTGTCTAAAACGAATTTTGACAAGCTTAAATGAGTTTACATGTTTTTATTTCAATGATCTCTTGCTTCATGTTCTTATTTCTACTGTCTTACAATTGTTTACATGTTTTTTAGGACCCCCCCCCCCATAATTCCATGAAAAACAAGAGGAATCAATAAGATTCAAGATCTTCCAGCAGGTGAAGTTGTTGAGTTCAATCGGTTAGGTCAAGCTGTAGGTAAGTGGCAAAACTTATATGGGAAGTACATCGGAACTCGTACCTAAGGTTAATTTCCATGAACATAGAGGACTGGAAGCATGTGACAAAAGAACATAAAGACTTTTTATGGTTGGATATCAAGGTTTAATATCTAAAATCGTTAGTTACAATATACTCTAACTAGTACATCTATTAACAATCAATAATCGTTATTTCTATATCATTCAGACACATTTTAGACTTGAGAATAATGATGTCAAAGTCCCTACACTATTATCATGTGGCACTAAGTGGAAGGCATGGAAGACAGAACTACGAGGTGAATACATGCTCAATAACAAATCTCCTATGGACAAATGGACGTATGTAGAGCCTCATGTGTGGGAAGAATTCTGCAGGAAAGAAAACACACCTGCAAAAATTGTAGGTTTCATTTACTTCTGTATTACTATGATACATTATTATTTTTCCATGTTTCTAATTCATCGTTTCTCCTATGTGAAGAAACTGTGCAGTAAGGAGTGAACGTGGAAAACAATATGAAATAGATCGGAGTCGCTTAGGACCAAAAGGGTATCGCGGTTTTGAAGAGAAGTGGGAAAAGGAAAGAAATGACCCAGATAAAGCAACATACCTTCATAAAGTACCAGACATTCGTGGGAGTAATTATTGTTTGGCAAGGGCTCCCCGTGACGAAGACGGGAATACGACGTTGCCTCCTAAGTTAGTTGATCTTTAAAATGACTTGGTAATTTTTCTCTTTCCATTTTACTGATAACTATATAAAAAAATTTGTTTATGAATATGTTGTCCTAATATTTAATCATATATAACAGACTAAAGCAAGCCAAAAATTGTCTGAAGGGACTATTGAATCTAAAGCAGGAGTAGATCCGCTAATATTGGTGATGGGACCCGAGCACGGTGGTCGCACTAGGGGGTAGGGACTAACGTTGGATATAAAAAAGGAATAAAAGGCTATATAAGAAAAAAGAGGACATATCAACATCAGGAAGAGATAGAGAATCTAGTGACGCAAAAAGTGAAAGAAGTAATTCAGTCACCTGAGTTTTGGGAGGAAATGAGGGGGGAAATTAGGAGGGAAATACAGTCAGAATCTAACAAGGGGCTTTTATCCAGGCAAGATGAGGTCGAGTTCCCCCGACAGAGTGTCGCCTCGATCACTAATGTCATCAAGTTAAATTGCATAAAGGTAAAAGTTTTTTTGGTTTTTGTTTTCTACAAATGTGTATATTGTATAATTTATGTTAAGATGTCAGATGACACATTTGAAATCGATTTGGTAATCCTAAATTGTTGGTCTTATATGGAATATTAGTCTTGTTGGTATAATAAATATTGTACATACTTACATACACGTGATTAATTCAATACTTGCTACATTTTATCTAGGAGGAAACCTACTGCTGTTTGTATGTCTGTTGTTCCCCGTTCACTATCGTTTAAAATAGTTTAAGTATATAAAACAAGTTAATAGTGAACTAATACTGAAATTAACATAAGTAAAACACACAAAGTAATTTTCAACATCATATTCTTATTAGAAATAAATCAACAAAGAATACGTTACCCAAGTACTTGCGGAATAGTACTTGGGATTGAAATGACAAAGTTGGGTGACTCCTCTCTAAGCTCAAGCTAAGTCTGAGCACAACTCTTAGAGCTCACTGAGCTATCTCAGGAACTAAGTTGTATTTGGAGGAGTGAAAAGATGGCTTGTGTGTGTGTTTTTACAATTCACAAGCTTAACATTTTCACTCCATCTCTTATGCTATTTATACATGTATGAGTTTTAACTCTATCCTAAGTGACAAACTGACATCATACGTAAGACAAAATACTGATGTATTTTGTCTCTTCTTACAAAGACTATTCTAGGTAAGAGACAAGACTACTTTCCTAAGTTCAGTGATGACACTGAGCCTGATCTTTTGCCATTCAGGGAAAGTTGACTTTGGTTGATAAGGACATTATCTTATTTGATTCAAACTTATCCCGCCTTGTCCCGCTTCTTTCTTCGTCTTCTACTTCAGTTTGTCTTTAGTGTAAGCAGTTGGAGAGGAGTCTTAGGGATTCAGTGAGTTATTTTCATCACTCACTGAATCCATCATCTTCTTCTTGACTCAGTCTTCACCCTTTAAGTTCCGCCTTACTGAGTGGAGAGACTTCTTCTATGCCTCGTACTGAGTATCCTGAAGATGACTCACTGAGAGGCTATGCACTCAGTGACCTGTTAGAGTTTAACGGACTAAACACTTGGGCTATTTTCTATTCAAATCCTAGATTAAGGGGTTTGGGTATTTACTGAACCCAACAGTCTCCCCCTATTTGGATATACAAATAGCCTAAGTGTGTGATCAGTGTAAGTGAGCAAATGGCTTCTTCTTACACTGAATGTACTAATGAATACAATAAGGAACACTGAGTAATTTAACAAAACATACATCTTATTGATCAGATTACATAGTTCCTATCACTAGTACACAAGATAAAACAAAATGATGTCAGTTGAGATGGATCCCCAGTGCTTCAAGCTTAGGCTTCTTTTTGAGGAGTGTTTCTTTGTCAGGGTGCTCTCTTATCTTGGCATTCAGGTCTTGGCAGAACTTGATGTTTGCTGAGGTTTGGATTTGAGAGGCCACTGGTATGTAGCTCAGCATTGCAGCCACACCAGCCTGATCAATATCACTCCATCTTTGAAATGATGGGTTTCCATAGACATCAATGTGGAATAGCCCTCTTTCAGGCTTCTCAATCACTAAACAGTTCACAAACTTAACACCTTCTGGCAGTTCCCTGTTGCATTCGAGACCAGGCACTTTTATCTCAGGATGGAACTCAACCCTCTTTCTTTTGCCAGTGGATGATTGTGGTTGAGATCCTTGAGGTGCTGTTAAGGCAGGCTGAATTCCTAGTTGAGCTGGTGCATCCCTCAGCCTTTCATATCTTTTACTGAGCATCTTCATCAGCTCCTTAACCACCTTGTTCTGCTTCTTTTCAATAATTGGACCAAGCTCATCGAGTTTAGTGATCCCAAAGTCAGTGAATTTAAGGGGATCATGAACCTCGAAGTGTCTTTTATCAACCCCTCCGTAAACGTTCATGGCCAGTGGTTTGGTATTGGGGATGATTCTGACATCTGTGATCTTTTCAGGAAGCCTTCGGCTTGTCATTGTCCAGTTATAATGCTCAATTCTGCTTTTCCTGAGAGCTTCAGTTTTTTCTTCTTTCTTCCAATGTTTTCTCATTTCACCATCCGCAGCGTACTGAGCTTCCTTGAACTTTTGTCCTGCCTGATCCTTTTTAAGCTTCTTAGCATCTATTCCAACATTTTCAGCTTCTTCAGCGACCACCTTTACCAGTGCCTCTCTGCTTTTCCTTTCTTCCTCAGCAACTTTCTGTTTCCTTTCTTCTTTTGCAAGATAGGCACTCAGCTGTTGTGGTGTGAGCAGGTATTCAGTGTCACCGATCTTAAAGGGAATCTTCTCAGGCTCAGGAGGTGTTGTCATTTTGCCTTTTCCTTTGTCCTGGCCTGAAGAAGAAGATGCTACCAGGGGCGGTGTTGTTGTTGTTATAGGTGTAATCACTGTCAGTGTTGTTGTTGATATTGGTGGGATTGATGAGATGGGTATTGCTGAGACTGGTGGTGATGATGAGATTGGAGCTGCAGATATTGGTGGTGTTGTCTCCCCCTAGTGTGAAGAGGAGTTTCTTCAGTTTTCTCCCCCTCAACTGTTGCCGGAGCGTCAGTGAGGGCAAGAGTTGGTGTTGGTGCTAAGGGAGACTGAGCAGCTTGACCTTTGAAGGCCTGATAAATTTCTGAGATCATAGCCTTGATGTCTGAAGTGTCAGATTGAATACTAGTGACTTGAGCTTCCAAATTAGCCTGAGAAACTTCCAAAGCAGTCATTCTGGGCCCAAGATTCCATGCCAGAGAGGAGGATGCTTGAGCCAAAGTAGCCACCTGTGTATTCAAGGAGTCCAATGTAGCTTGAAGAGACTGGACGGAGGATGGAAGACCCTGAACATTAGTAGATTTGAGCATATCGAGCAATTCAGTGAGGCTTGAGGATTGTTTCAAGTACGCCTCAGTAGCCTTTAGCACTTTAGAGTTCAGTGCTGGGTCTTCTTTGACAAATTCCCTGATTTCATCAATCTTTGTACCTACACCTTGAAGGTTCCTGAGGAATTTAGCCAAGTTGTCATCCAGTCGGTGGAGGTTATCATACATCAGATCCCTGTGCTCATGAACATTTTCATCAAAGCCGTGTACCTCAGCCTTTAGATCAGCATAACTTGCAGCAGCCTCAGTGTGTTGTTCCCACAGAGTTTTAGTGACCCCAGAGTATAACCTTCGAGATGCTTTGGTGATCCACTAAACAAGCTGTCTTTCAGTGAGTGGGAGAACATTATCAAATCTTTCAAATTCATCAGTGGAGGAAGAGGAGTCATCATTGTCAGGCTTGACTGGTGATTCAGTATGCTCCTGTGGATCAGGCGGAGGTTCTTGTTCAGCTTGAACCTCAGCGTCCATTTCTTCTCCAGCTGATAAAACTTCATCATCAGTTTCAGTAAGCTCATCTTCAGAAAAGAGTATGACAAGAACATCGCAAAGTTAACAGGGGTTGGTGATGGGTTCCATATCACGGTGGTATGTTTCCCTCGAGTCTTTGTCCCCGTTGACCCCTCGGACACTGGTGGGCGTTTCCCAGTGCCTTCGCTGGAGTCAGGATTGGTTGTGGGTTCCGTATCGGCGGTTATTCCTTTCCCTCCGAGTCTTTGTCCCCCAGTGACCCCTGAGACACCGGTGGGCGTTTCCCAGTGCCTTTAGCAGAGTCAGTGATAGTTGTATCCCTATCATCGGGTTGTTTGATTCCCTCTGAGTCTTTGGGATCGATCAGTGTGCCCTCTGACAAAGGCTGTGATTTGCTAATGTCATCCTTGGGCAGGAAGGCGCCCCTACCAACGGGTTGTATGTTTCCCTCTGGATCTTGGGGAGTAGTGGTTGTGACCAAGAGCATTGACTGTGATGTATCGTGTCCTTCGTTGTCACAAGGGTGGATGTTGCCTGGTCATCAGTGGGTGTCTTTTTAGTCTCAGGCCTTTTGTGCCTTTTAGGTCGTGGTTCCAGAAGCCTCAAGGCCCTGGGACTTGGGTTTGGTCTTAGTCCCAGTCTGAGACTTCCCCTTTCTCTTTTAGGAGCAGGGTTTGGAGACACTGATCCCTCCTGGTTGTTTACAGCAACCATATGGGCCGTCAGTTCAATAGGAGTGACAAGGGATGGGTCTTTTTGAAAATTTGATTGGCTCAGGCTGCCTGGTATAGCACCAAATTTTTCTTCCTGAGGATAATTTGAACCCAATAACACTTGTAAAGCGCAAGAGACAAACCTAGGATACGAAACGTATTTCGTCCTAGTTTTGCTCTGTAGCTTGGTTACGAGATCACTGTAAATGATCTCCCCTATCTCGACAGTGACCCCATTCATTAAGCAGTATGCCATCATCAACTGAATAGAGTTAACTTCTTCAGTGGATGAGTTGTTCCCGCCGAGGACCTGAATCACAAAAGTGAATAGGATCCTCCAAGCCACGGGGAATGAGCTTTTGGTGACTGGGTCTTGTCCAAAAACGTTGGATCTAAAACGATTTGTTTTAATCCATCCTTCATCAGGAAGGTTCAGGATGGGCCGACATAAACTCCTTTGTTATAATCCAACCGCTGGAAGTGCAAAACGCGTTTTATAATCCAGGGTGAATTGTTGTTGCCCTCCGTGAAGACCTGAATCGATGAGATATTCCCCGAGAGGTCCGAGGTTTTTTCTCATCGCGGAGGGTGTCGGGTCATAGGCCTTGGCATTGCCCAAAACTCCCTGAGGAGATTTTGGTAAACAATGGAGGACACGAACAAAGGCCAAGCATAGTGGGCAATTAAACAAAAATTTCATAATGTCTTTGTAGGTGGGACAGCTTTGTGGTATTCAAAGTTGCCTATGACATTATTACTTTTAAATTCAACATTTGTAAGATCCCCTACCCACTGAGAAGCAAACTGGAGAGATTGTGTTCTAGCCATTTCCATTAAATATTTTAGGGTTTTGAAATTTTTTGATTAGAATGATCAAAGTTTTTTTTTATCTCTCAAGTTTGTGATGAAAAACTTTTGTAAATGTTTACAAGAAGGGTTTTCCAAAAGAGGTTTGAAGAGTTTTTTTTAAGGACACACAAATATTTCTGAGATTTAGAAATGATTTTGACAGAGTTTTGTTACGTAAAAATAATTTGTGTGTGTTTGTTTGTTTTGGAAGAGGGTATTTATAGAGTGGTGAGAAGGGTGATTTGTGCACAAATGGGAATATTAAGAGCCGGTTTTTGAAAAGCGTTTGAATTTCCACATTTCATGCTACCACCCATTACCCGCAGAAAAATCCCGCTTTTTCAAGGGAACAGTTACAAGCACAAAAGTGTACTTTTGCAGAGATAAAATATCAATTTGATATTTTTGTGAGAGGAGGCATTAAATGCCAAGGGGGATGACAGTAAGACAAAGAGACATATATTCCTTTATTAAATTAGCGTGGTTACCAACCTAGGACATTTAAGTAATCGATACTTGGATCATTTAGTTACTTATTCAATGCTCTTTGTCAAATGTTAGGGACCCTGAATGAGTTTTACTAATTCAGTGAGAGGTTTGTTTTGGATGTTTAGAGAGGATGAACCATTTCGAGAACTTACTGAGATTGGTTTTCGATACCGACTTTCAATGTCAAGCATTCCCAATTCAAAGCTTCCCTCAAGGTAGGTTCATCCAAGGGTTTTGTGAAGATATCGCCATTGATATTCAAGAGGGATGAAATGAAGTTCAATGTCTCCCTTCATTATGTGATCCCCGATGAAGTGATATCTGATATCAATGTGTTTGGTTCTTTGGTGGAGGACAGAGTTGTTGGAGATTGCAACAAAGACTGGTGTTATCACGTAAGATGGGCACCATTTTGTAATGGATGTTATAGTCACTGAGTTGACTTTTCATCCATAATACATTGGCACAGCATCCTGCAGTAGCCTACATATTCAGTCACTGAGGACATAGCCACCGATTGTTGCTTTTACCACTCCAACAAACCGTTTTCCTCCAAGAAATTTACAGACCCGAGGTACTTTTTTTCGTCCATGTTGCACAAGATAATCAGAATCGAGTAACCCTTGAGATCAAACCCTGAGCATTTTGGATAATAGAGTCCAAGATTTGGGGTTCCCTTCAGGTACTTGAGTATTCTTTTGGCTGCAGTGAGGTGGGATTCTTTAGGATTGGATCGATATCTTGCTATTAGACGCACAGAGAATTGGATGTCCGTCTAAAAGCGCTAGATACATCAGAGCCTACAATCCCTCCGAAATGAGTTTGATTGACTGATTTGCCTGAGATCGGTCCAAGGTTGTTAGGTGGGACCATTGGAGTCTTCACTGAGGCACAATCAGATATCTCATATTTCTTCAAGAGATTTCTTGTGTATTTCTCTTAACGATGGATATTCCTTTATCAGCTTTGCCTCGATTTGTAGTCCAAGAAAGTATGTGAGTTCCCCATCATGCTCATTTCGAACTTCTTGTCATCAGCTTTTCAAACCGTTTGCAAAGTTTGTAGTTTGTTGAGCCAAAGATGATGTCATCAACATACACTTGGACTAGTATCACATCCTGTTTTGTTCTATAGACAAACAAAGGTGTTGTCTATCTTTCCTCCCGACAAACTTGTTTTGTATCGTGAAGGCCGAGAGAGTTTCATACCATGCCCTTGGAGCTTGTTTAAGTCCATAAAGGGCTTTGTCAAGCTTGCAGACATAATCAGGAAATTCACTACTCTAAAAGCCCGGGGTTGCCGAACATACACATCTTCCTTGAGATCACCATTTAAGAATGAACTTTTGACATCCATTTGGTAGACCCGGAAGTTCATGTATGTTGCATATGCAAGGAAGATCCCGATGGCTTCCATTCTTGCAACAGAGCAAATGTCTCATCATAGTCAATGCCTTCTTGTTGGATCAGTAACCTTTGGCTACAAGTCCGGCTTTGTTTTAATGACAAGTGCGTTTTCATCAGCTTTGTTTCTGAAAACCCACTTCATTCCTATGACTACTACATCCTGAGGACATTTGATCAAGGTCATGACCTTGTTTTTATCAAACTGCTGCAGTTCTTCTTGCATAGCCTGAACCCAACTTGGGTGTTTTAGAGCCTCAGTGACACTTTTGGGTTCTATATCCGATAGGTAATCAGCATATAGGCATTCATTGGCCGGAAGCGCGGTTAAATTAGCACCATGCTTCTAGTGAGCATGCCTCGGGTTCACCAATGATGTTTACAAGCTCAATGTCCCGAGATCTTGTCCACTTACTTTGTGGTCCTGGGATCCGAGCTTGAAGATGTCACCGGGAGTTCAGATGTGAGTTCAGTGCAAGAGCCACAAAATCATTTAGAACATCTCAGATAGGTGTCTTGTTCAGTTGAGGTTCATGAGTTACATGTTTCTCGATCATTTGGATCAGTGTTTCCTATCCCAGGACCGACCGATTATCAATGAACTCACCGATGGTTGGTTGGGGTAGGTTGTGAGGTAAGACATAATATGAGATGTCAAGATCGCCTTGATATGAGGAATTGAATTTGTTGTACTCATCGGAGGATATCTTGATGAGTTATCAATTCCTATTTCCTCCACTGAGGTGTTGGTAAACCTGATGCTTTCAGAACTTTCATCAAAGGTGACATGAAAGGTTTCCTCAACTTGTTGTCTCCCTGTGTTAAAAACCCTGAAGGCTTTGGAGATCAGTGAGTAGCCTAAGAAGTATCCATCATCAGCCTTTGCATCAAACTTGCCTAGATGATCCTTGTGGTTATGAATGAACACTGACATCCAAACACATGAAAATAGCCGATGTCAGAAGTCTACCTTTGAAGATCTCATATGGGGTTTTATTATGTCTTTTGACAATGATTGACCTGTTTTGAGTGTAACAGGCTTTTGATCGCTTCAAAGAAATGCTTTGAGAGGGTCGAGTTTCATTTAACATGGTTCTAGCAGCCTCAATGAGAGTTCCTGTTTTTCCTTTCAAAGAACCCCATTTTGTTTAGGGGTATATGGAGATGAGAAATTCTGAGAAATTCCTTTTTCATCACAGAAACTCTCAAGCTATTGATTTCTGAACTCAGTACCATTGTCGGCCTGATTTGTTTAACAGTAATGTCATTCTGGTTTTCAATCTTCCTGATGAATGACATTATTGTATCTGTTAATACAAATATCGTCATTAAACGTTATTTATATTTTTGATCTTTACCTAAGTTTTGTTAACGACAAAAGTAAATTTAATTTGTATAAAAGCTTAAAGCTTGTCAAGTTTAATAGATATTAAAACAAGCTTTTTCAAACAATATATTCATCATTCAAGCATTTACATTTATGATTAGTAACATCTTGATATGACTCTAATCATTATGTATGATAGTAGTTTTAGAATGTGTTAGGTTCTTAAAACCAAACACTACTTATGTACTTGCATATTTCTAAAAATAGAAATACAACATATGACATCATGTAATGCATCATGGAAATCATTGGAAGATTTCATTAGATATTTTGTGTGGATTTGTACTCTTCATATCTTGCACAATCTCACTTAGATAGAGTTGACTTTAGCAAAGATTTGATATCTTGACTGTCCGACCGGCGGTACCAAAATGGTACACGGGCGGAACCCTTTTAAGGGTTCCGCGGTCCGTGGACGCCCCTGTCCACTTTGGCTATAAATAGCAATGCCAAGCCAAGTAGTTTTCATCCCTTTCTAACATACTCTCATACATATCTTCTCTCTAACCTTTCTAACTCAGTTTCATATCATATTAGTGATCTCTTTTGTAGCAAAGAAGATCAAGTCACATTCAAGCTTCAAACGCGAAGTTGGAAGTCTTGTTTGTTTAGTGTTGTATGATCTTGTGTTGATTCATACTTCATTGTTGTATTAAACCATCATAATCTTGTGAGTGTGAGTGGTTAGTATTTTAGTCCTCAAAATACATTGTGTGTGGGAGTGGTTGTACCCTTGGAAAGAACTCGACATCTAGCTTAGTGTCGGAAATAGTGTAAGCGAAGTGTAAAGGTTTTCTCCGACGGTGAAAGGAGCTTGTTGACTAGTGAAGTTAAACTCTCGAGTGTGAGACTCGAGGAGTGGAGTAGGGCAAGGAAAAAGAGTCCTTGTAGACCGAACCACTATAAACAACTTGTTGTGGTTTGATCATTTCTTTCCTTATTTACTTCTTACATATTGCTTGCATATTTCATTAACATATCTAAGATCAATATCAATTGATCTTTACAATAAGTTTCAAAACAAAGTTTTAATTGGTAAACTATTCAACCCCCTTCTAGTTTTCTACAATTGGTATCGAGCCTCGTTGCTCAAGAATTTCTAAAATATATTGTATTTTATAAACTTGAAACGATCCATGGATTCGAAAACTTTAAAGAAGGGCAATCTATGCAAAGACCACCACTCTTTGAAACCAATGGATTTATCTATTGGAAAAACCGCTTTGAAACATATGTAAAATCAAAAGATATAGATCTTTGGTTTATTATTGTTAAAGGGATTTTAGTTCTACAACAAAGGATATTTCCGTTGATGAACAAAAGAAACTAGTTGCTAAAAATAATGAAGCTAAAATGATGCTTTATAATGCTTTACCTAGAAAAGAATATGAAAGAATTTTTATGTGTGAAACCGCCAAAGATATTTGGGAATCTTTAATTGTTACACATCAAGGTAATTCACAAGTCAAGGATAACAAAATTGATCTTCTTGTTCAACAATATGAACAATTTGTTATTCCTTAAGATGAAACCATTGATTGTGGCTTTGCTCGCTTTAACACTATTATTACATCACTTAAAGCACTTGATGAATCTTTTCGTAGTAAGAACTTTGTCACGAAATTTCTTAGAGCACTCCATCCCAAATGGAGAGCTAAAGTGACCGCCATTGAGGAATCAAAAGATCTCTCAATAATGTCACTAGACGAGTTGATCGGTAACCTCAAAGTACACGAAATGGTGATGGAGAAAGATTCGGAGATCATCAAAGGAAAAAGGAGAAGATCAAATCCGTTGCTCTAAAAGCAAAAGCGGAATCAAGTGATGATGACGAATCTTGCTCCGGTAGTGAAGATGAGGAATATGCCATGGCCGTTAGAGATTTTAAGAAGTTCTTTAGAAGAAGAGGAAAGTTTGTAAGACAACCTCGAGAAGAAAAGAAGCCATTCGAAAAGATCGGGATGACAAGAAGGGTAAAGGTGAAAGAAAATGTTTTAGATGTGGTGATGCAAGTCACCTCATAGGAGAATGTCCCAAGCCACCTAAAAGCAAAACTCAACGAGCTTTTGTAAGTGGTGCTTGGAGTGATAGTGAAGACGATGAAGAATCAAGCAAGGAAGAGATCGCTCTAATGGCACATGAGTCAAATGAGGTACTTTCCGACTCTTCTTATTCTTCTATTGATGATGACACTTTGCAAAAACAATATAATCAATTGTGTGAGCTAAGTCTAAAAATCATAACTAAAAAAAAAAATTTTAAAACCAAAAAGGAATTTTTGGAAAATGAAGTTTATGAGTTAAAAGAAAAAGCAAAACGACTAGAAAAGGAAAAGCAAATGACGATGATTGTAAATCATGTCAAGAGCTTAAACTTGAAATAGAAAAACTAAAGCTCACACAAGATGTTTTAATCGAAAACAATTCTAAATTTAAAAGGTTTAACAAGAACATCGCTCTTGCCGATGAAATAGTTAAAATTCATAAAACACCCGGAGACATGAATGGGCTAGGTTTTAATGAAGTATTAATTCCAAAGAGTCAAAATAAAACGGCCGAAAAGGACGAACATTCTGTCAAAATTGCTAAAGATGACGGACCAGACGGAACCAAAATAAGGGTTCCGTCCGTTGTACAAAATGGTACCGTGGGTACTTCAAACAGAACGAATGTTCGCAATACGGACCGCATCAATTTGTTAAAATAACAAAGAAAACCAATAATAGTATTAAACTAAAACCAGCCGTTACTTCAGGAGTAGGACTTGTCAAAAATGAATTTAGATAAAAACTACTCAACAACGATATAAAACTCCTTTTGCCAAACGCCCTTTCCTAAGAGCAACCACAACGTACAACCCAACTACCAACACAATGGTTGGAATCAAAACTTTCCTAGACCATATCAAACTCCCGATTACATGCCATGGAACTCTTACCCATCGTTTCCATACATGAATCAAATAAATGGTATGTGTAACCCAAATGGACCCATGAGATATTGGGGACCAAATGCTTGAGTTATTTGCTTCTTAGGTATGCTTGAAAGTTGGATTGGAACCCGATGAATGGATAAAAGATAGTGGTTGCTCACGACACATGACGGGCAACAAAGTCTCTTCTCATCATACCAAGAGTATGACGGAGGTAATGTCACCTTTGGTAGCAATCTCAAAAGCAAAATTATTGGCAAAGGTACGATCGCTCATAACTCCCTAACTATTGAAAATGTTGCTCATGTGGATAGGTTAGGATTTAATCTACTTAGTATTAGCCAACTATGTGATAAAAAGTATAAAGTACTATTTGATGAAAATGGTAGTAAAATACTAAAAGATGGTATCACCATAGCTAAAGGAGTTAGGAAAAATAACATATACGTCATGAAAATAGATAAAACATATAATGACAAACTTTGCCTAACAACATTAGATGATAGCTCATCTCTTTGGCATAGACGCTTAGGTCACGCTAATATGAGACTTATACAAAACCTATCTTCAAAAGAATTGGTTAGGAATTTACCAAAACTTAAATATGACCAACACTTTTGCGACGCTTGCAAAATTGGTAAACAAACACATAGTAGTCACAAATCTAAAAATATGGTGTCCACATCTAAGTGTCTAGAATTATTACATATGGACTTGTTTGGACCATCCGCTATAAGAAGCTATGGAGGCAACTTATACACTTTGGTCATAGTAGATGATTACTCAAGGTTTACTTGGACGTTGTTTTTGAAAACCAAAAATGAAGCTTTTGATAAATTTGAAATACTTAGCAAGAAAATTCAAAATCTTCTAGGTGTCAAAATTGTGTCGATCCGTACGGATCATGGTCCGGAATTTGACAACGAAACTCAATTTGGAAACTTTTGTGATACAAATGGTATAACACATAACTTTTCCGCTCCACGAACACCTCAATCAAATGGAGTAGTAGAACGTAAAAATAGAACAATTCAAGAAATGAGTAGAACAATGCTTAATGAACAAAACATTCCTCAAAAGTTTTGGTGTAACGCCGTTGACACTTCTACATATATTTTGAATAGAGTCTTAATACGTCCTTTCTTAAACAAAACACCATATGAACTTTATAAAGGTAAAAAGCCAACGTTAGGATATTTTAGAGTCTTTGGTTGTAAATGCTTTATTCTTAATACTAAGGATTATCTCACCAAGTTTGACCCAAAGTCTTATGAAGGTGTATTTCTTGGTTACTCTCAAACTAGTAAAGCTTACATTGTCCTAAATAAAGAAACAATGATAGTCGAGGAATCGTTGAACATAACATTCGACGAAAGTCCACCTCCCTCTAAGACATCACCTTTGGTAGATGATGACTTAGTTGAAAGTCAAATGATAGAAGGTCAAGAAATAATTAATAATAACAAGGAAGATGAACCATTAAATAAAGAAATTGTCAACATCAAAGAATCTAAAAGTCATCCTTTAGAAAAGTCATAGGACAACTTAATCAAAGAACCTTAAGGTCACAAGCCCAAAATCAAAGTAATTATTTTTGTTTTGTATCCACCATTGAACCAAAAACATAAATGAAGCAATAAAAGATGAATCATGGGTAATTGCCATGCAAGAAGAGTTAAACCAATTGTTAGAAATGATGTTTGGAAATTAGTTCCAAAACCTAAAGATCAAACTATAATTGGAACAAAATGGGTTTTTCAAAATAAAATGGATGAAAATGGGATAGTATCTAGAAACAAAGCTAGGCTTGTAGCGCAAGGTTATAATCAACAAGAGGGGATTGATTATGATGAAACTTATGCACCGGTAGCTAGGCTTGAGTCTATTAGAATATTGCTTGCTTATGCATGTGCCTATGATTTTAAATTATTTCAAATGGATGTTAAAAGTGCTTTTCTTAATGGGTTTATTAACGAAGAAGTGTATGTTGCTCAACCTCTCGGTTTCACCGACTTTGAGAAACCACATCATGTCTTCAAACTCAAGAAAGCATTGTATGGTCTTAAGCAAGCACCAAAAGCTTGGTACGACCGACTTAAGACTTTTCTTATTGATAACAAATATACTATGGGATTAGTAGATAATACTCTTTTTACCAAGAAAAGGAATCACATATTATCATTGTTCAAATATACGTTGATGACATTATATTCGGATCAACTTGTCAAGAATTATGTGATGATTTCTCTAAAATCATGCACGACGAGTTTGAAATGAGTATGATGGGTGAGTTAAATTTCTTTCTAGGACTTCAAATAAAACAACTAGAAGATGGCATATTTTTTAACCAATCTAAATATATAAAAGACATGCTTAGGAAATTTGGTCTTGAAGATTCCAAACCAACTAAAACACCCATGTCCTCGGACACTAAACTAACCAAGGATGAGGAAGGTGAATCCGTAGATAACACTAAATATAGAGGAATGATTGGTAGCCTACTCTATCTTACGGCTAGTAGACCCGACATTATGTTTAGTGTTTGTCTATGTGCTCGCTTTCAAGAAAACCCAAAGGCATCACACTTAGAAGCCTTAAAAGGATTTTTAGATACATTAAGGGAACAACGTGTTTAGGATTATGGTATCCCAAAGGAACGGGTGTAGAAACCATAGTGTATGCCGACTCTGATCATGCCGGTGACTATGTCGATAGAAAAAGTACAAGTGGTATTTGCACTTTTGTTGGACATTGTCTCACCTCATGGTTTGCAAAGAAGCAAACGTCTTTAGCCATCTCAACCACGAAGCGAGTACGCGTCTCAGCCGAAAAGCATGTCAACAAGCTCTTTGGATGAAGCAAGCTCTCGTAGATTATGGAATTCATCTCAAAGACATTGTGATACTTTGCGACAACAAAGGAGCCATCAATCTCAGCAAGAATCCCGTTCAACATGCTCGTACAAAACATATTGAAATCCGCCATCACTTTTGTTCGCGACAATGTTCAAAAAGGAAACATTTCAATAGAGAAAGTATCCTCCGAAGACAACATTGCCGACATCTTAACTAAGCCTCTTAAACGAGAACCTTTTAATCTTCTTAGACTTGGTTTAGGGTTAATGGAACCAAACATGTAGGATAAACATAGCCCAAAACATTAGAATAGTCAAAACAAAATAAATTTGTCTTGTACCATCTGTAGCCACGCACACCAAACGACAACAAAGACGGAACCAAAATTTTGGTACCGTCTGGTCCGTGGTGTCTACAGAAGCAAAACCGCTATATACAAATCATCCTCTTCCTCAAAACCCACTTTACCAAAACGTGTAAAACTTAAACCAAGCTCATTATTGTCATCTTCCAACTCACTAATCACTAAAGATAACATCATTGTAAGTATCCTAACTACATTTCATCTCTTAATTCTGAGTCTAGGATTCTTATTTATGCACAAAACTATCACAAATCATTACATGGGGTTTTATGTATGCTTTTATACCAAATATGAATTCAATTGGCAAATTGCATAACTAGTCATTGAAATTAGGTACTACATTATCATATTGCATAAACAAATCATGCTTCCCACTAATTGATAGATAATGAATATAAGGCCCTATTCAAACAACCAAACACCCCATGTCAAAAGTTTTGAAAAGCTTCTCACTTGTAGGAAAACAATTTTTTCATTGCTAATACAAATAGAAACGTTAAATTTTCATCACTTGCATGCTCTTGAATACTAAAGGTATTGCATAACTAATATGCATTCCCGGGTATATTCAAATGAAGCCACATTGAATTAGGAGCATTTGGGTTATCTCATGGTATTTGCCAAACACCCCACTAAAACCATCTTTGTGCATAAAATGAGTCGAGATAACCGCAACTCCAAATTGTTTTCATATAGGCACACACTAGAACCAAAAACGTTAAAACTTATTCTCATTTATTAACTCTTGTCCTTAGGAATAACCATGGTAGCCGCAAGATTCTATGATCACAAAGACACCCTTAACTACATTCCCAAACACCACAAAACCAAAGGACTTACCAAAGAACAAGTAGAAATATTTAGGGGTCTAGAATCAAGGTATTTCCATGAGGGTAGAACCATTCACTCATCCTTCCTTGAAAATACCAACCTTCGTGAAGAACTAGCCGCCATTCAATTCGATTGTCTTCTTGACATCGATGAACCAATTTGTCCTAGGTTTGTGTTAGAATTCTATGCTAGTGTGACCGGCTTTAGTGATGAAGACGATGATGAATTTTGTCTTAGGTTTAGAATTAATCAAAACGACTACACCATCACCTTAGCCAACTTTGCTCAAGTGCTAGGAATTCCCAACCGAGGAACTTGTCTCTACTCGGATAAATGGTCACTCACCGCTCTTGATGCTATCAATGACCGCTCTCTACCCTACCAAACCCGTTTGGCCGATAAGGATGTCATCCGTGAACACCTTTTAACCCAAAAAGTGATACAACCCAAGTTACCCGAAAGGGAAAAGAAGTAAACCGAGATCCATATGGAATGGAGCTAAATGAACTTAAGCCCGAATTTAAGAAATGGGAGGAGCTACTTAGAGCCAACGTCATTAGCACCATAGGAAATAGGGATCACATTAACGCTTGCCTTTGTCATATGCTCTACAACTTGTCCACCCGTCAACCATTCAATTTAGCCTACTACATAGCTAGGAGAATGATTGATATTCCAACTCAAGGATCGGTTGCTCTTCCATACGGGATGCTCCTCACCCGTCTCTATAGAAACTTTGCACCAATTCCACCAACACCAAAAGGGATGCACCTTCACTATGAGCTCATCCCTCACATCTTTGTACCTTTGAGTGATGCACGAGTTGCTAAGACAAAAGGCAAGAGAGCAAAACCTCCAACTCCATCATCATCATCATCAAATAGCTTCGAGGATGGTCTTCCAAGCTCTCGTCTTCCGCCTCATGAGTATTATGCGCCTCTTCCCGAAATAGAGAATGAATCAGCGGAGTTCAAGCAAACTAAGGGACTGTTCAAGTGCCTTGGTAGGATGATGAACAAGATTTACAAGAAGTTTGACAAACAAGGGTACTTTTAAGGAGTGTTTGGAACAATACATTATCATTAATGTTTGATACAATTTGGTTGTTTTTATTATGTAGGATGATAATATAACCTGAAACAATGGTGAATGCTAACAATTTCATGCAGGGGGATAGCGCAAGTATGCTATCAAATTTTACCCATTTTCACTATAATGTGAAAATCAATAAGCCTTGCTCAAAATACATGCTCCACTATGTTTATATATATATTATCTACTTTTCCTAACTAGAAATGTTTAGTATAACATGTTTTGAGAAGAATTTCAGGTTTCGGAAAAGTCCCGACACCTAAAAACGAACTCTGTCCATTTTTCTGCACTTCACGGATCGACGGCACCATAATTTTGGTACCGTCCGTTATGTAAATTGGTACCGCCGTACCTGTACAAGCGGACCAGACGGCACCCTTTTAGGGTTCCGGCCGTGTATGATTTTGGTGCCGTGGATCCTTCAGGTAACTTTCTCAATTTCGACTATTTCGTGATTCCAAATTACCATCCAATGCTTATAAATCAATCCTAACTTGCTTATACCCTTATTAGAACTAGTATAATTCACTTAAGTATATAAGAAATCCATTTCCCACCAAAATTCAAAATTTGAAAAATCCACCCAAGGAGCCCTTTTGCATAAAGGAAGGAACCAAATTTTTGGTACCTTCAAATCCGTGGGTGATCTGAATATTAGGAAATTCCACTCACTAGAACACATTTATTGCAAATCTTTTCTTCTTCACTCCATCTCTCTTGAATGGCTTGACTTGGGTGATATGACTAGCATTCAACCCACTTCCAAATCATTAGGAACCTCATCTCTTCAATGGCTTAACATCAAATCAAACACATTTCTCCATGATTTTTCACTTCTATAAATTGAGAGGTTTTACCATGATCATCCTCACACCTTCTTCATTCTTACTATCATCTAGCAAAGACAAACCAAAGTCAAAATGACAAAATCATCTCCAAAACCTTGCAAGAAGACCGCTAGAATTAGTGTGAGGCCTTGTTGCTTCGTTAACCTTAGCTCCTCATCCGAGTCTTCTCCACTCACAATCTCATCTCCCATCCGAGATGATACAAACCTTACCTTAGCCACACCTACTCAATCACACATTGTGATTACCACTCCACCACCAACAAAACACCAACTTCACCTCCACCGGCACCCATCCAAACATCCAAAACACCCTCACCACCTTCACCAAGGTCTCCAACTCTCATTCCCATGGAGTTATTTTCCACTCCACCAACCTCCAAATCCTTTCTTGAGGACTTGGATGACTTGCCTCCTAGGCCAAATCATCCACCACCATTGCCATCCTTTGGCTCAATTGAGCGGATGGCTCATGAGTCACCTCGGTCATCTCTTGACCCAAACGCCCCATTAGGGCCTAAACCTCTTCTCTTCCACCCCATTCACAAAGACATTCATGGTCCTTTGTATGGGGATCATTCACTCCCCACATCAATGTCACCTCATCTTGAGGACATTGAGGAGTGTATGTGGGATGCCAATCCCACTAGAGAGGAGATTCAAACCGAACTCCACAACCTCCACCAATTCAAAGGCATGGTGGACTCTCACCTGAGTGAGACAATGCAAATGCAAAGTGCTTTGCTTGCTTCCATCATGACCACCCCAAACATTTCCACCAACACCAACACATCTACCATTCCACCACCACAACCTCCCCAAACATACTACCCCCTAGGCATGGTTGCTCAACTTGTGAGCAAACGGCCCAAACCGTTGATAGGACCCGGGTTATGGTCCTTGACTTTCAAGAAGAAATGAGGTTCATCCTCAATCATATCCTTGAGCGTCTCAACGCTCTTTCTCATCCACCATCAAATTAGGATGGTCATAGTTTAGCATTTCTAGTTTTCTCTTCTTAGGATTATTTTCTTTTCTTCTTGTACTAAAACACATCATTGTGTTCCCATTTCATGATCTTTATTCATGAACATTTTAACTAATGAATGGTGTTTTTATTATAGTGTTGGTCCTTTTACATAGTGTTTGGAAATGCTTGTGAATGATCATTATTACTAACATTTTTTGTAGCTTTATTTTCACAATCCATGTATCTTCCCATTAAGCACCCAATTTAGGGGAGCTTTGATCAAGGGGGAGATAATGGCTCGGGCTCATTACATTCCGCATAGCCTCTTCTTTTTGTTGAGACAAAAAGGGGGAGAAAATATAGAACTTGATTACATTTTGACTTTTCTTAAAAGTCAATCGCATACTTTGACTTTCTGAAAAAGTCAACATCATACATCAACTAATGAACACTTTGACTTTCATAAATAGTCAAACATCATACACTTGCATTATCCTTCTCTTTTCAAGTTCTAAAACTAATATTTTTATAACTCTTGCACAAACTTTGTATCTTTTATAAAAATAAAATTTATATTTTGTCCTCAACAAAAGGGGAGATTGTTAATACAAATATCGTCATTAAACGTTATTTATATTTTTGATCTTTACCTAAGTTTTGTTAACGACAAAAGTAAATTTAATTTGTATAAAAGCTTAAAGCTTGTCAAGTTTAATAGATATTAAAACAAGCTTTTTCAAACAATATATTCATCATTCAAGCATTTACATTTATGATTAGTAACATCTTGATATGACTCTAATCATTATGTATGATAGTAGTTTTAGAATGTGTTAGGTTCTTAAAACCAAACACTACTTATGTACTTGCATATTTCTAAAAATAGAAATACAACATATGACATCATGTAATGCATCATGGAAATCATTGGAAGATTTCATTAGATATTTTGTGTGGATTTGTACTCTTCATATCTTGCACAATCTCACTTAGATAGAGTTGACTTTAGCAATGATTTGATATCTTGATTGCCGGACCGGCGGTACCAAATTGGTACACGGGCGAAACCCTTTTAAGGGTTCCGCGGTCCGTGGACGCCTCGTCCACTTTGGCTATAAATAGCAATGCCAAGCCAAGTAGTTTTTCATCCCTTTCTAACATACTCTCATACATATCTTCTCTCTAACCTTTCTAACTCAGTTTCATATCATATTAGTGATCTCTTTTGTAGCAAAGAAGATCAAGTCACATTCAAGCTTCAAACGAGAAGTTGGAAGTCTTGTTTGTTTAGTGTTGTATGATCTTGTGTTGATTCATACTTCATTGTTGTATTAAACCATCATAATCTTGTGAGTGTGAGTGGTTAGTATTTTAGTCCTCAAAATACATTGTGTGTGGGAGTGGTTGTACCCTTGGAAAGAACTCGACATCTAGCTTAGTGTCGGAAATAGTGTAAGCGAAGTGTAAAGGTTTTCTCCGCCCGTGAAAGGAGCTTGTTGACTAGTGAAGTTAAACTCTCGAGTGTGAGACTCGAGGAGTGGAGTAGGGCAAGGAAAAAGAGTCCTTGTAGACCGAACCACTATAAACAACTTGTTGTGGTTTGATCATTTCTTTCCTTATTTACTTCTTACATATTGCTTGCATATTTCATTAACATATCTAAGATCAATATCAATCGATCTTTACAATAAGTTTCAAAACAAAGTTTTTAATTGGTAAACTATTCAACCCCCCCTTCTAGTTTTCTACAGTATCAACTGCCTGACTCTTTTTGGAAAGAAAGTATACCCAAGTGTATCTTGAGAACTCATCAACAATGACAAGTGTATACTTCTCATGCTGGATTGATCTGGGACTGACAGGTCCAAAGAGATCAATGTGCAGGAGGTAAAGGCAGCTTTTGATGGAGAAATTTTGTTTGGTTTTGAATGATGCTCTATGGTGTTTACCTTTTCACAGTGCAGCATGGTTTGTCTTTACAAAAACCAAGTGATGGTAAGCCAAGGACCTTGTTTTGTTTTACCAAGTTGTTGAGATTTTTGAAGTTTAAGTGTGAGAGTCTCTTATGCCACAGCCAATTGATAGTTTCAAAGGTGGCTTTTAGCAAAGAGATAAGTTCCATCTTGGGAGAGTGTTGACATGTCTAACACATAAACATCATCTCTCCTTGGAGCTATCAACACCACTTCCTTGTTGGCATTAAAGATGGTTCCTTGTTTGTCATTGAATTGCACAATGTACTTAGCATCACATAGTTGACTGACACTGATGAGATTGTATTTTAGACCATTGACATAAGCAATTCTAGGGAAAACTATTCCATTGCGTTCTTGAACCATAACCTTCAGTGGGACATGATGAGTTATCACCAAACACTACTTTGGGTCCTGGTTCCTCTATATACTTGTGCAGATACTCCTTTACACTAGTCATGCTTCTTGAGCATCCACTGTCTAGATGCCAAATAGGCTCCCACTGGCGTGTCTGCACAAGTAGTAAACCAAATTAGTTTCTCTTAGTGACCCACTTACTAGTGGGCTTGGGTCTCAAGGTCTCTTTGAATTTGGTAATTGACTCATGGTCAGTGGTTGAGTGGATTATGCTACCACAGGTTTTGCATTTAGAGACCGAGGATGACTCGCTGATTTTGGGTTGTTTTGTACCTCTCCTTGCATGAATGACATTGTCATGTTGGGATGTCTCATGAGCCGGATTACGCATATATCACAAAGCATGTGTTCATGAGACAATCATCCTGATGATGATCATTAAACCCACAGTGAGGGCACAAAGGAAAAGGTTTTGCTCTATTCTTGGGAGCAGTTTTGGAGGATGAAGCATACCGATGACCAACTTTGGTATAGTTTGCTTGACCGACATATCTGTAGGTGGTCAAGAAGCCCGTGATCATCCTTTTGTAGATCATGCAAAAAGGATTCTATAGCAGTTGTCGTGGTATGGTTGGTGTAATGACACAACTCACAATTTTGCTTGGGTTTATTGGTGGATTTTGACTTTGATGAGCTAGATGAGGCTGACTTAGTATCCTTGATTGAGTCAGGACCTTTTTCGATGGATTCCATCTTTTCAGTCAGCTTCCTCACAAGCTCGTTAGTTGCGAATTTGGTCACTTGGGAACATAGGATGTTGAAGTCTCAAGAGGAGTAGACTCTTGTTGAGTTGGTTTTGTTGGTCTTTTCAGGATGGTTCTTCCAAGTCCAGACCTTTCTTTTGGTGAGTGAGGATTGAATTGTAGTGGAGTAAACTCAGAGCTTGGTGCAAAAGACCTCAAGAGGTTTCAGTGGTGGAAGCGGTGCTTGAGATTCCGATTCAGACTCGGAGATGTGTTCAAGACTACTGGGTACATCAGGGAGTCCAAGCATGCTCTTTAGAGCTTGGCTTTCAGCTCTAGAATCCTTCCAGAATCGAAATTTGGAAGCTTACTCTCAGGATTAACCCGTTCAATCCAATCATTGGAATTTGGAGTTGTCAAGATATTGGTAATCATACCACTAGACACAAATGGTTTTGAACTTTGGTCTTTGTTGCGAGAGTCAAGGAGATGATCTTCACCTATGACTCTCTTTTTGCTACTAGGGGCACCCACAGCATCAAAGACCCTGGGATTCTTAGCAGTCCAACTATCAAGAATATCTTGTTCCTTTTAAGTTCATCTTGAAGAGCCTGATTTCTCTTAACTAGTTCAGTGTTTTGAATTTGCAAAGTGTGACCTCAAGCTTGGCTTGTTTTAAAATAAGCAGTTCATCTCTACACTTGTTTAATTCAAAACTTAGCTTGTTGTATTTTGAAAAAGATTTAATCTTTGCTCTTCTACAAACTTAAGGTCAACATTAAGATAATTCATATAAGATCGCCAATCGAGTCATCATCCATCGACTTCATAGTGATGTTGACCCATTCCTCGTTTCGGCATGATTCTTTCCAACAGCTAGCTTGTCCTCTTCGAGAGGGCCATCAAGCGACATGCACCATTTCATCATCCGATGACACCGCTCTTTATCCCAGTCGAAGGTCTCAGCAACAAGGCCTTTGTTTTACCCCGCATAGATTGAACACTTTTGTTGTTTCGAGGGATCGACCTCGAGCAATGAAAGCTTAGCTTTGACTTTCTTATATTTTGCTTCAAAATCAACAGCTTTTGTTTTGATCGCATTTGTTTTGAAGGTTTTGATGAGACTGATAGATTTTTGGTTGAAATTTGCTAAAGCCTGAGGACCGATTTGACCCTGATGGTTTATAAGAGGGTTCAGAAATTGTTTTTGAAAAACAGTCTTTTGTAAAATGACCTCTTTTATGACACTTAAAGCATTCAGTGTCCTCATTTGCTTTGGCATTTGAAAAACCTTTGTTTCTTTTATAAACCTTCGAGAGTTAGCAAGGAGTGCCCTTTCCTGGAATTCGATGTTCAGGTCATTTAGGTACTCCTCACTTGATCTCTCATCGCTCATCATCAATTTTCCGAAAATCTTGAACAACATTGTTAGAGTAGAAAGCAGTTGATATTGGTGATGATGTGGTGGTGGGGACTTCTTGACTTCCTGAGACTTCTTTAAGTCGGGTATCGTCTGCATTGATGAGGTTTTCCTCATAGATAAATTTTCCATAAATTTCAGGAAGCTCAAGATTTTGGATATGATTAGCATTCCTAAGTCCCTGAGAGAAATTCAACCACTTCTCGGGGAGACTGTTGACAAAACCAACATTGATTTCATGTTTGGACAACTTAACACCATCATTTGACAGTTCATTTAAAAGAGTTTTGTACCTGGTGTAAGTTTGAGAGAGAGTTTCTGAGTCCATAGCCCTAAAGGTGTTATACTCAAGTTTCAGGTCCATTATCCTGTTTTCCTTGGTATCAGATGGTCCTTCATGACTATGAACTAGGTCATCCCAGGTTTGCTTAGCTGTACTACAGCTTATAACAGACTCCATAATATCGTCAGGAAGACAAGATATTATGATACTTTTGAGTAGAGGTGGCAAAATGTGCCTAGAAACAAAAAGATTGGCTAAATGGGCACATTTTAAAAAGATTTGGGCACATTTAGCCCCCTTCTTTTTTTGAAAAGGGCACATATAGCCCATTGAAAACTTAAATGGGCACAAACGGGCACTTTTTTTTCTCTCTATTGTTGAACATTAACGATCGTTTTAAACATTTTTTTTATATAATATATTTATTTTTGTTAATATAAATAAGATATTACGTTTAAGGAATTTATTTAGTCGTTTTAGGTCTTTTATTAAGCAATTTGTATAACATGTGCCCGTTTGGCCCGTGCCCGTTTAGCCCGTGCCCGTTTAAGCCCGTGCCCATTCTAGCCCGTGCCGGTTTTAGCCCGTGCCTGCCCGCCCCCGCCCGTTTTGCCACCTCTACTTTTGAGTCTTTGGTCCCGGTTGACCACTCTCCTTTCATCCTGGGTCCACTGAGCTTCAGGTTTGGGCAACCGCCAGCCTTGGGACAAATGGACCTTCATTTATACACTTGATATAATAAGGTTCCATCCCAATCAAATAGTAAAGCATTCGCTTTTTCCATTTGTTGAATTTTCCAACTTCAAGTCTAGGGGCAACAAATGAATAAGCTCCACCCTTTTTATCGACTAGTTGGGGTACATCAATTTAAGCCATTTAGGATCCTAATTTAAAAACTTTTAGAGCGCCTAAAACGAGTTTTATAATTAGCCTTGCTCTGATACCACTTGTTGTTTCCCGTTCACTATCGTTTAAAACAGTTTAAGTATATAAAACAAGTTAATAGTGAACTAAGACTGAAATTAACATAAGTAAACACACAAAGTAATTTTCAACATCATATTCTTATTAGAAATAAATCAACAAAGATTACGTTACCCAAGTACTTATGAATAGTACTTGGGATTGAAATGACAAAGTTGGGTGATTCCTCTCTAAGCTCAGGCTAAGTCTGAGCACAACTCTTAGAGCTCACCGAGCTATCTCAGAACTAAGTTGTATTTGGAGGAGTGAAAAGATGGCTTGCGTGTGTGTGTTTTTACAATTCACAAGCTTAACCTTTTCACTCCATCTCTTATGCTATTTATACATGTATGAGTTTTAACTCTTTCCTAAGTGACAACCTGACATCATACGAAGACAAAATACTTGATGTATTTTGTCTCTGCTTACTAAGACTATTCTAGGTAAGAGACAAGACTACTTTCCTAAGTTCAGGTGATGACACGAGCCGATCTTTTGCCATTCATGGAAAGTTGACTTTGGTTGATAAGGACATTGTCTTATCTGATTCAAACTTATCCCGCCTTGTCCCGCTCTTTCTTCATTCTTTTCATCCTTCATTCTTCTACTTCAGTTTATCTTCGTAAGCAGCTGGAGAGAGTCTTAGGGATTCAGTGAGTTATTGTCATCACTCCCTGAATCCATCATCTTCTTCTTGACTCAGTCTTCACCCTTTAAGTTCCGCTTTACTGAGTGGAGAGACTTCTTCTATGCCTCGTGCTGAGTATCCCGAAGATGACTCACTGAGAGGCTATACACTCAGTGACCTGTTAGAGTTTAACAGACTAAACACTTGGGCTATTTTATATTCAAATCCTAGATTAAGGGGTTTGGGTATTTACTGAACCTAAAAATGTCCCTAGTTCTATTTCCACTCAGGAAAAGGTCACATGTGCTACTGCGACAGTATTTCCAATTGGAGACTGTCTTATACATGGAAAGAAATTATTACACGGGCACATGAAGGTGTCAGTTATCAAAGTTGTTGACTTTTATAAGACTATGGAGCTTCCTGTGCCGGATGAGGAATTCCCTACTTTGTTGAATGCAGTAAAGGGCTTTATTCAATGGCCAATTAGTGCTATTGCTCGTTTTAAGGTATTAAATTTGTGGAATCTCTCTCTTTGTGTCTTTGTAGTAAGCTATATTAACGCATATAAGCATGACTTTGTAGGGATTGACGAAAACCCCAGCTAATAAAGCACCAACCAAGAGTGTGCTGCCTCAACATCAAAAAGTACCTGCTGCAGAGAAAAGAAAGGGAATAGAGATTGCTCAAGAACCTACAAACAAGAAAAAAGCCTTTGAAGAAATAACCAACCACAAAATGGCGGCAACTAAGATTGCAGAACAACTTAAAGCTAAGGAGCGGGTAAATTTTTTAGAACATTATAGCTACTATATGTACTGGAATATAACAATATCTTACAAATCTGCATTTTCCTTTTACTTCCTAAAGAAAGTAGAAAGTCTTATCTAATACCAAAGGGCATACTTATTTTTAAACTCGACTAGACCTTTCAATTCTTGGGTATAATGAGATCATATTAATACCATTGTATGTGCAGGATGTAAAAAGAAAAGCTGAGCATAGAAAAGAGTTAAACGATCTAAAACCAGCTATAATGTTATTAATTGGCTATGTGGCCATGTTTTGAAGTATTTTTTCTGGGCCTTTGTATGATTTGTACTTTGTTTTTGTTTGACCTCAGTATATGTACCTGGATTGTATTTGAGTTTGTTAGTGTTCTTTGAATCTAATGTGGCATAATCACCGTCTGCTAAGCTGTTTGGAATTTCTTATTTTGTATAGTAGTATCATAGTCAATATGCATTCCAGATGTATCTGTAATTATTAGTTACATATTACTTATTCATGTGATTGATAGATGAGAGTTGGCTAAGGATGTAGTGGAGCTTTTGACTGCTGCTGTAGATGGAGCAAAATCTTTGATTGATGCAAGTGCTAGACTGATATTGTACATTGAGATAGCCCGTTTATATGGAACTCTTGGTTACCATAGGAAAGCTGTCTTTTTCTCCAGACAGGTGCAGCTATATTTGTAACAAGAGAACACTTTGGCTGCTATTAGTGCCATGAAAGTGTTGGCGCTGACTACAAAAGCTTATCGTGTTCAGAGTAGAGCTTCCATTCCCAAGCATGCTATTTCTAATGTAAGCATTAATACTGATTTTTCATCATATGAAGCATTGTTAACACAATATCAAAATCAGTCAATAACTGTATGCCATTTACTAGTTAGTTTGAGCATCCCTTAGGATTATGTTCTGATTACATTTATAGGCCATCATACTTGATTTCAAAGCACATGGGTTGTCGAATTTTCAGTCATGTGTACCCAATGTAGCCACCTCTGTTACTTCTTTTAACAACCATATGTTTAGAAGATTATAGTGTAAGGTAGATGCTTAGGGAGAAATAGGTATAGCTGGTTGGTTTAGCATAGAACAAGATAAAAATGGTACGGTAAATGATAAATAGCAAGATAATTTATTCTAACGATT
>OU343218.1:129182287-129250557 GCA_910596185.1 Chrysanthemum makinoi
CTTTTGGTTTCAAAACTAACTTTGCATATTTAGACTCTGCAATTGGTTTCAAAACTAACTCGACACCCCTAGCTGTATAATATGCTTGCTTGCTTGCTGTGCTGCTGTAATCTAGTTTCAGGGTCTGTTTGGTATGGCTTACTATAACTTGGGTATCGCCTATATATATTTTAATGAATTGATGCATGTTGTATTGCAGGTTCGCACACTTGGTTGATCTAATTGAAAACTACATTAAAAGAGAAAGAGCTCAGGCTCAAAGTACATGTGATATTGCAAAGAAAGATGTATAACTTGTATCGGATAGAAGCAGCCTAAAAATGAAATATGCTTCTAATTAGATACTGTCAATAAATTGTTTGCTAGATTTTAAGTTTGTATAAATAGAATAAGTTCAATGATAAGAAATATGATTTTAGGTTGTTATATTGGCATGTATCAAGACTAGAGCACTTTAATTTAGTTGTACATTATGGAATTATGAAAATTTTATATTTTTCGCAAAAATAAAAATTAATTTTTTTTAAAAAGAAATTATCACCAAAACCGGTTCTTATATTACAACAGGTCTCTTTACTCTATGCTAGTAGCATGTAGACACCGTTGTAGACACTGGTTCTTACGAGCAAAACCGGTTTTGATGTTCATATTAGACACCGGTTGTCGAACCGGTTTCTATATGTTTTGGTTATAGAGATACCCCTCGCCTAGAGTGATTCCTAAACCACTTTCCATGAGCCATTCTAACCGGTCTTTGTGAGATTTTTTGTAGTAGTGGACCTTTCTCTTTAGTCAATTAATTTTCAAGCTTTTGAAGTTCTTGAATCTTTTCACTCTCTTTTGCTGCCAAATTTTCTTCTTCCTTTCCCTTAGCTTTTTCATTCTGCTTCTTCTTAGCATCAAAAAAGTCAATAAGTCCACAAAGAGAAATGTCAGGATCATCATCCTTGAGAAGTTGCTCAGCTACTTCAGCGGGTGTAATCACAACTTTACGGATCAAGTCCTCGATTTTGCCAAAAAGATCGTGTTGGGTGATGCCTTGATAGTTGGAGGCCAACAATCGGAAACCACATGGGGTGCAAAATGACATATCGATGTGGACATCCATTCGGGCGAAGCAATGCAGGGTCGAGCTTGTCTTTCCGGTTTGTAGTAAATATGATAATTCTTTCATCACCACAGCTTGACCATAGCCCATCAATGAAGTTGAGAAATCCGGATAATGTAACCTAATCAAAAGACATAATGATTAGTATACTGTATACCAATCTTCGTGTATCAATTACTTACTTATATCTTTACACGTAAACGTTTTTCTTATCTAATTCCATCACTTTTATTTTCCCCTTTGGGAATCATTTTTACAAGTCACAAATCTCACCTATTATTAACAAAATCACAGGAGATAAAAGGTACGTGCTAATAATGTATCTCTAGCATGAGATGACATGTCTTGCTATAATATTGTGTAAATTTAAAACCATCTGATTTTTCATTGCATTTTTATGCAACTAACTTTTCATTTAATTACCAGTTGAACTAACATCTCTCTACCTTATACGCGAAGTTATATATGTACGTCTAACTTTTGATGAATTTAATTTGTTTTCTGCAGTATGTATAATTTAAAACCATCTAATTTTACATTCATTGGCCAAAACACTAGTTACATGCTGGCCGGGTAGTGGACTTGTTTCAGACAACATTAACAAATAATACGGAGTATGAAATATGTGACATGCAACAGTAAAGAACATTCGTACAAACATACAACGACAAAGACCGAAATGTTTTTGTGAGATTTAAGTGACCACTCTACATACATAGATTTACTAAATACGGACCTGGCCTTCTTTACGGTGACCATGGTGGTTGTCCTGAACTAAACATTTCGAATGTTCTGCAGACACCCGGTCATGCAACTCAACCGAGCAATCAACGTCCTCTACCACCAGTATCGATCTGTACGTTCTCGGTTGCCACCAACAATGACCTCAGTGTCGCGTTGAACTTAATGGTACTCAAATCCAAGTCATAGATGTCAAAGTTCAAATAATTAGCCATAGCCGCAATCAAACTCAATTTTCCAGTCCCAGGTGGACCATACAACAAATAACCTCTCTTCCATGCCTTTCCAACTTTCCGATAATAGTCTCTCCTAGTGACAAACCTATCCAAATCCTTCATCACCTTCTCCTTGATATCCGTATCCATTGCTAGAGTGGCAAAGGTGGAGGGATGGCCTAGATCTACCGATAACCATGATTTATTTGTATAACGCATGTGTGGATTGAACGTGAATATTTTCACGATTTTCTCTTCTCGTTTCTTCATTTCAGATAGCTTTAGTATAGAAGGCAAGTAGTCGTTCAATACAAGATCTTTGTGTTATTGGTGAAACGTGAGCTACAAGAAACGGATTTTGGTTTGGGAAGAGTGATGATTCGTTCCCTTTTCATTGTTTTTAGTCGAAATCATATTCTTTTTAGAACCAGAAGACCAATAGAGTTTGACTTCATTGTAAGTATCCGTGAACGCGAGGATTTCATCCATAGAAACCTCGATAGAGTTTTCTTGGTTTGGGGTTTTAGTGATTTTCAAACGGTTGGTCTTGAGAGACATTTTAGCGGAAATGTATTGTTCCACGGCTTTGTAGATTTCGTTTGGCTTAAAGTCATCAGATTCATAGATAACGAGAGTCAAGTGTGTGGAGAATTTGTTTATGAAACTTTTGAGACCGAGATAAATGTAGTCTCGGAATTCAGGAGGCAAGTAATCTTTGGCGACACTGCGGACTACCATCACTGTCGTGGCTGCAGTTCCTATGGTGGAAACGATGGTTTTGATGGTCGGGATTTTGGATTTAGATGATGAGCTTGGTATTTTTGCAAGTTAGGAGTTTAAGCAATGATAGTGAATGGAGTGGCTATAGAGGGTGAGTAGAACTTGCCACGCAATACAACGGTAGACTCTTTTATATAGACAATTATACTTTTAAGAAAATGTGTAGACAAGTTATTAGTATTATGAAGCACAAAATGTACGTAACAAGTTTATATATATACATAACTAGGAGCAATGAAATGCAAGTGTGTAGAATTGTAGATTGATGACATGTACAAAGCTACTTGATTCTAACGTTGAAGGTAATTATATATCAACAAGCTTACAAAAATTACGAGTATGGCCAAACAATGTGTTGTGTAAAATGAAATAATCTCAAGAGTGAATCACTTAAATGGTCCTTAAGGTTTGTCGGGTTTTACGGGTATTGTCTTTGTTTTTTTTTTTGCGAGTCATGTCTTTGTCGTATGCAAAAATTACAGATCATGTCCAATTTACTAACGACATTTAAATAGTCGTTAAAAAAGGACTAACGTGATATAGATACATAACACTCTGAATTTATCTGCAAAAAGTATGTCTAAATCTGTTGAGATAGTAGACTATATGGATGTTGGTAACGAGGTTGTGGCAGACTCACATGGGGACTTCTCTGTCCCACAAGCCGACCCCACTGATAACATAACCACAAAAAAACCCAACGTTTGTTTAAGCCCAGCTTGTTGTACAACTACCCCATCCTCCCTTGATAAGTCCATTAATGATTTACCCCCTAAAGACTACTTGTTCCCCCACACCCTCTCAGCCCATTCAAAAACCTCACTCACCCCTAAACGTTAATACGTCTATAGCACATCATACATCAAACAAGTCCTCAAAACATTATACCTCATTCACCAACAAAGGTAAAACAAAAAGGAAAACTAAATTCCTTTCAGTTAGACTCATTGACCCCCTCAATGGGATTAACACTCACACTGTCAAAAAGAAAACAAAAACACATTCTCATACATCATCATTACCTAGTTCCATTTCCCTCTCAAACAACGACTCGAACATCAAGCGATGCAATGATAGACTACTTAATCTTGCACCACTCGAATCAGTTGACAGTGAAAATGAAGTCATGAAAACAGTCGAGGTAGGCATACTTCTCGGGTACAGCTTGAAGGGTATGGAAAATGAAGTTCATGCCACATTGGGTGATCATGTTGTGAATAAATGAATATTGCCTCATTAAATATTAACGGGGTCGGCACCGCTCCTAAAAGGAGATGGGCAAGGAAAATTTGTCATAACAACAACATAAGCTTCATAGGAATTCAAGAATCTAAGACTTCAGAGGTTGATCGATCCCCCATCCACTCACTTTGGGGTAACACTAATTGTGACTATGCGTTTAAGAATTCAGATGGTTTTTCGGGTGGTATTATTGCTTTATGGGATAGTTCTCTGTTCAAAAAACATTTCGTCATTGACAGTGAGGATGATTTTCTTGCAATATATGGTGAATGGAATAAAATCAAGATGGATTGTTTAATAATCGTTGTATATGCGCCACAAGATAGGAATAAGAAGTATAGCCTTTGGTTAAGACTCACCCATTTAATACGCAGCTTTCAATCTATGTACATTGTGTTAGGCGATTTCAATGAGGTTCGGAGTGAAGACGAAAGACTTGGTTCTACGTTTTGTACATCAGGAGCAAGACATTTCAACACTTTTATTTCTGATTCCGAGTTAATCGACCTCCCAATGGGGGGCAAACGATTCACCAGGATGAATAAATATGGAACGAAGTTTAGCAAAATAGACAGAATCCTCGTTTCACATCACTTTGTATCAAATTGGCCGAATGCTCAACTTACCACTCTTCCTCGTGAACTTTCGGATCATTGCCCACTCATGCTCAAAACACACTCAACGGACTACGGTCCGATACCCTTCAAATTCTTTAACTCTTGGCTCCTCAAGAGTGAACTTCCGTCAATTGTTTCACAAGCATGGTCTAACCCCAATTCGAACGTAACCATCAGAACACATCCAGCAAGCTTGTTGAAGTGCAAACTGAAAATTTTGAAACAGTGTGTACGTAGTTGGAGACAAACAGTGGGCATACATGAAAATCACAAAATTCAAGAATTAAAAGAGAAAGTGGAAGACTTAGACACCAAAGCAGAAACAACAAATGGTCTGGAAGACACTGATATTATTCAACGTCTTTCTTTAATGAAAGAACTTGAAGTCTTGGAACATATCAAAAGAATGGATCTCATGCAAAAGGCGAAGGTTAAATGGTGCGTTGATGGAGATGAAAACTCTACATTTTTTCATGGCATGATCAACAACAAACTCTCAAGCTCAAGAATCAAAGGAATCACCATAAATAGGTCATGGGAAACAGATCCAACCCTTGTCATTTCCCACATCTTCAACTTTCAAAAAAAAAAGTTTGGTAATACTTCACATAATCGTCCTCGTTTCTCAAGTAGTCTTTTCAAAACGCTTACGAATATCGACGTCGCAATTCTTGACGTCCCATTTTTTTGTGATGAGATTAAAGAAGCGGTTTGGAATTGTGGTGGCTCCAAAGCCCCCGGTCCCGATGGGTTCACTTTTAAATTCATCAAACACTATTGGGACTCAATTGGTCAAGATTTTATCAACATGCTGAAGCGGTTTAAATTAGACGTGTTAATACAAATAAGCCGTAAAAACGTTTATTTATATTTTACGATCTTCTAATGTTTTGTCGATAACAAACGTAAAATCATATTAACGAAACAAATAAAATACGTAAATGGTTTGAACTAATAGTTTCTAACATATTCATATTTTCACATAAAACACTAAAACAAGTATAAGTGATTTTATGATTTAGTATTACATATGTACAACAACTAGTGTTTACATATTTGGGTAAATATACACATAACTAGTATGTAGTATATTGGGTAATATAAATGGGTAGAAACTTAAGTATTTGACCCATTGACCAAATACATTGAATGTAGTTGGGTAAAAACAAGTATATACTAAATGGGTAAAAACTAGCAAATGGTATTGACCCATAACCCATGGTTTTATATATACCACTTGACCAAGTTCATTGTATCCTTAAGATACATTGTATCTAGAAAGAAAACCATGGACCAACCCATAACCCATGACCCATAACCCATGACCCATAACCAAAAAACCCATGGGCAAAGAGGAGCGTTCCACGGATCCCTAGCTTTGTGCTAGCCGGATCCCAAGTGGAAGGGATCCGTGGGAACAGTGAGGAAATTTTCCTATAAATAGAGAGCCATTTCTTCCTTTCTATTGATCCCTTTACACACATACTTCCCCCAAGTATACTAACCTTCTAACCTCAGATCCAAGAGATCTATGTAGTCTTTGTCTTTTGTTTTTGTGTGATCTTCTAGGTTCCTCTTAAAGGAAAGATCACCACTTCTTGAAGACGTGCAAGCTCAAGTCCATGAGTTGTCATGCTTCGTCATCATCAAGACAACGAAGGTTCTCTTGTTGATAGATCTATCTTTCTCCATAGATGTTGGGTTGAAGGCATTAGTGAAGAATGCCGAAAGTGTCAAGATGAAAGCATTAGTGAAAGGTGCTCATCATCCGTGTCAAAGCATTAGTGAAGAATGCTAAAGGTGTCAAGACGAAGGCATTAGTGAAGGGTGCCAAGCGTTGTGTCAAAGGCATTAGTGAAGGATGCCGAAGAATCAAATCAAGTAGCATTTGGGAAGAATGCTTAGGTCGTATAATCGATGAGGTGCATTGTTATACATATAAGTATTTGTTTATTTACAAGGATGGTGATATCCTTGATGGTGTTGTAACAAGGAGTAGATCTCCTTGATAATGGGTGTTGTGTCGTGAAGGGTAGTAGTTCCTCCATAGTAATGGAACTAGGTGCTTAGCCTAGTACCTAATAAAGGGTAGACGACGTTGTGATAGGATTAGTTCTCCTAAGGTGTGAAAGAACTCGGTGGTTAGCCTAGCACCGTATAAAGGGTAGGCGACGTTGTGTTAGGTGTGGTTCACCTTGGTGTGAAAGAACTCGGTATTTAGCTTTGTACCGGAAAAATGTTAAGCGACGTTGTGAAGGCTTCTCCGCCATAAGGAGATTGGTGTAGTGCTTACGAACTCTCGAGTAGGTGACTCGGGGAGTGGAGTAGGGCAAGGAAGGTGTCCTTGTAGCCGAACCACTATAAATACTTGTGTCGTGGTGATGTGCTTCTTACTCTTTATCTTTCATTACACGTTTATATATCTATCTATCAACGTCCAACATAAACAACCAAATAGATTGACATAAGTCGATCTAAATATTTAAAAGGAAGTTTTAAATTGGTAAAACTATTCAACCCCCCCTTCTAGTTTTCCACAATTGGCATCGGAGCTTCGTTACCAAGTTTTTTTTAGTATATTGTACTTTGAAAACTTGATACGATCCGTGTATGTTTGAAAACTACAAAGAAGGGAATTTCTTAAAACAAAAGGTCATGTTTTTAGAAATCATCATATGTTGGATAGTGATAGATCATTCTAACATTTTCCTTTGAGAAGTCTTCATACTAGGATTTGGGTATCTTAGAAGATCATGAAGTATTTCGCGTCTATGGTTTCTAAAACCATAAAAAAAAGGAATATAGCAAAGGATTGGAGTATCTTAGAAGATCATGAAGTATTTCGCGTCTATGGTTTCTAAAACCATAAAAAGGGGATATAGCAAAGGTATGTTTTCTTAGTTACAATTTTTGGTCAAAACGTGCTAAATTGCTTGTGGACAAAATGGTGATATATGCTTCTATCTTATAATAAGCATAATATGAAAAATGTTTTAGTGATTTTTTTTCTTTGAAGTTTTGTTGTTAGATATCTTGTTAATCAAGCTTGAATAAAGGTAAAATGGGTAATATAACTTCACTAAAAAGTCTACAAAGACTAAACCTTTACGTCGGGTCAAAACGCATATTTTGTAATTCGTCAGATCCGCGGATCCCTCAAGTTACCTTGGACGGATCCTCAAGCAAGGGATCCGTGGTACGAAGACAGCTTTTGTCTCAATTTCAAAATTCATAACTTTTAACCGTAAGTCGTTAGAAGTCGTGCCACCTATCGTTTTAAAGGTATTTGAGTCTACTTTCATTTAAAAATGATTTCATAAACTTATTCAAAACAATAATTTACAGAATCATTGATTTATAATAGAAAGTCATTTTTCGATCATAACTTTTGCACAAACTTTTGATCTAATTGGAGATGGATGTTTTCACTTTTGAATAACAATGTGTCCTCTGTTGAAATTAAGGTTTTGATCATATTTATTAATATAAAAGAAACTAATCAAGCTTGGTTTACATGTTTATATTTAACACAAAGCGATGAAAAGAACTTTCGTATGCTATGTTAAATGATAAATTGTCCTCTTTGCATTACTTGATTATTTGCTTATCTCAAATAGCTTTTGTACTTGTTTGTCGATTTAGTAATATCCTACTAATCAATGTGCTATTTGAAGGAGTGTTTGGGATAACATCTAGTTGTGTCGAAAATGTTAGTTTAGATACTTAGATAAGTCATATAGGTTGAAAAATGTTTAAAAAATATAACACACTAAATGGTTTTTTGATTGAGTTTTTCATGTGTGCAACATAAATGTTTTATGTGCTTATATGATTTCTTTTGTTCTTGTATCGTTCTCAAAAAACAACAAGAATGTATATCGGATCATAACCTACACTTGTGTTGATGATGTACTCTCCCGTTTTCCTTTTCATGATCGCTCTCCAAGCTTCATAGTAGGATTGAAACTTGATTATTTCATCCGATATACTCAAGTAAATTATTTTGCAACGCAATTATAATTGTTCATATCCGAAAGTCCAAACTCGAGCTTTCCAACAACATATGTTGAACTAGCTCATTCAACCATTTTTTTTGTTCACCATATGGACAACTCTTAATTTTTTGACACCTTCGTCACCTTAGTTGTTTCAAGTATAATATTAATAAAAATGAAGCAAAGTATAATCATTGTTACTCTTCGATAGGCCATTGTAGGAATATAGATTTTCCTAACTTGAGAATGAATACTGGAGAACTTATTGCACTAGAAACTCAATTTGACCTAACGGTTGAATTGCTTCCTTTATAGAAGTTGGGTATGTGGAATCACCCGTAAAAATGGTCGTGTTTAGCCGTAATTGAGCACCGCTAGTAATAGTCTCATATTCATTCTCTCACTTGAGAAATCTATACTCCCATGTTTTCCTAAAGTAAGTTTACAATGGAAATACTTTGCGTTTTCTTAGGATTACTAATCAACCAAGTTGTAAAATTGATTTTTCTTTTAGTTAATCACAACTACTTACCTCATCAAGCGATTATCTTGCTTTGATCGAGAAGAGCTACATGACTTCATGGACGAAGTTCATTGTATGCTAATCACCATCCGTAATGACTATACATAGTTCATTGCTTCCGTTTGCCAAAACAACCCTATTGTCTTGAACACCATCATCTACTCTGCACACCATTGTTAATACAAACGATTTACTAATCTAGATCGTAAATCTATTTTGAGCTTCCTGAATAGCGCTTGTTAAGATTGATATACCTCTGTGTTACTTGTGAGCTAGATCTCATTTAAATTGCTTATGTGCTATTTCTACATGCTACTTAGTATGTTTTACTTGTATACATGTATGCTTACTGTAGAGATCATTAGTTTCTAATTTCGACACTTAGAACAAACGCCAATGCTAAGTAAAACTCTCAGATGCCGGATCCCTAGTTTGTAACTAGCCGGATCCCTCAAGTGAAGGATCCGTGGGATCCGGGAAAATAGAAGTGGAGTTTTAATCCTTTACACCTCGAACCATGTTCCTAGACTACTTCACACTAGCTGAACTTAATACTTTAGGATCTCTTAAGTCCTTCTCAAGCTTAGTAAGCTTCACACTCACTCATAGCTCATTAAGGATCACACTCAAAGTGCTTTTCGATCTATCGTTTCACATAAACTCACTACTCTTCCGCTCTCTAGATCACTCATTATTTCTCACATGATCCCTCACATCTAGACTTAGAAATCTTTCGATTATGGCAAAATTGATCATAATCATCCTTACCTCAAAATTGGTCGAAATGGATCAAATTCTAGTTCTTCCACCTTAAAACCTTTAGGATCTTCTCCAAGACATTATCCTAAGTCACTATCTGATCACTAGGATCATTTAGCTCCATTTGACACTCTCAAGATTTTAGTGTCATCTTTGTTCATTGATTGGTACTCACGAAAGCTCCAATCTCTTCCATATAAGGCAATCATTAGCTACATCACTCATTGCCCTTGAACATTTAAGTACCCTTCCATTTAAAGACACTTAGGAGAACTGAAACACTCAAAAAGGTATAGGCTTTAGACCTTTCAAACATCACTTCTATCCTTTCCCAGCTACTGAGAGCCGGATCCCTAGGATTAGCCTAGACGGATCCCCCATATATGGGAACCGTAGGATCCGGGTGACAGATTTATGTCAACTCGTGCTCGAACAATCATTTCAAGCTCATATTGCTAACTTGAACACTCCACCTCATCCTTATTAAATCCCTAGATCAGTAAAACTCTTAAGTTGACTCTTGTGCATGCTAATCATCACATTCCAAAGGATATTAGAGACTTAAGTCTTGAATGCACTTGCCAAATCCTTCCCTTTATAAGTCATCTTGCTAGAATCCCTTAGTCATCAAACACAACATAATTCTCAGCATTTAGAAACCTTTTCCTTAGTCATTTTATCATAAGGAAAGCTCCTAGTGGTAACTCATCCAACCAAGAACCACCCAAGAAACTTGCTCGTGTTGTACACGAAATTTCCTCAACCGAATCATCTCCGGTTAAACCCACAAATGGTAGGACTTCCCATCCACCGAATCATCCTCCGTAAGAGATAATAGTGCTAGAATCTCACCTCTACAAACCCAATCAACAATTGCCAAGAGAACCGCAATAATTAGCATTAAACCTCTTAGGTTAGAAAAGGGATCATCGAGCTCTAAACCAAACGTACCTAGTTCTAGCAAAACGTCTAAACCTTCATTCATAGAGAATGGACTACACTCCTTTACCGAGCCTCTCTTTATTCATTAGAACATTCACCACCGAGAACTTCCCATTCACCCACCTTCTCGTTAAAATAGGAACCACTTACATCACCAACTAGTCCATCGTTGGAAACAAGGAACCACCAAGGACTTGATCATATGGAGAAATTTCAATTACCACCACTCTCATTCCTAGTAGAACCTCATCCTAAATTACTCAATGTACCTCCACCATTATTTGTAGAACCTCATCAAAACATCCTGTTCCTAATCAAGACAATAATTGCTCTAATTGTCTAATCACCCAAGGACTTGTTCAAGAAGTACGAAATGAGTTGCATTTCATGTTTAATCATCTTCTTAAAAGATTGGACCAAATCAACAAGTCTACTCATCCCTAGACTCAAGCACATTGTTGCTTCTTAAGCTTTGGTCACTTATTAGTATTAGTAGAATATGGCTAAATCATTCTCTTAGTTTTTAGAGATTTGTTGATCATCTTTTATGTTTTATTGAATGATAGTTTACTTGCCATATTGCATTGAGTATATGTTTGTTGGTTGAATACATATCTCATTTTGATGTTAACATTACTTGTTACATCACCATTGTTGAATTTAATTATCAACTATACGGATCCCTCAAAATTGCCTAGACGGATCCCTACTAGGAGGGAACCGTGGGATCCGTGAGACCGAAAACTATTTTTCTACTAACTTGGATCACATATGCAGGAAATTGTGCATTATACTTGTTTTCTAACATTTGTTTTGTAGTTATTCAATCTACACTTGAAGCCTTTGACACCCTAAAGCTAGGAGAGCTTTGTGTCAAAACAATACATTGCAAATTACTTGCAATATTAGGATTACATTTCTCGACATCCTTTTGCAAAATTGCAATCATCAAGGGGAGCACACTGTCACTTAGACGAAATCTTTTGCAAACTTAGTTGCAAACAAACAAGCTTAGTATTACTTTCTTGACGCCCTTACATAGGGATGGACTCGTCAAGGGGGAGTAAAGACGAGATCCATTCCCGTTACTTGCTCTCTATTTTTTTTCTTTCACATGTTTTTCCTAAAAACAATGTGTTAGTTTCCTTTCGAAGCTCTTTTTGTTTCGACAAAAAGGGGGAGAAGAAAGTAAAAACTACAAATTCAAACTTTTACGAATTTTAGCTTTTCCTTAAAATAATTTTATGCTTTGTCATCAACAAAAAGAGGGAGATTGTTAATACAAATAAGCCGTAAAAACGTTTATTTATATTTTACGATCTTCTAATGTTTTGTCGATAACAAACGTAAAATCATATTAACGAAACAAATAAAATACGTAAATGGTTTGAACTAATAGTTTCTAACATATTCACATTTTCACATAAAACACTAAAACAAGTATAAGTGATTTTATGATTTAGTATTACATATGTACAACAACTAGTGTTTACATATTTGGGTAAATATACACATAACTAGTATGTAGTATATTGGGTAATATAAATGGGTAGAAACTTAAGTATTTGACCCATTGATCAAATACATTAAATGTAGTTGGGTAAAAACAAGTATATACTAAATGGGTGAAAACTAGCAAATGGTATTGACCCATAACCCATGGTTTTATATATACCACTTGACCAAGTTCATTGTATCCTTAAGATACATTGTATCTAGAAAGAAAACCATGAACCAACCCATAACTCATGACCCATAACCAAAAAACCCATGGGCAAAGAGGAGCGTTCCACGGATCCCTAGCTTGGTGCTAGCTGGATCCCAAGTGGAAGGGATCCGTGGGATCCGGGGAACAGTAGAGAATTTTCTCTATAAATAGAGAGCCATTTCTTTCTTTCTACTTATCCCTTTACACACATACTTCCCCCAAGTATACTAACCCTCTAACCTCAGATCCAAGAGATCTATGTAGTCTTTGTCTTTTGTTTTTGTGTGATCTTCTAGGTTCCTCTTAAAGGAAAGATCACCACTTCTTGAAGACGTGCAAGCTCAAGTCCATGAGTTGTCATGCTTCGTCATCATCAAGACAACGAAGGTTCTCTTGTTGATAGATCTATCTTTCTCCATAGATGTTGGGTTGAAGGCATTAGTGAAGAATGCCGAAAGTGTCAAGATGAAAGCATTAGTGAAAGGTGCTCATCATCCGTGTCAAAGCATTAGTGAAGAATCCTAAAGGTGTCAAGACGAAGGCATTAGTGAAGGGTGCCAAGCGTTGTGTCAAAGGCATTAGTGAAGGATGTCGAAGAATAAAATCAAGTAGCATTTGGGAAGAATGCTTAGGTCGTATAATCGATGAGGTGCATCGTTATACATATAAGTATTTGTTTATTTAAAAGGATGGTGATATCCTTGATGGTGTTGTAACAAGGAGTAGATCTCTTTGATAATGGGTGTTGTGTCGTGAAGGGTAGTAGTTCCTCCATAGTAATGGAACTAGGTGCTTAGCCTAGTACCTAATAAAGGGTAGGCGACGTTGTGATCGGATTAGTTCTCCTAAGGTGTGAAAGAACTCGGTGGTTAGCCTAGCACCGTATAAAGGGTAGGCGACGTTGTGTTATGTGTGGTTCGCCTTGGTGTGAAAGAACTCGGTATTTAGCTTTGTGCCGAAAAAAGGTTAAGCGACGTTGTGAAGGCTTCTCCGCCATAAGGAGATTGGTGTAGTGCTTACGAACTCTCGAGTAGGTGACTCGAGGAGTGGAGTAGGGCAAGGAATGTGTCCTTGTAGCCGAACCACTATAAATACTTGTGTCGTGGTGATGTGCTTCTTACTCTTTATCTTTCATTACACGTTTATATATCTATCTATAAACGTCCAACATAAACAACCAAATAGATTGACATAAGTCGATCTAAATATTTAAAAGGAAGTTTTAAATTGGTAAAACTATTCAACCCCCCTTCTAGTTTTCCACAAGACGATTTTATTCCAAGAGGTTGCAACTCCTTGTTTATCACTTTGGTCCCAAAGATACTAGATCCTCTCCACATCAAATATTTTAGACCCATTAGCCTTATTGGTTGCCAATACAAAGTTATAGCCAAAGTCCTCGCCAATAGACTATCACAAGTTGTTCACTCGATTGTTAGTGAGGTGCAAACGGCTTACATTAATGGTAGACAAATAATTGACGGGCCTCTAATGGTGAATGAGATCATATCATGGGCATCAAAAAAGAAAGAACGCCTCTTCATCCTCAAGGTGGATTTTGAAAAAGCATTTGACTCTCTTGATTGGAAATTCTTGGATCACACAATGGAACAAATGGGTTTTAGTCAAAAATGGAGAAAATGGATTTTTGGATGTCTAGACTCGGCATTCGGCTCGGTCCTTGTTAACGGGTCTCCCACCAAAGAATTCAAAATCCAAAAAGGTTTACGCCAAGGTGACCCTTTATCCCCGTTTCTCTTTATTATTGCAATTGAGGCTCTTCATGTCACAATTCAAGTTTAAGCGGCAAAAAGCATTTTTGAAGGGATTTAAGTGGGCTCAAATAAGATTGGCATTTCACATCTTCAATTTGCGGACGACGCTTTAATCATGGGAAAATGGTCACTTGAAAATGCTAAAAACCTTTGTAGAATCTTACGATGCTTTCACATGTCATCCGGGTTGAAAGTTAACTTCCACAAGAGCAAATTTTTTGGTGTTGGTGTGACTTATAACGAAACACAAAGCTTTGCTTCAATCCTTGGTTTCCAACCATCCACCCTTCCTTGTACATACTTTGGGCTCCCCATTGGATCAAATATGAATAAGAGTAGCAATTGGAAGCCTATCATCGATAAATTCCACAAAAAACTCACTTCATGGAAAGCAAGAACTCTCTCTTACGGTGGAAGATTAACCCTCCTTAAGTCGGTTCTCGGAGCCTTGGGTACTTACTTCTTCTCTCTTTTTAAAGCTCCCAAACGTGTCATAAACTATCTTGAAAAGCTTAGAAGAAATTTATTTTGGGGAGGCTATTTGGATTGTAACAAAATGGCATGGATTGCATGGAATAGGATATGCTCATCTTCTAAAAATGGTGGTCTTGGAGTTGGTAGCCTTCATGCTTCTAATCTTGCTATGTTAGGAAAATGGTGGTGGCGTTTTCACTCGGAAGACAACACTCTATGGAAAAACATCATTATTTCAATTCATGGAGAGTATGGAGGTCTTGGTTTAGACAAAAATTCCACTAGGCTCTCTTTTAGTCCTTGGAAGTCTATAATCAAACTCCCAAAGTCCTTTTCATGTGCCAACATTGATTTACAGTGTGTTTTTAGAAGAAAGGTGGGGGATGGCTCTTCTATTAGATTTTGGAAGGATTTATGGGTTGGTGATTCATGCTTGAAAAATGACTTCCCTCGATTGTACCTTCTGGAAACCGAGAAAAATTGCACCATTAAAGATAGGTGTGACTATTTAAATGGGCCTAATAACTTCAGTTGGGCATGGCGTAGATCTCCCACTCTTGGATCAGAGGCTTCTCAATTTAGTGGTCTCTTGGAATTACTACAACAATTCGCCACATCCAACACACCAGACAATTGGATCTTCACCCTTCACAACTCCAGAATCTACGTAGTATCTGCTATGAGGAAACACATTGAAGAATCAACTTTGGGATCAACTACTGGGAAGACTAAATGGAATAGTACGTTACCTATTAAAGTTAATATTTTCGCATGGCGTTTGGCATTGGACCGTCTTCCTACAAGATTCAATCTTGACACTCGTGGAATCGACTTAGACTCGGTAACATGTGCAATATGTGATGATGAAATCGAAACAACTCAGCATTTGTTTGTTGACTGCACCATTTCTAAATCGTTGTGGTCCATGGTTACGAGATGGTGGGGGTTCGATGATCACCCTACGAATGTGGGTAACTTAATCAAATGGGCTGACACGGTCAACTTTTCTAGCCCCCTAAAAGAGTGCTTCGATACCGTTATTCAAACAACGGCGTGGACCATCTGGAGCTACAGAAATAAAATTTGCTTCGACCTGAAACCCCCTCGAAAGGACAAGTTGGTTGATGACATAAAAATTTTATCTCATTCTTGGATTTCCGGTAGGAATAGGAAAACTAATCCAACATGGATTAATTGGATTTATGATCCAAAAAATGCTTGTAATGTTGCTTTGTAAGTTTCACACCTCTAGTTTCTTGCTAGAGGGGCTCGTTGTTTAATATATTTTATGCTGTTAAAAAAAAACATCCGTTTTAGTAATTTTCCCCTCAAAATACAAACCAAAAGGACGATTTTGTAATTTACTCTTAAAAAAAATAATAAATAATAAAAAAAATCATCCGTTTTAGTAATTTTCATCCGTTTTTTACGTTTTCATCCGATTTTTATGTTTTCGTCCGGTTTTTTAAGTTTTCATCCGTGTTTTCACCTTTCGTCAGTTTTTTTTACATTTTTGTTTGTTTTTATACGTTATCATCCGCTTTTTTACGTATTCTTTCGTTTTTTTACGTTTTCATCAGTTTTTTTTTTACGTTTTCGTCCATTTTTTTAAATTTTCATCCGTTTTTTTACGTTTGCGTCCGATCCATTTTTTTAAGTTTTCTTCCATTTTTTTAACATTTTTTAGGTTTTTTTTTACGTTCTCGTCCGTTTTTTCATTTTTTTTACGGAGGAAAACGTTAAAACAAGGATAAAAATGGAAAAAAACGTAAAAAAGGAATGAAAACGTATTGAAACGTAAAAAAAAGTAGATGAAAAGGTAAAAAAACAGATGAAAACTTGAAAAAAAAACGGATGAAAACGTAAAAAAACGGACGAAAACGTAAAAAAACGAAAGAAAACGTAAAAAATGGATGAAAACCTAAAAAACAGATGAAAACGTAAAATGACTTACGAAAACGTAAAAAATGGAAAAAAAAAATACGTAAAAAAGATGGACGAAAACTTAAAAAAAAACAGACGAAAACGTATAAAAACAGACAAAAACGTAAAAAAAAATTATGAAAACGTATAAAAACTGACGAAAACATAAAAGAAGGTAGAATACATAAACAAGGAGATGAAAACGTATATGAAAACGTTAAAAAGTGGATGAAAACGTAAAAAAAATGGAAGAAAACTTAAAAAAAGCAGATGATGACGAAAACGTAAAAAACGGATGAAAACGTAAAAAAACAGACAAAACCGTAAAAAAAGTGATGAAAACGTATAAAAACGAACCAAAATATATATATATATATAAAAAACGAAAACGTGAAAAAACTTGAAAAACCGATGAAAACGTAAAAAATTGATGAAAACGTATAAAAACGGACGAAAAAAGTTTTTTATTTATTATTATTATTATTATTATTATTATTATTATTATTATTATTATTATTATTTTAACAGTAAATTAAATAACTTGTCCTTCTGGTTTGTATTTTGAGGGGAAAAACAAAAATTACAATCTTATGCCCTCATGTTATGCATATATATCACGTTAGTCTTTTTTTAACGATCATTTAAACGTCGTTAGTAAATTGGATAGGATCCGTAATCTTTGCATACCATGAAGACATGACTCGCCGAAAAAAAACACCGAGACAATACCCGTAAATCCCGCCAAACCTTAAAGACCATTTAAGTAATTCACTCTAATCTCAATGTGTATCAGGACAATTTAGGTAGCACCTAGATTACCACATTGTGTATGTGCACAGTCATAAACAAATTACGGATCTCGAGAAAAGACATTAATTAACCAACATAACCGAAAACGTACAGTAGTAGCGAAAGACGAAACTTGAAAATTTTATTCAAAGTGTTAAAAGTGTAATGTTTTTATTTTTAAAAGGTCAATTAAATTTTTGTTAAATATTCGTATTAATAATATCTACCACTACAGTCATGGTTAATTAAAAATGTATTTGTTGCTAAAAAAATTAAAAGACCACAACCCCTCTTGTTCCTCACTCCCTGGTAATAGCTTAGCCAAGACATAATACTCGGCATGTGATGTTGTGTATTTGATCCAATAACAACTTATTGCATCCTAGAGCTCGAACTGATAATGTTGTTACCACCAAAAGAATAAATAAACCAACTAGTAATACTTTTCCTATGGTAATTGAGCATTATTAGAACCGTATTCAGTGAAAACTCAAATATCATTAAATAAATCACCAGACCATACGTAAAGATACCATAAAGAAAACGAACAATGTACCTCGATCATAAGTTGATGTATATGCCTACATTGAGATACCGATCAAATGTATATCCAGCACCGCGAGGTTGGGGAAGTAACTTTGTCATATAAATCGCAAAATCAAAACTTAGGCCCCGTTTGGTTTACGAAATCTTCAGAATTATGATAGAATTGGAATCTGATTCCATTTCATAACGTGTTTGGATGGCGGTTTCAAGGATTTCAGAATCTGAATTGCATTCCTTAATATGTTTGGTTGACAAATGAAATTAAATGAAAATCTTTTAAATATCATTTATATGACATTCAACATTCCTTAGCCAAATGGGAGGGAATGTTTATAAATTTACTAGCAGGGTACCCGCGATCATGCGGCGGCGGATACCCTGAAATAAATTTTTTCAATAAACCATGTTTTATAATCTGAAATGTTTTATATGACGATAAATTTGCGGATTCCAAAAGTTTCATGTCGCATATTTCAACTCTTTAGAATATTATAGTAGGGTACCCGCGCGTTGTGATGGCGGGTATCAAGTAATAAAATTTTTGGCAAAAAATGTTTTCAATTTTATGTTTTTTCTTACAATAACTTTACAAATAGCGAAAACAATGAGTTTGAGTAACTTTAAAAAAAATAATAGATAATATCAAACTAATTCATATAAAAACAATAGAAAGTGGCGTGATTTTGCGTTGCGATAGTCAATAATGTTATGGGTTATGGTCAAATTAGTTGATAGTGGTCCGTAGTCACAAGTAAGTAGAAACATTTTTTTATGAAATATATATATATTTTTAAACATGTTTGTATCATTAATATTATTTATTACATTTGTCTCATATAGATAAAAGATATAAATAAAAGAGTACTTATAATGTATACATCTTGTAAAGTATATATTTATGAAAAAATGTTTGAATCATTTATATTGTTTATAACACTTGTCCCACATAGATAGAAGATATAAATAAAAGAATGCTTATAATGTAAAGAAAACTTACATGTTTAAGCAATCATTTAAAGTTATCCATGAAAATTATATTATACTAATATATTAATCATTCAATTAGCACTTAGCACTTTGCACATTTGCATCATTTGTCTTAAAAAAATTGTCCCGACTTTTAGAAAAAACCGTTTTTTACTTTTGTGGTTAATTTTATTTAAAATAATTCAAAATTTATTTAGATTGGTTCTCGAAGCACTCTTACGATATAATAATAGTTTTGAAACTTTGTAGTTTTGCATACATTAAAACTAAACTAATTCAAAAAGAAATAATAAATGAAGCATTAAAATGTTGTGGAAGATAAATTAGTAAAAGCTATTTATTGTGTACATTATGCATTAAAATTTGTAATGCTTAAAAAACACATTAATGACATCTTAAAATTTTTTTGAGAGAGAGGGTCATCCCTCCATTATAAGTAGTATAGATATGTGTAATATGTATAAAATCAAATAAATTATCACTTGTGAATTTACATCTTTGCATCATTTGTCTTAAAAAAATTGTCCCTACTTTTACAAAAAACCGTTTTTTACTTTTGTGGTTAATTTTATTTAAAATAATTCAAAATTTATTTAGATTAGTTCTCGAAACACTCTTACGATATAATAATAATTTTGGAACTTTGTAGTTTTGCATGCATTTTAAAATCATATTCATTTATATGTGCATTTTTGCATTAAAACTAAACTTATTCAAAAAGAAATAACAAATGAAGCATTAAAATGTTGTGAAAGATAAATTAGTAAAAGCTATTTATTGTGTACATTATGCATTAAAATTTGTAATGCTTAATAAACACATTAATGACATCTTAAAAAAAAATTTATGAGAGAGAGTCATCCCTCCATTATAAGTAGTATAGATTATTATTATTATTATTATTATTATTATTATTATTATTATTATTATTAAAACATCATTTCATTAGAACACCAAAATGATTTATAAGAAATTGGTAGGAAGTCGGGATACTAGCTGGGCTCCCACTCCTTTCTGTATACAAAAACTTAATCTATGAAAAATAAAGACACTACTCTTGGCATAATTTGAGTGGCTAACAGTAATAGTCTTGATGCGTGAAAGTGTATTTAATTTATTATTATTATTATTATTATTATTTTCTTTTTTTAAAAATAATAAATCAACACTTTTATTATTATTATTATTATTATTATTATTATTATTATTATTATTATTCAATTCTAGTTAATATTTATTATAAGTTATTTTTTTAAACTTTACTTTTATTCTATACTTTAATAGTTTTATAAAATTACATTTTATATAAAAGTATAAAATAATAATAAATATAATAAGACTTTAAATTATTTAATATATTATTTTATGTAATATTATTTTAAAAAATTTATTATTATTATTGTCTTTATTAAAAATATATTTAATAAACAATATTCAGTTTATAAATTTAAAATAAATTTTTTAATATTTTAATATAATTTTTTTTACCTATTTTATTTCTTCTAATTAAATACACGTTAGTTTTTGTAAATTCTAGTTCCTTCATATTTCAATTTCTTAACATTTCAATTATTTCATATTTTACTTTCATAGATAAATTCTAATTTCATCAAAAACATTTTGCGAATCATACAGACCCTTAGAGGAAAAGAATTTGTAATTTAGGTTCGCCAGTTCATTTACAACCTAAATTTGAACTTTTTGCTATATTCTGTTTTCATGAATATCTAGTGGTGCTTTCTACGTATTGTTAGTATGATCCGGAAATGATCGAAAACGGTTACGAGATATCTAGGTTAGCGTAAATCTAATTCAATACTCACCTTCTCTAAACAAGAAAAACTCATTCTTTTTTTTTTTATTTATAAAACATCACTTCATTAGAAAATCATAAGAAATTACAAGAAATTAGTGGGGAGCCGAGAAACTAACTGGGCCCCCACTCCTCTAGCAATAGCAAAACAAACCCTACTAAAAATATAGTTAGCACCACGCGCGCCAATTTCTTGAGTGACCGAGAACTTTCGGATTCGCTTCAGCAGGGTCACCGCCTCCTTCTCGAGTTCACCAAAAGAAGAGAAAGAGAAGGGGATGAACCCATATCCAATATCAGCGCATTTCGTTTCGTACTTGACACGTTTGTGCTGTGCAGCTTCAATCACAGCCCGCCCTGCCACAAAGTCAGCCATACCAGTTTGCGTCAAGGGCGATGACCCAGTAAGATCAACACACACATCAAGGCCTCTCTCCCATGAGTAAAGTAACAAGTCAGCTGGGCGTAGGTGTTTGTCCCTCTCTCCGCAGAGCCCGATATCAACTTCTTTACGAGCCGAAACCCCTACCCGGGAACAGATGTCAGCGAGAGTATCACGCACCACATTATGTCGATGTTTAATGCCAATAATACCTGCGCATGATACAACATGATCCCCATAGATATCACCCATAAAAACCTTGGAACAAGCAGAGCACGGCATCTGAGTGGAGAAAAGGGGAACACCTAGACGATAGCATAAAACACACCGGTAGGTTTTAGCATTCATGGTCTGCCCCAGCCCAACTATCGGGACTACTCTGAGCCAGTCTGAAGTATGGTCTTCCATTTGCGATCTCCATAGGGCCATCTGTCTAGCAGATAAGCAGAAGGTGGATTCAGCCTCTTTGGTGACACGTGTGAAATATAAATCTGCCAATTTCTTCATGAGTTTGGGGGTAACAATCTCACAAGAGCTACCCAAAAGGTCGGTCTCCATTTTCTCGTTAAAAACATGCAGGGCATCATCGAAGGAAGATCCAGAAGCAACAACACCAGACTGCCGGAGGAGTTCAGTCTGTAGGCTGGCAGATTGGAGTCTAGAAGCAAGAAAGGCATAATTCAAGACATCACCAGCAGCATATACACCAAGCCCCCCAAATTCAAAAGGAAGAGTTGCCAGTCTCCATTTCCAATTTCCAAACCTGGGCCCAGAGGCAGTGACAATACGCTCCAAGGAGGAACGAAGTGCTTCATCGAATGAAATCTGAGCACGTTCAAATACACGGGGGGAACATGTGCGCATAGAGAAATACAACTTGGAAATGCCGGCGCAAGCACGGAGAAGCAGCAACTCACATTGGGGATCATTAAGCTTAGCAACAGCGTCCATAAGTTCAATGGTTTTAGAAACCCGTTTCAAAACGAGCTTACTGCTAAACTCAAGGTCTACACCAACAGGCCCACCCAACAATTTAACACCATGCCGGGGTCGGGCAATATTAGGAGGGAAAACACCTGCAAGTCTGCTTCTAGGATCTTCCCTTGGCCAAAAAACCTCAGTTTTATCGACGTTGAGGTGTAAACCATAGCGAGGTCCATCCATCATAATGAGCTCCAGGGCCTTCCCAACAAACAGAGTATCTCCAATGATCGTACCATCATCTAGGTACCAAGCTTGAAAGGGGAGAGAAAATGAGTCTTTGATCTTGCGAGCCAAAGGATGTAGCACCAACGCTAAAAGGAGAGGTCCAAGAGGGTCACCTTGCTACACACCTTGGTGTGACCATAAAGTGTGTTCCCCATAATATAATCTGGCTGGGCTGGAGTAGCAAAATTCAACCCAACGTGATATGGCCGGACAATGAAGGCCAACCTCTTGTAACATAACCTCACGGTCCACCAAATTGAAGGCGTTTTTGAAATCCACCAACAACATTGAAAGACCCACATCATCTCCACGGTCTTCAACAAACCGATTCACGACATGAAGAATGGCCTCCCCTCCTCCATAAACCCCAACTCCGAACTGTAGATCATTCAAGTAACCATCTAAATAGTGGCCAATCATAGAAGCTCCCACCTTGGAGACTAAACGCCTCTAGACAGTCCCCACCGCAATACGACGGATACCACCACCTGGTTTGATCAGCGGTGTGAGAGGAGCACTGGCAATATACTCGCCCAAAGCCTTAGGACACTTACCACCAAGAAAAAGATTTACCACCTGGGTGATGGAGTTGATTAACTCATCAGATATAGCCACAACATCACCACTAAAACAATCCAATAAGTGTTGGGCGCGTAACCCATCTCGCCCACAAGATGTGCCACGGGAGAAACTCTTAACCATGTCAAGAACCACAGTAGGAGATTCAATGAGGTTATGATGATTGATAGGTACATCAGGCAATGAAGGAGCAGACTTGAAGGGATGCTTAGCCTTTAGGTCCTCAAGGGTAGTATCATTGTAAGGAGCAACACCTGAAGAAGAAAGAACTCTGACAGCAGCAGTATAATGACCATCACAAATTTTCCTCCTACATTGCTTGACATTACGCTCACCCAACTCCAGGTTTTCCTCATCAATATTAGACCAAGCAGGGGAGGGTTCAGCTAAAACCTCTCTAACAAGCTGCAAACTACCGCCAGACGTACCCCAAGACCGAATGGCATTAGCGATATATTCTTCTTGACGCTGGCGCTTAGTAGTAGACCTACACTTCATGTTACTCCTCGGGCAAAAGGTTTTAAGGAGACAAAAAGGCAAGGCTAACAGGCTAACCCAACAAGAAATGTCTTCAGGTGTGCAGATCACCTTATCAAGAGATCCTTTCAAAACACGAGAGAATCCCAAACGGCACTTTGGAGGGATGGATTTGACAGTGTGCAACCCTTTAGCGAGCAAAGTGTCAAGTAAGTGCAAATCAAAACCAGAGTACTCTTCCAAAACCAAATCTTCACCGCAAGCGAGCTGAACGGAAGAGGGAACTTGGGTCTTAGCGAGATCAAATAACACAAATCTAACAACACCATCACCACAATGGGGGGGTGGCACAAAATCAGATCCATGCCGACACTTAGAGCGAAGAGTATGCGTCTTAAAACAAACCCCACACAACCAAAGACCCTTACGTTTCAACGTAACCTCAGCCGCCTAAAAAACAACCAGATTAGTGGTCAAAGAAAGTTTGGTGGTGGCTAGCGCATCCTTATTGAAATGACGATCACGAAGATGAGAAATCAACGAGGTTTTGGTAAGCCCATTCCCACTACCATCATGGCAACCACTTAGTCCAGCAAAGGGACAATGAAAACGTATAATAGCCATAGAGAAATCGAGCCAAACCGCAGCACTGACAAAATAGGTCAACCTATTTAAAACAAAGCGAAGACTTTTTTTTTTTTTTTCCCCCAAAAAACATACAGTATCAATTAACTAATTATCAATAAAACACATACAACCAAAAATCAATAAAACAAAAAGCACCATAAAGGGGCGGGGCCCACCAACAAGCAAGGAGCAAAAAATGAGGAGGACCTCAAACAGTTAGAAAACAAAACCACCAAACCGCTCAAAAGCAGGTTCGGCCAACAAAAACACAAGTCGCTAGAAAAACTTGAAGCAAACCGCTAGCCCAGAAAGCAACCCCTGTATGATTGCCTTTTTTTTTTTTTTTTTTTTCTCTTTTTAAAAAAAAAAAAAAAACTGAAACAAACCGCTACTAAGAAAAGAGCACCGAACAAACTCCAAACTGACAATCACAGAGAGTAATGAAAGAGTGGAGGAATCCGGCGAAAACCCACCCACGTTCAACTAACACGTATGAAATGGAAACCCAGCAAATCCGGTGGAGAAGAGAAGAGAAAAACAAGACAAAAAGGCAAGACTACCGTACAAGGGTACTGTAGCCTACACACGCACACCCAAGAAACATAAACCGGCGGTGGAGGAGATTCATTATTTTCATACAAATAAATCTTTACTGTTTTACAACATGTGAGACAAAGACATGCCAAGATTGCATGATGCAATAGATACTCTGTTCTTCATTTTCGTACAAATATGTGTATCAATGTATTGTTGACCCATTTCCAAATAAGGAACTATACTTTCTTTTTCCACCTCTTTTCTTTCTTCTTACTCAATCAGTTTATTCTATATTTGTTCGAATCTATTCGCATATTTTTTTGGTATAGCACGAATTAATAATAAGTACAAAAGAGTGATGAACCGATATTTATTGAGATTTATACTCTTTGTACTTATCATTTAAAAACTTGTCACTTTTGCTACTACTTCTTTTTTACGCAAGGTGCTTAAAACAATGAAATATTGGAAATGTAGCAGGATGCCAGAATCTGAAATTATTTCATTACCAATTTAGCATGCCAAGAATAAGAAGACCTGGATCATGATAAAGATATGCTTAGCGAAATAATTCAAATTATTTATTAAAAGTTTTTTTTCTTCCTTTGTGGTTGGGAACATTAAAAGTTTTTTTTCACAATCTCATGTGAATCGATTTATTTTTTCACCCTTGTGCAGTTATGATCAGATTGAATGGTATAGCTAGTTTAACTTCAGTTTGTCGTTATTATTAATCCAAGAAAGGTGATAGTTACCATATTCTATCTTGTTTTTAGCTCACACAATAGTGTTACTTGTTGCATTCATGATTATTTGCACTGGATTAGAAAAATGACCATTTGAAATTAACCAACAAATGGATTTATGAATGTTGTGATGCAACTTATGCAAGGGCTGATAAAGTCACGGGAAAGTATAACGAGAGCGTCTAATTAATAAAATTAGTATGTTTTATAGATCAAGATCGCTAATGGTGCTAATCCAACTTATGAGTATCAGTTTGACCCTATGCACTGTAAAACCATTATTGATCCAATTGTTGAACAAAATTTATGGGCATAGCTAGCTAAAAAATTTATCTCCCACCAAGAGACTTACCAGTTACTACCACCTAAACTTTCATTTTAGTCAAAGCTATGAAGAAAGGGTGAAGGTGAGGCTTGTAAGTTCGAAGGGGAGATGCAACGATAACAATGAAAATTTATATTCAAGTATTGCAGTTAAATTACTGGAATCATTCTAAAAAAATTAAGTGTTTAAAGTGAGTACTCATACGTATTAATGAGAGTGGTATGGGCTATGATCGCACATGGATAATATTTTAGTAATTGGGCTCCTCGTTTCATTTTTTCTGTATATGGATGTCCTAACACTTTAAGCCCAATTAATCCAACTTCGTTTAGTTTTATTTTGGTGTTACATTTTAGCACGTTAAAAGGGAAATTTGGAGAACTATATGTTGCACGAGATCATCATATCAAACTATACCCAATAAACACCACCATTTGATAGATCGATACGACTACTTTTACCTTACACTTCTTAAACTCAAGTCCTGATTAACTGTATACACCGGTACCAATGTATCATTAATTAAAAACTATATCCGATAGGTTACAATTTATTAGCATCAAAATATATATTGGTCGATGAGATATATTTTAGTATGGCTCCCTAAATATAATGTTTAGATATACAAAAAATTATTAGTCGTTTAAATTAACTCAATCTCAGTTTCACTCTTTTCACTTTCTTTCTTCTCTTCACTCTCTTTTGCAGCCAATTCTTCTAGTTCCTTTGCCTTAACTTTAGCTTGTTCATTCTCCACCCTCTTAACATCAAAAAACTCAATAAGCCCGCCGAGAGCAACGTCCGGGTTGTCATCTTTGAGTAGTTGCTCGGCTACTTCAGCTGGTGTAATTTCTACCTCACGGATCAAATCCTCAATTTCTTCAAAAAGTTTGTGTTCAGTGATACCAAGATAGTTAGATGCCAACAATCGGAACCCACACGGGGTACAATATGACATATTGATGTGAACATCCATACGACCAGGGCGTAGTAGTGCAGGGTCGAGCTTGTCCTTTCGGTTTGTAGTGAATATAATGATTCTTTCGTCACCACAGCTTGACCATAATCCATCGATAAAGTTTAGAAACCCCGACAAAGTTACCTGTTATACACATTGTGACAAAAAGTCATAAATATACGTATGAAGTCTTAACTTTTGAAATTACAAACACTTATAGCATATTAAACGACAAATGACGGAACATAGTGTTCTCATCATTCTTGTTCCAAAGTAATACTTAACATTCTAAAATAATATTCAAAGGTACATAACTTTTTGGCATAAAATTAAGCAGTATCAAACGTTATATACTTGTTTCTTTTTCTTTTCATAATTAATCTACAGAAATAAACGGAAAAGTAACAATTTGTCTATATATATAAATATATAATTTTTACGAAATTTACACATTTTATCACAAAAAATTCGAAATAGTACTAACCTTTTGATCTTCCTGATAACCTCGTCGTCGATTCATTTCTCGAGCTAGAGCTAAAGATCTAGCCGCAGCTACATCCGCACGATCATGAAACTCAACCGAGCAATCAATATCCTCAACAACCAATATCGACCTATTCCCCGTTGCAACCAACAACCTCCTCAACTCCGAGTTAGACCTTATATCAGTCAATTCCAAATCATATATATCAAATTTCAAATAATTAGCCATAGCCGCAATCAAACTCGATTTCCCAGTCCCAGGCGGACCGTACAACAAATAACCTCTCTTCCACGCCTTCCCAACATTTCGATAATACTCTCTCCTCTCAACAAACCTATCCAAATCCTTCATCACCTTCTCCTTAACATCACTATCCATTGCCAGTGTTTTAAAGTTCGCGGGATGGTCTAAATTAACCGAACTCCACACGGTCGGATGGCTCGAATACACCATTTTAGAATCGACCGTGAATAGCTTCACGGTTTTTTCTTCCTGTTTCCTTGTTTTCGCCTCATTTATTATAAAAGGCAAGTACTCGTTTATCACGAGATCTTTATGTTTACGATGAAACATAAGCTCTAGGTAACGCTGATCTGATCGAGAACTCGAGCTCATATCATCATGATTATAATATTCTCTAGTTGGTGCTCTCTTAGAAACCAAAGACCACTTGAAATTAACTTCCTTATAATCATCATTAAGTTCCTCATTTATTTCCATAGAAACATTAATGTTTTTCTCGTTAGCGTTTTTAGTGATCTTCATGCGATGAATATCGGTCGATATACGCGAGGCTAGGTAAAGCTCGGTCGCCTTATATATTTCATTTTCACAAAAACCATCGTATTCGTAAATGACCATAGTCAACTGTCGTGATAACTTGTTGATAAAGTTACGAAGCCCGAAATAAAAGTAGTCTTGGACTTCGGGTGGTAAGTAATCGCGACTGACGCTGCGGACGACCATTGCGGCCGCAGCAACAGACCCGATGGTGGATACGATGGATTTGGCTAAGGCTATTTTGGACTCGGTTGACGTTGGTGTTGACATGATTGAAATAAAGGGTTGAGATTGAGTTAGTGTTGTAACGAAATGGTGATCAATGGTTAATGGTGGTTTATATATGGCGATGCATGTGGTTTTTATAGTGTGTGGGATGGAGTATAATAAGGGATGGAGTATTATGAGGGTGGATGACTTCGTTTACTTTGACAAAAGAAAAGAAATTTTGCCAATGGTTTCTTCCGGGAAATTACAATATGTAATTACATTAAGTTATAATATACTCCGTATATGATAACAAATTGTGTATTTGTGTAATAATTGTGTCGAGACACAAGAAAATAAAACTAGAACGATTTATCCTAAGGTGGCCGGTGTTCATTCGCACTAGCTACCAATTTGTAATTGATGGTTTAGCATGATACTACTTTTAACCGATTCTCGTAATAGTGGTTGAAATGTTTACATCAATGAAGAAATTAAGTATACTAAAGTATGCATTACATTTGTATATACACATCTTGTTGGAATTTAAGGTTGTGCACAGTGGTGACCTGAGTCACCTGTGTCACATCAGCTTTTTTTTTCTGATGACCTGACGACGTCCTAGTTACGACAGTGGTAACCTGAGATTTTTTATTTTTTTTATTATTATTATTTTTTTTTCAAATATTCTTAAAAACAAAATTAAACTTCATTAATAAAAATACTTAACATTACAACAATAATTAAAAACTTAAACTAATAAAACGTAGACGTTGCAATACTTATTAAAAATTGAAACTAATAATCTAAGTTGTGGCGTTATTTGATTGCTGCCTTAAGTTGTTGAAGTTCTTGTAGTTATCGTGCGGGCATATTTGGGTCGAGGGGTGTGTTGTAGAAAATTAAATCTTGCGTCCGGTTTGATTGTGCTATCAATGCAAGCTGCTGACGTTGGAGCTCAAGTTTCTCCCTTTTTAACTCCTCGCTCGCCTTGCCCTTTGCCTCTGCAAGCTCCACTCATTTTGCTTCAACTTTATGTATTCCTCTTTCATATTCTTGTTTTTTTTTCCTTACTTGAACTTTTGAACTTGAAAAAGTTCTTGGCCATCGTAGTAACAAATGATGTTGGTGGCTAGGGTGCTTTTTTCTTGGCTGCGTCACGACCTTTTGGTCGTGATTCTTGAGTCTCGTCCTCTTCAGAATCATCCACGTCTTGGGGATTAAAAGGACCTTTGTTGACCCGAGATGGTTTCGAAGTCTTGGATTTCTTCCGACTATTCGGTGAAAGCGGCATCTCAAAAGTTTTCCAAGCAGAATGCTTCCTCAAAACTTTCCAACACTCCTTCAACGTAAACTCATGCTTGTGAATCACACGGCATTCGTTACAAGCCTTTTCATAGTCTTCTTGTCATTCTCACGCTAACCAGTGATTCTTCTTGATATTATCCATAATTGCACAAAAGAAACCAATCCTAGAACGAATCCTACCCCTCCATTTGGTCGTTATGGAGTCGTAGGTTCTTGTTGAACCAGTTTCTTTTTCAAAGTACAATATCACCTCATCCCAAAACCCATTCCGGTTGATAGCGTTCCCTCTAGCCGAATTTTCCGACACATGTATCTAAGCTTTACAAAGCGCGACCTCTTCCTCTTTTGTCCATGCTTCGGCCTTTTTGGTTGCAACATTCTTGCCCTTCTCCTTTGTAGCCCGTTTTGAACACTTCTTTGATTTGACAGGTGTCGTCTCTTCGAAATCGTCTTCAATACGAATAGAACCGTGGTATGAACCGTGCCCCGAACCTTAGCCCATCGAAGCATCTTGAGTCGGCTATTGTTGAGACGTGTAGTTTTGAGGAGGGAATTCCATAAAATGATCAAAATTCATATCAAGATTAACACCATGAAGCGGTGAAAACGATTGATTAGGTTGGGAAGATTGGGATAAATCCATGTTAGGATGATATGACGACCCGCTTGGTGATTGGTTTTGATTGATACTAGGACGACCCGGTGGGAAATATGGACGATTGACGTAAAATGGGTTGTGATTTTGGTTGGGTTGTGGTAGTCGTGTTTCATATTCAAAACCGGGTGCTCGAAAACGAATACCCCAATTTTGTGGTGGTGTTACACCGGTTAATTCAAACGGTGGATCCGGTAAGAAATTCAAGTTCGGGGGATTTTGGGGAAGTCGGGATGGTCGGGTTTTTGATATGGGAGTCTTTCTTTGTGACATGATGAATATTGATGAGAAGTTGTTTGAATTGTGTTTGAAATTGTGTGTTGGGATATGAAAGTGCTGAAGATTGACAAAGTACTGCAGAAAGATAAAGTACTGTAAACAACAAAGTACTGGAAAAAGTCAAAGAGTCAAAGTACTGCTAAAGATAAAGTCAAAACGGCTGTCGAAGTCAAAGTCGCAAGACTAAAGAACTGTTTTATTCGTTTATAGAAAGTCTTGTAATTCTAGAATATTCTGTATTAGATTACTTGTCGTACAAGGATACATATTGTAAACCGACTAGGGTTATCCTTGAGCCTATAAAAGGACCCCTAGATTGGCATTAGATGTACGAGTCTTAGAGTTTTAGAGAAGTTCGATATTCTTAGAATTGTTGAAGTATCTGCATAACAAGCAGATTTAGAGTTATTAATAAAAGTTGTTCTTCTTAGATTTGTTAAGTAAATTTCGCGTACTTAATAAAGATTACTAAGTGTTTCATTGTTAATAACTTAGGATTTATCCGAGGTTGTTAAACCTTAAACAAGCTAGTTAAGTTAGTTTGGTTAGAGTACATCGATCCAACAAGTGGTATCAGAGCTTGTGTGGAAACTCTGACTTGGAAGAAACCCTAAACCTACTACAACAGAACCCAAAGATGTCGACTGAAGTTGTTCCACCACCATCAATCACCTCACTCAGAAATTCCAATAATCAGAAGGGAGAATATGACCTATGGTGCATGAAGATGAGGCAGTTACATTGCCATTCAGACCATGCTATATGGAATGTAATTATCAATGGCAATGAAGTAGTTCGAGAACCTGTAGAGATGGCTGGACAACCTAAACCACCCAAGCGTCTTACCAGCACTACCATAAGGAATCAAGAGAAGGCTCTTAACATTCTTAATCTGCTATACCTGATGGACATCTACTGAAATTCCATGATGCTAAAGATGCAAAGCAACTCTGGGCTGCTCTCAAGACTAGATTTGGAGGGAATGAAACTTCTAAGAAGATGCACAAAAATCTACTAAAGCAACATTTGAAACTTTCCGTTGGTGAAAGAGAGGGTCTTGATGCTGCATATGATAGATTTCAAAATCTCCTCAACATGTTGGAATTATACAAGGCAGAGGTATCTGTGAATGCTAATCTGAAGTTTTAAGGAGTTTGCCATCCATGGCATGTGATTCTACTATGATCAGAGGACAACCTGGTTTGGATCTCATGGACTTTGATGATCTCTACAACCATCTGAAGGTGTATAAGCATGAGATGAATGGTCAGACAAGTTCTAAGTCTCACAGTATTGCTTTTCTGTCATCTGAAAAGAGGGGCAGTACTTCCACCAAAAGTACTGCTTCTCCTACTCAAAGTACTGTGGCTCAAAGTACTGTTTCCTATACTGCCCCTACCTATGCTCAGCAAGCCCCACCAACTACTACCATGCACTCAGATGAAGTTATGTGCTCTTTCTTTGCTCTACAAGCTTCCTTACCTGTCACTTATGAAGAAGATCCTCTCACAGATTGAAGAGGATGCTCTTGAAGAAATTGATATCAGGTGGCAAGTTGCAATGATCACTGCAAGGATCAAGAAGTATATGAAGAAGACAGGAAAAAGCATTGACTTCAAAACCAACAGGGATCACTTTTGACAAATCCAAAATTGAATGCTTCAATTGTCAAAAGACTGTACACTTTGCAAGGGAGTGCAGGTTTGCTAAGTATCAAGCAAACGGGATGACCTGAGAAACCAAAGCTAGAGCTAAAAGAAATCCCTATCACTGAAACAAAGGCTTTGGTTGCTCAAGAGAATTTGTCAGAGGTTGACTGGAGTGAAGAGTTTGATGATGAACCGGTGACCTACTTATGGTAGCATTTGGAAGAAGTAGTTGAAGATTCATTGGAAGATTGGACTGAGCACTGCTTTTGATGAGGAACCTGAACATGCTGCTTTGGAATCCAGAGATTGTCTAGGAGGATTTGATTGGAGCTTGGAGTGTGAAGATGATCCTGTTCTACTTGCAATGGTAGCTACTTCACCAAGTTCACCCCTATCTCTGAGGTATGCTCAAATTGTCATGATTTTTATCAAAAACTGCTAAATAGTTATGTGACTGAAAGAGATAATTGTGTTAGGGCTAGGTCTGAGGTAGCAGGTTATCAAATAACCTTAGAATCTAGGGAAGCCAAAATCTTAACACATGAAAATAATGAAGTGGCTTGAGCAGAAAAATATGAACAACAGGATTATCAGTTAAAACTTAGTGAATGGAAATTAAATTGTAAGATTTCTGAAATTGAGAAATTGATTGGTGCAAAACCGTCAAGTTATCTCACATAAGCTAGCCACTTGTGAATGGCCAAACGTAAGAAACTCAAAACAGGTCAAACACCAATTGCAATTTAGATCAGAGGAATATAGGGGATTCCTGGGTCGTTAAGTCCCACGGAGGATGAATTGGTGTTAAACAACTTCAGATGTCGAATAATCACTAAGGATAGTGATTAGTAAGGATTTTGAGATATTTATACCTAAAGAAAAGATTTATAAATTACAGGGGCATAAATGCAAATTAAAGGAAATTAAAAAGTTAAAATATATTAAATAAACGCTATCACTATTTTTACAATAATATTTTTGTGATTTTATAAAATAAAATAACTTAAATAAACTATTTTAACTAAAACTTAAATTTAAATTACCTAAAAACGTAACTTAAAATGAAAACGTGCGTTATTTATAAAAATTACGCGAGTGCGCAAGCAAAAACGTAAAATTTATGAAATAAAAGTCCTACAAGTGTGAAAGCAATTTTCTTACGTAGTATATGACAAAAGAAAATTTTTGAAAAAAGATTTATATTTTTTTGACTTTTATATTTTTTATTATAAATTAAATAAGATTTTACACTAATTAAATGTTTAAAAATACTAAAACTATTTAGAAAAATCTGAAACTTTTTTATAAAATACTTAATACTAATACTAATCTAATAAAAATACAAAAGGTGAAAAAGCTGGTTTAAATAAGCTACAAATAAGCTAATATGTTCGTATAAGCTTAATTGACAAAGAGTGGTTATATATTAGATTTTGCAAGATATGAACGAGACAAGTCCCAAGGGCAACTGGTATCCAGGTACACACTTATCACTCTCAAAGGTGGGAGGTCTCAGGTTCGAGCCTGCCTCCCCACCTTTTTGCAAAACATTTTATTTTTTGATTTTTTCTTTACAAACTTGTTAAGCTAACTGAAATAAGCAATTTTTATAACTAAGACTTTTTCTAAAAACCACTAATAAGCACTGAATAAGCTGAAGATTTTTTCACAGTTGGCTTTTTTAATGGAAATAAGCACAAGTTAAGCTAAAATGGCTATTAAGCTATTGAACAAGTAAAAGAAGACTGGAAATAAGCTAAGGATCTTTAAATAAGCTAATTTAACAACTGAATAAGCAAAATGACTAAGGAATAAGCACTGAACAAGATTCAAATAAGCTCAAGCTACACTGTTTGCACAGTAAACTCTATTGGTTTACTAGATACCTTTAAGCTAACTTTTAAGCACTACAATAAGCTAGAAAATGAAAATGAGAACTAGAGTTAACAAGATAACCAGTTAAGCTTTCCAAAAAAGCTAAAATGCAAAGATTGGATTATGCTAATGAGCTTGTGAGAAGCTTTTGAAAAGCTTATGAACTCTGACTTGTTGGTACACTTAAACAAAATGGACAGAACTAAAAGCTATAAGCAGACTAGCTAAATAAGCTAAAAATGGAAAATAAGCACTTGTAACCTTGAGACAGCTAGGTGAGCTTCTCAAAAAACTAAATTTCATAAGCTAGGGGCCATTAATAAGCTCTCTAAGAGCTTGTGAAATGGGGCACCACAACTGTGCACAGGGCACTTTTTGAAAAAGGGTCTTAAAAGAAAGCTAAGAATAAGCAGTTAATAAGCTAGTTAAAAGTAAACTTATATTTTTCTAATTTAGTTAAGCAACTAAATATTACTATCCCAAAAGCATGAAGGCTAATTCTAAATATTGAGCACACACTGAAATTCTAAATTTAATTCAAAAACTGCTATTAGGAAAAATTTGACTTTTTTATAACACTAGCACTTTGACTTTTATGAACTTGTGATTGATTCTAGTGATTGTATATGTTATATTAAGCTATATTAAGATGAAATTAAGCTATAGTATCAAGTTTTAAGCTAAAATGATGAGTTTTGTAATAAAAAATCCTAACAGTTAACTGTTAAGGTGATATTGAAACTGATTTTGACTATTTAACAAGTAAAGACTATGTTTAATGGTTTGACTGAGCTAATATGTTCAATTATGACATATATCAGATAAGAACAAATCCACAAACACCTTTTAACAAAGTTTAATAAGCAAATCCAAACAGTAAATTAGAGACAAAATTTGAACTCACAAGTGATCCTCATGATGTTCATCACAAAACCCATATTTATAACTATTTTAATCAAAATCAACCCACTCCACATCAAGATCACCCAAATCCATTTGAACCCAAGAGTGATCTCTGTTGACTTTTGTTGACCAATTTTGGTTTTTCTAATTTAAAACACTAGAGTATATAGCAGGCTCATGAAAAGCTATAACAAGCTTATCTGAGCTTGTTGGAAAGATAAAAGAGCTTATGAAACTTATAATAAGTATAATTGACATAATACGAATTATCAAGAAACATGAAAACTTGAAATCTTATTAAACTTGGAATAAGTACAATACAAAAGTGACTTTTAACTTGAAACAAACTTGATTTTACACTAAGACTTGAGATTTAAGCTAAAACAGATATTTAAAGAACTTTACACTACAAATTTGGTCTAAAACATGCGACCACACTTTCTTCTCCTTCTTTCTTGATTTATATTGATCTTTCTGAGTCTGTGGGTCCCACTTGATCTTTCCCATCAATAATATCAGCCTTTGGATGGGTCAAATACATCTTAGCCATCAAATGGCATTTTGGCGCCAAAAAGTCCTAAAGCAGGTTTTATGCATTTAATGGGGTTTGGTTGTATGTAGAGGTGGAGGAGGGTTGGTATAAAGATGGGGGATAAGGTTGAAAGGTGGAAAGTGGAGGAGAGGTGGTGAAAACGGGTGGTTTTGGTTTGCAGTGGTGAGGGAGAGGGATGTACAGTGGTGGCGGTTTTAATTCAATTTAAAATGGGTTGGTTGTGTTTTGGGCACGGATTTGGTTTAGTATATAGGTCCATTTGGTTTATTATTAATACAAGCCCAAGGACCAAATGTGTAATTCTGCCAATTTGAAGGACCAAACCTGCCATTATACCAAAGTTATTCCAAGGATCTATTATGCCAAATATGATAAACCAAGGACCATACATGTAATTATTTTCCATTTTTAATAAATCCAAGGGCCTTTTATGTCATTTTTGAAACTTAAGGGACCAAACATGTAATTTTCCAAAAGTTTATCATAAGGACCAATTTTGCCATTTATGAATAGTACAAGGTTTATTTTTGATAAATTTCCAATTTTAAATTCACCAAGGACTATTTTTGACATTTTTCAAAGTTTAAGGACTAAAGTTGTCATTTTGTAAACTTTAAACTTTAAAGGGTTTATTTTGACAACTTTTGAATCCTATGGACCTTAAATGACATTTTACAAGTTTTTGAATTACCAGGACTGTTTTGACAACTATTGAAACTTGGGGACTAAAGCGCCAATTATGCAAACTTGATATGTTTTTCACCGATTTTGGTATTTTTGCATTTAAAACACATAAAACACTTATTTGTGATATTTTCATCATTTTGATGCATTTCAGAGTGTTTTCAGATGTTTTTGCAGTCTAGATAGTACAAAAATGATGAGTATTTAGACAATCATCAATCCCCCACACTAAGATATTGCTAGTCCCTAGCAATGATTTGTGAAAAGTTAATGGATTTTATCTCTTTACCATAAGCCATTACTTATGGAGTAGCCAATTGTTTCAGTTCAAGTAAGAACCTTGGTATAACGATAACCAAATGATTTTGAGCAAATCATAAGCTGTAAACGGATTTGATTTGTCTTTACTAGAAGCCGTTTGCTCTGGACTAGCCAACTCTTAGATAAATTATCAGCATTATCTTTGGTGAGCTGATTACCAATTATGGTTTTTCCACTGCCTTTACCACAAGCCAAAAACTTGCGGGCTAGCCAACTCTTCACTAATTAAAGATATGGTGAGATGAACACCATACAATTTTGGGCAAATTGCAAGCCATAAACGGATTTGAGATATCTTTACCAAGAGCCGTTTGCTCCTGGATTAGCCAATCCTTATGTGGGTTAGACATGGTGGACTGATTACCATTTGTTGTGTTTAGTACATAGTACTTCCACAAATTTTTTTTTTTAAAATTTGGCCATTTTGGGGAAAAAAGGGACTTAAAGGGTACATTTTATGATCAAATTTCGAGAATTTCCCCCCCACACTTAGAAATGAATATTGTCCTCAATATTCAAAGTTCCGGCTATTATGCCGAATCCTTGAACGTAAGAAGATAACATTACTAGCTAAGTGTGGAAACACAACAATTATTATATATATATATATATATATATATATATATATATATATATATATATATATATATATATATATATATATATATATATATATATATATATATATATATATTTTTGTGGTCTATATACAACATGTGGGGCATCTCCCCCACACTAAGGTGGTACACACGGGTGAAAACCCATATTTAACTATGTTTTTGATTACCGAGTCGCTAGCTTGACTCGACCCCGAATTAATTTGTTCATGGGGAAGTAAATGGAAGAGACAATCTCCATCGGACTTTCATTCAAGATGTTTGTATAAACATTAAAGTATGTGAAAGTTCCACACCGATGAGATATAGATAGAACCGGCTCAAAAATGATAAATGAAAATGCCGGGATCAAAAATAGTGTCCTCATTCCCAAAGGAGAAAAGGGAACGAGAAGTCACACCATATGTGAAGAAAAGGAAGAAAATCATGATAAAAATCATGACTAACTCATAATTATCGAAGGGAATTCATGATTTCGGATCATGAATCTCATCATTTAGCTCATTTGATCAAGACATATTCGGGTGGGAGGGATGGGTGATATCAAGCAAGTTCTCATGGTGAGAACATTTCTCCGAACACAAAGATCATTTTGTCTAGATCAAAGTGGAAGTTATCATACTCTAGTGGAGATATGATATGAGTGAGTTCAAAGGAGAACTCCTCGTAAAGAGAATCATTCACGTAATGTAAGTTTGTGAACTCTAGTTCCATGTAGACTCATCACTATCCTCAATCTGAGTATCAAAGAGTGGATTCTCAGAAATTAAAGTGAATTCAGAGTCGAATTCAAATAGAGGATTAGTGAGATTTGTTTTGAACGCTTCAGAACAAAGTGATATATCATTCTCTATTGACTTAGGGTGAGAAGTGAGTGAACGATCATTACAAAGGAGACTTTCAATTTCTCCTAGGTTGGCTTTGAAATCAAAGAGATCATCATCACTTTCCGATGAAAGTGGAATGATGCGAGTGAGTTCATCGGTGAACTCCTCAAGAAGAGGATCAACATCAAAATGTGAAAGTGATGCCTCAACATTCTCAATGTCCTTATAAGATTTACAATCATCCTAAAATCGAGAAAGTCTCAAAATGATCTTTTGAACACTCAAGAGGGGAAGGATATCACATATGGTCAAAGTCCCTCAGTGACTCTCGGGATTGGGACAAGGTCCTCAACACTAGAATTTATGAATTCGTCCGATTCCTTTTCAGAAACAGTGTCAAGATGCTCGTTCCCCTATGTTCGAGAGTGAGTGGGAGCTCGGGTGTGATAGCAGTTGTTTGAGAATGAATCTCAACTCTTGAATATCCACCGATGAACTTGATGAATCTTCAAGTGTATCCTCATCATCACTGTCATCAGGAATAAAACAAAATTGAGAGCTAGACTGGCCTTTTTCTTTGCAATTGATTCCTAATAGATTTTTCAAAGGCAATTTGGGAATTTATTTTAGCAAAATTGCGGCTAACAAAACTTCCATGGATTTCTCATGAGAGTTTTGAAGCACAGCCGACTCTCCTTAAGTCTTTTAATAACCTCGAGTCTTCAGTAGAAGGCCTGTCGTAGTTTCATGAGGAGTCGCTTGAATCATTTGGTACTGTGGAGGTTGGTCTTGAAACGAATAGTCGTAATTGTTACAAGGAATTGGATTCCCTGTTTGACAATCCGAGCTAGAGTGAGGACCTCCACAATACTCACAACAATAAAACCGCGTGGTCTGTGAGTCATATGTGTTGTAGTCATAATTGTTATCGAACTGCTCATAGACAAACGTGTTTCCCGATTGACAATCGAATGGAATGTGAACCACCACGTACTCACAAACAGAAAATGGCGAGTCTCACAGGTGATAGCTGATGATGGAATAAATCGGTTGTGTTATGGTAGGAATAGGGATCCCGGTTATAGATTGACCCGTTTCTGACTCCACCATGCTACAACTGGGGCAATTGCCACCATTATAAGGACCACCACACCATTGACAACCAAGAGGGTGAGGATAAGACATAGAAAGAATCAAATGGTTCTAGAGGGTAAGAAATGAAGAATCAAAAAGGTAAGAGGGTAAAGAGGAATATTTTTGGTATTTTTGAATAAATATTTTGTAAAAACAAAGAATGAAAATATTTTTTTTTGTTGTTAACACTTTAGGAAAAGTGTTAATGAACTTTTGATTTTGATTAACTTTACAAAAAACTGTTTACAAAAGGTGGTATATGTGCAAGTACGGATCTGAGAATGCTTAAAACACGCTTACATTTCACCCCGCACGGCGCCAAAATTTGATTGGTGCAAAACCGTGAAAGATCTCACACACAAGCTAGCCACTTGTGAATGGCCAAACGTAAGAAACTCAAAACAGGTCAAACACCAATTGCAATTTAGATCAGAGGAATATAGGGGATTCCTGGGTCGTTAAGTCCCACGGAGGATGAATTGGTGTTAAACAACTTCAGATGTCGAATAATCACTAAGGATAGTGATTAGTAAGGATTTTGAGATATTTATACCTAAAGAAAAGATTTATAAATTACAGGGGCTTAAATGCAAATTAAAGGAAATTAAAAAGTTAAAATATATTAAATAAACGCTATCACTATTTTTACAATGATGTTTTTGTGATTTTATAAAATAAAATAACTTAAATAAACTATTTTAACTAAAACTTAAATTTAAATTACCTAAAAACGTAACTTAAAATGAAAACGTGCGTTATTTATAAAAATTACGCGATGATGCCAAGAAGCAAAAACGTAAAATTTATGAAATAAAAGTCCTATTAGTGAAAGAACATTTTCTTAACGTAGTATATGACAAAAGAAAATTTTGAAAAAGATTTATATTTTTGACTTTTATATTTTTATTATAAATTAAATAAGATTTTACACTAATTAAATGTTTAAAAATACTAAAACTATTTAGAAAAATCTGAAACTTTTTTATAAAATACTTAATACTAATACTAATCTAATAAAAATACAAAAGGTGAAAAAAGCTGGTTTAAATAAGCTACAAATAAGCTAATATGTTCGTATAAGCTTAATTGACAAAGAGTGGTTATATATTAGATTTTGCAAGATATGAACGAAACAAGTCCCAAGGGCAACTGGTATCCAGGTACACACTTATCACTTCAAAGGTGGGAGGTCTCGGTTCGAACTGCCTCCCCACCTTTGCAAAACATTTTATTTTTTGATTTTTTACAAACTTGTTGTTAACTGAAATAAGCAATTTTTTATAACTAAGACTTTTCTAAAAACCACTAATAAGCACCTGAATAAGTGAAGATTTTTTCACAGTTGGCTTTTTTAATGGAAATAAGCACAAGTTAAGCTAAAATGGCTATTAAGCTATTGAACAAGTAAAAGAAGACTGGAAATAAGCTAAGGATCTTTAAATAAGCTAATTTAACAACTGAATAAGCAAAATGACTAAGGAATAAGCACTGAACAAGATTTAAATAAGCTCAAGCTACATGTTTGCACAGACACTCTATTGGTTTACTAGATACCTTTAAGCTAACTTTTAAGCACTACAATAAGCTAGAAAATGAAAATGAGAACTAGAGTTAACAAGATAACCAGTTAAGCTTTCCAAAAGCTAAAATGCAAAGATTGGATTATGCTAATGAGCTTGTGAGAAGCTTTTGAAAAGCTTATGAACTCTGACTTGTTGGTACACTTAAAACAAAATGGATGAACTAAAAGCTTATAAGCGACTAGCTAAATAAGCTAAAAATGGAAAATAAGCACTTGTAACCTTGAGACAGCTAGGTGAGCTTCTCAAAAAACTAAATTTCATAAGCTAGGGGCCATTAATAAGCTCTCTAAGAGCTTGTGAAATGGGGCACCACAACTGTGCACAGGGCACTTTTTGAAAAAGGGTCTTAAAAGAAAGCTAAGAATAAGCAGTTAATAAGCTAGTTAAAAGTAAACTTATATTTTTCTAATTTAGTTAAGCAACTAAATATTACTATCCCAAAAGCATGAAGGCTAATTCTAAATATTGAGCACACACTGAAATTCTAAATTTAATTCAAAAACTGCTATTAGGAAAAATTTGACTTTTTTAATACACTAGCACTTTGACTTTTATGAACTTGTGATTGATTCTAGTGATTGTATATGTTATATTAAGCTATATTAAGATGAAATTAAGCTATAGTATCAAGTTTTAAGCTAAAATGATGAGTTTTGTAATCAAAAACTTCCAACAGTTAACCTATATGTTTTATATTGAAACCGATTTTGACTATGAATAAGTAAAGACTATGTTTAATGGTTTGACTGAGCTAATATGTTCAATTATGACATATAATGTATAAGAAAAAATCCACAAACACCTTTAACAAAGTTTAATAAGCAAATCCAAACAAAGAATTAGAGACAAAATTTGAACTCACAGTGATCAGTCATGTCTTGACTCATCCAAAACCATTTTATAACTATTTTAATCAAAATCAATACCTCCACATCAAGATCAACCCAAATCCATTTCTGAACCCAAGAGTGATCTCTGTTGACTTTTGTTGACCAATTTTGGTTTTTTCTAATTTAAAACACTAGAGTATATAGCATGCTCATGAAAAGCTATAACAAGCTTATAGAGCTTGTTGGAAAGATAAAGAGCTTATGAAACTTATAATAAGTATAATTGACATATACGAATTATAAAGAAACATGAAAACTTGAAATCTTATTAACCTTGGAATAAGTACAATACAAAAGTGACTTTTAACTTGAAACAAACTTGATTTTACACTAAGACTTGAGATTTAAGCTAAAACAAATATTTAAAGAACTTTACACTACAAATTTGGTCTAAAACATGCGACCACACTTTCTTCTCCTTCTTTCTTGATTTATATTGATCTTTATGAGTCTGTGGGTCCCACTTGATCTTTCCCATCAATAATCTCAGCCTTTGGATGGGTCAATACATCTTAGCCATCAAATGGCATTTTGGCAAAAAAGTCCTAAGCGGGTTTTATGCATTTAATGGGGTTTGGTTGTATGTAGAGGTGGAGGGTTGGTATACGAATGGGGGATAAGGTTGAAGGTGGAAAGTGGAGGAGAGGTGGTGAAAACGGTGGTTTTGGTTTGCGATGGTGAGGAGAGGGATGTGCAGGTGGTGTGGTTTTAATTCAATTTAAAAAATGGGCCGGGTTGTGTTTTTTGGGCTGGATTTGGTTTAGTATATAGGTCCATTTGGTTTATTATTAATACAAGCCCAAGGACCAAATGTGTAATTCTTCCAATTTGAAGGACCAAACCTGCCATTATACCAAAGTTATTCCAAGGATCTATTATGCCAAATATGATAAACCAAGGACCATACATGTAATTATTTTCCATTTTTAATAAATCCAAGGGCCTTTTATGTCATTTTGAAACAAGGGACCGACATGTAATTTTCCAAATTTTATCATAAGGACCAATTTTGCCATTTATGAATAGTACAAGGTTTATTTTTGATAAATTTCCATTTTTAAATTCACCAAGGACTATATTTGACAATTTTCAAAGTTTAAGGACTAAAGTTGTCATTTTGTAAATTTTAAACTTTAAAGGGTTTATTTTGACAAATTTTGAATCCTATGGACCTTAAATGACATTTTACAAGTTTTTGAATTACCAGGGACTATTTTTGACAACTATTTGAAACTTGGGGACTAAAGCGCCAATTATGCAAACTTGATATGTTTTTCACCAGATTTTGGTATTTTTGCATTTAAAACACATAAAACACTTATTTGTGATATTTTCATCATTTTGATGCATTTCAGAGTGTTTTCAGATGTTTTTGCAGTCTAGATAGTACAAAAATGATGAGTATTTAGACACTCATCAATCCCCACACTAAGATATTGCTAGTCCCTAGCAATGATTTGTGAAAAGTTAATGGATTTTATCTCTTTACCATAAGCCATTACTTATGGAGTAGCCAATTGTTTCAGTTCAAGTAAGAACCTTGGTACAACGATAACCAAATGATTTTGAGCAAATCATAAGCTGTAAACGGATTTGATTTGTCTTTACCAGAAGCCGTTTGCTATGGACTAGCCAACTCTTAGATAAATTATCAATATTATCTTTGGTGAGCTGATTACCAATTATGGATTTTCCACTTGCCTTTACCACAAGCCATAAACTTGCGGGCTAGCCAACTCTTCACTAATTAAAGATATGGTGAGCTGAACACCATACAATTTTGGGCAAATTGCAAGCCATAAGCGGATTTGAGATATCTTTACCAAGAGCCGTTTGCTCCTGGATTAGCCAATCCTTATGTGGGTTAGACATGGTGGGCTGATTACCATTTGTTGTGTTTAGTACATAGTACTTCCATAATTTTAAATTTGGCCATTTTGGGGAAAAAGGACTAAAGGGTACATTTATGATCAAATTCGCCAGAATTTCCCCCACACTTAGAAATGAATATTGTCCTCAATATTCAAAGTCCGGCTATTATGCGAATCCTTGAACGTAAAAAGATAACATTACTAGCCAAGTAGGAAACACAACAATTATTATTATATATATATATTATATATATTATTATTTATATTTATATATTTTATATTCATATATATTATATTTATCTATATACAACATGTGGGGCATCTTCCCCACACTAGGGTGGTACACACGGGTGAAAACCCATGTTTAACTCTTGTTTTTGATTCCGAGTCGCTAGCTTGACTCGACCCCGAATTAATTTGTTCATGGGGAAGTAAATGGAAGAGACAATCTCCATCGGACTTTCATTCAAGATGTTTGTATAAACATTAAAGTATGTGAAAGTTCCACACCGATGAGATATAGATAGAACCGGCTCAAAAATGATAAATGAAAATGCCGGGATCAAAAATAGTGTCCTCATTCCCAAAGGAGAAAAGGGAACGAGAAGTCACACCATATGTAAAGAAAAGAAAGAAAATCATGATAAAAATCATGACTAACTCATCATATCGGAAGGGAATTCATGATTTCGGATCATGAATCTCATCATTTAAGCTCATTTGATCAAGACATATTAAGGTGGGAGGGATGGGATTTTGATATCAAGCAAGTTCTCATGGTGAGAACATTTCCCTCAGAACACAAAGATCATTTTTGTCTAGATCAAAGTGGAAGTTATCATACTCAGGTGGAGATATGATATGAGTGAGTTTAAAGGAGAACTCCTCGAAAGAGAATCATTCACGTAATGTAAGTCTGTGAACTCTAGTTCCTTGTAGACTCATCACTATCCTCAATCTGAGTATCAAATAGTGGATTCTCGAGATTAAAGTGAATTGAGTGAATTCAAATAGAGGATTAGTGAGAGTTGTTTTGAAGCGGGGAACAAAGTGATTATCATTCTCTATTGGATATTGGGTGAGAAGTGAGTGATCGATCATTACAAAGGAGACTTTCAATTTCTCCTAGGTTGGCTTTGAAATCAAAGAGATCATCATCACTTTTCGATGAAAGTGGAATGATGTGAGTGAGTTCATCGGTGAACTCCTCAAGAAGAGGATCAACATCAAAATGTGAAAGTGATGCCTCAACATTCTCAATGTCTCCATAAGATTTACAATCATCGCTAAAATCGGAGAAAGTCTCAAGATTATCATTTGAACACTCAAGAGGAAGGATATCACACACATATGGTCAAAAGTCCTGTGACTCTCGGGATTGGGACAAGGTCCTCAACACTAGACTTTATAAATTCTTCCGATTCCTTTTTAGGACGATGTCAAGATGCTCGTTCCCCATGTTGAGTGAGTGGGAGCAGTTGTGATAGCAGTTGTTTGAGAATGAATCTCAACTGCTGGAATATCAACTGATGAACTTGATGAATCTTCAAATGTATCCTCATCATCATGTCATCGGGAATGAACGAAATTGAGAGCTAGATTTCGCTTTTCCTTTTGCAATTGATTCCCTAATAGATTTTTCAAAGGCAATTTGGGAATTTATTTTAGCAGCCCGCTCTTCGGCTAACAAAACTTCCATGGATTTCTCATGAGAGTTTTGTAACGACATAGCCGACTCCTCCTTAAGTTCTTTTAATAACTCCAGAGTCTTCAGTAGAAGGTCTGTCGTAGTTTCATGAGGAGTCGCTTGAATCATTTGGTACTGTGGAGGTTGGTCTTGAAACGAATAGTCGTAATTTTACAAGGAATTGGATTCCCTGTTTGACAATCCGAGCTAGAGTGAGGACCTCCAATACTCTAACAATAAAGCGATGTGGGTGTGAGTCATATGTGTTGTAGTCATAATTGTTATCGGGAACCTGCTCATAGACAAGCGTGTTTCCCGATTGACAATCAGGCTGGAATGTGAACCACCACAGTACTCAAACATTAAAGCTGAGTCTCACAGTGATAGGCGATGGAATAAATCAGTTGTGTTATGGTAGGAATAGGGATCTTGGTTATAGACAGGACCCGTTTCACGACTCCACCATGCTACAGCTGGGGCAATTGCCACCATTATAAGGACCACCACACCATTGACAACCAAGAGGGTGAGGATAAGACATAGAAAAATCAAATGGTTCTAGAGGGTAAGAAATGAAGAATCAAAAAGGTAAGAGGGTAAAGAGGAATATTTTTGGTATTTTTGAAAAACATTATGTAAAACAAGAATGAAAATATTTTTGGTGTTGTTAACACTTTAGGAAAAGTGTTAATGAACTTTTGATTTTGATTAACTTTACAAAAAACTGTTTACAAAAAGGTGGTATATGTGCAGAATGGAGTGCGAGAATGCTTAAAACCTACGGCCTCGGCAGCGGCATAAAATTTGATTGGTGCAAAACCGTCAAGTTATCTCACGCAAGCCAGCCACTTGTGAATGGCCAACCGTGAAACTCAAAAGCAGGTCAAACACCAATTGCAATTTAGATCAGGAGGAATATAGGGATTCTGGGTCGTTAAGTCCCACGGAGGATGAATTGGTGTTAAACAACTTCAGATGTCGAATAATCACTAAGGATAGTGATTAGTAAGGATTTTGAGATATTTATACCTAAAGAAAAGATTTATAAATTACAGGGGCTTAAATGCAAATTAAAGAAATTAAAAAGTTAAAATATATTAAATAAACGCTATCACTATTTTTACAATGATGTTTTGTGATTTTATAAAATAAAATAACTTAAATAAACTATTTTAACTAAAACTTAAATTTAAATTACTAACGTAACTTAAAATGAAAGCGTCGTTATTTATAAAAATACGCGATGCGCAAGCAAAAGCGTAAAATTTATGAAATAAAAGTCCTACAAGTGTAAAACAATTTTCTTAGTATATGACAAAAGAAATTTTTAAAAAAGATTTATATTTTTTTGACTTTTATATTTTTTATTATGAATTAAATAAGATTTTACACTAATTAAATGTTTAAAAATACTAAAACTATTTAGAAAAATCTGAAACTTTTTTATAAAATACTTAATACTAATACTAATAAAATACAAAAGGTGAAAAAGCTGGTTTAAATAAGCTACAAATAAGCTAATATGTTCGTATAAGCTTAATTGACAAAGAATGGTTATATATTAGATTTTGCAAGATATGACAAGAGACAAGTCCCAAGGGCAGCGGTATCCAGTACACACTATCACTCTCAAAGGTGGGAGGTCTCAGGTTCGAGCCTGCCTCCCCACCTTTTTGCAAAACATTTTATTTTTTGATTTTTTCTTTACAAACTTGTTAAGCTAACTGAAATAAGCAATTTTTATAACTAAGACTTTTTCTAAAAACCACTAATAAGCACTGAATAAGCTGAAGATTTTTTCACAGTTGGCTTTTTTAATGGAAATAAGCACAAGTTAAGCTAAAATGGCTATTAAGCTATTGAACAAGTAAAAGAAGACTGGAAATAAGCTAAGGATCTTTAAATAAGCTAATTTAACAACTGAATAAGCAAAATGACTAAGGAATAAGCACTGAACAAGATTCAAATAAGCTCAAGCTACTTTGTTTACCAGAAACTCTATTGGTTTACTAGATACCTTTAAGCTAACTTTTAAGCACTACAATAAGCTAGAAAATGAAAATGAGAACTAGAGTTAACAAGATAACGGTTAAGCTTTCCAAAAAGCTAAAATGCAAAGATTGGATTATGCTAATGAGCTTGTGAGAAGCTTTTGAAAAGCTTATGAACTCTGACTTGTTGGTACACTTAAACAAAATGGACAGAACTAAAAGCTATAAGCAGACTAGCTAAATAAGCTAAAAATGGAAAATAAGCACTTGTAACCTTGAGACAGCTAGGTGAGCTTCTCAAAAAGCTAAATTTCATAAGCTAGGGGCCATTAATAAGCTCTCTAAGAGCTTGTGAAATGGGGTACCACAACGTGCCTGAGGGCACTTTTGAAAAAGGGTCTTAAAAGAAAGCTAAGAATAAGTAGTTAATAAGCTAGTTAAAAGTAAACTTATATTTTTCTAATTTAGTTAAGCAACTAAATATTACTATCCCAAAAGCATGAAGGCTAATTCTAAATATTGAGCACACACTGAAATTCTAAATTTAATTCAAAAACTGCTATTAGGAAAATTTTGACTTTTTTATTACACTAGCACTTTGACTTTTATGAACTTGTGATTGATTCTAGTGATTGTATATGTTATATTAAGCTATATTAAGATGAAATTAAGCTATAGTATCAAGTTTTAAGCTAAAATGATGAGTTTTGTAATCAAAAATCTAACGATTAACTGTTAAGGTGATATTGGCTGATTTTGACTATTTAACAAGTAAAGACTATGTTTAATGGTTTGACTGAGCTAATATGTTCAATTATGACATATATCGAATAAGAACAAATCCACAAACACCTTTTTAACAAAGTTTAATAAGCAAATCAAACTTATAAATTAGAGACAAAATTTGAACTCACAAGTGATCCAGATCATGTGCAGCTCATCACAGAACCCATTTTATAACTATTTTAATCAAAATCAACCCACTCCAGCATCAAGATCAACTCAAATCCATTTCTGAACCCAAGAGTGATCTCTGTTGACTTTTGTTGACCAATTTTGGTTTTTTCTAATTTAAAACACTAGAGTATATAGCAGGCTCATGAAAAGCTATAACAAGCTTATCTGAGCTTGTTGGAAAGATAAAAGAGCTTATGAAACTTATAATAAGTATAATTGACATATCTGATTATCAAGAAACATGAAAACTTGAAATCTTATTAAACTTGGAATAAGTACAATACAAAAGTGACTTTTAACTTGAAAAAACTTGATTTACACTAAGACTTGAGATTTAAGCTAAAACAGATATTTAAAGAACTTTACACTACAAATTTGGTCTAAAACATGCGACCACACTTTCTTCTCCTTCTTTCTTGATTTATATTGATCAGTCATGGGTCCCCTTGATCTTTCCCATCAATAATATCAGCCTTTGGATGGGTCAAATACATCTTACCCATCAAATGGCATTTTGGGCAAAAAGTCCTTGAGTTTTATGCATTTAATGGGGTTTGGTTGTATGTAGAGGTGGAGGGGGGTTGGTATACAGATGGGGGATAAGGTTGAAAGGTGGAAAGTGGAGGAGGTGGTGGTGAAAACGGTGGTTTTGGTTTTGATGGTGAGGAGAGGGGATGTGCAGTGGTGGCGGTTTTTAATTCAATTTAAAAATGGGTTGGGTTGTGTTTTTGGGCCTGGATTTGGTTTAGTATATAGGTCCATTTGGTTTTATTATTGAAGCCCAAGGACCAAATGTGTAATTTCGCCAATTTGAAGGACCAAACACACCATTATACCAAAGTTATTCCAAGGATCTATTATGCCAAATATGATAAACCAAGGACCATACATGTAATTATTTTCCATTTTTAATAAATCCAAGGGCCTTTTATGTCATTTTTGAAACTTAAGGGACCAAACATGTAATTTTCCAAAAGTTTATCATAAGGACCAATTTTGCCATTTATGAATAGTACAAGGTTTATTTTTGATAAATTTCCAATTTTAAATTCACCAAGGACTATTTTTGACATTTTTCAAAGTTTAAGGACTAAAGTTGTCATTTTGTAAACTTTAAACTTTAAAGGGTTTATTTTGACAACTTTTGAATCCTATGGACCTTAAATGACATTTTACAAGTTTTTGAATTACCAGGACTGTTTTGACAACTTTTTGAAACTTGGGGGACTAAAAGCGCCAATTATGCAAACTTGATATGTTTTCACCAGATTTTGATATTTTTGCATTTAAAACACATAAAACACTTATTTGTGATATTTGTATTATTTTGATGCATTTAGTGTTTTTCGGATGTTTTTGCAGTCTAGATAGTACAAATGATGAGTATTTAGACACTCATCAATCCCCCACACTAAGATATTGCTAGTCCCTAGCAATGATTTGTGAAAAGTTAATGGATTTTATCTCTTTAACAAAAGCCATTACTTATGTTGTAGCCAATTGTTTGTCAAATCAGTGGTCTGATCTTTACGAAACACGTTTGCTACGGACTAGCCAACTCTTAGATAAATTATCAGCATTATCTTTGGTGAGTCGATTACCAATTATGGTTGTTCCACTGCCTTTACCACAAGCCATAAACTTGCGGGCTAGCCAACTCTTCACTAATTAAAGATATGGTGAGCTGAACACCATACAATTTTTGGCAAATTGCAAGCCATAGCGGTTTGAGATATCTTTACCAAGGCCGTTTGCTCCGGATTAGCTAATCCTTATGTGGGTTAGACATGGTGGACTGATTACCATTTGTTGTGTTTAGTACATAGTACTTCCACTGAAAAATTTTTTAAAATTTGGCCATTTTGGGGGGAAAAGGGACTAAAAGGGTACATTTTATGATCAAATTCGCGAAATTTCCCCCACACTTAGAAATGAATATTGTCCTCAATATTCAAGTCCACTATTATGCCGAATCCTTGAACGTAAAAAGATAATATTACTAGTTAAGTGTAGAAACACAACAATAATTATTATTATTATTATATATATATATATATATATATATATATATATATATATATATATATTTATATATATATATATTTTGTGGTCTATATACAACATGTGGGGCATCTCCCCACACTAAGGTGGTACCACGGGTGAAAACCCATATTTAACTACTTGTTTTTGATTACGAATTCGCTAGCTTGACCGACCCGAATAATTTGTTCATGGGGAAGTAAGTGGAAGACAATCTCCATCGGACTTTCATTCAAGATGTTTGTATAAACATTAAAGTATGTGAAAGTTCCACACCGATGAGATATAGATAGAACCGGCTCAAAAATGATAAATGAAAATGCCAGGATCAAAAATAGTGTCCTCATTCCTGAAGGAGAAAAGGGAAGCGAGGTCACCATATGTGAAGAAAAGGAAGAAAATCATGATAAAAATCATGATTAACTCATAATTATCGAAGGGAATTCATGATTTCGGATCATGAATCTCATCATTTAAACTCATTTGATCAGACATATTCGGGTGGGGAGGGATGGGATTTTGATATCAAGCAAGTTCTCATGGTGAGAACATTTCCCTCGGAACACAAAGATCATTTTTGTCTAGATCAAAGTGGAAGATTATCATACTCAGTGGAGATATGATATGAGTGAGTTCAAAGGAGAACTCCTCGTAAAAAGAATCATTCACGTAATGTAAGTCTGTGAACTCTAGTTCCACTGTAGACTCATCACTATCCTCAATCTGAGTATCAAAGAGTGGATTCTTAGAAATTAAAGTGAATTCAGAGTCGAATTCAAATAGAGGATTAGTGAGAGTTGTTTTGAACGTCAGGGAACAAAGTGATTATCATTCTCTATTGAATTTTATTGTTAGGGTGAGAAGTGAGTGAGCGATCATTACAAGGAGACTTTCAATTTCTCTTAGGTTGGCTTTGAAATCAAAGAGATCATCATCACTTTCCGATGAAAGTGGAATGATGTGAGTGAGTTCATCGGTGAACTCCTCAAGAAAAGGATCAACATCAAAATGTGAAAGTGATGCCTCAACATTCTCAATGTCCCCATAAGATTTAAAATCATCGCTAAAATGAGGAAAGTCTCAAAATGATCTTTTGAACACTCAAGAAGGGAAGGGATATCACACATATGGTCAAAAGTCCCTGTGACTCTCTCGGGATTGGGACAAGGTCCTCAACACTAGACTTTATGAATTTGTCCGATTCCTTTTTAGGACAGTGTCAAGATGCTCGTTCCCATGTTGAGAGAGAGTGAGTGGGAGCCGGGTGTGATAGCGATTGTTTGAGAATGAATCTCAACTGTGGAATATCGCGATGAACTTGATGAATCTTGATGTATCCTCATCATCCTTTGTCATCGGGATGAAACGAAATTGAGAGCTAGATAAAATGCTTTTTTTTTGCAATTGATTCCTAATAGATTTTTCAAAGGCAATTTGGGATTTATTTTAGCAGCACGCTCTTAGGCTAACAAAACTTCCATGGATTTCATGAGAGTTTTGTAACGACATAGCCCGAAACTCTCATAAGTTCTTTTAATAACTCGAGAGTCTTGATAGAAGATGCAGGTCGTAGTTTCATGAGGATTCGCTTGAATCATTTGGTGCTGTGGAGGTTGGTCTTGAAAGCGAATAGTCGTAATTGTTACAAGGAATTGGATTCCACTGTTTGACAATCCGAGCTAGAGTGGGGACCTCCACAATACTATGATAAAAGCCGATGTGGTACGTGAGTCATATGTGTTGTAGTCATAATTGTTATCAGGAACACTGCTCATAGACAAAGTGTTTCCGATTGACAATCAAATTTGGAATGTGAACCACCACGTTACTTTCAAGCATTAAAAGCTATTTGAGTCTCACAGTGTGATAGGTGATGGAATAAATCGGTTGTGTTATGGTAGGAATAGGGATCACGGTTATAAACTGAGACCCGTTTTAAAACTCCATGCTACACTGGGGCAATTGCCACCATTATAAGGACCACCACACCATTGACAACCAAGAGGGTGAGGATAAGACATAGAAAGAATCAAATGGTTCTAGAGGGTAAGAATTGAAGAATCAAAAGGTAAGGGGTAAAGAGGTATTTTTGGTATTTTTGAAAAACATTATGTAAAAACAAAGAATGAAAATATTTTTGGTGTTGTTAACACTTTAGGAAAAGTGTTAATGTACTTTTTGATTTTGATTAACTTTACAAAAAAGCTGTTTACAAAGGTGGTATATGTGCAGAATGCGGTTCGAGAATGCTTAAAACAGCTTACAGCCTCCCGTGGCTGGCCTTCAAAATTTGATTGGTGCAAAACCATCAAGTTATCTCACACAAGCTAGCCACTTGTGAATGGCCAACCGTAAACTCAAAGCTTGAGGTCAAACACCATGCAATTTAGATCAGGAGGAATATAGGGGATTCCAGGTCGTTAAGTCCCAGAGGATGAATTGGTGTTAAAAACTTCAGATGTGAATAATCACTAAGGATAGTGATCAGTAAGGATTTTGAGATATTTATACCTAAAGAAAAGATTTATAAATTCACGAGGCTTAAATGCAAATTAAAAGAAATTAAAAAGTTAAAATATATTAAATAAGCGCTATCACTATTTTTACAATGATGTTTTTGTGATTTTATAAAATAAAATAACTTAATTAAACTATTTTAACTAAAACTTAAATTTAAATTACCTAAAAACGTAACTTAAAATGAAAGCGTCGCGTTATTTATAAAATTACTTTTGGCGAGTGCGCAAGCAAAACGTAAAATTTATGAAATAAAAGTCTTACAAGTGTGAAAGCAATTTTGTTACGTAGTATATGACAAAAGAAAATTTTTGAAAAAAGATTTATATTTTTTTGACTTTTATATTTTTTATTATAAATTAAATAAGATTTTACACTAATTAAATGTTTAAAAATACTAAAACTATTTAGAACAATCTGAAACTTTTTATAAAATACTTAATATATACTAATCTAATAAAAATACAAAAGGTGAAAAAGCTGGTTTAAATAAGCTACAAATAAGCTAATATGTTCGTATAAGCTTAATTGACAAAGAGTGGTTATATATTAGATTTTGCAAGATATGAACGAGACAAGTCCCAGGGCAAATGGTATCGGTACACACTTATCACTCTCAAAGGTGGGAGGTCTAGGTTCGAGCTTGCCTCCCACCTTTACAAAACATTTTATTTTTGATTTTTCTTTACAAACTTGTTAAGCTAACTGAAATAAGCAATTTTTATAACTAAGACTTTTTCTAAAAACCACTAATAAGCTTGAATAAAATTTGAAGATTTTTCTGATTGGCTTTTAATGGAAATAAGCACAAGTTAAGCTAAAATGGCTATTAAGCTATTGAACAAGTAAAAGAAGACTGGAAATAATCTAAGGATCTTTAAAATAAGCTAAATTTAACAACTGAATAAGCAAAATGACTAAGGAATAAGCGAACAAATTCAAATAAGCTCAAGCTACCTTGTTTGCACAGGTACACTCTATTGGTTTACTAGATACCTTTAAGCTAACTTTTAAGCACTACAATAAGCTTGAAAATGAAAATAGAGGCAGAGTTAACAAGATAACCCAGTTAAGCTTTCCAAAAAGCTAAAATGCAAAGATTGGATTATGCTAATGAGCTTGTGAGAAGCTTTTGAAAATCTTATGAACTCTGACTTGTTGAAGTACTAACTTAAACAAAATGGACAGAACTAAAAAGCTATAAAAGCGAGACTAGCTAAATAAGCTAAAAATGGAAAATAAGCACTTGTAACCTTGAGACAGCTAGGTGAGCTTCTCAAAAAGCTAAATTTCATAAGCTAGGGGCCATTAATAAGCTCTGGAAGCTTGTGAAATGAGGTACCACAAGCGTACCTGAGGGCACTTTTGAGGGTCTTAAAAGAAGCTAAGAATAAGCAGTTAATAAGCTAGTTAAAAGTAAACTTATATTTTTCTAATTTAGTTAAGCAACTAAATATTACTATCCCAAAAGCATGAAGGATAATTCTAAATATTGAGCACACCAGAAATTCTAAATTTAATTCAAAAGCTGCTATTAGGAAATTTGACTTTTTTATTACACTATACTTTGACTTTTATGAACTTGTGATTGATTCTAGTGATTGTATATGTTATATTAAGCTATATTAAGATGAAATTAAGCTATAGTATCAAGTTTTAAGCTAAAATGATGAGTTTTGTAATCAAAAATCCTAACAGTTAACTGTTAGGTGATATTGGCTGATTTTGACTATTTAACAAGTAAAGACTATGTTTAATGGTTTGGTGAGCTAATATGTTCAATTATGACATATATCAGATAAGAACAAATCCACAAACACCTTTTAACAAAGTTTAATAAGCAAATCAAGCATTAAATTAGAGACAAAATTTGAACTCACAAGTGATCCGGATCACGTGCGACTCATCCGCAGAACCCATTTTTATAACTATTTTAATCAAATCAACCCACTCCAGACATCAAGATCAACCCCAAAATCCATTTCTGAACCCAAGAGTGATCTCATTTGACTTTTGTTGTTGACCAATTTTGGTTTCTAATTTAAAACACTAGAGTATATAAGCGGGCTCATGAAAAGCTATAACAAGCTTATGAGCTTGTTGGAAAAGATAAAAAGAGCTTATGAAACTTATAATAAGTATAATTGACATATCACAATTATCAAAACATGAACTTGAAATCTTATTAAACTTGGAATAAGTACAATACAAAAGTGACTTTTAACTTGAAACAAACTTGATTTTACACTAAGACTGAGATTTAAGCTATGAGATATTTAAAGAACTTTACACTAAAATTTGGTCTAAAAACATGCGACCACTTTCTTCTCCTTCTTTCTTGATTTAATATTGATCTTTAAGTCGTGGGTCCCACGATCTTTCCATCAATATATCAGTAACTTTGGATGGGTCAAATACATCTTAGCCATCAAATGGCATTTTGGCAAAATTCCTAAGCGGGTTTTAGCATTTAATGGGGTTTGGTTGTATGTAGAGGTGGAGGGGTTGGTATACGGATGGGGGATAAGGTTGAAGGTGGAAAGTGGAGGAGGTGGTGAAAACCGGTGGTTTGGTTTCTTGATGGTGAGGGAGAGGGATGTACAGTGGTGGCGGTTTTAATTCAATTTAAAACATGGGCCGGGTTGTGTTTTGGGCACGGATTTGGTTTAGTATATAGGTCCATTTGGTTTATTATTAATACAAGCCAAGGACCAAATAATTACACGCCAATTTGAAGGACCAAACCTGCCATTATACCAAAGTTATTCAAGGATCTATTATGCAAATATGATAAACCAAGGACCATACATGTAATTATTTTCCATTTTTAATAAATCCAAGGGCCTTTTATGTCATTTTTGAAACTTAAGGGACCCGACATGTAATTTTCCAAAAGTTTATCATAAGGACCAATTTTGTCATTTATGAATAGTACAAGGCTTATTTTTGATAAATTTCCATTTTTAAATTCACCAAGGACTATTTTTGACATTTTTCAAAGTTTAGGGACAAAAGTTGTCATTTTGCTTTAAACTTTAAGGGTTTATTTTGACAACTTTTGAATCTATGGACCTTAAATGACATTTACAAGTTTTTGAATTACCGAGGACTATTTTTGACAACTATTGAAACTTGGGGACTAAAAGCGCCAATTATGCAAACTTGATATGTTTTCACAGATTTTGGTATTTTTGCATTTAAAACACATAAAACACTTATTTGTGATATTTTCATCATTTTGATGCATTTCAGAGTGTTTTCAGATGTTTTTGCAGTCTAGATAGTACAAAAATGATGAGTATTTAGACACTCATCAGAAATTGACTAAGGAAAGAGATGATTTGTTAGCTAAGTTTGTTGCTTGGGGAGAATCTGGACTATCTCATGTTAGTTATGTTGAAAAACAGAGAAGAGCCTATATTAGAACTGGTCTAGGATTTGGTATGGACTTTACTAACATGGAAGAAAACACATCTAGTGATCATGTTGACCTAGACTTAGAAGATATAACCACTAGTGATGATGAACTCATTAATTATGTAGACACATCTAGTAATGAGGATTCACTTAGTGATTCACCTCATGAGTTTAGGAAGAACATTTGGTTATCATGCAGGTCCCCATCCCCTTTGGAATTCATCAAACCCCTATGGCTGATGTTTCTCGTTTTGGGGTGTAAGCAGTCTAGAGTTTAGGAAGAAGCTCATTGGACAATCTAGGTGCGAAACCCCCAAAGCTGTTGAAACCAATGTTCAAAGTCAAGCGGTACCTTCAACTCAAAGTACTACTCACAAGCGGTACCTTTAGGAAAACCTTTTCAAAAAACAATCTTGCTAAACCTTTTTGGGATAACTTTGGTCAAAACAGGTTTAATCATTCACCTAGAAGGAACAATAGTTTTGGTCATAGACATAGAAGAAGTCACTTTGGAAGTATGGGTCAAAAATTGTGTTTTGTGTGTTATAGTCCTAGTCATTTAATCAAAGATTGAACGTCCTTTCGAATACCTTAGCAAATTTCAAAAGAACAAGTCACGCAAACCAGAAACCTAGAGAGAACAAACCAGTCTGGAATAATTCAAATAGGGTCAATCATAGCAATTTCTCACCAGATCATAGGTTCCCTCACCAAGAAGATCTTTTTTTTTCAAAACCACCATTACCTTCACAAGCAGTACCTTCTCAAAATCTTGCTCAATCAAAATGAGTACTTCTAACACTTCTTGAACGAAACCTAGGAGATCTACGTTACTATCAACCTAGAAGAAATTACAATACACATAGGGTATCTAGATCACAGGAACCAAGTGTTCAAACCAAATGGTTTTAAGAGAAAGTCTTTGTGAGGGACAAGCGATTACTTTCAACAAAAATGAATCGGATGTTTTGTGATACAAGAAAAAGAATTGATTTGCAAAAGAGGTTTGTTGAAAATCCAGAAGTTTTGAAAATCCACATGTTAAAAATCATAAAATAATTACGGATCATGTTTTGAAAATAGTGGAAATTACATACTCAAAGAATTTGAGTTTGTAACTCCACAAAGGGAACAAAGTGATGTGGCTTGGATTCCTAAAGAAACTAACTCTCTAAATCTTTGTGGGGCAACTTGAAGAGAGGAGCTTAAAGATCATTTGATTGTAGATAGTGGTTGCTCACGGAAGCATGACGAGGAGATTAAATGCGATTTTAGATCTATTAGTGGAGGAAGAGTTGCATTTGGGAATGATCCTAATGGAGGAAGAATTAATGGGAAAGGAACCATTAAGCGAGGTATAGATTTTGAGAATGTTAGATATGTGACAGAGCTCAAATTCAACTTATTGTGGAGTCTCTACGCACCTGTGTTATTCATGATACGGAAATGTCTCATCCTTTCCTCTGAATTCAAGCACATTGATGATAACTTGGTAGTACTTAGAGTACCAAGAACCAATTATGTGTATAGTCTGGACATGAAGAGTCTTCACTCTTATGGGAGAGCCACTTGTTTAGTGGCAAAAGCAACAAGCGAAGAAGCACATCAATGGCATAGAAGATTGGGCCATGTAAATTTCAAGAATATCAACAAACGGTCAAAGGAATTTAGTTAGGTTTTACCTTCAAAGACTTACAAGAATGATCACTCATGCTTGGCATGGAAGAAGGGTAAACAACACAAAGCTTCATGCAAGAAGCTTGAGGAGAGGAATATTAGAGATCCATTGGAAACATTACATATATAGATCTGTTTGGACACATCTACGTGGCAAGTTTAAACAAAAAGAAAAAGTCTTGCTTAGTTATTCAGAATGATTCTGATAGATCAGTTGGGTATTTTTCTTGGGATTTAAAGATGATACTTTTGATGCTATTCAAACTCTAATAATAGCACTTGAAAACCAATTGAGACTCAAGGTTAGAGGTATTAGATGTGATAATGGGACTGAATTCAAGAACAAGCGTATGGATGAATTTTGTGCTTAGGAATCAAGAGGAGTTAGCATTGCAAGAACACCACAATGAGAATAGTATTTAGAGAGAGGAAGAATAGGACTTTGATTGAAGCAGCGAGAACAATGCTACAGATTCACAACTACCTATTCAATTCAGGGCTGAAGAGTACGAAATCTTTGCTTGCTATGTATGAGTCTCGATTACCAAACCACAAATGAGGACACCTTATGAGTTCTTTGATGGGCAACAAACCCAACATTCATTTTATGAAGCCTTTTGGATGCCCTCTCACTATTTTAAACACAATTGATAATCTGGGTAAGTTTGATGGCAAATCGAGAAGAAGGATATTATTGGGCTATTGTACCACTTCACAAGGGCTTTAGAGTGTACAACGAGAGTCACTAAGAAGGTTCAAGATTGTCTTCATGTTGAGTTTTTAGAAGATCAAGCTAATGAGAAGGGTAAAGGTCCTGATTGGATGTTTGATCTTGAAGTTTTGACTCCTTCTATGAATATGTACAATGAGAGAAGAAAATCAACCTGTGTATAATGGAGAAGATTTACAGTATGTTGTTCATGGAGTTCATATTAGACATGATGTTGTTCCTGATGAAGAACCTAAATCTATGGATCCAAAGCAAAGTACTGATGAACCAAAGCAAAGTACTGATGAACCAAAATCTTCACTATCTGCTGAGGATCAAGCTATTCAAGAGACACTTAATCAGATGCTTTTTCAAGATGTAATGGCACACTCTTATTCGATGAACAAAAGAAGAGCTTATGAAGAAGCAAAGAAAAGAACAAGACTGCTGAATATTCTCCGCGGTACTTTGGGTACTTTCGAACAAAATACTGCAGCACGGTTCGATCCTTTTTGATGATACTTATGGAGTTCCACATCTCCAACCTTAAGAATTCATAAGAATCATCCTCTGATCAAATCATTGGTCCTTCTACTACGGGTGATGACAAGACACAAAGCTAAGAGTTTTACTACACCTCACAATGCTTTACTTAGCTTTGTGTATAAACAAAGCAATTTGAATCATAAGGACCATCAAACCTGCCTATTTACTTGTTTTATCTCTCAAGAGGAACCCAAGAATATTGCTCAAGCATTGACTAAAGAGAGTTGGGTTGAAGCTATGCAGGAAGAACTTCTTCAATTTAAACTTCAAGAGGTTTGGTTTTTATGTGATCTTCGATGGGAAGAAGTTATTGGAACCAGATGGGTTTTCATAGTCAAGAGAGATGAAAGAGGCAATGTCATCAAGAACAAGGCAAGGTTAGTAACTCAAGGCTACAGACAGGAAGAAGGAGTAGATTATGATGAAGTATTTGCTCCTGTAGCAAGGATTGAAGCTATTAGAATATTTCTTGCTTTTGCATCATATATGGGATTTCGGGTTTACCAGGATGGATGTCAAGAGTGCCTTTCTCTATGGCACTATTATAGAAGAGGTGTATGTTAAACAACCTCCAGGTTTTGAAGATCCTACACATCTAACAAAGTCTACAAGGTGGTTAAGGCTCTTTATGGCCTTCATCAGGCACCTAGAGCTTGGTATGAGAGGCTCTCCACATTCCTATTACAACATGGTTACGAGGGAGCTATTGACAAGACTTTGTTTATCAAGAGAGACAAGAAGGATATCATGTTAGTTCAAGTCTATGTTGATGATATCATCTTTGGAGCTACCAAACAGTCTATTGTTAAGGAGTTTGAGCGGTGATGCGAGAAAGAATTTCAAATGAGTTCAATGGGTGAGTTGACTTTCTTTTTGGGACTTCAAGTTAAGCAGTCAAAGGAAGGTATTTTTATCATTCAAGACAAGTATGTATCGAGCATACTTAAAGTTCATTTTGATGCTATGAAGCCAGTAACTACACCTATTAAATCTATCAATTCATTGGGCAAAGATGAAGATGGAAAACCTGTTGAAGTCAAGTTATCTGAGATCAATGATTGGCGTCTTATGTATCTCTTTGCATCAAGGCACGATATCATGTTTGCTTTGTGTTTTTTTATGTGCAAGATATCAAGTCTCACCAAAGATCTCTCATATGAATGCATTAAGAGGATTTTAGTTATTTGAAACAACAACCTAAGTTGGGGTTGTGGTATCCAAAAGATTCACCTTTTCATTTGGAAGCTTTTGAGATAGTGATTATGCGGTGATAACTATGATAGAAGATCAACAACTGGAGGATGCCAATATCTTGGAAGAAGATTACTCTCCTGGAAATGTAAGAAACAATAATTTGGCAACATCCTCTTGAGAGAAATTTGAATATGTGGCAGTACCTGCTTTTTGGACAAGTTTTGTGGATGCAGAATCAACTCTTGGACTATGGGTTCAATTTTAAGAATACTCCTATCAATATTGATAATGAGAGTACTATTTGTATTGTGAAGAATCCAGTTTATCATTCCAAGACTAAGCACATTCAGATTAGGCATCATTTTATCAGAGATTCTTGAAGTACAAGCTCATTAATGTGGTCAAGGTTCACACAGATGACAATGTAGGTGACTTACTCACCAAAGGCTTTGATGTTTCAAGATTCAATCACTTGGTGGTGAATATTGGCATGATTAATTCTTGAGCTACATTTAGGGAGGACTATTAAGTATTAGTATAGTCCTATGCATTGTTTGAGGGGAGGATATTTATGTATACTTAGTTTGTCTGAGAGAAATTTGGGAAAGTAATCGCTTTTGATTTCATGAAAGAATGCTTGCTTGGAAAGTCTTTGCATACGTGGAAGTCTCTTGTTTGTATTATTAAAAGTACTGTTCCAATGGTAATATTGAGGGGTAATTGCTACTAACGGTAACTTTGTTATTATGGGCTGTGATTTTTTAAATCCCACCTATAAATAACTACTCTCCGAATTTCCCTCTAATATTGATACATTAGAATCTTTTCCATATTTATCTCAATTTTACCAATATTATTCGTCAAATCTCTTACTGTGATCAATTAATCATCAATGGCGAATCGCAATACAGTTTCAAAGAACAACATGGTGGCTAATTTAGAAAAGACTGAGGCGAATGTGGCTTTTCATGATATCATTGATTATCTTATTGGTTGGGTCAGTTTGTGCTACTTTGGTGGGCCGGTTAATGGAACGGATGGAACGGGATATGATGGGCAGTTCGTGAAGGAACGTGAAGATGGGGCTATTCGTTTTGATAAGCAACTGATTTGGGATACATTTAGGGACATTGGCTATGAAGGGTCTTTAACAGAACAAACATTTAAAGAATATTTTGTCCTCATTGAAAGTTTTTGGTTCATGTGTTGCTTAATTGCATAAGTGCTAAAAGTACCTCATGGGAGCAGTTTGGGTCAAATATAGCATCTGCTATAGTGGGATTAGCTACAAATCATGTTTTCAAATTCTCAAGGATAATTCTGGATGGAATGCTCTCACACATCTCACATGGATCCAAATGGTTAATGTACCCAAGGTTTATACAGGTTTTCTTAAACAAGAAACTTGCTAATGTACCAAAACCTACAAACTTACTACCTGTTGTGGTACAACAAGCAAAGATGTTTACCTTTATGGCGAGAAGAAGTGATTTATTCAGAGGTCAAGACACTCCATTAACTCCTTCTATGATGGAAGTTGTTGTTATAGGGATGAAGATTTGGAGGATGATAGACAGTGAAAGTCTGCTTCTCCACGGGGTATTGCTTCACAAGTCTGCTTCTCCAGTCTTTGCATCACAAGGTAATCGTCTCATCTTTGCTTTGCAGGTCTTGGTTAAGAAGATATTGCGGTTCCACCTCCACCATCTCCACAGAGTATCCCCACAAGCAGACATTCATCATGCGGAGGAGATGAAGCACCTATATGGACACGAGGGTGAAGTTCTCAACAACTATGCTTTATCAAGGGAGTTGACTAGATTAAAGAAGTCTTTTGAAGATCAGGCTACACAGATCAAGAAATTGAAGCTCAAGTTTAGAAGGTTAAAGAATTTTGTTAAGCCTTTTATCTAACGTTATCGCTTATGGGTTAAGGAAGAAAACAAGCGACGAAGGCAATTTAAAAAGGCTAATAAAAGCAAGAACGTTCCTAAGAAATCTTCAATCAAATTGGGGAGGAATTTAGAAGAAACGAATTTGAAAGAAGATACTAAAAAGAAGAATGAATCTCAAAGACTGGGCAGTGATGATCTTGAAGAACGGGTTATTGAAAGTATTGAGAAGAAAAAGTTCAAAGCGAGGAGCAAGTTATTGATGTTCAAAGTACTGATGATCAGGTACTGGCGATCAAAGTCTTGTCTTTCAACAAGGAACTTACATGCAAGATTTGATTGCTCCAAGGTTGTTAGACTTTGAAGAGGAAGCTGGTCCTTCTATTCTGTATTAGAAGAAAAGTTGGTCCCTCTACTATTTTACATGAAGAAGAAGCTACACCCAAACATCACGCAAGTGATGATGATGAAACCATTCTTTGAAATATTACATGATTTATCAAAGCCAAGGGGTGTTAGTTTTTGAAGTTCTTAGAGGAACAACCAAGAGCTTCTCAACCTGCAATAGATCCTAAGGATAAAGGTAAGGCATATTGGTAGAGACAAAGAAGAAAAAGAAACTTTCTACTTACCGGATAAGAAACATCAAGTTGCCTTGAATGAGGAAGCTGACTAGAAAGTTTCAAGAGGAATTAAATGCTAAAGATAGAGAAGCTAAGGAACTTGAAGAAGCTCATAATAGAGAAGTAGCTAAGAAATTGCAAGAGGAATTGAATGTTGAAGGTGCTGAAACATTAAGTCACCTATTCTGTTTGTTTTCTACCGAAGACAAATCGAGCTAAGGACAGAAATGCAATGATGGCTTATCTAAAAAGTCAAGGGTATAAAGGATTGAAAAAGCTGAATTATGTTGAGATGAAACGATTATATGATGCTTTGTTAGGAAGGTTATAAGAAAAGTGTTGCAAGTATCAAAGATTTTAAAGATGATGCTACTTGGGTGGCGAGAAAGAAAAGTTTAAAAGAAAAGAAAAAACTAAAGTTGAAGATTCTAGGTCATCAAGAAAGAAAGTTGAGTTAAGATCGCTACTAAGGATGAGCTAGAAATTATCTAGAATAGTGGATTTTGAATATTCCAAAGAAGATGTTGACATGAAGATGAGCAGATCTCAAATTAGTGCTTTTGAAGTTGTGGAATCAAAGATGGAAGTTATCGATGTTTCATAAGAAGATGAAAACTTCAGAGTGTTCAACATGCTATGGGATTTACTGCATGCAATTGATCGAGTGGATTTATTTTATCTATATCATTTGGTGCGAGATTACTTTGAACATAATCCATTAGAAGGAATTGGTTTAGTATTGCTTGGGGATCTCACAACAATATGGGAAACTGAAGAACAAAGCAGCGATGAAATTTGGAAGAATCAAGAGAATTGGGAAATTGTTGGCTGGAGATTCTTTGAAGAATCCAGAGTGCAATGTTCTAGAGCTGGAAAATGGAACAATGATTCACATGTTTGCAGATAGAAGATATCCTCTGACAGTTGAACTTATGAGGAGGATGCTAGAGCATGGAATGGAAGTTGAAGATGATAATGAAATTGCTTGTATGGTCATCAATTTGTTTATCAACGGACTACTATGGTGATGATGATGAATAACTTACATGAATCTTAATTGGTATTATTTTTGATAAATCGAGTACTTTATTCAAATCACTGATCAAACGATACTTTAATCAAAGAAATCTTGCTTCGATTTTTAACCAGCTAAATGATTTTTAGAAGAAACCTTTTGTTAAGTAACAAATATTTTGAAACAAAGGTTGAATAAATGGTTTTTGAGATGGTAACATCAATAGGTTATCAATCCACCATGGTTACAAAAGGATTGGCTAATCCATGAGCAAACGGCTTTGGTAAAGATATCTCAAATCCGTTTTTAGTTGACAACTTGCTAATAAGTTGTATGATAATCAACTCACTATATCAGTTAATGTGAAGAGTTGGCTAGCCCATGAAAATGAAACTGTGGTAAAGGCTGTGGAAAAACCATTATTGGTAATTAGTTCACCTGAGATAAAAGAACTAACTAGTCCAGAAGGGTACAGCTTGTAACATATTGGATTTCACATACACACTAAACCATAAGATCAAATAGGCGTATACAAGGTTTTAGAGAGAGAAAGTTAGAGGTTTGGGAACTTTAGTGAGAGAAAAGAAAAATCTTATTATGAGCTCTAACTCTCTACCTTGGAAGGTAGAGAGTATTTATAGTCATTACATAAATTAATACCTATTAGGCTGTGGATCGGGCATACAATTGGGTAAAGACCGTCCGGTCCTCCACGGTGTTACTTAAACTAAATACAACTTAACTTATAATAATCGACTGAGCTTTCTAACGATTACATACACTTGAGGTGACCGACACTTTAATAATTGGATTTACTAAATCTAACAATCTCCCTAAGGGAGGTCACCTCAAGATCACCTCAAACATACATTGAATACAAACGATTTTTACATAAGATTGTTCTTGCATTCTTGTTACTGTTCTTTGCTCTGAAGCCCGTAGTCATTGATTCTTCATTGATGCATGATTGGACAATCCAAGTGGAGTTCTTTTACTGATCCACGTGATAATGAGTTTTGAGCCAGCTTTGAGATCATCAGCAATAATACATCTCTAACTCTTCCATTGTGGTGTTGTGACTTATGGACCGACATGCTCACATTCTGGATCATGAAATCTTCTCGCTAGAGTAGCGGAAGCTTTCGTTGATTCATGATATTGGCACAGCGTAGAGAAGCATGGAGTGAAAATATCAGAGTCATTGATGCACTAATCATGATTTCTTTCGAGATGAATGTGTCGAGTGAGCATGCGGCTATGGATTGACCGCTTCATTACTGACTACACAAGCGTGAGGCGTACTGCATAAAACATTTAGCAATAAAGGGACGAAAGTGTCTTTGATCACTTTCGTTGAATTGAGTACGACTCCCGGTTCCTCGTTGATCGATACAATCTGCACTGTGATCAGGTATAATTCAGAAGAATTTCCTTGGACAGGTTTGCAATTTTGCTCTAGCTGTTCTCAAACCGGGCGTCTCAAAGACAACAATTGAGTGAACCAGCGAATAGAGATTCATTGATTGATGAAAAGAGATTTGAAAAACAATCGTGTATTGCTCAATAGAAATTGTTTTTGCAATACAACGAAGGTTTAATGAAAATCAATTATCAATCATAAACACCTTTTGATTTGAAATATTAGTACCGCGATTGAAGTGCTAAAGAAAGAGTTTTTAAGCACAACGACCGGTTTTTCAAAGGTATCCGTCAATCCATAACTTTGAACCGGGATTGATTCAAAGATTGAATCGCCCCATTGTTTTGTTCGGTTGTCACATGGTTGATCTAGAATAGATCTCACATGCCACCTACCGAGGGCTTGTTTGATGTTGGCTCAGGCTTTCCATCTTCATTGTGGATATGTTTGCATATCACTTTCGGATGTTAAGCAATACCACAAGGATAATGCGTAGGACTCAAGATATAATCTCTCTTTCCATTTGGTGAAATAGAGAGTCTTCATTGAAAGTGTCCTAAGGAGATTTATTGATGATCTCGTGGCTCTAGACTCAATTGTGCATATTTGGATCCTATATCTGAGACTAGGGAGAGGGTCTCCTTATTCAATATCAACAATCTCTAAGAGAAAGTCGATAGTTAATGTCGGTTCCCCGTGAGAATGAAACAAGTCCTTTTAAGAGGAACTTTGAGTGGTTTGGGAAATGAAGTGCGGTGCGTCCTTTGGGTCCATGGCGTCTTGTCTTCAATACCGATGTTACCTTGGTAACCACGGTAGCATATGAATTGAACCGGTTTACGCCTAAGGTTGAATAATTGGAGGGCTATTTGTTTTCACCCTTTTCTCATTCAAATATTTTTCATTCTTCAACCCCTTGATGCTTACGAGACTTCATAGCTAGAACCTTGTTGGGTTTATTCGGTACTATGGAGTCTCGGTCCGCACTCTTCCCATATCTCATTTTCTCCTTTTTTCAATATACCTAAGGACTTCTACACTATCTAGTGGATTGTCCACAGTAGATCCCTCTCATTACAGCGGATCATGGGAACAAATACCTAACCTTATCATCCTTATATCACCATACATAAAGTAAAGTTGGTCGGTCTATTTTGGTATTGTTCATCTGCCATTGGAACCAATTGAAAACCATTTGAAAATCAATCCAGATACTTATGATATATTATCAAAGCATTTTGTACCTGAATTGTTTTTGATATTTTTAGAACAAGAGCTCCCCCTCAACATGTGCATCAAGTGTTTGAAATCGTTTGCACACGGAGGCAAGAGGAAGAATTAACTTCTTTGATTACCATTTTCTAAAGATATCAACATCACCCTTTGATCAAAACAAGTAGATAAAGCATATTAGGGAAGGATGAGGTTTTCATAAGTTTGCTCCCCCTCAATATGTGCCTTGACGTATGAAAGAGTTTTGCACATACAAGAGGGAACATGCACATTGAGATAAATGATCACATTTCAAATCATTGTGGTTTAATATAAATGCTCTCCCTCAACATGTGCATGAAAAATTTGAAATCGTTTGGCACATGTAGGAAGGAGAGCTTGTACATCCTTATAAAACCATTTACCGAATTATCAGTTTAAATCCAATTTAAATCACAAATTCTCCCCGATCACAATTATCAAATCATTTGAGATTTGTGATCTCTGTAATTTAAATTGATTTTGAAAGCTTTTAAGGAGAATTGTGACTTGATTATGAAAGCGTTTTAATTGATAAGGATCGGATTTTTAGACTTTAAACTCCATTGAATAAACACTCATGATTATCTTTTGAAAACAATTGAATGACAAATAACTTTTTGAATTAATTGAAATCATTCTCCCCCTCAATCAATGACATAGGTTGTTGATTGAGAGATTGTTATTTTGACAAATAAGTAGGATGATTATCAAAAATAGAGTCGAGTTATTTTTCAAAGCAATTAGTTTTCAATGAGATAAATGTTTATAGAATCGAGCATGAGATATAAAAACAAGATAAAGTATGGCTCTGTTCTTTCTTTGAAAAGCGGAGTTCTTGCTGACAATAAACCATTGTTTCTCTTTCTCCCAAAATATTTTTTTTTGATTTTTATTTATAAAAATTGAACAACATCTAAAGTGTGTCATTCTTTGAATGAGCACAAAACAGTAGATATTGCGAAGCCGAGAAAAACATGACAAAAGACAATATTTTTGAAGATTTTTGAATTTTTCAAATTTTTATGGTTTTTGAAAGTTTTATATTTTTGTATTTTGTTTTGAATAAATATATACAAAGATATAGATGAAGAGGAACCTTTACTCCTCTTCTTCCTCTTGAAGGCGTTTGAGTGTTTCTTGTTGTAGGCTCTTAAGACCAAGTCATTGGAAGAATAAACTCAACGTTCTTTAGGAAGAGCTTTGGTGAAGATGTCGCTAGCGGTATTAGGTCCTCACAAAGTATAGTTCCACCACACGTTTTCAACTTGCTCCTGATGAAATGATGTCGAGATGTCGATGTGCTTTGCTCTTGAGGTGGTATGCGTTGTTGCATGAGAGAGCAATAGCACTTTTATTATCACGATGCAGAGGGATTTTGTTGAATTCAAAGCCATAGTCAGATAATTGGGATCTCATCCATAGGATTTGAGCACAACAAGATGACATGGCTATGTATTCAAACTCTGTAGAGAAATAGAAGTACTCATTTGCTTCTTTGAAGACCAGCTCACAAGCTTATCACCCAAAAGCTGAGCACCTCTAGGCGTGCCGGCGAGTATCTTGACATCTGCATGATCGGCATCTGCATAGAACATTAGTGACATACGGTGTCCTTGGGTACCAAAGTCCCATATTGATGGTTCCTTGGAATCTGAAAGACCCGTTTAACCCGCTTCAAAGTGCTTTTAGTAGGCTTAGCACAGTATCTAGCACACATGAAAGCATTGAACAAGATTTACGGTCTACTAGTGTGAGGGTACATCGGGGATCCAAATCATACTACGATATTTAGTTTGGTCTACCATGATCCACAGTGGTCCTCATCTAGATTTAGTACGTTCAATCATGGGAATCCAGCGAGGTCACAGAATCAAATCCAAATTTCTTTAAAATCTCATTTGCATATTTAGATTGATTTATGTAAATGCCTCAGG
>OU343218.1:129250657-129487854 GCA_910596185.1 Chrysanthemum makinoi
TCTAAACGGTTTGCTAAGAGTAAATGGTAACCTGAGCTCTGTGAGAGTGAAAAAAGTGACGCTTTTGCAGTAAAGCTTGGCTGCAAAAAACATCATTATATAGTTAAAGAAAAGCTTACATAAACATCAACATTATTCTTAAAACTTCAGAGACATGATGATCCAACTCAACATATTGACTTAAGTCTGGTAAGTGGTAACCCACATGAAGTAATCATCATCAAATCGTCCATCTATGAAATACATGGATCAATAGAAAGTCAAAAATAAGGGTACAAACAAACATACCACCACATAATCAGATAATGATATTCACTAATCAATATAGGCTAGCAGTGGTAACCGATAAGCCTAGCAGTGGAAACGACAAGCTAGCAGTGGTAACTGATAACTTAGCAGTGGAAACGAGTAGCCTAGCAGTTGTTACCAATCACAAGCAGTAGCGAAATACCTCATTGGTCTACAAACTATCTTAATGATATTCTAAGCGTACCTAAAACATAAGCGTACCTTTGATCTGCTTTGTTACCTCTTGGAGTATCAATCTCCTCCAACTTTGCATTCCCGACCTTCATCCTTTCCATGATCATCCAAAGCCATCCGGTAATTGTATGGAACTAGAAAATCATACAATTTCTGTGTTTAGCAGCAAAAAGTGAATAGTTTGCCAAATAATTGTAAGTTACAACTAGGTAAACTAATGAATTTCATTCTGGCATTTTATCAAACACCTTAGCTGCACATCAAATAACATTGCAAAATAAAAACAAATTATAAATTTATTGATATCAGATTCACAAGTAAACTTTAAATAAAAAATCCTTTGTAGTATTATCGGGAAAGATTAATGCACAAGATAGCACTTGCTTACCCATTGCCGACTAATTTGTTTCTGATTCGTTGACCCTGCTGGTTTCTTCAATCTATTCGTCGAGACCATCCTCGCGTTTTTTTTAATAATTTGCTTCGAGATAATAAATTGAAGAACACAGAACAAAGATTTGTTCTTGAGTCATAAACTTATATTAAAGTGGGTTTATGGACTTGTGTAAGAATGAAAATTAAGGTGATTTTGAATGTGGGTTTATTAGGTGAGAATAAACGAGCAGGGATAATAAAAGAGATATAATGGGTGAGTAAAATGTAAAATGACCAAAGTATCCTCGTGTATAAATACAAGTTGCCAAAAAATATAAAGTTGCCCAAAAAACAATACAAGTTGCCCAAAAAACAATGCATGACATATACTTTCAAAATACGTACTTGTGTCATAAGTTGTCGGACACATGGCAGCCCCTGGTTGGGTCCAAGAAAATCGCTGGGCAACCGGTCTAGTTTCAAATGTCAAAAGTGCGTGGTCCATAAAGTGATATGCATCAGGGCACGCGGTCTATTTGACTAATTTTCCCTAAAAAAAAATTACTATATGCAATTTGAACTTTGTCCATGAAGAATCAGACTTTGATCTCTTCCTGACATTCGGGAGACCTATATCAACCTGTAGATACATGAAATTTAGTGATGAGTTTTAAACATCAAATAAGAACTACAGAGTAAAGTCTTTTAGGATTAGTAGAAGGTTATCAAGATAAAAATTTCATATATAAGTGCACATTGGATACACAATTCGGTTTCCATATATCAGTTTATTGTGAACTAATAAGTTTTTGTAAGTAGCATTGGACCAGAACTACTATACAGTATCTTTATTAACCATGACACGTTTCGAGTAATAATAACAAACCTATCATGTAAGCTTTTCTGGCATGCTGATTACTTTCTGTAAAGCTATAACTTCCTTTACTAGAATTCAGTTTTCACTCCTTGGTAGTTGGAACATATTTCAAATAGTGTGATGGACGAAACAACAACTATTTAAGTAGACAAACTTAATGGTAACTTGTAAAGCACGGACAAATACATGATAGAGGTGTCAAAGCCGGTCCATTGACTTATGAATGCGTCGATATGGGTTACGTTTAATGGGTAGCAATTAATGTAGTTAGCTTACAGAAAGCTGGTCAAATGGGTCGTCATATATGTTGTGGTTGAAAAATGCCAGAATGAAGAACGTAATAGGTCAAAAGTGGTATCAATAGGTTAGGTTGGGTTGACTTGCAGACAAACTTTTAATCTATAGATAATCTAAACTTATTGTTATAATAATTGTATTTAGCTTTAAGGATGCAATTGAAGGGGTTGTATGCATCTACATATTACCTGATCAACTTATAACCCCTTCTCCATTTTAGCAGATTCAATGGCAACAGGCAACAAAGACAAAAGGGCTAGCCACACGACAACAACTACAACCAACTCAGTAAGATTCAATGGGGCAGCAGGCAAATGCTACAAACACGCAACAAAACCCACTAACTGGACAACATGTTAGTTACTCGGATATGCTGCAGCAAGATTGATGATATATGTCGATTTGCCACTGTAATGAAGAAGACAAGACCGGTAGTAAAAGCCAAGAAAATCGAACTTGTATTTACTGTTGGTTCTTACCTGTAATTTCAAAAAAAAATTAATTGTTTTGTACATTACTAGAAAAATCTATACTTGTGTTTACTGTTGGCAAAAATGAAGCTACATGTATAAATAGCATTAATGGTTTTACATTACTAAATGTTTGATATGTGTTCCAGAAAATAAATAGCATTAGGTTTTTGAAATATTGGATATTTTTATTTAATTTAATTTTTTATTTATTTTTTGTTCCAGAAAATATATCCACACTTATGAGTATAGCATTGACACTTTGTCCACACTTTTAGGAGTGAATATTTAACAATGTTTTCACACTTTTAATTGTATGCATCTTTTGCAAATTTGCCACACTTCAAGGTGTGGACATTCATAGAATGTTTCCACACTTTTAACCATAGACATTTAGATAATATCTCCACACTTATATGTGTAGGAAAATTTGTCATACCCAATATTACCACACATGAGCAAGTGTGGCATTTATAATTTTACACATTTTTAACCGTGGACTTTTGGCCTATTCATTTTGTTAGTGGATTTATAATATATTTATCTTAACGTTTATATTTATATGCGTTTTTGTCGTGTCGTGTGTTTGTGTGAATATATAAATAAGTATACGATAATGATTATACTACGTGTATGTTCACTTGTATGTGTGTGTCTCATTTATATATTTGTAATTATAAAATTATGCAATAAATATTATTTTGCTTAGATTGACAAAAAAGTAAAGAAGAATAACTAATTTTCTATGTAAAACAAGTTTGTTGGTATACATTGGCCATACTCAATATTAACAGTTAGAAATCGAAAAAACCGAAAAATCAAACCAAAACCGATGATAACCCGAAAAAACCGAACAGCAAAAAACCGAACGGTTTCAGTTTTGGGTTCTACAAAAACCGAACATTGTGGTTCGGTTTCTGTTTTAGCCAAAAACCGACCAATGCACACCCTTAGACTTTTGCCCACATATTTTAAAAAGTGTGAAACTTTTACTCACACTTTACAAAAAGTGTAGGTAAAACTTCATATCTCGCGACACATTTCATAATGTGTAAGGAAAATTTACACTTTTGCTTACACTTTTTAAAATGTGCGAATAAAACTAAAGGCGTGTTTCTTTTTTTCCTTAGCTAAGGGATTGAGTACACAAATCTTTTTAACATTATTTATTTTATAAGTGAGACCTACTATTTTCCTTAGTTGGTCTATATCCCTAAAGCAAAAAATATTTACCCTTTTCCATTAAGTGGCTCGTATAAATGTAGCACCCACATGGTACTTTAACAAAGAAAAAATGAAACACCTCCTAAAACTATGCTCATACTTTCTCTAAAAGTGCAAGGATATGTGAACTTTTGATCACACTTATTACATGTGTCATTATAAAAAGTGTCACTAAAAGACCTTTATCTCACCTTTTAGGTCTTTATGTAATGATTACATCTATAAGTTGGTTCCTCTTATGAGTATCAATTTTTTAATTTCTAGAACCAATATTTAGAAAATTAAGTATACTCTTCTCTTGGATCCTAAACAAAAGCCATTGATCAGTATATATTCTGGCAAATGAGATACATACATATATATCAAGTTTCAACATCAAGCACATGACTATATCACTACAAAATAAATGACCTTTTCTCACTAAAACAAGTGTGAGCAAAAGATATGAAAACAATCACTAAATGCTAATTTCTCAACTCCCACTAAAAAAAAGAGTAAGTAATAAAAGGATCACTAAAAGTATTTTGCCACTAAAATTTTAGTGAGCAACAGTTCAAAAGATTTAGTGTCTAAGATTTTTTAGTCACCAAAGGGTACACCACCTTTCTATAAAATGACTCAAATTTACAGCTAATTTCAGACAGCAAAAGTTACTTTACAATGTTCAGATACATGCATTTCTGGCTGCAATCTCATCAATGGTAAAATATAAACCCAAATTATTATACATAAAAACAATCATTTCTCATAAAAAGCATCGCATTTCTCATAAAAATTCAGCTAATTCGTTCGGTGTACATCGGTAAAATTGGTCATAACGACAATCTCAACAGCATAACTGTGCGCATGCATTTCTCATCAATACACTACTAGTACGGATTAAGACACTAAGACTCTAAGATTGTCTTTATGCATTTTTCATTTGTGCATCGCATTTACAACTGTTATGATGGCCAAGTGGTTTAACGATGCTAACTGAAAATTGACTCGCTCTGAATGGACTCTCGCTCTGAATCAAATGGAAAAGACCATCTATGCTCTATGTAACCCATTTACAAAAAAAAATTGGTGTATTAGTGTATGGATATATCTCAATTTTCACTTTCTCACTAAGTTACACTACATACTCAATTTTCTTCTAAACAAAGCAACTTACTTAGCAGTTAGCACCCTCTTTATAACTTATATCACTTGGGCTAGCAGACCTAATACTTGATTCCATTACCGACGAGTCAAGTGATATTGTGAAACGCTAACGCCGATCCCTACTTCGTCATTAAATTACTTGTTCTAGAATATATCTAATAATATTTCACTCCACATATGACAGTCACACAAAACAACTCACGCAGTGGCACTCATAAACGCTACATTCATAGTTTTGTAAGAGTATTCAAGTTCTAAACACCTTACACCAAAACCAGCTATAACATTTATAGGGATCGCTGATCTACTATTTTTCTATTCTAAATACAAAATGTCATGAGTAAAACTGGTAATTACTTATTTTTTAGCCTAGCATGCCGTAACCCATAAAAAGTTAGTTACAGTAGTCACATTACTATAATCAGTAACAAACTCATTATCCATTATATCAAAATGCAATATTAATAAGTGAAACCAAAACAGCTTAATTTAATTCAAAACAACTTATTTGCACTTACAAGTGAAACCAAATGATCACCTTCTTCTTTCTGAGAAACCCCTCATACAAAAAATCCCTACAAAAACCAAACTTTGACATTAGAAAACACAAATCTTTATATTCTATTATTACGACTATTATAGCGACTTTAAATCACATGCAAGAATCAGTTTAACATTATGATTAACTGATTATGCTTTCACCCTTGATAACAAACTTCCTTCGTTGTAATACTTCCTTTTGATCCAGAAAGTTAATAGGATCATAGTATAACCATCAAAGTATAAAATTACAAAAAGCAAACTATGTATACAATTTTAATCTTAAGTGAGTCTCAAGACGTTAGTTTAATTATGTACCCATTTATATAAAAAGTTCTATCATATGTGGTTATATATATCCGTTGTTAAATAAGTATTTCTGGACCAAATGTGGTATACTAAGTATACTCATAAAAAATGATTTAATTAGTTTTTTTGCTCAAGTAGTAACAAAAATGTGGTTTTTTTCCATGAACGTCATGATATACTCATAATAACTCAGAAAGTGTACCTTGTATCATAAATGACAATTGTGTATATCATAAAAAAAGAATATGATACTAATATGTGGAAAACTAGAAGGGGGGTTGAATAGTTTTGCCAATTTTAAGTTGATTTCAAAGAACTTTAGATTCGATATTATGTGAAATCGTATGGATGTTGAGAACGTATATATCTAATGATAATGCAAGCAAATAAATAAAGTTAAGGGATAGAAAAGACACAACCGATTTATAGTGGTTCCGCTACAAGGTCACCTTCCTTGCCCTACTCCACTCCCCGAGTCACCTACTCGAGAGTTCAAGCACTATGTCAACAAACTCCTTCACTTGGCGGAGAAGCCTTCACAACGTTGCTTACACTTTTTCCGTACAAAGCTAGATACCGAGTCCGCACACGTGGACCAAACCAACACAACTATTACACAACAAATATGTGAAATATCAAATACAAGATCTTCGCTTCAGAAATCTTGTGGAGTGACAAATCAATCAAGGACCCCTTGCTTGGATGACTTGTAGAATGCTCGTGATCTCGCCTTAGAGAAGGACCTATATGAGGATCACAAATAGAAAGAAAGAAGAACAACTCTCTAGATCAAGTGATCTATATGTTAGAAGAGAATGAGAGTGTATGAGAGATTTAGTAAGAAGAGGGGTGAGTTAGAATGAAGAAATGGCTCTCTATTTATAGGCAAATTTCTCCACTATTCCACGGATCCCACATCCCTCACTTGGGATCCGTAAATCCTAGGGATCCGTGGGTACGCCCTCTTGCCCATGGGTTTTTGGTTATGGGTCATGGGTTATGGGTTGGTCCATGGGTTTTCCTTAGATTCAATGTATCTACATTGTATCAAGTCTTCGTATGGTTTAGATCCATGGGTTATGGTCCATGGGTTATGGTTTTACCCATCCTAATAAACTATTACAACAAATGCTTAATTATTACATTTTGTATTTAAATGGCTATATGTAAATGCTTTACAAAATAACATGTATCCTTATAATTATACTTAAGATAACATTACATTTGTTATCAACAAAACACAAAGAGATCGCAAAATATTAATAAACGTTTTTACGGTTTATTTGTATTAACAATCTCTCCCCTTTTGTTGATGACAAAACATAATGTTATGATGAGTAAAACTTAAGAATAGATGTAAGTTTTGAAAGCCCTAAGTTTTACTTCTTCTCCCCTTTTTGTCGAAACAAAAAGTTAACCCTTGGAAGAAATAAAAAAAAAGTTAACTCCCCCTTGACGGTAGCTCCCCCTTGTTTGGGGCCAAAAGAAAAAAAAAAAAAAAAATCCTACAAAAAGAAAGGTTAGTAACATGCTTATATAATCTTGTGATTGACGAGAATCAAGATTGGGGGCCAAGGTATGTAAACAAGGCCTTGTAATAAAACAACAAATTGTAGTGGTATGTATGCCACTTACAAGCATGTAAAAATAAGAACAAGACTTGTTCTTGAAAATGACTTCAAAAGAAAAAAATAGAAAATAGTAGTGATTCCTTCCATGCTTGCATAAGGTTATGGATGGAGGTTTTGATGAGTAATGGTATTGATGCGATCAAGGATGAGGTTGAGTATGAATCGCATTTCTTCCCTAACATCTATTGCAATTTCCTAGTGGATTTCACAATGTAAATGATGTGGGTAATGAGTGCGGAAGTTTTACCGGTTGTTTTGATTTGAGTTATGCGGAAGTTGTGGTGGAAAAATAGGAAAATATGGATCAATATCCGGAATGTTTGTAAATGGTGGTGGAAAAGAACCTAGATGTTCTTGTAATGTGATGGGAGCTAATGGTGGTGATGTTTCAAGATCTTGAAATATAGTATTTGGAGATGTGGGGGTGTTGAAAAGACTAATTATTTTTCTTTAGGTTGGTTAGATCTTGTTGGAGTCTTAAGGAGTTCCAAAAGAGGTATTTTAGGTGGTGATGAAGTTGGTGTACTTGTTGGTGATGAGGGAGGTGCTATAATGGAAGCATCTTGTGGTGAGTTATTTGTTGAGGATGAACCATTTGAGGTTGGTTTTGCTAAACAACAAGATCGGATACTAATCCGTGCGGATATCCTAGCATTTGATTGTGGTATTTTGGATGGTGGTAGTACAAAGGTTTGGATATCATGATTGTTTGTACTAGATGATTCTCCTAAAGGGGTTTTGGATGACATGATGAAGTGTGTTTGTGAGAAGGAGATGGAGTATGCAAGCATTTTGGGAGTTGTATATATAGAAAAACAAACATTGTAATGAATGCTTGACCCAAAATGTGGATTAAAATCTAATGATTAGATATGAATTCAAGGCATGTGATCATGAGAACACAAGCATTAAAGAGCATACTCCCTAAAATGAAACAAATGTGGATTTTTCATCCAAAGTGAGAAAATAGAAGTTGAAAAAGTACTGTTACACGGATCCCACGGATCCTTCCCTTGAGGGATCCATCCAGATAAAGGGGATCCGTGGGTCCGTGTTTCAGGCAGACAAAATTTTCCTTTTGGAAACATTTTGCCTAGTGTGTGCCTATATGCAAACTATTTGGAGTTTCGGTTATCTCGACTTCTAAAAAGAAATAGAAAATAAACTAGAAGTATAAAACCATCCTATTGAGATAACCCGAAAACACATATTTAGTACATGAGTACATAATTTGTGTTATCAATGCTCCTAATTCATTGTTGCTTAAATGAATGTACCCGAAAACACATATTAGTTATGTGTCCCTTTAGCATTCAAAAGACATGAGATGCAATGAAAACGGGTTTTACTTTGTATTAATAATGAAAAAGCGATTTGTCCTAGACGTGAGAAATTGCTTTTGTGAAATTGATACCGGAAGGTATCATCCTTTTAGAAAACATTGAAAAGTAGGTTTTTCTTTTTAAAAAATAAGAAAACTATAAGTGGAAAACTCATCTTGGGTTTTGAAAATTCCCGTATTGTTTGTGAGTTGTGTGTGAAATAGTCCTAGACTCGAAAAGAAGAAGGCTAGTGTTTACATACCTTGTAGAGTCAAATAAGTTACGACGTTTGTTCCATTAGACCAAGACCAAGACGAAGTAGGTTGAATTGTTCCCGCTTCAACGGTTTGGTGAGGACGTCGGCTATGTTGTCTTCGGATGCTACCTTCTCAATAGAGATGTTCCCTTTTGAACATTGTCTCTTAAGAAGTGATGACGAATCTCTATATGCTTGGTGTGAGAATGCAATACCGATTCTTGCTTAAGTCGATGGCACCTTTGTTGTCACATAGGATGGCTATGTCGCTTAGATGGATGTCGTAGTCTACTAACGCTTGTTTCATCCATAGTGCTTTTTGGCATGCTTTGCCCGGAGACGATTCGGCTTCGGTTGTTGATATTGCAAGTGCCGTTTGTTTCTTAGAAAACCAAGATGTTAAACAACATCCCATAAAAGTACATACCCACTTGTACTTTTTCTATCAACGTAATCACCGCATGGTCGAATCTGCATATACAATTGTTTCTACTCCCGTGCCCTTAGGATACCATAATCCTAATTGTGTTGTACCCTTAATATATCTAAATATCCTTTTTACGGCTTCTAGGTGTGATGTTTTAGGTCTTCTTGAAACCTGGCACATAAGCAAACACTAAACATGATATCCGCCTACTTGCCGCGTGAGGTAGAGAAGCTACCTATCATGCCACGATATTTAGTATTATCTACGGATTGTTCGTCTTCATCTTTTGTGAGTTTGGTGTCGGATGACATTGGAGTCCTAATTGGTTTTGACTCTTCTAGACTGTATTTCTTTAACATCTCTTGATGTATTTAGATTGATTGAAGAAGATACCATCTTCTACTTGTTTTATTTGTAGACCAAGAAAGAAACTAAGTTCTCCCATCATACTCATCTCGAACTCGTCATGCATGATTTTAGAGAAATCATCACACATGTCTTGACAAGTGGATTCGAATATAATATCATCTACATATATTTGTACTATGATTATATGTGACTCTCTTTTCTTAGTAAAAGTGTGTTGTCAACTAACCCCATGGTGTAGTTGTGTTTAACTAGAAATGACTTGAGTCTATCATACCAAGCTTTTGGAGCTTGTTTAAGACCGTAAAGGGCTTTCTTTAATTTATACACATGTTTGGTTTTTCAAAATCAATGAAGCCCGGAGGTTGAGCTACATATACTTCTTCATTTATGAAACCATTTAGAAAAGCGCTTTTGACATCCATTTGATAAAGCTTTAGATCATTAGCACAAGCATACGCAAGAAGTATTTATATAGACTCTAATCTAACGGGGTAGGTCTCATCAAAGTCTATTCCCTCTTGTTGGTTATACCCTTGAGCAACGAGTCTAGCCTTGTTCCTAGACACTACTCCGTTTGCATCTAATTTGTTTTATAAACCCATTTGGTTCCTATTATGGTTTGATTACTAGGTGGAGGGACAAGTGTCCAAACATCATTAGAAACAAATTGATTTAGTTCTTCTTGCATAGCCATTACCCAACTTTCATCTTTTATGGCTGCTTGTGTATTCTTAGGTTCTAAGGTTGAAACGAAACAAAACAAGCTACTTTGGTTTTGAACTTGAGACCTTAATGTTCGTTCGTTTAGTTTTCCTATGACTTTATACACGGGGTGATCTTTGGACTCTTTAATGTTTATTATTTCATCATTTAAAGGTTCTTCTTCTTCATATCTTTTCTTTATTACTATAGCTTCACTTTCTATAATCTCTCATCGACAAGAGGTGGAGAGGGTTTGGGTGGACTTTCATCAAATTTTATATTTAATGACTCTTCTACCTTCATTGTTTCTTTGTTTAATATGACGTAAGCTTTGCTATTTGGCGAGTAACCTAAAAGATACCTTCGGTTGATTTAGGATCAAATTTTGTAAGGTAATCTTTAGTGTTAAGAATAAAACATTTACTACCAAAGACTCTAAAGTGATTTAACGTAGGCTTTTTGCCTCAAAGTAACTCATATGGAGTTTTCCTAAGATTGGTCTAATCAAGACTCGATTGAGTATATACGTTGAAGTATCAACGGCATTACACCAAAATTTTTGAGGTATGGATTGTTCATTAAGCATGGTTCGACTCATTTCTTGTAGAGTTCTATTCTTTCTTTCTATTACCCCATTCGATTGTATGGAGCCGAGAAGTTGTGAGTAATACCATTAGCGTCACCAAAAGCTCCGAATTGCACTTCATTATCGAATTCCATACCATGATCCGTCCTAATAGACACTATGGGACTTCCTAGTTGTCTTTGGATTTTTTGCTTAATATTTCAAAATAGTTAAAGGTTTCCGTTTTGTTCTTTAAAAATTTTGTCCATGTATACCTAGAGTAGTCATCCACTATTACCAAAGTGTAGTAATTGCCTCCATAACTTTGGATAGCGGATGGACCAAATAAGTCCATATGTAGTAATTCTAGACACCTAGTTGTGGACACCATGTTTTTAGCTTTATGACTCGAATGAGCTTGTTTTCCTACATTACAAGCATCACAAAATGATGTTCATATTTTAACTTAGGTAGATCTCTTACTAGATCTTTGGATGATAGCGATTGAAGAAGTCGCATGTTGGCGTGACCCAATCTTCGATGCCATAAGGTCCAAGTATCATCCATAGAGGTAAGACATAGTTTGTCTTTAGGTTCATTACCATTTTAATGACATAGACTCCATGTTTCCTAATTCCTCTTCCTATGGTTATGCCATTTTAAGTATCTTACTACCTGTTTCGGTAAAAAGTACACACTTTTTATCACATATTTGTCCTATACTTAAGAGATTAAAGTTTAGGTTTTCTACGTGACACACATCGTTAATGGTTAGAGATTTGTTAGAAATCGTACCTTTACCGATGATTCTACTTTGCTATTTCCAAACACCACATTACCTCCATTTATGGATTCATATGTGGAGAATAGATCCTATTGCCGGTCATGTGCCTCGTGCACCCGCTATCCTTGACCCATTCATCGGGGTCTAGGTCGACCTTTAAGCACACCTAAAACAATAATAAACTCAAAAGTTTGGTCCCCATTTGTTCATGGGTCCATTAGTGTTAAACATTCCATTCATGTTAGACATGTATGGATAAGATGAGTATGCATTCCATGGAGCAAAGTTTTGAAAAGGAAAACCGTTTTGCATGTTTTGATTCCATCCCATTTGATGGTTACTTTTCGGGAAAACGTTATTAGGTCTCCTAAATGAGTTAGGTTTTGAAAAAGATGGAGCTTTGTTTCTTGCAAAAGTAGGATTATATTTTGGAGGTGGTTGTCTAGTGGTGACATGATTTGGTTTCTTCCTATTAACTATAACAAACTCAGTTCTAGATGAAGAAGCTACGTTATTGCTACTGTTGGCAGATCCACGGATCCCTTTCGTACACTAGCGGTTCCCTTTTTAGGGGATCCTGGGATTCGCCACAACAAGGGTGGTTTTCTAGTTCCTTAACAAATTTTGTTTCTTTACTTTCACTAGTTGATGGATCAAGTTGTTGACTACCTAGACCCTTTTGATTGTCACCGGTTTTAACACTATCTAAGTATTGTATCTAAAGTGTTCGTGCTCATTCTAGCAATTTTAGAATCTAAGTGATCCACTAGTGTTTGAAGTTGAACGTAAAGTTCACATTCACCACTTGCTATTTTACCCTTTTCTAAACGTTTTAGTTTTGTTTTTAATTCTATGACTTCTTTGTCTAAACTTTGATTTTGACTCTTTAAAAGCTTGTTTTTGTTAATTAGTTTTAAGCTAATATTGCATAGTTTGTCATATTCATTATGCAATGAGTCGTCATCAAGTGATGAACTACTATAGTATTCGTGACATACCTCGTCATTTGCCATGTGACAAATTTCTTCGCCTTCTTCGCCGCTCATTCCCACGCACGCTCCACGAACGCCTTTTGATCATCCCGTTTGGGACACTTACTAATAAAGTGGTTTGGGTCCCCACATTTAAAGCAAGTACGATCATCTTTTGGCTTTTCTTCCTCTTTGCTTTTCCGAAAGCCTTTCTTATCGTCATACGGTTGTTTGACGTATCTTCCCTTTCTTCTAAAGAACTTTTTAAAGTCCCTACCGCCATAGCGTACTCTTCGTCGTCACTACTCGAAGATGAGTTCTCCTCATCGCTGAAGCCTTTTTGGCTTTAAGGGCAAGAGATTTGTGTTTCTCTTTCACCTTTGAGGCTTCTGAATCTTTAGCAAGGACAAGCTCGTAGACTTTTAGGTTGCCTATGAGTTCATCGAGGGTGAGGATTGTCAAATCTTTTGACTCTTCGATTGCCGTCACCTTGGATCTCCACCTCGATGGAAGTGCCCTTAGATATCTCCTAACATGGTTACGGCTAGAAAAGATTCATCAAGTGCTTGTAAAGATGTAATAATAGTATTAAAGTTAGCAAATGAATGATCTATAGTTTCCTCATCCGATATTGAAAATTGTTCATATTGTTGAACAAATAAATCAATTTTATTATTTTTAACTTGTTGGTTGCCTTGATGAGTTACAACTAAAGAATTCCAAATTTCTTTAGAGGTTTTAAGCATAGAAATTCTTTCAATTCCTTTTGGTAAAGCATTATATAAAACCATTTTTGCTTCACTATTTTTAGAAAGCTTTTTCTTCATTTCATCATTTAGTTTATCATGAGGTATGTGAACTAAATTTCCTTTATCATCATTTGAGGTAGCCTCAAAATCACCTTCAACAATAATGTACCAAAGATCAATATCTTTAGACTTCACATATGTTTCCAATCTATTTTTCCAATATATAAAACCATTAGTTTCAAGTAGTGGTGGTCGTTGCATAGATTGCCCTTCCTTATAATTTTCAGAACCCATAGTGATCGAAAAGTTTTTAAAATACAATTTTATTTTAAAACTTTTATAAACTTAGCTCTTGATGCCAATTGTGGAAAACTAGAAGGGGGTTGAATAGTTTTGCCGATTTTAAGTTGATTTCAAAAACTTTAGATTCGATATTATGTGAAATCGTATGGATGTTGAGAACGTATAGATCTAATGATAATGCAAGCAAATAAATAAAGTTAAGGGATAGAAAAGACACAACCGATTTATAGTGGTTCGGCTACAAGGTCACCTTCCTTGCCCTACTCCACTCCCCGAGTCACCTACTCGCGAGTTCAAGCACTATGTCAACAAACTCCTTCACTTGGCGGAGAAGCCTTCACAACGTTGCTTACACTTTTTCCGGTACAAAGCTAGATACCGAGTCCGTAGCACGGTGGACCAAACCAACACAACTATTACACAACAAATATGTGAAATATCAAATACAAGATCTTCTCTAGAAATCTTGTGGAGTGACAAATCAATCAAGGACCCCTTGCTTGGATGACTTGTAGAATGCTCGTGATCTCGCCTTAGAGAAGGACCTATATGAGGATCACAAATAGAAAGAAAGAAGAACAACTCTCTAGATCAAGTGATCTATATGTTAGAAGAGAATGAGAGTGTATGAGAGATTTAGTAAGAAGAGGGGTGAGTTAGAATGAAGAAATGGCTCTCTATTTGTAGGCAAATTTCTTCTGTTCACGGATCCCACGGATCCCTTCCACTTGGGATCCGGCTAGTGTAATCCTAGGGATCCGTGGTGTACCCTCTTTGCCCATGGGTTTTTTGGTTATGGGTCATGGGTTATGGGTTGGTCCATGGGTTTTTTTAGATTCAATGTATCTAAGTATACATTGTATCAAGTCTTCTTTGGTATGGGTTTAAAATCCATGGGTTATGGTCCATGGGTTATGGTTTTACCCATCCTAATAAACTATTACAACAAATGCTTAATTATTACATTTTTGTATTTAAATGGCTATATGTAAATGCTTTACAAAAATAACATGTATCCTTATAATTATACTTAAGATAACATTACATTTGTTATCAACAAAACACAAAGAGATCGCAAAATATTAATAAACGTTTTTACGGTTTATTTGTATTAACATAATATATGTCAACATATTAAATCCATCAGTTAGATTTTTCCCAACAAAGAATGATCACCTTATAATTAAGTTCTAAGAAATATTTCATCAGTTATCAGACAACCAACTATCTTTACAGAAATACTAACTGGTTCATGACCAAGTTAGCCTTTTCATTATGTAAGTGAATTTATCTCTGCATGAGTCATACCTGACCACAATGAGATGATGATTTGATAACGAAGGGCGTACAATTTTTCAGCCCCACTGTTCTTTTACAACTTTTGGCACTGCTACCAATCAAGTTTCAAGATGGCCATATTTGATAGTATTAAAGTGTGACATTAATCAAGTTTCAAGAAGGACTCACCTCCTAATAGGCAAAACTCATTCTCCTAATAATAGACCCCATACTGCATTGCACATAAAGTTTCTTCAACTCACTACAAAACAAGTATTCTATCTTAGCCACACGGAAAGTAATTACAATCAATATAGAACAAATTATGTATGTAAAGTAATCCTGTCTGGGCCCTTCAAAAACTTCCTTCGTTGATGCATTTGTGCTGAGCTAATGTGAGTAATGAGAGATGTGATAGCTTTAGCTGTTGATTGAGAAAGTGAAAATATTTATTCATACCATTTCTCTTAGTATGACATGTCAATTATGCAAACAAGATGATAAATAACGGGTTAAAATAAATAAGTACCGGATTTTTATTTTACTTGCACAGATGTTGTTGAGTTTCCATAAGGACCGTGATTATCAACACTAGACGAATCATTAGCAACCCGAATCATTTATCACCAAAACATAAAATAATATCTTCAAATATTAATATATAAATTAGAATCGCTTTTACGACTCTGCTTTTGTACTTTCAAGACATTTGAAAACTCCCCATTTGGATTCTCGATTTTGTAGTTTGCCATAAATTGTAATATAACCGCTTGTTTTCCTTCATTTCTTTCACTTCATCTTCAAGTTCATTGATTCTAGCTTTTAGCATTGGCACTTGAGAAACACGAGATCGTTTCGATTTAGGAATTTCGATCTTTGGCCCTCAAGTAACGTGCGTATAATCTCCTTTTTCTTTTCCTTTGACTCTCACCAAGTCATCGCTCCTCCAAATTAACAATCCCTCGTGTTTGTACCACTTATGCTTGTACCGTATCATGGCAATGACTTTTATGTCATCCTAAATGGTTTGCAAGTTAAAAAGTAGCATAAAAATACTAATACAAATATGTCTAAAAAAGGACTTAAATATACATACAATAACTTTTGCAAAGATCTGCATTGACTATGCTTCCATTTTTAGTGCGACCGAGGATGTATAACTTTCCACGGTTGGTTGAACTTTATCCTTTTCTGCAATATCACACGTATGATTAATCATTTAACAAATTCAATGCAAGTACATAAAAGACTACTTTTGGTTCTCACACCTAGTATACCACTAATATCTTAATATACTTCTAACAAGAAGAGCAAAGACCACAACAAGGACAAATACTTATATGATCAAGATAAGTAATAATACACTATATAACAATAAACGATCTTTTATTATCCCCATACATATCGGACAAAGGAGAGTAGAAGGTCCTGCCAGAGCATATTGACCTAATGCAATTGAAATCTGGAGATGATGCCTCCACCACAGGTGAAGATGATAGTCATGAGGAGGTTGAGCCTAAGCATATGCAACTATTTAATAATAAGATCCTAAGCAAGTAAAATATTGTAGTTACACATAACAAACAAGAATGTGATATCCTAGTGTTCTAACTTCCAAACAATCTCAGACACGATTAATATCGCACTAACAAGCATATAAACCAAGGACTGATTATGTTTCAAATGGCAGAAAAGAATTTTTCTCAGGTTCTAACTTCCAAACAATCTCAGGTTCCGTATCAGGATCCATATTATAAAGGAATGATGACTTACGGAACAGGGGTGAGAACCTGGACACACATTGTATTGCAACAATACATTTTCATAATGATAGAATCACTTTTCTTCATCGCCAGCTTCTAGCTTAAAGATTTGGTCCCTAACAAATGAGGCTCAGTTGACTTAGAACGGATCGCCTTCTTCTTCTCATTGATAGCCTCGCCAATTGTTACATGATTGTTAATGAATCATACTTAAATAACGGATAATACGCACACAAAGAATTGATTACTTGAGTTTCTTCACAAAACCAATGAGTCAATAGCTTCCCAAGTCCCTTCTCACTCTAGAATCAGTTTGAGCGGCTACAATCTCATCAATGGTTAAGCTTGAATCAAATGAACGTTTTTTTAGCTCATACTTCCATGTCTTTCATTTTTGGTTTATGTCTGCCATGACCCACAATTTGATTTCTTCTGTTTCAATGGGAGCAAATTCAAATTTCTCCTACAATTTAATATTTAGCCAACATTTTAGTGATGTATAAATCATGAATATTTATAAATTAAATAATATCTTTGTACATATATTATATCAAATTTACCTTAACGATGCTCCATAAATCATCTTTTTTATCTTGTGATATTTTCCTCCAATCTTTGATACTTATTTCGAGATGCCGACATTTTCAAGCAATCTGCTCCAAGAAAAGCTAGTTAGCCTTTCCCTCCTGCCAAATGTGTTGTACATTCTCATCAAAAGTAACTGTAAACTTCTCATCGTGTTCAAAATCCCATATAGCTTGTTTTCTAGTGTGACCACAACCCGCTTCGTGATTCCTATCAAAAGCACATTAAATCTTTCTCCAATAGGAACAATTAAACTGTGCAAATGAAATTCAACGTGGACATACCTTGTTGTGGTTCATTCATTATATAGTTTGCTGCTGATGTCTACCTTGGTTATACAAGAGCTACAAAATTTATCACTTTGCTACCCTACACGTTTAAGATTAACAAATCAAATCAAGATCAAAACATATTATGTACACTTAAGATGATCAGAATATATGTGATTTAGAATAAAAAGTAAGCATAATTAGACGTGTTTTTTTTACATATCTGGAGTTATTTGGCACCCTTTCACCTCTTTCAGATTCTATTGAAATGAGAAATTGGATATAAGTCATATAGTCATGGTAAAACTACATAAACATCTAATGTATCTTCTCATATCGAGTATGAATTTTTTTTAGAACGACAGTTTTCTTCACATTCTATACCACCTATCTTATAAGTGTCTCCAACGAGACTTGAATAACAACCTCTTGACTAGTAGATACCACTAGGCTAAATGCCTTCGGTATCAATATTTTTTTATCTACTCGAATTCATATTTCATTCTCACACCAACACAGATCACTTGCACAGTTTGACACTATCATAGAAAAGCTTATAAACTAGAAAACAAAGTTGAAGTGCAAGGAAACAAGACTCATGGAGACAGAAGGAAGGTAAAAACTGTGAAAGGTACAAGTATAAATGGGTTTACGGCATCAATTTACGTTACAGATATACATACCATGCATAAACCGGTAGTTCAACAAACCGGACTACACATAGATTTCACAAACCAAATAAATGCATAATTACTCCTAACATGTCAAGGAAACTAAGGATAAAACAACTTTAATATGCTTATTTTTTATTCTAAATCACATCTATAAGTTAACTATCCCTAATCGTAAAAAATCATAGTTCAAGTACAAGAAAAGGATATACTTGCTCTCATGGGAATACATAACGCACCTAAGATCAAAATATATGCACCGGAAGATCAAAAATATAAATAACGGTAAATGCACTGGTCCTATCGGCAAATGTTCTTTATACTAGAGTTTAAAATGTATGTCTAATGAGGAGGTAATCCGATTAGATTAAGTCGCTTTGCCTAACATGAGAAGTGTATGCATTCATGTCATGCATTTGATATAATCATCTTTGTTCATTGCGCATCTTCTACAATACTTCGTCGATTTATCTAAGTAAGTCATGATGATAGAGTCGATGGTAAAAATTAAGACTTTCTATATTTACTTGCTCTCATAAATACATATGCACCTAAGATCAAAAAAGTAATGGCTTTTATGTAAAATGACTTCTCAAATTTCGCAAATTTTCTCTTCCCAAATTAGAAAAAAGAAATTAATATCAAATTCTTTTTTTCCCAATGCGCTAGCATTGATGCCATCTCTCAAAATACATAGCGTTGTTGTTAGTTATCACTAAGCTTACCACTTATAACAAGTCTTGATCACAACATTACTTCACAACAAGGAAGTAATATGTGAACCAAAGAGCTTATAGATATATATAGCATTACAAGGATCATACAAAAGATGAAATACATTAATAAATATAATAGCTACCGCCTCCATTTTCAATTTATAAAAAGTACAACCAAATCAACTACAAGAAATTTATATAATCACCTATAATCAGCTAACAGTTCATAATCATAACAAGTTCATCATCTAATTAGTATAAGCAATTTAATCTACTTCATCTTCATCTACATCAACATCTTCCGATTCATAACGAAAGTGTACCATCCACTACATCAAAGATCAACTTCAACCCTATGTAGGTTTGGTATCAAGCTGCATAGAAGATGAAGTAAGACTGTTCTCATCACTATCACATCGCATGTTAAAGGCATCCTTAACTTTAACATGTCGAACAGCTAACTACCCTTTTAACTTTGGATCATGAGAATAAAAATTTTTATCAACTTGAGATGCTAAGACATAAGGGTCTATTTTGTGGAAAACTAGAAGGTGGGGTTGAATAGTTTTGCCAATTAAAACTTCCTTTTAAACTATTTAGATCGACTTATGTCAATCTATTTGGATGTGTGTGTTGGATGTTGATAAACAAGCATATAAAGGTAAGTAATGAAAAGATAAGAGTAAGAAGCACAAAACCACAACGCGAGTATTTATAGTGGTTCGGCTACAAGGACACCTTCCTTGCCCTACTCCACTCCCCGAGTCACCTACTCGAGAGTTCGTAAACACTACACCAATCTCCTTATGGCGGAGAAGCCTTCACAACGTCGCTACCCTTTTCGTGCTAGGCTAACCACCGGTTCTTTCACTCCAAGGTGAACCACACCTACACAACGTCGCCTACCCTTTATAAGGTACTAGGCTAACTACCTAGTTCTTTCACTCCAAGGTGAACTACACCTACACAACGTCGCCTACCCTTTATTAGGTACTAGGCTAAGCACCTAGTTCCATTGCAATTGAGGAACTACTACCACACTACACCAACGACTAATCCCAAAGGAGATCTACTCCTTTACAACATCATCAAGGATATCAATATCCTTGGATCTAATACTAGTCTTTCTTGTACATCGAAACACACCATATCGAATGTACATCTAAGGCATCTTTCACTAATGCCTTTGACTAGATCTTCAAGACACCCTTCACTGTGTCTTGTGTCGACTTCTAAGCACCTTTCACTAATGCTTCTAGTCTTGACTTCTAAGAACCTACGACAAGTGCTTATGATATAGACGATAGATACCCTTCACTAATATCTTCGTCTTGACACTTGAGACATATTTCACTAATGTCTTCAACACTACACTTCTTTGAAGAAAGAAAGGAATCATCAACAAGAAGACTTCGGTAGCCTTGATGATGAGGAAGCATGGCAACTCATGGACTTGAGCTTGCTTGACTTCAAAGGTGGTGATCTTGCCTTTAAGAGGAACCTAAAAGATCACACAAAAACAAAACTACAAACATAGATCTCTTGGATCTGAGGTTAGTGAGTTTTAAACTTAGGGGGAAAGTGTGTTAGAAAGGGGTGAGCAATAATGAAGAAATGGCTCACTATTTATAGAAGAAAAATATCGCATTCGGATCCCACGGATCCATCCATTGGGATCCGTCTAGCGTAAAGCTAGGGATCCGTGGGGCCTCCACCCATGGGTATTTTGGTTATGGGTCATGGGTCATGGGTTGAACCATGGATATTTAGCTAGATACAATGTATCTTTTGAGTGCAATGCACTTGGTCAGTTGGGTATGGGTTGATCCATGGGTTATGGATATTATCCATGTATGATATAAGCATGATGTCATGCAATGGGTTATGGGTCAAGCTCCATGGGTCATGGGATTTGGGTGGTACCCAACTACATTCAATGTATTTGCCCAATGGGTTATGATACTTAAGTTTCTACCTACTTATATTACCCAATATACTACATACTAGTTATGTGTATATTTTACCCAAATATGTAAACACTAGTTGTTGTACATATGTAATATTAAATCATAAAATCACTTATACTTGTTTTAGTGTTTTATGTGAAAATGTGAATATGTTAGAAACTATTAGTTCAAACCATTTACGTATTTTATTTGTTTCGTTAAAATGATTTTACGTTTGTTATCTACATAATATTAGAAGATCGTGAAAATATAAATAAAGCGTTTTTCTGCTTATTTGTATTAACAATCTCCCCTTTTCGTTGATGACAAAACATAAAATTATTTTAAGGAAAAGCTAAAATTAAGTAAAAGTTTGAATTTGTACTTTTACTTTCTTCTCCCCTTTTTCGAAACAAAAGAGCTTGAAAAGCAACACATTGTTTTAAGAAAAACATGTGAAAGAAATAAAAATAAATAGAGAGCAAGTAACGGAAAGGAATCTCGTCTTTACTCCCCCTTGACGAGTCCATCCCTATGTAAGGGCGTCAAGAAAGTGATACTAATCTAGTTTGTTTGCAAGTAAGTTTGCAAAAGATTTCGTCTAAGTGACGAATGTGCTCCCCCTTGATGATTGCAATATTGCAAGGGAATGTCACAAAATGTAAACCTAATATTGCAAGTAATTTGCAATGTATTACTTTGACATAAAGCTCCCCCTAGCTTTAGGATGTCAAAGTCTTCATGTGTAAATTGAATAACTACAAAACAAAGGTTAGACAATAAGTATAATTCACAATTTCACGCAAATGTGGTCCAAGTTAGTAGAAAATAGTTTTCGTCTCTCACGGATCGGTTCCCTCAGTAGGGACCGTCTAGGCTATTCTGAGGATCGTATTAGTGATGATTAATTTAAAGCAAAGGTGATATAACAAGTAATGTTATCACAAAAATGAGATATGAATACAATGTAATCATATGCTCAGAGATATAACAAGTAGCATGTAATTTCATTTAATAAAACTAGAGTTATGATATACATGACTCTAAAAACTAAGAAAATAAGAAAATACATGACTAGGAATTTCTAGACCAACTATCGCTTGAAGCTAGGACACCACTAAAATCTTCTAGCTCAAGTTTTGTTTAGGTTTAATTTCGTCGAAACGTTCGAGGAGATGATAGAACATGAAACGTTGGTCTTCACGTACTTCATGTATCAAACTTTCAACATGTTGACAATGATAGCAATCTTTGTCATGGCTAGGTACTGATGGTGGAAGAAATGAAGCGGCTTGTCAGAAGGATCAAGTGAAGCGGCTTGTGGAGCTACAGCGATGGAGGAATTGGTGGAGGCATTTGATAATGGCTCGACCAAGAATGATGGTAGGTAGAAGTGTCAACTTCCATATGGTCGAGTGGTTGACTTTGATGATTTCTCATAATCCAAATAGGATTATATGATGGAAAGCGAAAAAGGAAGTAGGAGCAAGTGTAGACTCAACACCTTGATTTTGTACCATTATTCCTCCTAATGAGGAGAATGTTGTGTGGGGATGAGGGTGACCTAGAAGGCAAATCCTCTAAATTGTAGAGGTGTGGTGATGATAATGGAGATGTAAAGGAGATAGCTCTAGGAACCAATGGTGATGGTTTAGTGGAGATGATATTGTTAGGCCTAGGAGGTATGGTGGTGTTTGGCATAGGTAGTTTTGTGGGTACTATCCTTTTAGGAATTGGTTTGATTGGTTGAGGAAAGATCCTATCATTTGTTGGCTTGACCGGAGATGATTCGGTTGATGAGATTTCGTGTATAACATGAGCCTTTTTCTTGAGTGGTTCTTTGGTGGATAAGTTACTACTTGGAGTTTTCCTCATGATGAGATGATTTCAAGAGGTTTGTAAGGGTTTCTAAAGTGCTGAAAGTTAGGATGAAGGTGATGACTATGGAAGTCCTAACAATATGGTTTATAAAGCAAGAGATTTGGTAAGTGCATTTAAGCCTTAAGCCACTAAGATTCATTGGAATGTGATGATTAAAATGCACAAGAGTCAACCCGAGTTTGCGATCTAGGAACTCATTTAAGATGAGATGGAGTGTTTGAGTTAGAAAGATGAGTTGAAATGATTGTTTTATAAAGGTTTGACATAAAAGCTCATCCGGATCCCACGGTTCCCTCCACAGAGGGATCCGTCTAGGCTAATCCTAGGGATCCGGCTCATGCTATGAAAGATTAGAAATGATGTTTCTAAGATCTAAGATCTATATCATCTTGAGTGTTTCAGTCCTCCTAAGTGTCTTAAATGAAGGGGTGCTTAAGTACTTGAAGGTAATGAGTGATGTAGCTAATGATTGTCTTTTATGGAAGGATTTGGAACTTTCATGAGTACCAATGGATGAGCAAGGATGACATTAAAGATGAGAGTGTCAATTGAAGCTAAATGATCCTAGAGATCAGGTTATGACTTAAGATAGTGTTTTGGAAAATAACCTAAAGGCTTTGAGATGGGACAACTAGACTTTGATCAGTTTTGAGGTAAGGATGATTTATGATCAATTTTGCCATAATCGAAAGATTTCTAAAGCTAGATGTGAGGGATCATGTGAGAATCATGAGTGATCTAGAGAGCGGAAGAGTAATGGATTAAAGTGAAAAAGATAGATCTACAAGCGTCTTAGAGTGTGATCTAGGTGAGTTATGTGTGAGTAGGAAGGATCTACTTATCTTGATAAGGACTTAATTTGCCTTAAGACACTATGTTTACCACTTATAACAAGTCTTGATCACAACATTACTTCACAGCAAGGAAGTAATCTGTGAACCAAAGAGCTTATAGATATATATAGCATTACAAGGACTTCATACAGTATGAAATACAATTAACAGTCATAAGAGCTTACCAGTTCCATTTTCAATTTATAAAAAAGTACAACCAAATCAACTACAGTAAAATTTATATAATCACCTATAAATCATCTAACAGTTCATAATCATAACAAGTTCATCAGCTAATTAGTATAAGCAATTTAATCTACTTCATCTTCATCTACATCAACATCTTCATATTCGATAACGAGTGTACCATCCACTACATCAGCATCAACTCCAACCCTATGTAGGTTTGGTATGTCAATGAAGATGAAGTAAAATTTGTTCTCATCACTATCACATCGCATGTTCAAGGCATCCTTAACTTTAACATGTCGAACAGCTAACCACCCTTATAACTTTGGATCATGAGAATAAAAAACTTTATCAACTTGAGATGCTAAGACATAAGGGTCTATTTTGTGGAAAACTAGAAGGAGGGTTGAATAGTTTTGCCAATTAAAACTTCCTTTTAAACTATTTAGATCGACTTATGTCAATCTATTTGGATGTGTGTGTTAGATGTTGATAAACAAGCATATAAAGGTAAGTAATGAAAAGGTAAGAGTAAGAAGCACAAAACCACAACGCGAGTATTTATAGTGGTTCGGCTACAAGGACACCTTCCTTGCCCTACTCCACACCCCGAGTCACCTACGAGAGTTAAGTAAACAATACACCAATCTCCTTATGGCGGAGAAGCCTTCACAACGTCGCCTACCCCTTTTTCGGTGCTAGGCCCCAACCAGGGTTCTTCACTCAAGGTGAACCACACCTACACAACGTAAGCCTACCCTTTATAGGTACTAGGAAGTACCTAGTTATTTCACTCCAAGGTGAACTACACCTACAGCGTCGCCTACCCTTTATTAGGTACTAGGCTAAGCACCTAGTTCCATTGCAATGGAGGAACTACTACCACACTACACCAACGACTAATCCCAAGGAGATCTACTCCTTTACAACATCATCAAGGATATCAATATCCTTGGATCTAATACTAGTCTATCTTGTACATTGAAACACACCATATCGAATGTACATCTAAGGCACCTTTCACTAATGCCTTTGACTAGATCTACAAGATACCCTTCACTAATGTCTTGTATCTTGACTTCTAAGCACCTTTCACTAATGCTTCTAGTCTTGACTTCTAAGCACCTACCACAAGTGCTTATGATATAGACGATAGATGCCCTTCACTAATATCTTAGCCTTGACTTGAGACATCTTTCACTAATGTCTTCAACACTACACTTCTTTGAAGAAATAAAGGAATTATCAACAAGAAGACTTGATAGCCTTGATGATGAGGAAGCATGGAAACTCATGGACTTGAGCTTGCTTAACTTCAAAGGTGGTGATCTCGCCTTTAAGAGGAACTTAAAGATCACACAAAACAAAGCACAAACATAGATCTCTTGGATATGAGGGTTAGTGAGTTTTAAACTGGGGAGAAATGTGTTAGAAAGGGGTGAGCAACAATGAAGAAATGGCTCACTATTTATAGAAGAAAAATCTCTTTGTTCCCGGATCCCACGGATCCCTCCCACTTGGGATCCGTCTAGCGAAAGATAGGGATCCGTGGGGCCTTCTTTACCCATGGGTATTTTGGTTATGGGTCATGGGTCATGGGTTGAACCATGGATCTTTAGCTAGATACAATGTATCTTTTGAGTGCAATGCACTTGGTCACTTGGGTATGGGTTGATCCATGGGTTATGGATATTATCCATGTATGATATAAGCATGATGTCATGCAATGGGTTATGGGTCAAGCTCCATGGGTCATGGGCTTTGGGTTGTACCCAACTACATTCAATGTATTTGCCCAATGGGTTATGATACTTAAGTTTCTACCCACTTATATTACCCAATATACTACATACTAGTTATGTGTTTATTTTACCCAAATATGTAAACACTAGTTGTTGTACATATGTAATATTAAATCATAAAATCACTTATACTTGTTTTAGTGTTTTATGTGAAAATGTGAATATGTTAGAAACTATTAGTTCAAACCATTTACGTATTTTATTTGTTTCGTTAAAATGATTTTACGTTTGTTATCGACAAAACATTAGAAGATCGTAAAATATAAATAAACGTTTTTACGGCTTATTTGTATTAACATATTTTATTACCGGGGCTTTTGAGACCCGAAATGATCAAAGAAAGAATAAAATTTGGTTGTTTCATGACATACCATGGAGGTAAATTATATGGAATAACGAGCAGGCCAAATCGTAGTTTAGATTCATCGATTTTGTATGGATTGAAACCATCACTTGTTAGAGTCAAACGAACATTTCGAGGATCGCTTGCAAATTCAGAATGCTTCTCATCAAAGTGTTTCCATGACAATGCATCCCTGGGTGGAAGTAGTTTACCATCTTTAACCCGTTCAAATGATGCCATTTCATAAGATGAGCCGTTTTAGAACATAAACAATCTTTGAAGCCTTTGGTTTTAGGGGAAACCAGCAAAATGTTCATTGCTTTCTTTCTTTCTTTGTAGACTTATCTTGTATACGGCTCATCTTGTATACCCGCGTGCTTGTATACCCTTCATCTCCAGAATCATCTTTGGAGTTATCTTGGGTGGGCCTCCATCTAGAAGCATTACAAACGGAGCATATTTCTTTGTTCTCATTTTCATTCCAGAACAACATGCATCCGTTAGGACATGCATGAATTTTTTCATACCGTAACCCTAACTTCTTCATGATGTTTTTCGCCTCATGATGTTTCTTAGGCAATATATTCCCGTCAGGCAACAACTCTTCTTGAAGAAAATCCAATAACATAGAAAATGATTTGTTGCTCCAACCACAAAGAGATTTTATATGGTATAAACGAACCAAGGCAGACAACTTGTTATACTTAGCATTAGGATACACCTTCTGATCAACATCTTTGACCAAATCATCAAACTTCTTTTTATCATTTTGCTTTTCACTGTTCAAATCAGGTTGAGGTTGAGGTTGAGGTTCTCTTTTACCCATACTTTCTTCCATTGACACCGTAGGAAAAAGGTCATGTAGTATATCATGCATTTCATGGTCGTTGTCTCCTTCTTCATCATTTTCCATCATGCTCGAGGATGATACCTCATGACTTTCCCCGTGATCGGTCCAATTCAGGTACCCTCTCTTGAAGCCAACACATATAAGGTGATCATACACATCTTCTCTTTTAAGGTGAAACCTATTGTGACAATTCGCGCACGGACAATATATCTCTCCATGTTGACTCGATTTCTCAAAAGCAAAGTTCAAAAAATATTCAACGCCATTTACATATTGTGAACTAGATCTTGGTGCAAGATACATCCAAGATTTGTCCATAGTGATGTCGAAAGTAGAAAAAGTGAAGTAATATTCAACTCTTACGTGCCTAAAATCAGCCGTGTAACTCTATTAGTTAATGAAAAATCTTTGTGTTTGTGTATACAACATTATCATCAAATAACATACAAAATTTTAAACAAAAATCAATGTTGCAAAAATCGCGAATCGGTAGTGAGGCAGTCGACCCCCTGTAGCTTGTACTCGGTCTAGGCGGGGAGTGTCGGTGATTAATCGGATTGGCATTTTTGGCAAGTTTTGGGTATTTCTGGGTAATTTTGGGTATTCCCGAAAATATTTTATTTAAAAACATCTTGTAATAGATATAAACAACGACTATAAGTGATTACATTTGTTCAGGGTTGCAAAAATAGCGAATCGGTGATTTATTGTATTTGGCATTTTTGGCAAGTTTTAGGTATTTACGGCAAGTGTTAGTATTTTCAGCAAGATTTTCCTTGAAAAACATCTTGTAATAGATATAAACATTGATTAAGTGATTGTAACTAATTTACGGCGATTTTAGGGTATTTCCGGTAAGATTTCCATGTTTTCGGCAAGTTTGACCATCGTTAACCGCCGTTGACCATGGTTGACCGATTTATTTGAACGATTTACACAAATCGGAAAGGTCGGTGGCCCAATAGCACCTAATCGGTGATTAATCGGCCTTGTAGACCTTTTTTTGCAACACTGACAAAAATAGTGATATTCTTATTAAGGGCAAAAAGTTAAGTCTACTACGTTTATGTTGAATTACAAGCATCAACTAAGTTCACTTAAACTCGGCTATAATCTGTCAATATCTACACAAATTAATTTAACTATTAAAATTCCATCATTCATCAAAATATTTTACCAAGCATACATTCAGAGTGCTTTAATCTTCATGCCTATGCTCATGGATTTTCACATACGAGACAACACAAGCTCGTTAAATTATTTAGGCTTTAGCTTATGCATTTCTAACTAAAAACAATATCCTACTAGCAAGAGTACAAGTCAGTCTACTACGTTTATGTTGAATTACAAGCATCAACTAAGTTCACTTCAACTCGGCTATAATCTGTCAATATCTACACAAATTAATTTAACTATTAAAATTCCATCATTCATCAAAATATTCGCTTCAATCTTCATGCCTACGCTAATGGATTTTCACATACGAGACAACACAAGCTCGTTAAATTATTTAGGCTTTAGCTTATGCATTTCTAACTAAAAACAATATCCTACTAGCAAGAGTACAAGTCGAGCTAACTATAATCATATTAACCAACAACAACAATGAAATCACTAGGTTGCTAACATCACTCGTTCCTAAGACGATATAGTGTACATATCTAAATTTCTAACATCATAATGCCTTAATCTTCATGCCCATACTAATAATTTTTCGCAAACCATACAACACTAGCTTGCTAAAAGCACTCGTTCCTAAGACGAAGTCTCTCCTATACATACCAAATAACCAAACAAACATATCATAACAACAACTATACTTACGCTAACAAGCATATCAGCACCAAAAAACTTCAATACAATACAACTATCAGCTTATTAACAAAACAGCAAATATCATAACACCAACTATCAGCTTATTAACAAAACAGCAAACATCATAACAACAACTATCAACTTATTAACAAAACAGGACACATCAAAACACTTCAAAACCTGATGATAAAATATATTGAATATATTCAGAATAATTCAATTAAATATCATAATATATTTAATTTGTAAGAATTGTTCATTTATTCAATAATGTCTTCAGCTTATTTTATGAATAATACCTGATTTGATAACGGCGGTGGTGGCGGATAACGACGGTGGTGGATATACGACGAAATAATCTAATCAAACAACTCTGGTGGTGGTGGATAACGACGGTGGTGGTGCCGGAGTTAGGGTTTCGGTGTTAAAGCGGTGAAGTGTGGCGGTGATTGTGGTGTGTGTGGAGTGTGGCGATTTTGGTGTGTGTGGGTTTTGGTGAGATCCGGTTTTTAGAGTATTTGATTTTGGAGTGTGGGTTTTGACAAATTGACTTTAACAAAGAGCTTTATTTATTTTTTATTTATTTTTTTGTTTGAGTATTTAGTGGGTAAAAGTTTTTATCTGGTTACTTTTTGTAGGTTTTAGTTTAGTGGGTAAATGTGTTTGGGAGTATTTTGTTACTTTTATTGATTTTAGTGGGCAAAAATTTTAGTGAGTAAATGTCACAAATTTTGTAGTGTATAATGAGTACTAGCAACTTAGCAAGTGTGATTCAGTGTGTGATGTGTAACAGAAAATGACCCATTTTTTGGCGTTTCTTTGCGAGTAAATAAAAGAGTAACACCTGATTTATATGCATAAAGAGATGCACTTCATCATATAACAGAAATCAGAACCAAACATACAAAAGTACGTTTCAAACTCTGGTTCGCGGTAATAGATCGACACCCAGCCGCAAGGCAGATTATTATCATAGCATCATACATGATGCATATATACATACATACATACACGATGACACATCTATATATGCCGTATACAGGTGTTCGTCTATATATTCAGCTTAAAAAAGCACGTGGAATTACTGGTTACCCCCTCCTGGCAACTTGTCCTTAATCTTGCCCGAGAGTCCCTTCTTCTCATGTCCTTCCTCTCCTACATTTCCATATTCACCACCGCCTACGGTGTCACTGGCATGAGTCGTGTGCTTATCCGCACCATGATCACCGCCAGGCAACTTCTCCTTGATCTTCTCCACCACCCCTTGTTTCCCTTCTTTACAACCATGACCACCTCCCATCCCCATATTGGTTCCAGTACCTCCAACATCATGACCAGCAGTGGTAGAGTGAAGTGGGTTTTGAGCATGCTCATCAGTATGGTGACCCTCTTGCTTCGTGTTCTGTTCTCCGCCGTATTGGGCCATTTTTTGAAATGAAAAGGATTGGTTTGATATACAAGTGAAGAAGAAGTTAAAAAGATTTTATTTGTGGACGTTGATGAGATTAGATACAATTTAAAGGGGTTTTTATAGAGATGAACTAAGAATTGATAATATGTAGACGTGGAAAATTGAAGATGCATGGCAGGAAAGATCACCGTACACGTAAGAGATCGTATAATCAACATTCCAACAATCAGCCATAAGAAGATCGACAAGTGTAAAGCCATATGTCGGTCCGATATTATGGAGTTGGTTTGTCGATAAGGCCGGTTTGGTAATTTGTATGAAGTTGACACTGTTTCAAAAGTGAAAACATGAGTAAAGTGTTTAACGTATTTGATGATTTTGTTCAAGATTTGTCCTATATATATCAAAAAAGAAAAGTTTTCTCATATAAACTAGGATAATGTAATACAAACAAATGGTAACTGCGGACAACTTTTTTTGAAACCGCAAATTTCGTTACATACTTTAGTAGGACGCTAGAAGAAAAAAAGATTGCAATGGGATCATACAAGCTAGTATATATACAACTAGTTTCAGATCCAAAGTCCAAAGACAAATTGATGTTTCCAACCCATGACCTATCAGTCAATGAGAAAAGAATTTAATTTCTTCCCCAGGGCAGTTTTTTATAAAAAGATTAATATAAAAACAAACCCCATTGATAACGTAATCTATTCGACTACTCGGATTAATAATTTGAAAAATATTCCTTCTGTTTAAAAAAAAATGTCTATTTTACTATTTATGTTTGTCCCAAAATAAGTATCTAGCTTTTATATGTAGATAGTACTTGTGACTAATTTTTCTATTTTACCCTTATAATCAAAACTTGCATTAATTACTTATTTTTTATTTCTATGTTAACAACGAGAATAAAAATGATTTTTATCAATCAAAACTAGCATTAATTACACATATCATAGTTTCTTCACTTTTTGTCTGTGAACAATCTTTTTAGGACAGAGGGAGTATACTGTATCATATTTGAACCAACTAGTTTTTGGTAACATATATTATTGAACCATGAGCCGGAGTGTAACTTTAAGCTAGGGCTTTAATATATATATCTTTCGAGAATTTTTGTTTTCTATGGAATAATATGTCATATTTTCAACTTAACTTAGCATTGTGTCATATTGTTAAATCTATGTTTTTTTTTCTTTAAATTGCCAAAATACCCCTTCATCACATTTTTACACCATTGTCGACCTATTTTAATTCCAGTTCGATGCTTTGATATATCGCAATTGAAGTTTATAACGAAATTATTTTTATAAACTATAATATTTATAAATCAAAATTTATTAAAAATTTGTATATGTAGTAAAATTGATCTTAAATGAAAAATGATTAAATATGAAAAAAAATTTATATAAATTGTTTAACAATTTACTTTCTATTTATTTTGTAAAGTGTGTAAATGTTTTATAAAAGACATAAAAGAAAATTAAAAAAAATAATAATAAAATAAATAAAATAAAATAAAAAAACGTAATCAAAGAGATAGAAATTGTGTGTAAGAGAGGAAAAATGGAAAAGAACTAGTACTTAAGAGAAAAATTAATACTTAGCAATATGTTTTTTCTTTTTTTTTTTCTTTTTTTTTTTTTAATAAAATCAAAAAGTATTAATTTGCGTACAAATTAACATCCTACAATGAGAAAAGTTCCATACGGAACAAGTTTTATCTAAAGAACAAATAATTAGATCTCAACCATCCATCCATTTGAATCCAACGGATTAGATTAATTTACATTTTAAACTAAAATTATACTTAGGGGGTCATTTTTGTAATTTTCACATTATCATTATTAAGAAACAATACCACCGGTGAAAACACACACACTTTCCTCACACTCACACGCTCTCAATTTTATCAGATCCCCAAACCATCTTGAAACCCCAACCATGCGATCTACCCTCAATCAGCCCCAAACCACCCCCAAAACCATGGCGAAGTAATCATTCATTTAAAATGGATATTCAAGAAGAATTTGCCATATCTAAAGGCGATTCAGTGGCAAAACACCTTTCTAACGTTTCGATAAAAGTAAGCTTAAATCCATTTTTAATTATTTTTGATTAATTAACATCAGTAATTAATTAACAGTTGATTGATTGATTTTGTAGTTATGATTAATTTCTAGGGTTTAGAAAACAGAATAATTAGTGCCTAATATCAATGATTGATATATAATTGACTAGTTTTATGGTTAAAGTAGCTTATACTTTAGATTGACTAAGTGGTAAAAGGATTTTATGATAAAGTGGATTTTATGATAAACTGGATGTTAGTTCGATGACTTGTCGAGAATGTGCTCATGTAGATTAAGGAAATTTTTATTATTTACCTTTAGTTTTGAAGTTTAGTTCAACGGATGTTTTGAAACTGAGTGCAAAGTGCAAACCAAACGGGACGCGTTATGAGATTTGTAGAGATTGAAGTTGATCAGCGTCAAATTTCAAGCACCCTTCCTTGTCGAGTTTATATACTAGTCGTGAGGAATAGACATAGGGTAGCTTGTATAATTGTAATGCGATTCTCGGCATCGCATACATACTTGATGGGCATTTTGGGATTATTTAGAACTTAGAACTTGTGTCATAGTATAGTGTGAGAATGTTGAAAGTTATATCAGAACATTGTGGTGCTACTTGTCAAAATGTGCTCGTAGAACTTTGAAAGTTACATGGATTTATAGTGCTAATTAGCGATAACTTAGATAATTCACGTATCTTGTGTAGCGCCCTTTTTTGTCCAGGTTATATGGTAGTCATGATGAATCAGCATAGAATATATGGTTGTGATGTGATTCTGGACCTTGCATACTTGATGGGCATTTTGGTTGTTGGTGATTAGTTGGAACTTAGATGTTGTGTCATCGCATAGCTGTAAAATGTTGATAACTTGTAATGTTGACCATTGATTCATGCGACATAGATAATTATAATGTTGTACAACTAATTTGTCATGTATTCATCGTTTTCTATATTTGTTGAGTTTTGAAATTTATATGTGTTTGTTGCAACTTGCAAACTGAATCAATTTGCATATTAATGTTAATATATTTAATCTCTATCTAGAAGATACTCAATGGTTTTCGTTAACAAATGGCATAATTGGAGCGGTTGTAATTATATATTTTTTCTATTATCTAGCTTTCATTGTACCTTATTAGGCATGGTTAAAGTATCCATTTACTGAATGTGGAAGGTAATAATTCACAGTCAATCCATGGGATTCACAGTCAATCCCATGGAATTATTTGTCAATATTGTTTTTTTTGTTATAAAGTTGTTTATATTGTGTTTTTTTAATGTAGATGCTGATGAAAAGAAGAAGATATTGAAGAGGGGTGTTGTTGTAAAGAGAAGAAAGAGGCGTTTCTTACATTTCGATAAAGAGAAGATATTATACGGATGAGGGAAAGAAGAGAATGAAGGGGAAGGGTCGTTGAAGATTGAGAAGGGCGATTCTCACGAAGATGTTATACCCGACGATGTTATGAAGCATCTTTTGAAGAATATGTTGAAGAATCCTTGATTAAGGATTTGTTAAAGATTTTATGTCTTTTGAATGCTAGAACAATTGTCCGATTAGGTGTTAATGGTATGGTAGACGAGATCATGTGAATGGGAACTTGTGCATGGTAGAACAATTGTCCAGTTAGGCGTTAATGGTATGGTAGACGAGAACATGTGCATTATTTTGTCTTTTTAAAACTTCTGAATGGTATAACAGAACGTTTGCGTGGTAGAACTATTATTTGTCTTTTTATCAGTTAATTATGTGAATCCCAAGGGATTCATTCATAATCCCAAAGGATTCTTTATGATGGACTTTTTTCCACTTAATTTTTGAAAATATGTGTATGGTAGAAGAGAATATGGAAATAATCCCATGGGATTCATACACAATCCCATGTGTTTCATACACAATCATGGGATTCCACTAATCTATTAACATATTACTATTTCGTATCCCTTAGGGATTCATATACAATCCCATGGGATTCATACATACAAGTAAGAAACAAGATATATTCAGAGTGAATCCCATGGGATTCATATACAATCTCATGGGATTCTTACAGAATATAAGTAAGAAACAAGATATATTCAAAGTAAAAAAGATTTTCTTTTCAAATCATCTAAATATTCAAGTAAAGATGAAAAAATAACTAACAACAAGAATATTCTATTTGCAAATCATCTAACTAATCAAGTAAAGAAGAAAAATAACTAACAAAACCAAGAACCAGAATATAAATAATCAAGAAACTTTTGGTTTCGGCTTTACACTGCATTTGGCTTCTCGGACAGGTTGGTTTTGGCTTTCGCCTATTCGGTTTCCCCTATGAACATATTAACATCCCGCATTTCATTCTTAAAATCTGCAACTGTCCCATGAACATATTCATACCACCCTTCATACTCGTTAGCAAGTTGTGAGCCCGTGTTGGACCAATCTTGTTCTTTGCAGCTTTAACAACAAACATTTTTGCTGCTTGTGTCATTCTTGCTTTTTGGTAAAATGTTTGTACTCTTTGGTATGAGCATATGGTTTGTTTTTGCAATAAACTGACGCTTGTATTTTCGAAATGACATCCAATTCTAACCTTATCTGAGCTTTACAACCTGTTATATAAAAAAAATTAAAACATGTTATACAAAAAAAATAAAAATAAGAATCCCATGGGATTCACATTGAATCCCATGGGATTTCATAAAGAATCCCATGGGATTTACAATGAATCCCATGGGATTCAACATCATTCAAGTTATATGTTACAAGTCTTTCAATGAATCCCATGGGATTCTTTATGAAATCTCATGGGACTCAAATGAATCCCAGGATTTCATTAATAATCTCATGGGATTCAACATTATTCTCATTAAATTATATATTACAAGTCTAAAATATGTTAGCTTTACTATTGTACATATCTATAGCTTCATCTAATGTTTCATAGTATTTTCCCTCTATGGTGCAATTCCTTCTTGTACATGAGGCTTCAATATACCGATCCGCGGTGTCTCAGTGTTCATATAAAGTTGGTCTTGGTGATTTTATAGAATCTGTATATAAAAAGCAGTTGGGATTAAGATAACTCAAGTATGAATCCTATGGGATTATGTATACATATCTATAGCTTCATGTATGAATCCTATGGGATTTTTATGAAATCCCATGGGATTCTGCATTAATCCTATGGATTTCATAAAGAATCCCATGGGATTACGCATGAATCCTATGGGATTTCATAAAGAATCCCATGGGATTGTGTATGAATCCATTGGGATTCACTGTGAATCACATGGGATTCACTTTGAATCACATAGGATTCACTGTGAATCACATGGGATTCATCCATGAATCCCATGGGATCTCAAATGAATTTAAGTATCTTTTTTAGTTTACCATTAAACAACAAAATAGAATCGGAGGATTCATCCATGATCCCATGGGATTCATGATTCAATGAATATACATGAATCCCATGGGATTCATCATCTATGAATCCCATTAATCAACAAAATCGATTCCCAAGGATTTTACCATCATGTTCCTTCATATCAACTTCGGTACTTCATCTACATCATCATCTGTAACAACATCATCTACATCATATGTAACCACATCATCTATGTCAATCGGATTTGTTGACGATTCCGGCGGATTTGATGGCGAATCCGGCAGTTTGATGACGATTCAGATGGTTTTGATGTCGATCGCCTGCGGATTTGATGAAGAATCCGGTTGGTTTGATGATGAATCCGTCGGATTCATTGTGATTCCGGCGACGTTTGATGATTCTGACGGTTTTGATGTTGATGCCGGTGGATTTGATGAAGAATCGGTTGTTTGTTGATGAATCCGTCAGATTCATGGTGATTCGGCGACGTTTGATGATTCCGACGAGATTAGATCGCGAGATGGAGATGAGATCCGCGAGATATAGATTAGATCTGGTGGGTTTTTGATGAGAGAAAGTGGTTTGTTGAATGACCGGATTTGGGATTATTTTTGCTTTTATTGTAACATGTGATTTTACTAATATGCCCTTCTTTTTTTATCGATGGATTGTGAACCATTGGATGAAAGAAGATTGGATGGTTGAGATCTTCTCATTTGTTCTTTGGATAACATTGGTTTTGCATAGATCTCACCTCATCCATCAAACTTTTTTGTTGAACCGACCTTATCCAGTCAAACTGACCCATCAAACTTTTCTCTTTTATTTTTCCAGTCCAGAGAGGATTGTGATCTCTAGTATATAATTCTCCCTCCGTTCTAAATTATAAGTCCATTTTGACTTTTTCAAAGTCTTTTCTTTCCTACTTTGACCTTAATTATTTTTTTTCGTGTTATATAATACTTGATGAAAAGTATACCAATGAAAAAACATTTAAAACACAAGTCCATTTATATATTTTGCTTCAAGTACTATATAACACTAAAAAAATAATTAAGGTCAAAGTTGATATTAAAAGACTTTGAAAAAGTCAAAGTGAACTTATAATTTGAGACGGAGGGAGTATTCGTTATTAAACCATATTTCCTGATTTTATTAACAATTGATTTTCATATTAGTAAATGTATAAGCAGCATGAATATAAACAAAAGGGATAAGTGTTTCTAAATGTATCCAAGTTACCCTCTTTTACTAAGTTGTGTATCAAAAAATTAATCCTCCTAAACAATGTAATCTTTTTGCTAATCATACTAACATGTGTATCGATTAAGCCTCCCGTCTATTTTTGCTGACGTGGCAAAGTGAAAACGTTAAATTTGTTTTTTTCCTTCTTGACTCATGCCCAAGTGGCAGTCAAAGAAAATTGATGTCAACAAAGAAAATTGAGCACAAGTCCACCACAGAAAATTGAGCACAAGTCCACCACAGTTTTTGAAAAAACCGAGCAATAATTATAACAATAAAGAAAACCGTATAGAAACCATTTGCAGATGTTAGCCTCAGTTTTTGATAATCAGTCAGAACGGAAAGAAACCATGTTCCAAGCCAGGCTATATAAAAACCAACAACACCCAACAAATCCAAAAAATCCTCAGACCATTTGAAAAGATTGCTACATGAAAGCATACTAAAAATCATAACCCATGTAGTTTGTGTTCTATGTATTTCATCAAACATGGCGTTGAAACTCTTGAACCTTTCTTTTAGCACTGGTTTCATAACCTTCCCATTTGCACTTAATCCCTCGTGACTCAAACATTGCAACAACTTTGTCCATGTTTCACGCTTGTAGTTCGTGTGGTAACTCCTTAAATCCGAGGACCTTTTTCTCACCCACGGGACACCCATCAAGCTCCTCATTTCACCTGTCCCATTTGTCTTCAGCCAAATCTCAAAAAAAATACCCAAAGCAAAACTCTTATAACCAGGTATATCGGATAGATCTTAACATACCACGTGACCAACACACATACCGATGACCTACAAACCAACCAAACCAATAAACGTTCGATCCGGCAAGATCAATCATACACCGACAAAAGCAGATCCAAAACATCACCAAAACCACAAAAACACCATCGAGGCCATTGAAACATCAACGAAACCACCGAAACTCAAACACCACCAGTTATAGGTGGTCTTGGCGGCAGAATTAGTTGATGGTGGTGGCGGTGTCTATGGCGGTGATAGGACCTGGTGGTAGCGAGAGTGGTTTTATCCGATGGTGGTGATTATAACATATGTAGGTTTAATGATTTGACATACCACGAGGTCAATACAAACTGATTAAGAGAAGTAGACGGTGGTCAGTGGTGTACGGTGGCAAGAAGGTGGAGTGGCCGGAAAATAGGATGGCAGTTGGTGTGTGGGTGGCGGCTGTGAGGAGAGAGCAGGGAGGAGGAGGGATGAGTGAGGCTGTGATTAGTATGTGTTTGGGTTTGTGGGAGAAAGAAAAAAATACTGCCACTTGGGCATGAGTCAAGAAGGAAAAAAACAAAGTTAACGTTTCCACTTTGCCGTGGTGAAATAGACGGGAAGCTTAATCGATACACATGTTAGTATGATTAGTAAAAGGATTACATTGTTTAAGAGGATTAATTTTTTGATACACAACTTAGTAAAAGAGGGTAACTTGAATACATTTAAAAACACTTATCCCTAAACAAAATATGTATAATTAAAGAGATGCACTTCATCGTATAACACAAACAATCAAGACCAAAGCATAAAAAAGTACAAACGAAATCCTGACTTTGTCGTATCAAACAACCAACGACAAAGCAGATTATTACATAGCCATCATTCATGATGCATATACACATACTTACAACACGATGATATGATGCATCCATACATATTTAAGCAAACACAAATGTTGATAAATTACTGGTGACCTCCTCCTGGTAACTTGTCCTTAATCTTGTCCATGAGTCCCTTCTTCTCATGTCCTTCCTCTCCTACATTTCCATAGCCACCAGTACCACCTACGGTGGCACTGGCCGGAGCTGTGTGCTGTTCACTACCATGATCACCGCCAGGCAGCTTCTCCTTGATCTTCTCCACCACACCTTTCTTCTTCCTTCTTCCACCTTCTCCATCGCTCTCCGACAACAACAAATATTCAATCAAAGATTTAGACTAGCTTAAAATAGATTTTCAAAAGGACAACACGTGATAATCGTATAAAAGCACACACGCCCTGGCTCAAGACAATACGTGAAAGACAATGTTAACACTAACTTAGTGTACGGCTTGGCTCATTATCAGTTTAGAGTACTTACAGAGCTAGAACTGCCACTCCCAGAACGGTGGAGTATTCCACCACCTTGTTTCCCTTCTTCATAGCCATGACCACCTCCAATATTTTGACCGGTCGTCGTTGAGTGGACGTTGGTTCCAGTACCTCCGATACCATGACCAGCAGTGGAGTGAATTTGGTTTTGAGCATGCTCATCAGTGTAGTGACCCTCTTGCTGCTTGTATTGTTCTCCTCCGTATTGTGCCATTCTTAAGTGAAAAAGATTGATTTGAGATACAAGTGATTTGCAAAATGTCTAATTAGTTTAAAAGTTTTTGTAAGTGAGTTGATGAGATATTAGATGGGATTAACGGGGATTATATAGAGATTGGAAACATGGTATGTGGAAAATTGAAGATGCATCGCATGAAAGACAACCGTACACGTGCAAGATTGTGTAATCACAACTATTATCAAAGGCTTCTAATAATCTTTACATAAAGAGATTGACAAGTGTACTGTCGGCATGATATTAATTATGGAGTTGGTTTTTAGATAAGGCCGGTTTGGACATTAGTTTTTGAAGAATTGATACTTTATCAAAAGAGCTGAACACGTGTAAGTATATTTATGTTATCACTGAAAAAATATACGTGTCTAATTTCAGGTATTTGATGGTTTCAAGGGCGGTTCGTTGGGTGTGCAACCTGTGTTGTGGCCACACTTTATCTACTACTGTATGTTATTATGTATATTAATATTAAAGTTCAAAAAAAATTATGTATATTAATATTAAAATTAAATACTACCTCCGTCTTATAATAATTGTATAAACTTTTTTGCGATGCTTTAACTTCTTTGGCCAATTTATATTTTATTTGTGTTATATAATCTTGATGAAAATTATACCAAATAAAAATACATTTAAAACCCAATCTATTCATATATTTTTCATTAAGTATTATATTATACAAAAAAAAAAATATTTATGGTCAAAATTGAATAAAAAGACTTGAAAAAATTGAGAAATTATTATTGTAGGGTGAGGTAATATTATTGCTACTACAATATAGAAAATATGAGGCTAATATTTCGTTTTTAACTTCTGCCTATGAATATTTACCTATTACTAACATATTTTTCTTATTAATATTGAAAAATTACTGATCTCAAAGGTAAATCTAGCTATTTAAAAGAAAATAATTTTATAACGGATAATCATATATATTTACTACCACTATATTGCTATAAAGGTGTTTTGCTGTAACTATATGGCTGTATTTATATTGCTATATTTGGACACTAATAACAATTTATGCATTGATTATATATATTTATTTTCGCATTATTTAAATTTTATAACAAGACTGAAACCAAAACTTGAATCTCAATTCAAGTATCTCTTTATTAATCAACCAAAACCACAACTAGATCAGAAAGACCCTGATCTCAATCAGTATCAATATAACAAACCAAGAACCCACAATACTCTGCTTTACTCGAGGTGCAAGTCTATCGACTAACTTGCCAATAGTTCATACAATACACTCAACCTCACAATGAATAACAAACGAAACAATAAAGGTTTGGTTGAATACAAGAGAGAATACTATGTGTAAAATGTGTGTTTGCGAATGTGCGAGAGAAATAATGAAAACCCTAGCAATCCATCAGCTTATAGCCTTGACTCAGCCCTGACTCCATCTTTCAATGCGTCAACTTGCCACCGCACTTTGGACTTGACATAGGCATCCAAAGATAGACACAAGCTAAAAACACAAATACAACAATGACACAATTAGTCCTTAAACATATATTCTAGGTTAAGAGTTATATACTTCAACATCCCCCTTTAACTCCAACCTGGAACATATCAACCATGCCCAGTTTACCCACAAGCTTGTTATGTTGAAGCTTGCCTAATCCTTTAGTAAAAACATCAGCAGTTTGATCTGTAGTATGAATCTTTTCAGTTTTAATGACACCAGCTAAAAATTTTTCCCTCACAAAATGTAAGCCAATTTCCAAATGTTTTGTTCTTTCATGAAACATAGGATTAGCTGCAATCTTAATAGCAGCTTGACTATCACAGGAAACCTTAACAGGTAAAAAATGTTCCCATTTCAAATCATCGAAATTTTAAGAACCCAAACAACTTTAGAAGCGCAGAAGCCATAGCCCGTACTGCCTACGCAGATGACTTAGAAATGGTGTTTTGTTTTTTGCTTTTCTAGGAAACTAGTGAACCATTCAAGAATAAACAAAATCGGTGTGATTTCCTAGTAACAACACACTTTGCCCGATGCATCAACAAATGCTTCAAGAGAACATTTGGGCACACGGTAATATGAATACCCATCCCAGGAGAACCTTTTAGGTATCTCAAAACTTTGAGTGCAACTTTCAAATGAGACTTCAGAGGCTTATGCATAAACTGACTCAAACCGTGAACAGAATAGGCAATATCAGGTCTAGTATGAGTTAAGTAAATCAATTTACCAATCAACTTTTGATATTCAGTAAAGTTATCTATCATATGATCATTTATAGTAGGTTCACTAGTTAAATACAAATTTTGTTCAAGAGGAAAAGCAGATGGTTTGCAAGTAAGTAAGCCAAACTCAGTTAACAAATCCAAACAATACTTCCTTTGAGTTAAGCAAACACCGCTTCGGTTCAATCACTTCAATGCCAAGAAAGTATTTAAGCTTTCCTAAGTCTTTAATTTGAAATTTAGATTTCAAAAAAGCTTTAAACCTTTCAATTTCTTCCAAATTATTCCCAGTAATTATTATATCATCCACATACATAAGTAAAGCAACAAAGTTACCTGAGTCACTTTTAGTGAAAAGAGAGTAGTCATTTTTGCTCGTTTTGAAACCATGCTCAACAAGGGCACTGGTCAATTTAGCATTTCATTGTCTGGGTGCTTGTTTTAACCCATACAAAGACTTTTTTAATCTACAAACTCTTTTATCATTAATATCAAAATAACCCTCACGGTAATGTCATATAAACGGTTTCATTAAGATCACTATAAAGAAAGGCATTGTTAACATCAAGTCGATATATAGGCCAAAACATCGAGCGACAAGATTAACAACACACCTACTTTACGGCAAATTTTAACATTGGGGAAAATGTTTCATCAGTCATCACCTTTTGACTATAACCTTTTATAACTAATCTACCCTTGTATCTTTCAATTTCCCCTGAGGATTTATATTTAATTTTATAAACCCATTTATTCCCAATGGCCTCTACCAACAAAAACTCACAAATCTCAAAAGTGTCATTACTATAAAGGCCATGCATTTCCTTATCCATTGCATCTCTCCAAGGTTGTTCCTTACAAGCTTCCCTAAAGGTTTTGGTTCAACAAATTTTATTTAGCTCAACAAGAAAGCAAAAATTTCAATTAAGTTTGAATAACCTACAAACTTTTCAAGGCCATATTTAACTTTGGAATCAATGAAAAATCTTTATATTTATTTAGAAAACAGATGTTCTATCGACCTTCTTAAAGAAGGTCGATCATTGTTATCAAACACCAACTCTTCGTCTCTGTTTGGTAAGGGGACTACCGACACTCTAACCTGCTTCACACCAAGAGGTGTTGCAGCCATTCACTTGTACCAAGCAACCTTATTGGAAACCAGCAGAGTGCCCCAAATCACTCTCGCAGCTTGGTCAATACCGGCCGCCAAAATGCAAGGAGTTGCTACCATCATCCTCATGATGATCATTATGACTATTGTTACCCAAAGGTAGCGTACCGAGTATTATCATCATCATCGTGTGTCGTGGCTATCACATACAACTTCATCAAAGAAATTAACATGCTCTAAACCCCGACCGGAGAGGGTCGAGTATCGAAGATCGCTTTTATCTTGAAAGGAAACACATTTTCAAAAAATTTAACTTCCCTAGAAAAGATAAATTGTTTCCTCTCAAGACTGTATAGTTTGTAACCTTTTTGAAAGTTAGAATAGCCAACAAGAACACATTTTTCTCGCTTCTACTACTAAACTTATCATTGCTGGTAAGAATAGTAGCAAAACAAAGACAACCAAAAGTTCTTAAATGACTAAAAACAGGTTTTCTACCAAAAACAAGATTGTAAGGAGAGTCCACCTCAAAGATCAAGAAGGCAACTGTTAATCAAGTAAGTGGCAGTTAGAATGCATTCATACCACAAAAACAAAGGCAATCCCCCCTGAAACATAAGGGATCTAGCAACATTCAAAAGATGCCTATGTTTCCTTTCAACAATCCCATTTTGTTGAGGAGTGTAAGCACAAGATGTTTGATGTATAATACCCTTTTCTTTACAAAAGCTAGAAAATTGATTATTAACAAATTCAACCCCATTATCACTTCTAAAAATCTTAACACTTTTATCAAACTGTGTTTTAACAAGATTATAGAAGACCAAAATACAATCAAACACCTCATGTTTACTCTTAAGTAAATACACCCACACAGCCCTGGTGAAATCATCCACAACAGCTAAAAAATATCCAACCTTCTTTAGTTTTGATTTTATAAGGACCCAAAGATCCAGGTGAACCAGATCACCAAGGATTTTTGTTTTATGATCACTTAATGGAAAAGGCTCTCTAGTTTGTTTTGCCTTTTGACAAATGTCACAAGGCTCAATGTCATTTTTATCTTGAAAATTGATTTCACCTTTAAGTACTACCAACACTTGGTCAGAAGGATGACCAAGCCTGCAGTGCCATGTTTTCTTAGGTAAACCACAAACAGTCTTAAAATTCTTAACACATAGGTCAATACCTTGATCTCCATCAAAGTAGTATAAACCATCCACTTGTCTACCAATCCCTAGAACACTCATCCCTCAATCCTGAGGTAACACATAACACTCAGCTTCATCAAAAGCAATAACAAATTTGCTATCTCTAGCCACTTTATGAACGACATTAAACCGACACAATACTCGGAACAACCACATTATCATACGAGTCAAATGTTTAGTGAGGATCATGTTCCCAACCTTGGTAATTAAAGCTTCAGTTCCATTGGGGTGTGAAACTTTAATACCAAGTTTGGAAATATCAATAACATTCACTAAAAATTTGTTAGTGTAAGTCGAGTGTTGGTTAGCTCTAATCAACATACACACCAAATGCAACAAAGTGCGTTCTCATTTTACTATTATGACAGAAAAACTTGTGAAAGTTTTTATTAAAGAGTTTACTTTTGTTGAAAATAATACCTGCCATATTGGCATGAACATTTTTCCCATTTCCAACATTATTAACAAAAGTTTCTTTAATCAAGGAAAATAGCTTTGAAATCTGTTCATCAGAGAAAGCAGAAGTGGAACTAGAGCCAACAGAATTGTTATTGTTAACAAATCTTTTATTAAAATTTTGCGCCCCTTGACTATTACTAGTTCTTTTATTTTTACCAAAATCAACAGGGTTGCCAATGAGCTTAAAGCATCTATCCATAGTATGACCATTAAAACCACAATGCTCACAACCAACACGACCACCGCCACCCTTCTATTATCACTATTCCTAGGGCCATTAGTAGGTCTGAAAGAACCTCCAGAGGTAGAAGGCCTCCGAGAGTTCCCTCTGTTGGGCACATGGAGTTGAACACAGATGACGAGACCTTTGGGAAGTCCCAAAGACTGAACCAAGCACTGAGACCTCGTGAGACTCCTCACTAGAAACAACAAAGAAAAGCCCCTTTAACATGTGCAAAGGATCCCTAGATAAATATTACTCGATTTGCATGTAAGAATCATCTAACCCCATCAAGAATTGCATAAGTTTCATTAATCGTTATGCTTTTAAAAATCCTCAAAGATGACAAGTACATCTAGGTAATCAATTAAAGCATCAAATTGTTTCCACAAAGTGCTCAATTTATTAAAGTACTCAAAGAATAGAACTCCCATTTTGAGATAAAGAGTTAATTTTATGATGCAGATAAAGGTAATCAACCATCAACTCTATCAAATATTTCTTTAATTCATTCCACACATCAAGCTCTTTTGAAAATATTTGCCCTAAGAATAATTCTTCCTGATATAGAATTTAAATCCACCCTAATACCACAAAGATTAACCCTATCCCATTGTCTACCTAGGACTTCATCAACATGAGATCTTCCACAAGACCCATCTATAAAACCAATTTTATTCTTGCCTTCTAAGGCTAACAACATAGCACAAGACTACACATTATAATTCTCACCCTTTAGTTTGATAGACACAACAGCTTAAGGTAAAGAGTCAGTGCAAATGCAAAGGATTACTAAGATCCAATTTACTAATCAAAGTAATGTGCTCATCAAATTTCATATTCATCATCAAGATAACCATGAATAGACATAATGAAAACAAAACAGGCAAACACACAAGAAATGACAAGAAGGTAGTTCCTGTGCTTCCTTGACACTCAAGGTGGTAGTCAAGGGCATCACTCAAGATTCAAGCAAACACACAAACAGATAAAAGCAACAACACTCCAACAACAATCTCAATCACCTCCAACAATCCCAACTCCTACCCCCTCAATCTAAACAAGAAATAAGAATAAAGATAGATAAAGAGTGGAGAGGTGTTACAAAGGCACCGAAAAACGTAAAGCAACAGTAACAAGAACCCCGGGTTATAATTCTTGGAGACAAGAATCACAACCCACACGATCTCAATCAACCCTAAAACACAACCACCAAAACCCTAAATTTCAAGATTTAGGGAAAACACCAATAGCCACCAAGATTCACCTGAAAACCAAGAAACCAATCAAGAGCACACCAACCAAACCACCAATCGGCTTAGATCAAAACCCAAAAATCCCAAACCCCAATTTTCTCTCAAAATTAGGCTTTAATAGAACTTGTAAAATTGATCAATTAAAGTCAAAAGAAACCAATTAATCAAGATTAATTGTGTTTTAATCAAATTAATTTGAAAAATCCCCAAAAAATTTTGAAACCCTAAAAGTTTAGAAAACCGATTTTAGAGCAAGATAAAAAGACCTTGCTCTGATACCATGTAAAATTTTATAACAAGACTGAAACCAAAACTTGAATCTCAATTCAAGTATCTCTTTATTAATCAACCAAAACCACAACTAGATCAGAAAGACCCTGATCTCAATCAATATCAATATAACAAACCAAGAACTCACAACTTGCCACTGCTACTCAGGTGCAAGCCTATCGACTAACTTGCTAATAGTTCATACAATACACTCAACCTCACAATGAATAACAAGAACAAAAACAACAAAGCTTTGGTTGAATACAAGAGAGAATACTATGTGTAAAATGTGTGTTTGCGAATGTGCAGAGAGAGATAATGAAAACCCTAGCAATCCATCAGCTTATATAGCCTTGACTCAGCCTTGACTCCATCTTTCAATAAATGTCAACTTCAGCCCTCACACTTTCAGACTTCAGCTAACAGCATCCAAAGATAGACACAAGCTAAAAACATAAATACAACAATGACACAATTAGTCCTTAAACATATATTCCAGGTTAAGAGTTATATACTTCAACACATTATATTAAAAATTTTGTGGTTAATAAAGCTACTTTTAGTTAAAACACAGGACTACAAAAAATTACTAGATGACGCTAATGGTTTTGTTTAAGATATTACACAAAAGAATAATGTAATACGTGCAAACAATTTGGTAAGTGATTGCGGATGACATTTACAAAATATTTACAATGATATGATAAGTAATAGTCGTCTTGAAAAACTCTAGAATACTATGATCGAATTCATGCCATTCTATAATAATATATTATCAATCCGTTTTGAACGTAATTGTGACCCGAACTCAATTTTTTAGCAAATTACTAGCTTTACTATAAATCGGGACAAAATTGTTTTATTTTCTTAATAACTAATTTATGTCAAATATATATTGTACCTACGATTTTGCCTTGGAGCTTTTTACGCTCATAACATGTACTTTGAGCAAGCAACCAATGGCATTGAAACCGATCAGTGCCTTGTTAATGTGGTGATGAAGCCAAAGAGGTCACCATTGCGGGTGGTATTGAAACCTATTGTGGCAATGCACCTCACGGTGGAAAAGCCAATCTTGATAAGTTTTCTTTTCGGTTATCTAACTATTAATTGGTATGTTTGTGTGGGAAATATGTTACAGAGTAAAGGGTTAGTGGTGATAAGCCATAACAAAATAAAAGTGGTAGGATAGAGGTGATAATGTGACATTAATGTGACTGCAGTGGTGGGTGATGGTTGTAACAACCATTGTGGATACTTGTAATTTTTTGTCTATTAAAAATAACAAAGTTCATGTAAATGTTCGTAATTCATCACTCGACTCTAAGAGCTAGTAGTTTGATTATAGCAAGAGATTTGTAGGAAAAAACGCACGATTTCATTTTATCTTTCTTTCTCGAGAGAACATAGGTACATTTTGTTATGCATTTATGTTTTCCTGTGCATATTGCTTGTTACTTCGATTCAGTTAGTTGCTACTCGCATACTTGTGGTAGTATATCAAAATGTATAAATATAAACATAGTGAATATTAGAGAAACACCAAACATACATGTATAAAAAGATGCACTTCATCGTATAACAGATATCAAGACCAAAGCATACAAAAGTACAAACGAAAACAAAATCCCTGGTGTCGTATCTGACAACCGTGAACCAACGACGAACCAGATTATTACATAGCATCATGCATGATGCATATATACATAAATAGAAGCATACACGATGATGCATCCATACATATTAATTAAACAAACACACGGGCCGATTATTTACTGGCACCACCGCCTGGCAACTTGTCCTTAATCTTGTCCATGAGTCCCTTCTTCTCATGTCCTTCCTCTCCTACATTTCCATACTCACCACCACCTACGGTGGCACTAGCCGGAATTGGGTGCTGTTCGCTACCATGATCACCCCCAGGCAGCTTCTCCTTGATCTTCTCCACCACACCTTTCTTCTTCCTTCTTCCTCCCTCTCCATCGCTCTCCGACTACACAATAATCAATAAAAAATTTAGACTAACCAAAATTAGAATTTCATAAGGATAAGTCGTACGTAATTAAGCTGAGCGTCACACATTTATATACATGAAAAATATAAAAATTCATGATTATATATATAGTTTGAAAGGACTTGACCTAATTATCAGTATGAATTATGGTTATCAGATTTGTATCAAAGTAAGCTGCCACTCAACCACAAAACCAAAGGGTGTTTGTTTGGAAATTACATAATTTTAGCACTTTCTTTCAAAACATATATAATTTGGCTACATATGCCCGGTGGATGTCAATTTGTGGAAGGAAATGTCTTGACTCACTTATAAACATGTTGCCCGCTTTAGAAAACTTGACTATTTTCTTACAATGTTTGTCACTTCATAAATCATAACCAACTAAACTATATGTTAATTTTAATCTTAGCACAACATAAAGATAAGTTTACTCGAGTACTTACAGAACTAGAACTGCCGCTCCCAGTACGATGGAGAATCCCTCCTTCGCCACCATGTTTCCCTTCTTCATAGCCATGACCACCACCTGTCACCGTCGAGTGAATGTTGGCTCCTGTACCTCCGGTTTCATGACCAGCAGTGGTGGAATGAAGTGGGTTGTGGACATGCTCGTCTGTCTTGTGACCCTCTTGCTTTGTGTACTGTTCACCTCCATATTGTGCCATATTTTTCGGTAAAAAGTTTGGTGTAAGGTACTAGCTAGCTTGTTGTTGCAAACCGTATTGAAGATTTTATGTGTAATAGTTGATCATGTATTAGCTGGGATTAAGGGGTGATTATATAGGGATAAAATTAGTTAATGGTGATAATGGTACGTGAAAAAATGATTATGCATGGCATGAAAAACAGCCGTACACGTGCGAGATCGCATGATCACGTGCCACGTTAGTTGACCTAATAATAGAAGGTTCTTAAATATCTACACATGAAATTCGACAAGTGTAAAGCTGTGTCGGCCGAGAATGTGGAGTTAGTTTTCTCGATAAGGACGGTGTTAAATTTTTATACGATTTGAATAATTTATTAGAGATAATTGCTAGCTATCGAATGTGCTCTTGGTACGAGGGATGTGACGTGACCTATGTTAGGTTCATAAGATCGTAAACTAATTGATTTACGCGGGGAATACTTATATCCTTCTGCTTCTAGTTAAGTAAAGTGACATGGTTGACAAGTCTAATTATGTTATCCGTAATCTGCTTAAAAGATGACATATTTTATGAGGCTAATAATCTTTTAAAATAAGATATCACCAAGAATTTACCATGATTTAATTAAAAATAATATATTAAAGTTGACATTTTTGTCTTTCTTTAAGTATTATGACCAATTTACCATTCGAAAAATATTTCAAAAAAAAATTCGAAAAAAAATTTTAGAATTTCAAAAAAAAAGTATTTCGAAAAAAAGAATTCAAAAAAAATATTTTGGAAAAAAAATTTCGAAAAAAAAAGTATTTTGAAAAAATTTTAGAAAGGGTAAAACAGTCATAATACTTAAAGAAAGACAAAAATGTCAACTTTAATGTATAAAATAATTATTTTTTAGTTCACTACGCGAGTATAGTGCTTTAAAAGTGTAACACCCTAACCCGACAAGGGTCCGAATGCCACATTATGGAGTCATATCAGAACATACTAATAAAAATACAAGCGGAAGTCTTTTATTTAATATCATAAAAAGTCATCAAAACATAAGTCATCCAAGAGTTCCAAAACATAACTAATCAACAAATAACATGGTCCAAAATACTGAACAAAAGATAGTTCAAAATGCCAAAGGTCCAACAAAAGGGTTCACTAGGGTAGGTCTTCCACTCCTACTCTCGAAATCCTATATCCCTCAAGCCCCACCTAAATACCGCCGCATGGAAAAGAACGCTAACGAGCTAACGCCAAAATGAATGATATAAACAAATATATATATATCGATAATCAAATCGAATCAAATACACAAATAACTAATATCAAAACAAAAGGGAAGCCCCAACCAAAGAATAAACATGGTAATCAAGAATAATCAAGGTAATCAAGTGAATCAAATAAGGAAGAGAACATGGTAGTCAAACTAATCACATACTAATACCTAATGAACAGATAGCCAATTGAATAATAACCGAACAAAAACATGGCATAGCAATCAATAAATCGTAATAGCGATAATCGATAATAACCGAATCGAATGTTGCCCCGAAAGCACCTATATACTAAAGGAGATACTCCAATAGCCAAATCTACAAATCCTATATCACAATCAATATCATATCAAACCGCCAAATCATATCAAAGTGTATGGGTAGCTAGCCCAAATGTACCAAATCGAGGGGTGTATTGCACACACGCACCACATCACCAAATCAACTGAAAGTACCTAGGATGCATCCATACGCCCTCGAAACAAATCAAATATACATATGCCAATGCGTAGACCTGCATATACGAATCATAATGGCCAAGCAAATATCATAATCATATCATAAGGGAACGCCGGGACTAATCACACCGCCCCTGCATGCCATTGGTGCATCAATGACATGGCCATGGTACCTCCATGGCTAGTTAGCCTGCAACCAAACCAAACAAATCATATCATATCAAATTGATCATATAACGAAATCATATCAATAAGGGATCTCAAACGGATAACATATCAACGAATAAATAATCGAATATCAAATCAGAGGATCATACCAAAACGAATCATATCAAATGGATCATATCAAATCAAAGCAAGGAGCATACGAATCGAATATCAAATTGGACAAGAGTCATGAGAGAAAAGATGCATTACATCAAATGACTAATATCTGTATCTTATGTAAGCCAAATAATCTAAGCAATACGTAAAATCAAGCTACCTTCTTCACACGATCTACATGAATTATTAATTATACATATTATTTATAATTCCACAATTGTCGGAACCGCCTTTTAATATTCGGTTACATACTTAACATATTTTAGTGTTTTATGTTATAATAACGACTTTCTGACGATATTCAATAATGTTATGATAATTGACGCGCGGACCACCTTCGAATTTAAATGACGACGCTACAAGCACAACTCAAATTATATGCATGCACGCCCTATTTACATGTATATATATATATCGATAAAATAAAAAATGCACACTCATCGATGCTTATCAGAACAAAACAATATGTATATAAAAATAGTACTTGATCTCTTCTATTTTTTATGTGGTATCTATATCGCCGCTATCAGAAACAAAAGAGAAAACCAAGACATGCATCATTCTTGCTTCAATTAGTAATGCATCTCCCATGGTCAAGTAAATAATACGCATCTTTTTTTTTCTACTTTATTCATGCTTATAAACATGCATACAAGAACTACAAAATGCAATATACGCATGTCTTTTCTTGATTCATTTTAAACGTAACATATGATCTTTCATGCATGCATAGAACCTATTCCATGTTCGACACCCATGAAATAATATCAATACATACCGACCATTTCCCACGTGTTCTTTTATATTCAACCCATTTTAACGTGATAACTAATAACTAGCGATGCTTTATACCCGTGTTTTAACTCGACACCATACGCGAACAAGATTACAAGCACCAAACATCCATCTCGAATACTAATGACAGAATAAATGACCACGACTTAACCCACATACCACATGCATACCTGCTAGATAATTACCGCCTAATATCCGCTATATCACACCAATGAACCAACGTATTTAACTCCGTCCTCGACATCGCTACTATATACGGTCAAAGGTTTTCAAGTTGATATATTAATAATATGTGATACCCTTTTCATATTAACATAACATCTCTTTAGACTAAAACAAGGTTCGATCAATTAGAAAAGAACATAAGACTCGACACCAACAGTTAACAACTTCTATTGTTTTAATGCTACGATGATCTTTTATACATACGTGTTCGAATGACATCAAGAGTTATTAATGAGATGGTAGCAAAGAAATATGATTATGACTAGAGTTACCTTAATATCGGTAGAGAGGATCAAAAGAAACTAGGTGTACACGAATGGAACTCCAAGAATATTGCCACTAATCCAACAACACTAAGCCTTTGCCTTGGCAGATTTTAGAGAGGAAAACAATGAATTTGTGACTAGTTTAGATTCGGTGCATGAGAGGGAAACGAAGGGGTCATATAATGCGGAATGAGAGAATGAGAAAGACGGTTTGTTAAATTGAAGGAAAACGTGATAGCTCACTATATAGGACAGAATCTTTATTTAACTGTCCTATCTTGATGGTTTGAAACGTGTAAGAGAGGAAAGGGTAACACATAAATTTCGGTTCACACCTTGGACATAGAATGGAAATTTATTATTTAGGTGACTTAGTATATACTTAAATTAGTCAAAGATTAAGTTCACTTTATGTATTATAAGGTATAGTTTTATAACATAATAAACATTTCAAACTTAGGTTATATTCCAAATGGTGAAAAATTATGGTTCAAAGTTTTCGGGTTTTACAAAAAGGTTATTAACCCTATTTTATATGTTATGTTAAATATAATGACTTAATAAGTGCACTATTAATAATGTAGCGACTTATATACAATAGTAAAAGATTAGTAAATAAAATTTAAAAGTTGTTGGATGACAAAATAGGGAGATGGAGAAAAATCTTTTTACTTTTTTGAGTTATTTATATGGGTTTTTTAACATGTGCCCCGGGGCATATGTTAAGCACACCAAAAGGACGGCGGGACCCACAAAAAAGAACGTCCGGACTCACATATTTTATTTGAAAAGTGTATTTTTTGGTTCCGACGCATCATTTTGTGGGTTCCGCCTGCCTTTTGCATACTGATACCACTTTCTACATTAATGCTAAAAACCCTATTTATATTTATTAACGAACACTACCAAAAATTTGGTGCAAGCACGAATCCGATATCCATTATATTCAAACCATACATTACAAAAAATAGAAATTTTGTGTGTAATCCTAGTAAATGAAAGTATTTTAACCTCTTCGACCAAGAATTCTTTTATTAATGACAAGAATACGTAGCAAAAGATCGCATGACTATTCTTATCGCCTTGTCCATCGTTAACTTGTATGTTTCTTTTAGCGACAAACAATTTCTTATAAAAGACTCATCACAAGATATAATTTAGATCACTCTAAGAAAATATGGCTCTTACAGACTTGCTGAGAAACGTATGTTTTAAAAAGTTACTATAAAATGTAGGTTTTAAGAAATTGTGTATCCGCTATGAATGTTAGTTACTAGAAAGCCGTCAAAATGCGTGAATTGAACCAAATTTTGCTCGTAAAAATCATCAGATGCTTTTTACGTCACCTTTTGAATGGATCAAGACTCTTCTGATCACGATCACATTCACTCGTGGCGATTAATCATTTAATATAGTAACCGGTTGTCTAGTCTCTTTAATTTTGATACCCGAGGCATTAACATCATTTTTCTTTCGATGTCCGATTTGTTAAGATGACAATGTATCTAGATCACTTCTTTCTGGTAGATTGCTTGGTCGCTAGGAATCTTTGGTCAAAGGTATAAGATTGGTGGGGATTGAGCATTCTTCCTTTGGACCTTGACGACATTCTTTCTTGGAGTAACGTGGCACCACGCTCGACACAAACGGAAAATATTGTTTCGTGGTGGTTGTATATATATACAACCACTTGGGGAATTTGATGGTATCAAAATGGTGTTTGCTTTGATTTGAAACCACCACGTAGAAATACACTTATAGAAGAAATTAAATCTCTACCGTATCTTTTGATCACTTATACACATGATAATACAAAAAATGATTGTAAAACTTAAAGATATGCCTAATGGCTAATGTATGTGTAAAACTGTGTGACAATAGTTGATTAATTTATAAGGAAGTGAGTCTCGTTGGTGCAACAAACAAAAAGCTAGCACATTAGGTTAAGCATATGTTTAGTTATCTCAATCATTTCTTTTAGCTTAATAATGTTTGTTAGCATTATTTAGAAGGAATAATCATTTTGTATTAGGTCTAGGGAGTAAAACCGTTAAGTAATTATAGTTAGTCATTTATCTGGGAGTATAAATACCCATCATAGTTAGCTTTCATTTCATCGTGTCTTGTAATTACATTCAAATTACAACTTTGCATGTGCTCACATTATGATGGGTACTTTGTGTTTTTTCTTTCTTTTATATTAATCTTTCTCATTATACATTCAAATTACACATACTACACATTGTGCTCACATTATACACCAAATCTCGATCTAGACATGACATCAATGTTGGTTAATTTCTGCTTGAGATTGATTAGATAGTAGTTTTATTCATGTTCCTACTAAACTTGTTCCTAGTTTGAAAGAATTGTTGACAGTTTATCTCAACTTATGAAGTGTTTTGAAATTGATCTTCACTTAACTGAAATCTTGATACACAAATTATCATCATTGCATAATCTGGCTACATACTAAGAAAAGACTTTCCATGCTTGGTTTTGTTTTCTCAACTTTGCAAACCTGTCGCGTATGATATTGATTGGCCTGCAGAAATGACAAACAAAATAACAGTCACATGTCGAAAGATTGACGTGTTATTGCATGCCTGTAACTACTTTGTATCTTTTGTTGAAGCTAGAAAAAAATAATAAGGCCGGCCACCTTTTCAAGTCTAACTCTTAAAATCATTAGCTTTTCTTTGCTTTGTTATATGTATGTTAAATTACCTTTTCAATACGTGCAGTATCCGAACATTAACAGAATTGCAATATATTCTTGGGTCAATAATAGTCTAGAATGTCATCAGAACCAATTAGCTAGGATGTTGAAGAAACTCATGATAATAAACATAGAAAGTAGAGAAATTGAAAATGAAAATGAATGTACACAATACCATTACATCCTCTATTTCGAACAGAAAAACCAAGGCAATCATCTAGAAACGATCAGAAAAAAGGTTAGAAAAGGAGGGCTAGCATGAAACGAAGAAATTGTCAGGTTAGCCAAGAAGACTGCCTGATAACTAACCTAACAAACGTTCTCTCTACAAAAACTTTGTAACTAAGAAAGTCACAGGCAAGTCATCCTTGGCTACCAAACAACGTTCTTCCGTTCATGTAAGGCCCACTCTTCATTCTCACTTGAGATTGCGTTTTTTCAATGCTTGTCACTTCCCTATATATAGCCGTCCCATGAAAGAATCACGCACCTTTTCCGTGTTCAAGTGGCCTCATGAAAATCCTGTTTCTCTCTTTAGGAGGATTAGCATGAAACCCATGCACAAGTGTCTCATGAACCAAATCATGCAATAAGAATATATTCTGATCAAAAGCTGGCTAGGTCCATGCAGGAACCTTTTGAAGAAAACACTGTGGGTTCAAAACTCATGTTCAATTGTTGTGTAATACGAGTATAATATATTTCGTATACCAGTAAAATAAATTAGTTTCTCGTTGATACGTTGTATATATCCGAGATATATATGTTCAAGTTCCTCAACTAGCCGGTTGCATATTTGTAGAACTAATTTTCCAATGTCAAGTTGATATATGGAGATAATAATCGAATGGTTCTAAAAGTGATTTCTAGATTTGGTACCCACTTTTCCATATTTGGAAATGGGATAAACCTTTTTATTTTTGTAGCTGACCTTTAGCCATGTGCAGTTGTGCTCCGTTGATTAAAGAACTATCGAATAAATTCATTTTGGTTTCATCTTAGCTAGTGATTTGTGTGTTCTCTATTTTTCAATATATTATTGAGCAGTAAAGAAATCAATGAGGCTAACATTTGTAATCGTACTCTTGCATTTTTTCTAGTTACTAATGAACTTAGTCTAGATTATGGAAATAATTGAATAACTTGCTCATAAGAATGCAACAAAAATGCAAATTCTCTATACCCTTATAAAATTTTGAGTTCCACATTCGTTAACATACATACGAGTCATTTTTAATGGAAGTATTATGCATTTATGATTCATTAGTTTAATTTATATCAGAGGCCTGCTGCCATCTTATTGATTCGAAGGTCTTATGTGAAAGTACGAATGATACCACATAAATCACGAAAAGCTTAATTATCATGGAGGATAAAAAAATTTATTACTATTATGCAAATTGTTCCAAGTATCTTACGTTAACAAAAGTCAAATTGTAAAACCTGAAAATCTAAAACATATAATAAAGACCAAATTACCCTTGAAATCGAAATTTATAAAATACGTAAAATACATTAATGTTCATTTAACGAAAATTAAAACCTAACTTATGAATAATTAAAAACCAAATGAACCTATTTAAGAAATCGACATTTTACTACCTAAAAGTTAAACATCTAAGCGATATACTAATACCTCGTTAGGCCTCCTTTCGCTTATTTTGGAACCATTGGGCGCAGATGTTTGAGCCGAGCCCAAGTGAGCCCAACTTGGGCTATGTTTTTGTTCGGTTCGGGTTTGAGCCAAGCCCCACACCTCAAGCCCTAGAACTGATTGGTACCTACACTATATATACAAACACAAAACATCAATTTTGAAACCCTAGTTACAAAGTCTCAAGACCCCAATTCCTTCCTCGCTTCTTTCCTTTTTCTTTCCGACGACAAACCGCTACACCCTTTTGGTGTCGTGGTGTTTGTTTCCAACGCGAGCTAAGGTATAACCACGCTCTTCCCGCCTCACTTATGTTTACATGCAACGTAATATATGTTTGAACTTGTGATGTATGAATCGGAACCTTAACTATGTCGAAGTCACGTAATTGAATTGACATATAGATGAATCGCTAAGTATATATAAACATGTAAACGCTAAAATATGTGATATAATGAAGTGGTATGATTTATGCTTAAAACATGTATAGCCGAAGACAAAACGAATCGAACCATATGAATAGCAAATCGTGAGTCATGCGTGGTTTTGTGAAACAAGTGAGCTTGTCGGTATACATATTACGGTTCATGTTTTTTCAAACTATATAGCGGCAGTGTCGATGCGTGTTTAAATCAGATAGCAAGTAATACGCGATATGGTCACATAAAATCATAAACATGCACGGTATAAAAGTTGACGATTATATGCATGTTTAATTTAGGGGTCATGAAAGTACATAAATAAATATGAAACGTGGTGTGTTTCTGCTAAAAGCTATATGTCGATATATAAGAGTCAATGCTAACTTTATGTTATAGTTGTGTCAAGTGCATGCATGTTTGGAACAAGAGTTAATAAGTTGTGTGAGTCGATTTGAGTATGAATAAGTGTTTGCATGTGTGTGTGCAGCATGGTGAAGCAAAAAGAAAAAGGTTTGTTTTCATACATTCTAGGTCAAAGTGATGAGTTATTAAAAGACGTAACATGTAAAGTAAATGCGTATTAAAATGATATTAGAAGAATGAGAAAACCCTAGAACATAAATGAGAGTCGATTAGAGTTTGAAAACTAATGTGTTAATTCTCTTATTTCAAGTGTGAGTTATGACTTTTAAACTATTTTCACATTTAACCCTAAACTCTAATAAATGACATAATGAACCTTAATCTACAATATTGGTTATAAAACACTTAAGTCTCATTTAATTATAAAACCCTAAAGTATTAGGATCATTAAATACATTAAATATAAACACCAAACATTAAAAGATCATTTCGACAATTATGGAATCATAAATAATATGTACGATCATTAATGTGTATAGGTTCTGTGAAGAAGGAGTGATCCTCTGCTTTCCGTATTTTTGCTTTTTGGTCATTCGCTTTGGAATAAGGTACGATATTCGACCTTTTCAAGAAAGGTTTCTTATAACGCTTTTCGTTAGTTTTATATTAGGGTTTCCTAAGCCTTTGCTATGAACCCCATTCGCTTTGTTTGAGTCGTTGCTTATTTGAAACTTCGACGAATTATGAAACATCCGATTTTTAACTATATGATATGAAAACTCTGATTTTGAAAATATGATTAACCTTATGATAAAGTATGATCTGGTCGGTTTGACATTCCGATTTGACCTAAGATAGTTTGACACCCGAGCCAAATATTTCACTAGTCATGGGGTTTCCATGTCCGTGTCAGTCGCGATGCACCTCTCATGACTCTATGGGCGAGAGTGATGTTCGCCACGTCCCTTATCGTTATCTCAGCATGAACTCAATTATATGTTATGGCCAATATCTGTCTGGGGCGTATTATGGATGCATCCTAGATCTGTTATCTCGTTATATGTTATATGTTATCTGTTATCCGATGATTGATGCCGCGTGCATGCACGTCCTTCATAACTCTGGTAGGTCTCCCCTACAAATGTTACCTTATGTGAATATGATTATGATCGATATATGTTTCGGGCTCGTGGTAGTTAACTATAAACCTTATTCGATAATTCGATTTATACCGAAAATGATTATGGTTTTGCTATCTTTCGTTCACTATATTTTGTATTCGATATCGTTTCGTATTTTCTTTGCTTTTATATCCGCTCATCGAGCTTTTGAAGCTCAGCCGAATTTCTTTTCTTCCGCGGCAGGTATCTAAGCAATGGAGCTGGGTTTTGCTTTAGGATGAGTGCATGAGTGGACTTACCTTAGAGACATTTAGCTTTGATCTTATGATGCCATTTAAGACTTTACTATTTCAGATTATTTCTGTTGGAATTTATCTTCCATTGGGACCTATGTATTGAAGTCATGTTGACTTGAATTATTTCAGCATTTATGTTAAGACTTCTTTTGGATATTTATGTTTGCTTTGATATGACACCATTATTTGTAATTCCTTTACCCTTGTCGGGTCGGGGAGTTACACAAATACTACGCCACAAAAAAAACTATAGATATTTGAAGTGTTACTAAAGCACAAATATAGTTTTACTCTTTTGAATATGTATGGTGTGGTACTTTAGTGGATCAAGTTTGATAGTATTTAAAAAGGACTGTAAAAACTCAAAACACAATAATATGTTTAGACATGTATAAATACTAATTGACATATACTCCTTCCATCTTATATTGACTGTCATGTTTGACTTTTTCAAGTTTTTCTTTTTCAACTTTGACCTTAAATATTTTTGTTTGTGTTATATAATACTTGATGCAAAACATATGAATGGTTTGGGTTTTAAATTTATTTTCATTGATATAATTTTCATCAAATATTAAAAAACACAAACAAAAATATTTAAGGTCAAAGTTAATAAAGAAAAACTTGAAAAAGTCAAACAGGACAGTTAATATGGGACTGAGTTGGTATTAAATTAAAGGTCCCTCACAAATGGTAGCCCTGTACGGATGCTCCACTTGCACATGATAATCACCGCTACAGGCTAAGCCTATTTATCTCTGCTTTGTTATTAATAAGCATTTTAACATATAGAGTAAAGTCCAAAAAACATCCATGTGGTTTGCCCCGTTGCGCTGTTTACATCCCTAAACTTTTTTTTGGAACAATTACATCCCTCCGTTAGTAAAGTTAGCACAAAATCATCCCTAAGGACGAACGCTGCAAAGAAGTTCCCGTTAAGTCCCCCACGTGCTAGTCACGTGAGGGGTATTTTTGTCCATTTCTCACTCCCAGGGATGTATTTTAGACTTATTGCTTTGACTTTCTTTGAGTATATTACATGAATTCGTCCATGTGGATAGACCACATACAAACACAACCACTCACCACTTTTCTCTATCTCCCTCTATTAGCCGCCGGAATACATTACCACCGCCGCCTCAACGCCGACAACCACCACTCACCGCCCACTCCAAAAGACTCCCCACCTCACCCTCTTTCCGATCTACTACATCACGCGCCTCAAACCACCCCCCACCCTCGTTTGGTTAGAAAACGTGGGAAACAAAAATGGGGTCGTTTGGTTTGAAATAAAAATGGGGTCGTTTGGTTAAAACCAGTCGAACCAAGAGCTTAAGCTCTCGGTGTGGATGTGATTGGTGGTTTTGAAATAAAAATGGGGATGTTGTTATTGTTGTTGTCGAAAGGGAAAGACCTTTGATTGGGTCGTTTGGTTTGGCGTTGATGACGGGAAAGGCTAGGCCGAAACCTTTTTGGAGGCGTTGATGACGGGAAAGGCTAAGCCAAGTTCTTGGTGTAAACCACTCCATGTATGAACAACCAAAATGATCTGAAATGAGAGTTCTGTAAAGAAGTGAGTGGCCTGATAAATGCGCAACCCATGGAGACCTAGTTTTATCACCAAGACTGCAGATGCTTGAATGGTTGTAGAGATCTGTACTTGTAAACTTTATTCAAGAGTTTTAATGTGTAGAGAAAATTTGTAATAGTCATTGGAATTTGGGTTGACCGAATATCGTGAACTTGCCTAACTTTAGCTGATATAAAACCAAGTGAAAAAAGTAATATGCCTAACTTTATCCAATAATAGTAATAAAGTAAAAAGTAAAGTCTAAAATACATCCCTGGGAGTGAGAAATGGACAAAAATACCCCTCACGTGACTAGCACGTGGGGGACTTAACGGGAACTTCTTTGCAGCGTTCGTCCTTAGGGATGATTTTGTGCTAACTTTACTAACGGAGGGATGTAATTGTTCCAAAAAAAAGTTTAGGGATGTAAACAGCGCAACGGGGCAAACCACAGGGATGTTTTTTGGACTTTACTCTAACATATATGTTAAGGATTGTTAAGGAAATCTGAACGATCCTTAACTTAGTAGCAGAATGCACGTGCTATATGACAGTATTAGAAAGGGGAAATGAAACAGTGGTTTGTGGTAATATAATAAACGGTAAGAACGTTGCTAGCTGTTGTAGCATGATACCTTTGTTCTATGTGGACGTAAATTCGTCATCTTGAAGCAACACTTCTTTTTCTCACCATCTTAGCAAACTCTACCATCAACATTTCAAAATATATTATCTTAAATTATTATTCTTATACTCAAGAAAAGCATAACCTACATTCATGAAAGATCCTTAACTTACTAGAAGAATGCTCGTGCTATGTGGCGGTATTATAAAGGGGAAACGGAACACTGGTTGGTTGTAATAAACGGTAAGGATGTTGCTAGTTGTTGTGTCACGATACCTTCGTTTTATGTGGGCGTGAATTCATCATCTTGAAGCAACACGTCTTTTTCTCACCATCATAACAAATTCTACCATCAACATTTCAAAATATATTGACCTCCTTAAATTATCATTATTATACTCAAGAAAAGTGTAACCGACATTTTAATGTGCATTTACATATTTCATAACCTAAAATCTTTCACAATTGTATATATTTAATTTTCTTTTAATAGTTATCGTTTACAACAATAACTTTGAATGATTCAATTATTTATGACCAACTTTAAAATTACATTTATTATCGCAAAATTGAGATTTACTTGTATATATGCATGTAAAAATAGTACTCCGTATTTTTTTTTTCAAGACAAAATTATTTACTCTATATATAGGGATAAAATGAGATAGGCTACAATGCTTAATAACAAAACTAAGATAAATGGGCTTAGCCAGTTATGTAAATTTATGGATTCATGGACGGACCGTAATGTGTTCTAACTTCATGGATGATATTATGAATTTATTATAAAAAGGCAAACTCAAAAGTCACTAGTTTTGTTTTCTATGTGATACAAACTCCATCTCAAAGCAGCAAATCCAAGTTATATAAAAGTGGTTGTCACGAATAGGCTTGAATATTTTTAACACACAGGTTACTAAAAGTTTTGGGTGTCTGATAAGAGTCGCAATATATTAGAGGTGGCAATCACAACCCATTCAGAGAAAAATGAGTTGCTATGGGTCAAAAATAACAACTTATGGGTTGGATTGGGTTTCCCCATTTGCAAAGAACAGGTCAAATGGGTCAACATATGGACTTATGTAAATCAACAAATGGTTCGAATGGGTCAACAAATGGGTCGAATGGGTCACTTAATGGTCGGATGATAACTCAACCATCATTAGATGTCGTGTTTTTTATGTTTTTATACAGTTTTATATATTTTTCTTCAGTTTTAACATTTTCATCCGTTTTTGCGCGTTTTCGTCATTTTTTTACGTTTTCGTCGTTTTTTAACGTTTTCCGCTTTTACGCTTTCATCCGCTTTTTCGCGTTTCACCGCTTTTTACGATTTCATCCGCTTTTGCGTTTTCGTCCGCTTGGCGCGTTTAGTCTGATTTTTTTACGTTTTCGTCCGCTTTTGCGCGTTTTCGTCCCTTTTTACGTTTTTGTCTATTTTTTACGTTTTAATCGCTTTGCGCGTTCGTCCGCGATTTCAACGTTTTCGGCCGTTTTTATGCTTTCGTCCCGTTTTTGCGCGCTTTTCGTCCGCTTTTTTTACCGCTTTTTACGCTTGTATTTGCGGATTTTGGTCGTTTTGCGCTTTTCGTTGCCCTTTTACGTTTTCGTCCATTTTTGCGCGTTTTCATCCGTTTTTGCACGTTTTCGTCCATTTTTTACGCCGTCCGTTTTTTTAAGCGATCCATTTTGAGCCATCCATTTTTTACGTTTTCGTCTTTTAAGTTTTCGACAATTTTACGTTTTCATCCGCTTTTGCGCATTTTTCGTTTACGCGTTTTCGTCCATTTTTGTTTCATCCGAGCGTGATGCCATCCGTTTTTTATTTTTCGCCGCTTTTACATTTTCATCTGCTTTTGGCGCGCCCATTTTTACCTGTCCGCTTTTTACGTTTGCATCTGTTTTGCGTGTTCCGTTTTTACGCCGTCCGTTTTTGCTTTTTTCGCTTTTACGTTCTTCGTTTGTTTTTCGACATCCTTTGTTTTTTACGTTTTGTCCCTTTCGTTTCGTTTTTACGTTTTCATCTATTTTTGCGCGTTTTCGTCTGTTTTATGTTTTCGTCTAGTTTTTTACTTTTGCTTCTATTTTCACCCCCTTTTTTACGGTTTTGTACATTTTTTTACGTTTTCATATGTTTTTTACGTTTTCGTTCGTTTACTTATTTAAAACGTATGAAATTGTAAAAAAACAGATGAAAACGTAAATAAACGGATGAAAACATAAAACCACGGACAAAAACATAAAAAATAGATGAAAACGTAAAAAACGGATGAATACGTATAAAAAATGGACGAAAACGGAAAAAATACGGACAAAAACGGGCAAAAACGTAAAAAGGGGGCAAAAACGAAAAAAAAAACGGATGAAAACACGAAAAAATGGATGAAAACGTAAAAATACAGACGAAAATGTAAAAAAGGGAAGAAAACACGCAAAAACGGATGAAAACGTAAAAAAACGGACGAAAACGCGCAAAACAAATGAAAACGTAAAAAAACGAACGAAAACGTAAAAAAAGCGGATGAAAACGTGCAAAAACGCGCAAAAACGTAAAAAGGGGGCAAAAACCAAAAAAACAGATGAAAACGCGAAAAAACGGATGAAAACTTAAAAATACGGACGAAAACGTAAAAAAACACGCAAAAACGGATGAAAACGTAAAAAAAAGACGAAAACGCGCAAAAACAGATGAAAACGTAAAAAAACGGATGAAAACGTAAAAAAACGGACGAAAACGTTAAAAAACGGACAAAAACGGGCAAAAACAGATGAAAACGTAAAAAAAAACGGACGAAAACGCGCAAAAACGGACGAAAACGTAAAAAAACGGACGAAAACGCGCAAAAACGGATGAAAACATAAAAAATTTGACGAAAACGTAAAAAAATTTTAAATTTGCATATCTTTGGTATGGTAAGTTCAGTTTTCTTCACCATATTTGCTAGTTGGAAATCTTTTCAATGGGTATATTTCCGGCCCTCCCGACAAACATGTTGAAGTTCCATCCTTGAATGGATCATAAATGCACAATTGGTCTAATAATATTAGGCTTGACACTTTAATCTGTTTGTAATGTCAAACTAATGGTGCATTTCATGCAAAATGCTTTTCATACAATATGCATGTTGATTAATAATAACTTCCCCATTGAATGGTCCTCGTAAAGCTCAACCAATGGTTCAGAATCATATCTTTTGAGCAACTAGTGTGACAATTGGTCATGTGGTCAAAAGGGTAACGGAGAACATGAACCAGATTCAATCTCATTTAACATTTATCATTTTACGATGTTTTGGTAAGACGAGATGATACATAAACACTTTTATGTTAATTATGTATGTCTTAAACCGTTTCAGTTATGTGCAACCAAATCACTGAGTCTAGAAGTAAGAAAGAATAACAAGTTTTAAGGCTAATAATAGAGGTAAGATTCAAAAATTTGAAGTGCTAATCTTTTGTAACTTTTTTCTAAGCAAATCAGCTGAATATCACACAAAGTATACTAACACAAATTTAAATGCATCATATGTCATTGATAGAGGTTAAACACAAGACCACTGGATTATGGAAAATTCTTATACAATATGAGACATCACCTGTATTATGAATTAATGATGATGAGAACCCCTAAAAAAATTAACGCAATTTAATAACCTATTTGTTCAGGAAAATAAAAATAAAAAATAAAATCTCAAGAAAGCGTTGTCCTACCGGCCCATATAACAGAGGCCCACTACTAAATCCAACTGTTTCAAAACCCAAGATTGAGAACAAAACTAGCAATAAACAAAAATATCTAGTTTTTGGAACCATAGAGGCATCGACCATGTTTAACGATACAGAAGAAGAACGTAAAAGAATTAATGAATGCTATATATGATATCATTATCTTAATTAGGTTTTGAAATGAATCTTAAGTTTTCGAAACTGTGTTCCTGAATAACTTTAAAGAAATGAGACTGTATAGTGCATCAAATGAGTTAAGTCAGCAACTGATGTGTTTAATCATTTATATTTAATTTAAATCATTTTTGAATCATTTATAATTATTGTAAATTTAATTTAGGTCATTTATATCTAACTTAAATTATTTTTAAAAAAAAATCATTTATAATTAGTTTACTATCACCAAAAAGAAATCATTTATACTTGATTTAATTTATTTAATTTAAATCGTTTATACTTGATTTAATTTATTTAAACAACTAAATTAAATTACTCAAACCTATAGCAATGATTTATAGTGATAACATGTCGTCGCTATAGGTTTGTCGGGTAAATTTTCCCTCGGCGAGAAAAGAAATCTTGACCATAGGGCGTGAGTAAAAGTTTGGTCGTCGCTTGACCTATAGCGACCACGCCTTTGTCACTATAGGTTTGAGTCAAAGTCAAATATTTAAGACGCAAGCATTTTGTTGTGTAGCTAGATCACATGTGGTCGCTAGAGGTCAACATGTAATCGCTAAAGGTTTTGATCAAAGACGTGGCCAAGATTGTGTATTTTTGTCGTTTAGTGGACCTATAGTGACGACATCCGTCGTCACTATAGGTGACCCAATGGCCGATTAACATAAATATTTTCACTTACGTATAAACGTTGTTGAACTTCAGATATTCAATGAAAAGAAAAATCCAGCAGAAGATCAAACAAAACTAATTCTCCACAAATAGTATGAACTCTTTATGAACTTGAATAGAATCCTTTGTGTTTTATGTTTCATTATTTTAGTATTGAATGAGAGTTAAAGCATAATGCATAAATAGTACAACTGTTAATGCATAGTATGTAATGTCTCATTCAAATTGTACAAATCATATCCCATTAAAAAAACGACTTAGAAACTTTCAAAACCAGGGGCCTTGCTCATGTGGGTCAAGGATGCAAGGCGAGCTCACATTAGCCCAATAACCCCATCGTTTCACGTTGGAGTTTCCTCATGTAACAAAACAAATTAGCTAAGCTTAACACGAGCGACACATGTGCTCATTCTGTCTATGATCAAAGTGGCTTAATTTTAGTTCCATAATTTGCAATAAGATACATTGTTGAGCAATTTTGTATTACACTAGAACTTCTATTATTTTAACAGCACTTAACCAAAATTGCGCCACAGGAATCAAGCATAAATCTGAGAAAAAAAATGTAAGAAGAGTTTAAAATATTGAATGGATAACATGGTGATGAATCTAGTAAAAAATATAAATGTGTGGCTGCTGGGATTCGAGCCCAGGTCTCCACGGCCACAACGTGGAATTCTTACCACTAAACTACAGCTACATTGTTGAAGTATTTATTATTACTAGACGAGTACCCACGCCTAGCGGCAGCGGTTCCCAGCGGCAGATAATTAACAATATGCGATATTGTGGTAATTGTTTCGTAACATGCGATAATTCAACTAAAGCAAAAATTCTTAACATGTAGCAAAGAACATATAAAAATATTTATTGAAACTGAAAATAAAACATCACATCAATTGTGAGATAACTAACAATGCACGTTACATGTCGTGTAAAATTTCTTAGTACAGGTTATATGAGATGTTGAATCCTCTTTGACCGAACTCTTTGATTGGCTTCACTTTGTAGTTATCATCCATCAAGGCATGGTATTTGACTGAATCAAAAAAAATTCAAACCTAAGAAACTTAACAAAAATATATACACCGGTTGTATGATGTTTTTTGACCAAATTATTTCAGAAAACTTTGTATATATTTGAAATTAATGCCCCGAAACAATCAACGATTAAATCACCAATCAATCACCATCATTATATCAATATTTGGAAACAGATTTGTATTTAACGTATTTAATGCGCAAGAACAAAAACAAAAAAAATGAACCCTGTGACTATATAATAAATCGATACAATGTTTTGTGATTGTAAACATTCAAGTTATTCACAACAATATCTTTGCAATTTCAACTATATATAAATGTCAAAACAATATTTTAAAAAATCATATTGTCATTGCACACATTTCAATATTTAATAACTGAGATCGCATATGATACACACAGTATAAAGTAACATAACAATAAAAAATAAGCTGTAATATGGTGCCTTATAAAATAAAATATATTGATAAACTTTTAAAAATTATTAGTGTTAAGATTAAATAAATTAAAAAATATATTTTTTGTTTTTTGGAAAATTACATTAGTAAAAGTTATCAAAATTTGTAATACATTGCTTTGAAATTTTTGGTGTGAATTGTTATGGCATCTATTTCATTAAGGACAAATTCTTTGAATTTTTATGTAAAAATTTTAGTTTTAAAGGAATTTTAGAAATTTAACATTACTCACTTTTTAAGTTTCAAAAACATTGATACATGCTTTGTATAGATAATAATAATAAAAAAGTTGTATTGACTTTTCAACAATGAATATGCCAAATCAGTTTTCATTTAATATTAGTTTGAATTTTTAAAGGTAATTATATATACATATAGTCAAAGACGAGTACCTGTGCATAGCAACGGGATTTTATAGCGACAGATCGTTTAGTGATAAAAAATGTCTATGGTTATAAACGAAAAATAATAAAAGTTTGAAGATTTGGGTATTAAACATAATGTTTTGAAACCCGGGTCGACCGGGTGGTTCAAATGGTTGAACCGTTTTGGTCGAAAAACGGATCAATTTAAACCGGGTCAACCCGACGGGTTGGGTTGAACACGGGTGAAATTAAACCGGGTCAACCCGTCGGGTTTGAAGCGTCCCATGTCAACCCGGTTTTCGATGTGTATTAATAGTTTCCTTTTGAAATATATGTTTTCAGCATTTCACTTTTTGTGTTTTCTTTTATGTATAGTATACGCGAGTACCCTGTGACGATTAACTGGAGAAACAGATCTCGATGAAGCCTGATTTACCAGTTTGTATCGGTTTTAACGGGTCATCTTTGGTTCATTTTCGGATGACTTTTATCAGTTAGTCGAACTAGTGGCGAAACCGGTTCTCGGTTGAACCAGTTGGTCCGGTCCGGTCCAGTTTTCAAAACTATATGTACCATCAACTTGTTAGCTTGTATGGAACTTTGTGTGCTCTATTAATTTGTATAATGTGTATAATAACACGTAATTTTCATTTTAGGGTGTTTTAAAAATAACATTAATTAGTGTGTGTAATTATTTTATATTCTGGATTTTGTTGAAACTTGTTTAAATTGTATATTGTGAAAATTTTATTGTATTTTTTAGTATGGTGTGTTTTAATTGTTTGTATTTAATTTGGTGAATATACTTTTAGTTGGTTGTACAATATGAATAAATCAATGTACTTTTAAGTAATGGGGTGTTTTAATAAAAGTATTAATTACATTATACATTTCTCTCACATTTGACTTTCAACTTTCAACTTTCAATTTTCACTTTCACCTTTGACCATTTTTCTATTTTATGTAATAAAGATAAAGATAAACTATTTAATTTATATGAGAAGGCACCATGAACAGATTTAATTTATAGACCTTCTAATAACAACGTATCTTGTGTAATAGTTTTATAGAAAATTCACCTACTTGCCAAATGCAACACAACTAAATGGCTTCAAAAAGAGTTCATGTTTTTCTGCCATATATGAACGGTTCTCCGTTGCCAGCAATATGGACCTTAGATCCGAGTTAGACTAAATAATAGACAATTCTAAATCATAGATATCAAATTTCAAATAATTTGCCATAGCCGCAATCAAACTCGATTTACCAGTCCCAAGCAGACCGTACAACAAATAACCTCTCTTCCACGACTTACCAACATCGCGATAAAACTCTCTTCGCTCCAGAAACCTATCCAAATCCTTCATCACCTTATCTTTCACATCACTATCCATTACAAGTGTCGAAAAGATTGACGGATGGTCAAGGTTGACAAGTCACGAAGCTTGTTTAGCATACGACTTACTTGGAACAAGCATGAATAGCTTCACGATATAGTTTATCTCCTTTCTTCGTTCCCCATGCTTTAATATAAAAGGCAAGTAATCGTTCAACACCATATCTTTGTGTTCACGATGAAACGCGAGCTCCAATGACTAGAGTTAACATCGCGAAAAACGACTCATGCCGTCCTCATTCTTTTTCTGTTTTGGGTATTTCTGACAAGTTTTGGGTATTTTCGACGAGTTTTGTGTATTCTCGGCAAAACTTTCCTCATAAATCATCTTGTAATAAACACAAACAACGACTATAAATGATTAAAACAAGTTTACGGCGAGTTTTGGGTATTTCCGGTAAGATTTGAAAGCATCCGGCAAGTTTGAACACCGTTGACCGTCTTTGACCATTGTTAATCACGGTTGACCAATTTGTTTCACCTATTTACACACATCGAAAATGTTTGTGGCCGATTTACGCCTAGGCAATGATTCATTTGCCTTTTAAGCTTTTTTTTTTGGCAACATTGATAAAAATTGTGAAAGTTCTTTCTGCTGAACAAACATCATACATCACCAAAGGTCTTTGTGTGGTTCTGCACAGAACTTTATGTTCCAAACTAAATATGGTTGATATGGGTTCAGTGTATGAAGTGTTCATGGGTATTGAAATATGTCACACTCATCTTTGAAACAAGTATAAGGACTTATTTTAACATTTCTCATATCTTAATTGGTTTGGTTCTTATTTTGTAAGTTCTATTTGTGCAGGGGCTGGAGTGTAACTATTCTAGCTATATAATCAACTCAATAGCATATGTAGGGTTTCATATAATTTATTCCCTCTTTTTTATTTTTATACAGTTATATCTCTCTTATTTGTATAACAATTTGATCATCTTGATTGTTTAGTCTGGTATTAGTTCTTTTAGGTTTGAGAGTTGTAGTGAGGTTGATTGTTGAGTGTTGGTTTGTATTTCTTCGATGGGATTGAGATCCTCTCATGTTTAATTTGAACATGAGAGGTCATGTTGATATTCATGTAAGTGGAGAAAAAAAATAAAGTATTTATTGTGGGATCTTTATTTTGTTAAAAAATAAATTTTACTTCAAAACAAAACTAACATAACCTCTCATGTTCCAATAGAACATGAGAGGATCTCAATCCTTCTTCGATTGCATTTGCTTGGGAACAATCGCTTGTTGTGTATGTTGATTGCATCTGTTTGGCGATAATCATACTTATTCATATAAGTAATAAGTACGTGGGGTGATTGGTTGAGGCAAGATTGGTATTGTGTGTTTGATATCGTAAGTTTTTACAGTGCGGTAAAATGCGATTCGCTGTATATTCTCAATGTCATGCTGATATAGAGTAGATAACATCGATTTTAGATATCACCAGAATACTTTTTATATAGACAACTAACTATTTTCAATTTTAGAGAAAATATATACATATATTTAAAACGCACAAGGTCTATAAGAGCACCAGATGCAGCGCTCACCGTGGCTCGCCGTGACACCTGGTGGGTTCGCCGTCGCTCGCCGTGGAAGGCCCCGTCGTCTGCACGGCAAGGTTTGAATGTGTACTTTCGTCAGATTTTGAAAGTTAAGCAACGCTCACTTTTTTTTTTTTTTTTTTTTTTTTTTTGTAACACACATATTTAACACTATAAATACTACACATTTCAATCAATATCTACACAACTTTTATTTCAAAACTCTTACATATAAGCAATAAATATGAGCGAATCATCTTATTCCGGTGAAAGTAACATTTAAGAGCTAGCGGAGCTAGAGATGATTCGTCAAGAGTTTGAGTTCGAGCAATCGTTGCAACAACAACAAGCCGGCCCTTCATTCCACTATAGATACATCCCTCGTGAACATGAAGTCTAATGGCTGATTATTGTCTGAAAGAATGGCAATGCCAATTTCACAGAGGTAATAAGAAGAAAAGCCAAAGAACTACATGATAAACGTAAACACGCAAAGCTTCAACGATGTCTCATTGAGCATGTTTGGCAACGACATCAATGGGAACAATTTCAACGATGTCTAATTTGATGTATTTCTTAAGTTGCGTATGTTTTTTTACCGTATCTTTATTTTACGTTTCGTATGTTTTTTATTGTGTTGTATTGTATTTTTTTTAATGAAATAAATTTATTTTATTTGGAAATTTGAATAAAAAAAAATAATGTCATAAGTGGTGGGTCACAAATGAGTAAGTTGAGGTTAGTTATGAATGAGGAGGGGTTAGTTGTGAAAGTTTGTTATAGTGATGTGACACCCGTGGGCCTTGAAAGAGTAATTTACCCTTGTTATGACACCTAGTGCTCTAAAAATAGAGTCATGATAAACACACATAAATAATTCATGGGTGATTGTTGTAATTATAATGAGGAGAGATAAACTCCCACAAAATACACCAATTACCCACTGACTCGTTTGCGAGCGAACTTTTTTTTTTTTTTTTCTGAATTCATGCGTGTTTGTTTAAGCATGTATATGAGCTTAATGATATCGGCTTATATTTGAGAGCTCATTTTCTTGAGTTTATTTTTATCTTATTATAGTATATTCATGAACGTATCTTTTATTTATTAGTAAGAAGCTCACATGCTAAACAACAAGCCATAAATTATGAGATTATGAAATATAATCTGATATCATATAAGGTAACAAGGTCATATGAAACTTAAATAAACAAACAGTCATACACCCTTTCATGTCATATATCTATACTACTTATAATAGAGGAAGACACTTCCCTCCTATTAATTTTTTAAAATTTCATAATATAGATTTTTAAGCAAATACAAGTAAAGAAGCATCATTTACAAGTATTTAAAGCACAACTAAAGCTAAAAAACACTATTCAACACATATAATTAATACACAATTTAATTTACCCCATCACCAAAATATACCACTACCTAAGCACATTGTACAAATACCTACCCGACTGAACATAAACCATTGCAGTTTTGTAAGAGGCACAACTTCTTTTAATAGCAAAAATTTATAAAAAAATAACCAAACATATTTGTTTAATTAGTTCTGTAAGAGTCAACTATATCACCAACTGCCAACATTAAAAACTACATCTCTAAAAAACTTACCAAATTCGAAAAACAAAAGAACAACAAAGAAAGATCTCGGGTTTCTTTATTTGTGATAGATCTTTACAGATCGAAGAATACCCATCATCGATCTATCATATACTCGAAATAAAAAGAAGATCACGGGCTGTTAAAGATTTCTCAACGGATAATACAAGATCAAAAAACACCCTTCATTGATCTTCAAATAAAAAGAACTAAGAACAAAAGAAAACAACATATGGCCCCTTGACACATGTGTATAATATCTCCTTGTTGCAACTGCCTTTCACATTTATGTTTTGTGTTCAAACATTTTTTCACCAACAAAAGAAAGAGAATATTAAGAAAAAAATAAAAAGAGATGAACGACATTTGATGTTGTTGTAGACTCAGACTTTGGAGGCGACTTAAAGTGGAGAATGAAACCATATTTTTATATAGTACAGTTATAAATCATATTTGAGGCCCAACTCACAAAAACTAAAGTTTGCTAATAAGCCCAAGAACAATTCAGTAAATTTGCAAATTTTTGACGCATTTATCTTTGCTATATGCTGTCACGGAAGTAAATTTATTTTACATTTATTTTATAATAACTAGACGAATAACCATTGATACAAACACCATATTGTTGCAACATCACTTGGGTGCACTAATATTTTTACATGAAATAGTATGTATCGCTTAAAGATGTTACAACAAAAATCTCTTTTTCTATAAAGTTATTGTCACGGTAAATATATAATAGCAAAATATTGTTTGTCAAAATTTTCAATCACATGGTACTCGCCGCTGCAACGCGCGGGTACCCTGCTAGTCATTAAATTACTATGAAACTTCTATCGGAGATCCTGCTGAAAGTGAATTGCTTAACGTCATTGAGGATAAGACGTTTGTTCGGTTTTGTGGAAAAAAAACGTAGATTCATTCCTAAAATGCCAAAGGATCCAAAGAGTAAAGAGTATCACACCACTTCGAAAGTGTGAAGACCTCATTAAATTTGTACCTTTCAAACAAATTTAATCGTATACAACTACTAAACTGCATGCCTGATGAAAATTGATTTGCTGTTTTTCTTTCCGCACCTTTTGTAATTAAGAAAACTTAACACAGACCGTACTGCATTGCCTGATGAAAATTGATTCGTTGTTTTACTTTCCTCACATTTTGTGTGTGCCAGCTGAGTCCATGTTTGACCCATTTCTAGATTTAGTAAACATATTTCATAAATGTCTAGTTCTCCCTGCCACTTGTGTTTATACTTTTCGGACGTCCTTGTGATAGATGGTACGTAAGATTTAAGACTATAACTCACTTTCTAACCGACTACTATTTAATTCTAGTAGAGCTAACTAAAATGTAAATAACGGATTAAGAAAATTAGTTCTAATTAGAAATATCAAAAGTGATAACTATAAATAAAGTTGTTAGTTAATTGCTACTAAGTTGCTAACTTTTTGGACCACAAATTTATGTTATTTCGGGATGGGATATTAACTTCCTTTTTTCCCAAGATTTTTAAGTTTGAAAATAAAGGCAATTTGATATCTGCTCTTCTAAAACATGAAAATTTCATACATATCAAAATCATGTTTTAAAAGAATTACTATCTCCGTTCCATATTAACTGTTTTGTTTGACTTTTTCAAGTATTTTTTTTCTCAACTGTGACCTTAAATATTTTTGTTTGTGTTTTATAATATTTGATGAAAATTATATTAATGAAAATAAATTTAAAACCCAATCCATTCATATGTTTTGCATCAAGTATTATATAACACAAACAAAAATATTTAATGTCAAAATTGAGAAAGAAATACTTGGAAAAGTCAAACAGGACAGTCAATATGAGACGGAGGAGTATAATTATTTATCACAAGGGGTGATTCAGCGGTAAGAATAGTAGCCTTTCAAAGAAGATGTCAAGGGTTAGAATCTAATAGAGAGAAATTAACCCTTTTGTGGCTATGGAGGTTCACATGTGCCGACTCCGAGCTATCCAAAAAGAGTAGTCGTTCTGGGATTAGTCGGCTCACAATATCGAATCGGAAATCCAAATTAAAAAAAAATAATAAAAAAATAATAAAAAAAATTAAATAATGCATTGAATGGTTATATTATATTGTGGGTGTATATCAAATTAATAATGAAAAAAAGGTGATATATGAAATTCTCTGTTGAAAATAAAGTACAAATAAAGTACACACATCAACTATTGTTGGTAAACAAACTTGTAAAAATGGTAACAAAACACGCTAACACTATCTTTTTACCCAACCAATCATCCTTTTAGTATATTTTATTAAACTGCTAAAGTAGATAAGTCTCAAAAGGAATGCTTATCAAACAAATAAAAATATAATGATATCTCCCATATGCTATCAACCTCACTACAAATACTTTCAAGCACTCACAAATCAAAGATCGGCTTTTACCAAGACTAGAATACCGTTGATAGACTACGAGCTGATAACAACTCTAATTACTAACAAAACGCTGTAAACAAACTTTCAATTCCAAGATTGATATTCCCAAAGATATATATTCAAGGCAGTTGCTAATTGATCCTAGCTACTACTTTTAGCAACGATGTTACTCTAAAGTCCAAGGGTTTAGATAGTTGTCAAATACTGTATAAGATATATCGACATAATTTTCCTAAGATTAACATTAACCTTTCTCTTTAGTCAATTAATTTTCATGCTTTCGAAGTTCTTGAATCTTTTCACTCTCTTTTGCTGCCAATTTTTCTTCTTCCTTTGCCTTAGCTTTTTCATTCTGCTTCTTCTTAACATCAAAAAAGTCAATAAGTCCACAAAGAGAAATGTCAGGATCATCATCCTTGAGAAGTTGCTCAGCTACTTCAGCAGGTGTAATCTCAACTTTACGGATCAAGTCCTCGATTTCTCCAAAAAGATCGTGGTGGGTGATGCCTAGATAGTTGGAGGCCAACAATCGGAAACCACACGGGGTGCAATACGACATATTGATGTGGACATCCATTCGACCAGGGCGAAGCAATGCAGGGTCAAGCTTGTCTTTCCGGTTTGTAGTAAATATGATAATTCTTTCATCACCACAGCTTGACCATAGCCCATCAATGAAGTTGAGAAATCCGGATAATGTAACCTAATCAAAAGACATTATGATTAGTATACCAATCTTCGTGTATCAATTACTTACTTATATTTTTTTGGGTAAAGGGGAGTAATCCTGCACCCTGGTAAAGTATATTAACCAAACAAATTGAAGTACAACGGATGAGAGTGAGTCCCTCATCTCAGTCCCTGAGGACACTTACAAACTCGAATATAAGAATGACATACCATTCCTATAACATACAATAAAATGAACCTACCAATAATGACACAAGTACATAACAGTGACACAACTACTCAAGAAAAACACTTGAGCCTTCTATATCACTATGATAGTCCATCTTAACTTCCATGAAGAATCCATGTAGATCCATGCGATCTTCAACATAAAATCTGCTTTGCTACAGTAAAATTGCAAACCATAGCAAACAAAGGCAGCCATAAAACTAACCATAGGGTATAGAACACCCTAACATACCACTCCATGATCATGTAGCCATCAAATAAAATTAGTTCACAAATTTCGCACCGTGATTGGTGGAAGACTCTAAAACCACGGATAGAGCAGCAAGCATAAACTCTCTCCAAACGTGTGCGTTGAGATGCTAAACCGAATACCAATAACCAAACATCAGCAACATGCATAGGAAGTAAACCAAAGCCGCATCGATCAAACAGAATAAGGAACCAAGAATGTAGATCGATCCACCAATAGACGATCAATGGAAAAGAAACCAATTGATCGTATTAACCAGAAATTATGAAGACGAAATCACACACCAAAGCAAGTGTAATCAGCACCTTCAACATAACTCTGTCCCAACAGAGCTAACAACAATACTAGCGAACATAATGATCAAAGAAGCTAATAACATGATCGAATTAAAACAGCAACATGACCATAAAAGACCCTAGCATCGACATTAAGCTACGAATCAACACTAACAAAATAGTGAAAACGCAGCACCACCATAAAACCCTAAACCAGGAGCGGTTAAGGGTTCAACAAGGAAGATTGAAGGACCTAATCGGAGTGACGAGGCAATCCAATACAAACGCATCCTTGTACATCCCATGATCGACCATGTAGGAGAAAACCCTAAGTCGACCAACCCATCAAAACCCTAATTGTTTACAGCCTCTCTCCCTCAACCCACGTACATAGCACGAACGTACCAACACCAAAACCCTAAATAGGATTACTTGCAAACTGATAGTATCGTAATCCAAGAGGATAACGATTATGCGTTTAGGTTAAAGAATAGGACCAATATGAACGAAACCCTAATAAAAGAGAATCGACCATATGCACCATGAAGAACTCAACTTGATATACCAAGATAAGAAATTGCAGCCGCCATCTCCTTTAATAAAAACACACCCCAAACAGCGTATTGCATACCCGATCACAAAAACAGAATTGTAAAAAGGTAGAGAGGACGTGAGGGGTGGTTTTATGGCCGGAAAAGGAAGGGAGGGGGGCGGCCGGAATTCTCCATGGGGGAGAGAGCGTTTAGGGTTTTTTATACATTCTGCCACCTCTAGTCTCAATTACTTACTTATATCTATACACGTAAACGTTTTTCTTAACTAATTCTATCACTTTTATTTTCCCCTTTGGGAATCATTTTTACAAGTCACAAATCTCACTTATTATTAACAAAATCACAGGAGATAAAAGGTACGTGCTAATAATGTATCTCTAGTATGAGATGACATGTCTTGCTATAATATTGTGTAAATTTAAAAGAATCTTTCATTGTATTTTTATGCCCATTTAATTACCAGTTGAACTAACATCTCTCTACCTTATACGCGAAGTTATATACATATACGTCTAACTTTTGATGAATTTAATTTGTTTTCTGCAGTATGTATAATTTAAAACCATCTAATTTTACATTCATTGGCCAAAACACTAGTTACATGCTGGCCGGGTACGTAGTGGACTTGTTTCAGACAACATTAACAAATATGAAATAAGTTTAAGAACATTCGTACAAACATACAATGACAAAAACCGAAATATTTTTGTGAGATTTAAGTGACTACTCTACATACATAAAATTTAGTAAATACGGACCTGGCCTTCTTTACGGTGACCATGGTGGTTGTCCTGAACTAAACTTTTCGAATGTTCTGCAGACACCCGGTCACGCAACTCAACCGAGCAATCAATGTCCTCTACCACCAGTATCGATCTGTTCTCGGTTGCCACCAACAACGACCTCAGTGTCGCGTTGAACTTAATGGTACTCAAATCCAAGTCATAGATGTCAAAGTTCAAATAATTAGCCATAGCCGCAATCAAACTCGATTTCCCAGTCCCAGGTGGACCGTACAACAAATAACCTCTTTTCCATGCCTTTCCAACTTTCCGATAATAGTCTTTCCTAGCAACAAACCTATCCAAATATTTCATCACCTTCTCCTTGATATCCGTATACATTGCTAGAGTGGCAAAGGTGGAGGGATGGTCTAGATCTACCGGTAACCATGATTTATTTGTATGCGGCATGTGTGGATTGAACGTGAATATTTTCACAACTTTCTCTTCTCTTTTCTTCATTACTGCTTGCTTTAGTATAGAGGGCAAGTAGTCGTTCAACACGAGATCTTTGTGTTCTTGGTGAAACGTGAGTTCCAAGAAACGGATTTTGGTTTGGGAAGGATGATGATTCGTGCCCTTTTCATTGTTTTTACTCGAAATCATATTCTTTCTAGAACCCGAAGACCAATAGAGTTTGACTTCATTGTAAGTATCCGTCAACTCGAGGTCTTCATCCGTGGAAACCAGGATAGGGTGTTCTTGGTTTGGGGTTTCAGTGACTTTCAAACGGTTGGTCTTGAGAGACATTTTAGTGGAAATGTATTGCTCCGCGGCTTTGTAGATTTCGTTTGGCTTAAAGTCGTCAGATTCGTAGATAACGATAGTCAAGTGCGTGGAAAATTTGTTTATGAAACTTTTGAGACCGAGATAAATGTAGTCTCGGAATTCAGGAGGCAAGCAATCTTTGGCAACACTGCGGACTACCATCACTGTCGTGGCGACAGTTCCTATTATAGAAACGATGGTTTTGATTGTGTTGAGTTTTGATTTAGTTGACGAGCTAGACATTTTTGAAAGTTAGGAGTTTAAGAAATGGGATTGAATGGAGTGACTATAGAAAGCGAGTAGAACTTGGCATTAGGGGTGCTATTCGGGTCGGGTTGGTCGGGTTCGGGTCAAACGGGTCGGGTCCAAGTCGGGTCGAGGCTAAAAATATTATACCCGAACCCGACCCTATTTGAACTCGGGTTAGTCGGGTTCGGGTCAAGTCGGGTCGGGTCAAGTCGGGTCGGGTCAGGTCGGGTTCGGGTCTGTGCCATTTACAAAATCATAGAATTTAAATGTGTAAATCATGTGCTGTTGGACCTTCGATTCGACTGTGTAAATAAGTTTAATTATGGTAAATTAGCATCGTAGTTGATAAATGGGAAACAAAGATTAAAATCTTGTTCAATCTATTATTGAATATAACAGATGCTGTTAAGAGCATAGATATTATTATAAAAAAAAAAAAAAAAAAAAAAAAAAAAGATAGACTCAAATCAAATGTAGTTGTGAAGATTTTTCGTCAGCGCAAAGAATTTAAAAACAGAAAACAAGAAACAAGACTTTGACATGAAAAACACAAAGTCAAAAAAAGAAGCTCCAAGTCCATGACAGATCCAAACAAGCAAATTGAATAATCACAATACCATAAGCATTTTTTACCCATTACGACACATCCTAAAGATAACACAAATCTTGACAACACACCATTTTACGACCATCCTGTTAAAAAAAAAAAAATCCTAACTCGGGTTAGTCGGGTTGACCCGAACCCGACTAAGCAAAATATTTAAACCCGATACCCGACCCTAATTCGTACTCGGGTTAAACGGGTTGACCCGATTGACCCGAGTTAGACTTTGGACCCGAGTAACCCGACCCGAATATGCTTAGTCGGGTTCGGGTCCGGGTCGGGTCCGGGTCGGGTCGGGATTTTTGACACCCCTACTTGCCATGCAATACAACGGTAGAATCTTTATTTAGACAAATACTTTTCAAGAAAGATATATAGACAACTTATTGTGATGCACAACGTTTATGTAACAATTTTATCTCCACATAACTATACCAATGAAGTGCAAGTGCGTAGATTGATGGCATGTACAAATCAGCTACTTGAATCTTATAGGCAAAAAAAATAAATAAAAAATCAACAAGCTTACGAACAATACGAGTATGATCAAATAACACGTGTTGTGTAAAATCAATAAATCTCAATGTGTTTTGTCCAGAAAAACACATGTATATATTGAGGTAGCACCTAGATTATCACATTCAAGTAAACACATTATGTTGCGTATCTGTACCAACATATTTTATACGACAATTGTGGACGCTGCGGACAATCATAAACAAATTGCGGATTTCAAGAAAGGGCATTAACCAACACTAGCCGATATCGGCAAATTGTGACGGCGGGTACCTACAATATAATTTATTTGTTTTTACGTGTTATACAAAAATAGTTACGACATCAACGTAAAAGTATCTCTAATGCAATAAGCTTCTAATGTTATATACTCATTTTTTAACATAGCATGATACCCACGCAAAGCAGCGGGGACGAATACTATATTAGGGGTGGTCTTTTTCTTTTCTTTTTAAGACAATTACAAAAACAAACCATATATATAGTGATTATACGAGAATGAACCATTTTTCTATAGTTTTCGAGAATAACAATTTTACGTCACTATCACATAGTCACAATCATTCATACATAGTCACAATCTCAAAAATAAACACCCTCACATATGATGCTAGTTTCACTAGAAGGCTAGGAATGTCCATTAGATTTCTATACCATTGATATGATGACATGCAAATTTTGCTAGCTAAAATTTGTATTCTTGAAGGGAAATCGAAATTATATACAGTATATCTTAAAGTATGATAAAACATGGTGTTTGAGGTGAGTTCATGTTTGAACACAGTGTTTTACTTAATTCACTTTTGTCACATGCAGTAAATAAAACCATATATCTTACCTACCTCTACCGACACAATCAAACCATTGCCTAAAAGTGCATTATATTTGCGTTTAAACAGTGAACCTTATCTTCTTTTTCATTGACCAATTTATTAGCTTTTGTGTCTGCATCTCATAAGCCATACATTGTCTTTTTCACATATACACTTGATATCTTTCAAACAACATCTGGAGTCTTGAAGAAGTTTTGAACCCTAGCTACATTCGTTAATGGCATTAACTTCAACTTCATCCGTTGGTCAATGACATGCTCCACGCCCAGGCCACAGGTTCCACGCCCAGGACATGCTCCACGCCTAGGCATGCCACGCCCAGGTTCACGACCAGGGCACGCCCAGGTTCACGGCCAGGTTCACGCCCAGGTCACGCCTAGGTCACTCCCTCGCCCAGGTCACGCCCAGAACACGCATCACGCCCAAACTTCTCGCCTGGACCACGCCCAGAGAATTGGTGTACACGTGTACGGTTTAAAACGTATTACGCTACCAATCTAACGTCTAATATTGAAAAGTTCATTTTAGAAAATTGTATGGGCGTGGTTTATATGTGTAAAGTACTAGTGGAAAGTGTTCATTTCAAAAATTTTCTCTTTCTTTTTTCTTTTTGTAAATGATGTTTTTTTTATGATAACGAATAGTCTTTGGTGGTCGTGTGAATATATTAGAGTTATAATTTCAAACTACGAATATATTAAATTCCGTAAAAAAAGGTGTAGATTGGCGAGAACACCCTGATTCTGGGTGTCTTTTGGCACCGGCCATTGTCCACCTCACAAGGAATAGCTCCAAAGAACTCTCCTGGCCTAGTGGGGGCACCAACTGGAGTGAGCATAAGCCAAGACTCGGACCCCTGAGCTTTTATTCCACAAAGTCTCTCCAGTGTACCCATAGGTTTTGCGGAGGTGGGTACATATATGAAGCAAATGCCAAGGATGAGAATTGAATCTGAGTCAATTGACTCAAGCACAAATGCTCCAACCAATAGACTAATACTTCATTGGTACGAATATATTACATACATTATAGTAATTATATCTTATCATTGTAATATCATTGCTATTAAGTAATGTTTAAATAGTGAATTTTAAAGTTTAGTTTTAAAAATTATTAAATGTAGCAAGTTGTGTAAACTTAAAAGGTTTAAGACTTTTATCTATAAAAGTTCTAAATACATCATAAAAGTTATATTACTTAACAAAATGAAAACTTTCAAAGTACGATAAAGGCTTTTTCATCTTAGCTTGAAGAGTCCAATAACATCCTAATAAAATGTCATAAAAGTACGCATATGCTAAACAAGCCCTAAAATCACACTGCCTCTCCTTAAGACCCCATCGCCAATGTACCCACATCAACATACATCATCTCTTTGAACAATACTTCTAGTTTTCGTATTTTCAATAATTCATGTCCAACTAAAAGCTTTTTGTTGTTATTCATTGTTTTGTTAACTCAAATGAACGCCTCAAAGAGTAGCCGTGTGAATACATTTTATGATTTCATATCGAGCTTAGTTAAGAGGCTGATATCTAACTTGTTTTTTGTACTAATTAAAAAAGTTTTATCTTCATTAATTTCTTTAAAAACTATATTAAAAGAGACATCCACGATCAGCCCATGACCCTAAACATCAGGTTGTGTACTTTTTATCAACAACCATAAAGTCATCAATTGCAATACAAATAGTTTCTTTGTTTGCCATTAAAAACCTAATTTGATTCTTGATAATCATCTTATAAATTAACCCATAATCAAGTCACAAACCTTTGTACCTTTAATAACTTTGGATTTCATAGCTTCATCTTCAAGATTCTTCGAAACCCTAGAATCCTTTGTCTTTTCTGGTACCTCAATCGATTCTCTTATATTAGTCGTATCAACTCAACATCAAATTGATTATCAACTTCAATAATGATATCAGTTCTTAACAAATTTTCTTCAACCTTAACCCCGGGTTTTAGTAATAGTAGTTTTACTTCTAATGGAACCATAACAATTTTTAATCCATCCCTTGAGGAAAGGTATAGATTTTGCTTAATATCATATTTGTCCTTAACCTCACATCGCCAAGGTCTTCTAAGCAAAATAAGTCATTCATTAATATCACCCACAACACAAAGTACCTACCCACACTTCATAAAACTTCCCGATGGTCATTGAAACCCAATAAACTTGGTAACCTTTAACTGGACAAACCTTCATTGGTAATTTTGAGAAATCTATCAATTTTCTTGAAACCAAATTATCTAAACTACAACCAACAATAATTAAACAACATACTTAATTATTAATTAAGATTTTCAAACGAAATAACTTGGTTATAGACACCCAGATATCCTTCTTTATCTGCTCCCATTCATCAAGGCTCCATTGTTGAACAGGGAATGGTTGCTTGAACAATTGGTTCGAAAATCATTGATAATTGGATGGATCTTCGACCTTCGTGTTTGCCACCCTCGTGATTTTTGTGGTTGTTACCTCACCTACGAATACGGCACATAGTTTTTTATATAGATAGTGGATCTCCTGTCGATACCTGACCAAAAGTATGGGTTTTTTTATTATTCTACATCATTCACCATCCATGATACTAATTGGCACTGATACCAACTGACGTGGGACGCCGAAGCGGATTTTAATAATCCCTATTCCAAAGATTGATAACGAGGATAAACCTCCAGAGAATAAAACCCTAATAAGAGATAAAATCCTAAAACAAAACTTTATTATTGATCCAAGATGAATACAATGATAATAAGACTTATATTTATAGGAAAAAGTTATCTTGGAGAACATGACAACAAATTAAATTTAATAACATAAGAACGATAAATAAACCTTCCCAATAATAAAAATAGAAAAACTTCATTCGACACCCTTACGGCGTAACTACTTAAAGTCGATATTTAAATGCTATTCGAGAATTCTACGGTGTAATGAGGTCTAAGGCGTCCCCATCAATTTATGTGTTAGATTTTTCTAGAATAGTTTCTAATTTTTTTCCATGCTTTCAGATGTGGATTTAGCTCGTTAAAAATCAAAAGGGACGTGGGTTAACACGAGTGCTACCCGTTATGTTTGAACACGAGTCTCTTTAGTTCATTTAAAGAGGTTAACAATGGCGAAAACACTTTGTGTGTAATTTACCAGCCAATGACTTCCTCCCATGCATATATGAAGGTCACATATGATGGTTTAAATTGAAACATATTTATTGATGACAACAAACTATATAGGTTTATGTAACTAACTATATTGTTTTATGTACCTAACTTTAATGGTGAGATTGTCATCCAAAGTGATTTGTGGTCATTCTTTAATTATATTGAAAATAGGTTTGTCATGTGAAATGATTACACATTGAAATTATGTTATCATAATCACATAATAATTAGGGATTACATGTGATTATATGATGTCAAGTGAATTTGGAAAACATGTTGTATGTGTAGGCTTTACACAAGTACCTAGGTAGGGTATCCTCCTAAAATGTCTTTGGTTTTAGGTGGTGATTGCGACTCATTATTAATTTGTTTTAAGGAAGAATGTTGGTAGACGAAGCTATAAATAGTCAGAATGATGCATCTTCGGTTCATATGTATTCCTTGGTCTATAGCATGCTAGACATGGAATTTTTTAATTATGATATGGAATATAAGTAACGTCAAACATCTAAAGAGTCTATATACACAAATATGAAACTTGTGGTGTGACAAATTACTAAGGGCCTTGTGTTCATTTACTACAAAGTATAATCTTTTAAATGAGATTAATATGATGAAATAAAGAAACCTGTTACAAGATTCTAGAGATTGGTTAAATGTGGGAGATTCTAGCCAAACTAGAGTTCATAAGACACCAATCAATATCTAAACAAAATAAAGGTGGTGGTTTTGCCATTTTGAATACGCAAAAAATATTTTTTATTTTTTGGGTAAAGACTCTCCCCTAGTAAAATATATAAAAATATTAAGTATACAGGATGATGGTGAATTCCACATCTCAACCCATTATAGGAAAATCAAAACGCACCTAATATGCTTCAAACAAAAACTATATAAAAAGACAAGCTAATCTTACGAATCTACTAACAGAATGCTAACAACAAAACTAGAACTACTTCCTAACTCTAACATGGATACCCGATACAAAAAGAAAGTTATTCCTCAGTTAAGTCATTAACATCACACTCGTAATCATTATATCCATCATACTCTTCACACTCATGGAGACTTGCATCATTAGCTCATCCACCAACACGATTCAGATTAGCCATATATCTAGCCATGTCATCATCAATATCCTCGATTTCATCACTATCTGAATGATCCCCTTGTTCTTCATTTATAGAACTAGGTTCGCGTCCCGATGATGTCACAGTAGCCTCCTTTTGAAAAGGTAGCAACTTTCCATTATCATCCACTAGCACAAGCTTCCCATCAATCAATTGACTTTCAATTTCATTAGTCCTTGAAGCCAAAGATGTGGTACTTGGACTACCAAAAGCCAAACCTTTAGGACCCTCTCCTTCCTCTTCAACCACCATAGGGCTTGATACATCAAAAAAATTCGAAGCGGAAGGATTCGTATGACCCTTTCCCTCGACCATTCCACCAAAGAGTTTAAAATATCAAACTAGTTCAATGTAGAAGGATCCGTAGTATCATTTTTATCATTAGTATCCTTCGGTTTCTTTCATGTCATAGGTCGATAAAACTTATTCTTCGAACCAATCTGGTTGCAATAGCACTCAAAGCATCTTTCGTGAATGCAATAATAGGAATATCATAAAGCTTAATCCAAATTGGAATATTATACACATCTTCCTTCATAATACTCGCATCCCATGACCATTTTTTAGAATTAATGGCACATTGCTATTTAACCACAGACCATTTTTCGAGTATTTTGTCCATCCCGTCTTTAGAATTAAACTTGAAGAAAAATACACCTTTATAAATTCATCATTAATTTAACTAGGCCAAATTTACTCCAAGTATTCTTTACATAGTTTTCGATTACCTGGTACGCCGCACGTTTGCCCAAAAAGAAATCATAGACAATATTACCAAACCTTTCATGAACAACATGGACAGATTCCATCGAGACAACATTTATCATAAATTATTGGGAGTACCATAGTTACATTTTTTGTTTAGAGTAGAACGTGACAATTATTGAGTGGATATGTATACACTTTTGAAATGATAAATATTTCGGAAATCTTTAAGATATAAAATATAGCTAGGTCCATGGCGTAATCTAATTTATCGCAATAGATTAATTTAGACCGTGAGATAAAATGTCTAAATTAAATAGAAGATGACACAACATGGCCTAGAATGGCAGTTTTATACATTGTGATAGCCATTAAAGCATTGACAAAGATTTTATCACACTATATAATGATGAGTCAATGTAAAACCTGAAAATCTAAAACATGAATAAAGACTAAAATACCCTTGGAATCAAAATTTATAAAATACGTAAAAGACATTTATATTCATTTAACGAAATTAAAAGTTAACTTATGAATAATTTAAAACTTAACTAATACGTGTACGTGATCGATTTTGTACGACGAAGATTTAAACGTCTCGCTAAAGTGTTGGGCCGATTAGTTGGACCTTGTTTTCGTTATTTGGGAAACCACTTGGGCTCGTTTCTTCTGTCAGCCGAGAGCCAAGAGAGGCCAAGGTGGGCGTTTGTTTTGTTTCAGTTGGACCCAAGAGGCCGAAGCCCACACCACCTCAAGACTAACCTATTTGTTTCCCTATAAATACAACACATAAACACAAGATTGAAACCCTAGTTTTGTTGCCTCTTCTCTATTTGTTCCATTCGGCCGAGAACCTTATTCCCCTTGGTGTCGAGACTTTTGCTTCAACAAGCTAAGGTATAAATGTTTTCTCGTCTTTCTTTCGTTACACCTTACGTTGACTTTTATTGTATCATGTTGTTTTGGTCTAGCTTGTGTTTTCTTTTGTGGCCGAACCGTATGAAACCAACAAACACAAACCATAATGAATTGAACCTTGTAATGTTAAGAGAACATGTATGTAATACGTATTATTGAATCGGATCATAGATATATGTTGAGCATAAGAACCGAACCACTTGTAATTAATTCGGTCAAGATATAAACATGTAAACTTGAATATGTAAAGTACGTAGAGAGCTAGGGTTTGCGTAAAACCTATTAGCCGAACCCTATACATATAAACCGAACCATATAAGAGTTTTGAACATGTGTTTAATAAGTAAAGGTCATGTAAACCTAAACCCTAGTTTGAAGTGTGAACCGAACCATGTGAACCGAACCCTAAATGGTTTGTGTATCATGCGTGTGTTTTATAAGTCAAGTGAGCTTGTAGATATGTAAACGTAGTACGTGGTCATATCTAGTCTAAAATATTGTGCATGTGTGTGTAAATGTGTATTTAATCCGGATAATAAGTAATTTGTGTGTCACATAAAATCATAAACATGCATGGGAATAAAAGTCGAAGTATAACATGTATATAAGTAACGTATGGTTAAGACATGAAGGTGTTAGGTTAAGTAGCGAGTCATTAAAAGACGTAACATGAAAAGTAAATGCATATTAATGTGATATTAAAAGAAGGAGAAAACCCTAGAACATAATGAGAGTCGATTAGGGTTTGAAGCTAAGAGTGTTAATTCGTTATTTCATGTGTGAGTTATGACGCTTAAACTATTTTCACATTTAACCCTAAACTTTAATAAATGACATAATGAACCCTAATCTACGATATTAATTATAAAACACTTAAGTCTCATTTAATCATAAAACCTTAAAGTATGAAGATCAACGAATGCACTAAGTATAAACACCAAATCTTAAAAGATCATTTCGACGATTATGGAATCATAAATAACATGGACGACCGTTAATGTGTATAGGTTCTGAGAAGAAGGAGTAATCCTTTGCTTTCCGTATTTTGCTTTTCGATCATTTGCTTTGGAATAAGGTACAGATATTCTGACCTTTTCAGTAAAGGTTTCTTTTAACGCTTTTTTCGTTAGCTTTTATATTAGGGATTCCTAAGCCTTTGCTATGAACCCCATTCCGCTTTGTTTGAGATGCTGCTTATCTCGAACTCGATTTCTGAATTATGAAACACCTGATTTTGAACTATATGATATGAAAACTCTGATTTTGAAAATATGAATAACCTTCTGATAAATATGATCTGTGTCGTTATGACATTCTCGATTTGACCTAAGATAGTTTGAAACCCGAGCCAAATATTTAACTAGTCATGGGGGTTCCATGTCCGATCATGATGCACCTCGATATGACTCTAGGGCAGAGAGTGATGTTCCGCCACGCTCCTGGATGGTGGAGCATATTTTGTATATGTAGGAAGGGGCGTATGGATGCATCCTAGATCTGTTATCCGTTATCTCATTATCTGTTATCCGTTATCCGCTATATGTTATCCGATGATTGATGCTCGCGTGCATGCACGCCCTTCATAACTCTGGTAGGTCTCCCCTACAAATGTTGCCTTACGAGAAATGTTGCCTTACGAGAAATGTTGCCTTATGAGAATATGATTATGATCTGATATTTGTTTCTGGGCTCGTGGTAGTTAACTATAAACTTTATTTGAAAATTCTGATTTATACTTTGAAAATGATTATGATTTTGCTATCTTTCGTTTATCATATTTTATATTCGATATCGTTTAGTATTCGCTTTGCTTCATATCTGCTCACTGGGCTTTGAAGCTCAGCCACATTTTCTTTTCTTCCGCGGCAGGTATCTAAGCATTGGAAGCTGGGTTTTGCTTTGGGATGAGTGCATGAGTGGACTTACCTTAGAGATTTATTTAGCTTTGATCTTATGATGCCATTTAAGACTTATTATTTCAGATATTTTGTTAGAGTTATTTTTCCGCTGGGACCTATGTATTGAAGTCGTTTTGACTTGAATTATTTCAGCATTTATGCTAAGACTTCTTTTGGTTATTTATGTTTGCTTTGATATGACACCATTATTTGTGATTCCTTTACCCTTGTTGGGTCGGGGCGTTACAATTTATGGCATCGTGAGCCCTGTGTTTACTTAATTTGTAGTCGTGACCTGTGACATATGGACCCTAGGTTTTGAGAACCTTAGAGTTTAGGCTTTGACCTGTGAGGATTGGGTAGACTTTAGGATTCCTTCTGCGAACTTCCATTTCGTATCTCAACCTCTCAAATCTGTTAAGCTCATTTCTGCTATGAAGGCACGGACCATGCTTGCTCATGGGTGCCAAGGTTTTCTGGCATCTGTTAATGACACATCTTTGGAGAGTCCTAACATTGAAAACCTTTCTGTTGTTTGTGAATTCACCGACGTTTTTCCCGATGAACTTCCTGGTATTCCCCCAGCTAGAGAAGTTGAGTTTAGCATTGAGTTAATTCCTGGTACTGAACCGATTTCGAAAGCTCCGTATCGTATGGCACCTGTAGAACTGAAGGAATTGAAGGAGCAGCTGCAAGAGATGATAGAGAATGGATTTATTCGACCCAGTGTTTCTCCATGTGGTGCACCTGTCTTGTTTGTGAAGAAGAAGGATGGAAGTATGCGCCTATGTATCGACTACCGTGAACTCAACCGTATTACTATTCGTAACCGTTATCCTCTGACGCGTATTGATGATTTGTTTGATCAACTGCAAGGGGCGAAGTTCTTTTCTAAGATTGATCTGAGATCTGGTTATCATCAGCTACGTGTGAGGGAGCAAGATGTTCCTAAGACCGCGTTTCGCACCAGATATGGTCATTATGAATTCCTCGTTATGCCTTTTGGTTTGACAAATGTCGCCAGGTTTATGGACCTAATGAATTGTGTTTTCCATGAGTTCCTCGACAAGTTCGTTATCGTTTTCATCGACGACATTTTGGTTTACTCTAAGTCTGAAGAAGAGCATGAACAACATCTCCGAATAGTTTTGGAGATTCGAGGGAAGAAGTTGTACGCCAAATTTTTGAAGTGCGAATTTTGGTTAAGACAAGTCACTTTCCTTGGTCATATCAGATCTGATGGTATCACCATGGATCCGCTTCAAGGTTGAGGCTATCACTAAATGGCCAAGACAGACGACGGTGACTGAGGTTAGAGTTTCTAGGACTCACTGGTTACTACCGACGCTTTGTTGAAGGTTTCTCTCGCTTAGTTTTGCCCCAACCCAACCGATGAGAAAAGGAGAAAAGTTTGTATGGACGGATGAACGAGAAGAGAGTTTTGAGGAGTTGAAATGGAGATTGGTGTCCGCTCCTATTTTGACTCTTCCATCCGGTTCGAGGATTCCGATTTACAGTGATGCATCTAAGAAAGGATGGGCTGTGGTTTTGATGCAACATGGAAAGGTAATAGCTTATGCTTCAAGGCAGCTAAAACCTTATGAGGAGAATTACCCAACACATGACCTTGAGTTAGCCGCGCTGTGGTGTTCGCGTTGAAGATCTGGAGGCATTACTTGTATGGAGAGACGTGTGATATTTTCACCGACCATAAAAGTCTCAAGTATATTTTCACTCATAAAGAACTTAACATGAGACAAAGAAGATGGTTAGAACTTCTTAAGGATTATGATACCAACATTCAGTACCATCCCGGTAAGGCTAATGTAGTTGCTGACGCACTTAGCCGAAATCGCATTCTTGCAAGTATTGAGATTGAACCTAGGATTATTCGTGACTTAGAACGTTTGGATGTTGAGTTGTGTGTACGAGGTTTTGATGGATATTGGGCTAGTATGAAGGTGGAGTCAAACCTTATACTGCAAATTAAAGAAGCTCGTAAAGACGATGGTGAGCTGTGGGCCGTGGCGCAAAATGTTGAAGAAGGTGCAAGCGGACGGAGTTTAAGGTTGATAATGACGGAATTTTATGGTATAAAGATAGGCTATGTGTTCCCAATGATTCTGCACTTCGCGAGAAAGTTATGACCGAAGCTCATAGTTCTCCTTTCACTATCCATCCTGGTTCTACCAAGATGTATAGGATTTGAAACAAGTACTTCCGTGGAATGGCATGAAGCAAGATGTGGCGACGTTTGTGTCGGCTGTATGACGGTCAGCAGGTTAAGATTGAACATCAAAGGGCTAGTGGAATGTTGCAACCATTGGATATTCCGACATGGAAGTGGGATAAGATATCTATGGATTTTGTGACTGGGCTACCTCTTACTCAGAAGAAGCATGATGCGATTTGGGTAGTTGTTGATCGACTAACCAAATCTGCTTCATTTCTTACCAATTAGAAAGGATTATGGTATTGGTAGATTGGCGGAAATTTTTCAGAAAGAGATCGTTAGGCTTCATGGTACCCGCATCTATTGTGTCCGATAGAGATCCGCTTTTTTACTTCAAGTTTCGAAAGGTTTGCAAAAAGCTTGGGGTACTCGAATTTAATTTTAGTAACGGCATTTCATCCTCAAACAGATGGTCACCGAGAGGACTATTCGACCTTAGAGGACATGCTAAGGGCTTGTGCTTTAGAATGGACCTGGGTACTGGGATGAATATTTGTGTTTAGTAGAGTTTTCATACAACAACAGTTGACATGCTAGCATTAAGGCAGACCGCTTGAACTTCTTTATGGAGGAGGAATGTAGATCACCTACTTGTTGGGATGAAGTAGGTGAACGCTTAATTGAAGGTCCAAAAATGATTGAGATCAAGAATGAGAAAGTAGCCTGTTGCTAGAGAAAAGTTGAAGGAGGCTAGGTCTAGTCAGAAAAGTTATGCCGACAAGCATCGTCGTGATTTAGAATTTCGGATTGGAGATCGTGTATTTTGAAAGTCTCACCGCTTAGAGGTGTGAAACGCTTTGGAATCAAGGGCAAGCTCAGTCCTCGATTCATCGGTCCGTTTGAAATTTTGGAGCGTATAGGAGAAGTTTCATATCGATTAGCACTTCCGCCTCGCTATTATCGATGTTCATGATGTTTTCCATGTATCTCTCCTAAGGGGATACAACTATCATCCGTTACACGTTGCTTCTTATCCGCTTGATCAAATTCAATCCGATATGTCTTTATCTGAAGAACCGGAAGCTATTTTAGAAAGGCAAGAAAGAGTCATGAGAAATAAAGTCATTCCGTCCGTTAAGATTCTTTGAAAATCACCCGAGCGTGAAGCTACCTGGGAAACCGAGGAGTCGATTCGAGCTAGTTATCCTCATTTCTTTGAATAGTTTGGTATGTTCTCATTTCGTTTTCGTTTCGTTTCATTTCAATTTTCGAGGACGAAAATTCTTCTTTTAGAGGGGAAGAGTTGTAAAACCTGAAAATCTAAAACATGAATAAAGACTAAAATACCCTTGGAATCAAAAATTTATAAAATAATGAAAAGACATTTATATTCATTTAACGAAATTAAAAGTTAACTTATGAATAATTTAAAACTTAACTAATACATTAATGCGTGATCGATTTTGTAACACGAAGATTTAAACGTCTCGCTAAAGTGTTGGGCCGATTAGTTGGACCTTGTTTTCGTTATTTAGGAAACCACTTGGGCTCGCTTTCTTCGCCACCGAGAGCCAAGAGAGGCCAAGGTGGGCGCTTGTTTGTTTCTCGTTGGACCCAAGAGGCCGAAGCCCACACCACCTCAAGACTAACCTATTTGTTTCCCTATAAATACAACACATAAACACAAGATTGAAACCCTAGTTTTGTTGCCTCTTCTCTATTTGTTCCATTCGGCCGAGAACCTTATTCCCCTTGGTGTCGAGACTTTTGCTTCAACAAGCTAAGGTATAAATGTTTTCTCGTCTTTCTTTCGTTACACCTTACGTTGACCTTTATTGTATCATGTTGTTTTGGTCTAGCTTGTGTTTTCTTTTGTGGCCGAACCGTATGAAACCAACAAACACAAACCATAATGAATTGAACCTTGTAATGTTAAGAGAACATATATGTAATACGTATTATTGAATCGGATCATAGATATATGTTGAGCATAAGAACCGAACCACTTGTAATTAATTCGGTCAAGATATAAACATGTAAACTTGAATATGTAAAGTACGTAGAGAGCTAGGGTTTGCGTAAAACCTATTAGCCGAACCCTATACATATAAACCGAACCATATAAGAGTTTTGAACGTGTGTTTAATAAGTAAAGGTCATGTAAACCTAAACCCTAGTTTGAAGTGTGAACCGAACCATGTGAACCGAACCCTAAATGGTTTGTGTATCATGCGTGTGTTTTATAAGTCAAGTGAGCTTGTAGATATGTAAACGTAGTACGTGGTCATATCTAGTCTAAACTATTGTGCATATGTGTGTAAATGTGTATTTAATCCGGATAATAAGTAATTTGTGTGTCACATAAAATCATAAACGTGCATGGGAATAAAAGTCGAAGTATAACATGTATATAAGTAACGTATGGTTAAGACATGAAGGTGTTAGGTTAAGTAGCGAGTCATTAAAAGACGTAACATGAAAAGTAAATGCATATTAATGTGATATTAAAAGAAGGAGAAAACCCTAGAACATAATGAGAGTCGATTAGGGTTTGAAGCTAAGAGTGTTAATTCGTTATTTCATGTGTGAGTTATGACGCTTAAACTATTTTCACATTTAACCCTAAACTTTAATAAATGACATAATGAACCCTAATCTACGATATTAATTATAAAACACTTAAGTCTCATTTAATCATAAAACCCTAAAGTATGAAGATCACTGAATGCACTAAGTATAAACACCAAATCTTAAAAGATCATTTCGACGATTATGGAATCATAAATAACATGGACGACCGTTAATCACACGTGTATAGGTTCCGAAGAAGGAGTAATCCTTTGCTTTCCGTGATTTTCGCGGATCATTTGCTTTGGAATAAGGTACAGATATTCGACCTTTCAGAAAGGTTCTTTTAACGTTTCTTTCGTTAGCTTTTATATTAGGGATTCCTAAGCCTTTGCTATGAACCTCATTCCGCTTTGTTTGAGCCGTTGCTTATCTAACTCGATTTCTGAATTATGAAACATCGATTTTGAACTATATGATATGAAAACTCGATTTTGAAAATATGAATAACCTTCGATAAAACATGATTTGTGTCAGCTATGACATTCTGATTTGACCTAAGATAGTTTGACACCCGAGCCAAATATTTCACTAGTCATAGGGGTTCCATGTCCGATCGTGATGCACCTATGATATGACTCTAGGGCAGTAGAGTGATGTTCTGCCACGCTCCTGGATGGTGGAGCATATTTTGTATATGTAGGAAGGGCGATGGATGCATCCTAGATCCGTTATCCGTTATCCATATCTCGATGATTGATGCCATGCATGCACGCCCTTCATAAACTCGTAGGTCTCCCTACAAATGTTGCCTTACGAGAAATGTTGCCTTACGAGAATTGTTGCCTTATGAGAATATGATTATGATCTGATATTTGTTTCTGGGCTCGTGGTAGTTAACTATTAACTTTATTTGAAAACGATTTATACTTTGAAAATGATTATGATTTTGCTATCCTTCGTTTATCATATTTCATATTCGATATCGTTTAGTATTCGCTTTGCTTTCATATCTGTTCACTAGGCTTTTGAAGCTCACCATTTTCTTTTCTTCCAGGCGTATCTAAGCATTGGAAGCTGGGTTTTGCTTTGGGATGAGTGCATGAGTGGACTTACCTTAGAGATTTATTTAGCTTTGATCTTATGATGCCATTTAAGACTTATTATTTCTGATATTTTGTTAGAGTTATTTTTCCGCTGGGACCTATGTATTGAAGTCGTTTTGACTTGAATTATTTCAGCATTTATGCTAAGACTTCTTTTGGTTATTTATGTTTGCTTTGATATGACACCATTATTTGTGATTCCTTTACCCTTGTTCCGGGTTGTACCACTTACTGCACTACAATATTGTCCAGTAGCTCACGGCTTTGTTTTTGTGGCCTCATTTGAAGACTTCCAAGTCACCCAAGCTACTACTCTCACATGAGCACGCTTTAACCGGCCTCGAACTCCACTCGCAGTAGAACACAAAACGCGTTGTGTCATTGTAAGGCGAATGTTATCTTATGAGCCCAACATCTCTCCAGGCCACAGCCGATGTAGGATTTGCCTAGGGTGTTACAATATAATGATGAGTCAAGACATATTATGTCGGTACAATAAATACTCTCTATATTAGTTATTACTATTGACAATTTGAAGTCAAATGATAACAATTCGGATATGCTGATAAAAGGCTTAAGTACAGAGCGAGTCATGTGGAGGAATGGGACTAAAGCCCCGAAAATGTTTATATGAAGGAAAACCTAACGCAGTTGACTGGGATATCTAAGATGTGGGTTTTATAGGACAATCCATTTATATAATTCGAGAGATGTCACTGTGGGGGGAGTAATCAATTCTTAATCGATTTAAGGGAGTTAATAAACTTCCTAGTCCATTCCTCTAACAAAGGACAATATGAGTTTAACCTTTTACCTTTCAATAATTTAATAAGAATCACTTATGTGAAAGAGAAGTGGGATCGCTCTAAACGGTAATTGGGGGGGGGGGAATTCCTAAAAGCTCCCACAGAACGAGGCTAGTGTCCATGACCATAACGAACATGACTATGAGAATTTCACAATGTGAGGGAGAGTCCTGCGTGAACATATATTGTGATATATATAAACATGAATCAGTTCAAAGACTATGAGGATTTCACGATGTCAGGGAGACTCCTGTTGAGATTTTCTTTGGAAATTTGTATGTTTTTGAATCGATCTTCATTCATGTGGGGGATTTTTGGAAAAATTGCTGAATGAGATGTCGAGTGTTAAAGTAAAAGGTCTCTAATGGAATATTTTGAGGAAAAAAAGCTTGTTTTGACAAAAGTCAAAGTTGCTAGTATATTATAATAATATATTTGTTTCATCCTTTGAAAGGATAATCAATCATTAGTAATGATGATCATTTATGCATCGGTTACTATGACATCTTATAACTACTACAAGTCTTCTCTAGTGTTTATGATCACCCAGCGGCTTCACACATTCCAGCCCATTGTTCTTGTTCCCATTGTTCTTGTTCCGTAAGACTAAACACATTGATTCGATCATGATGGCGAATTGGCAGTACAACATACTGTTTTGGTCATTGTACCCTGGGATCCAGATGAAGAATTTGGCAGAGAATCTGTATTAAGGCAAGCATGTCAATTTATAGAAGTGTTTGTAATTTGGTTCACCAATTTATACAAAGGGTGTTTGGGATTGTTATTTTTATGCTTTTAATTCTACGTAAATAAGCGCTTAAGTGTTGCCTAAAAGTAAGTACTTTTGAATAGAATGTTTGGATTATTTCTGAGTGATTATTTTATGTTTTCTTGGATCACTAGTGGTGCTTTCGACAGTGTGGCCAGGGAATGGTCGGAAAGAGCTACGGGATACCTCGGTTAGGCCATCTACATCCAAGTTAAAGAGTTGGCCTCCTCGGGTAACCCGAACAAGGGAAACCTCATCGATTCACTCGTTTTTTTTATAAATATACATTTTAATTCCAATTTATTATTTCATGCAAGTTAATCTTAACTATTTTAAAGATGTGCAAGACAAAGACCTGCCAATATTGCATGATGCAAATAGATGCTCCATTCTTCTTTCTCGTAACAAATATGTGTATCAATGTATGGTTGACCCATTTCCAAACAAGGAAAAATACTTTCTTTCTCTAGGTCTTTTTTTCCTCTTACTCGATCAATTTATTTCTATATATGCTCGATATTATGCAAATATCTTTTCTTCCTTTTCTTTTTTTTTTTCTTTTTTTTTTTGTTTATTAATTTTATTTTGCCACTATGGTACTAGATTATTGAATTCTGCATGAGTTAATATAGTAAGTACAAAAGACTGATCCGATATTTATTGACATTTATACGCTTTGTACTTATCATTTAAAAACATTCCTGTTTTGCTACTACTTTTTTACGCCGGCCAGGTGCATAAAACAATGAAAATATTGGAAATGTAGCAGGCTGCCAGAATCTGAAAATGATTTCATTACCATGCCAAGAATCAGAAGGTGTATTATGATAAAAATATATTCTATCACATGTTCAAGTAAGATGATGCTTAGCGAAATAATTCAAATTATTTATTAAAAAGTTCTTTTTTTCATCCTTTGTCGTTACGAACATTAAGAACCGTTTGGATATGTGATGCTAAAAACTTTGTTTGGTGTGCAAAATCTATCCTAAATCAGCAAAAAAAAATCTGAAAGCTGGCATATTGGTGTGTTACTCTTTCTTCTAATAACCAACTGCAGTTGAACTTGATGAACTGGTCGTAACAATTTTAAGAAAGGACTCTAACAAGATGAGCATAGATCGATCAAGTTCATCTCCAATTTTGTAATAAATTTCACTAATTTGCATAATTTAAGTAACTTAGAAACTTTGTAACTCGGAATCATCAGACAGTTGGGTGTCTTATTTGTTGTCCCAACTCTAGATCAATAATATGTAGATTGGAAAATGTAAAGTAAAATGAATAAGTATTTTGTCTATTAACCTTAAAATGATTCATACATGTACATATATATACTAATCCAAACGGTACTATCTAACCAACATGATGGTTCGGTTTTGTAACCGCCATCCATAACTGTTTTTCAGTTATTAAGTTTCTAAGTGGCGAGTTTGGTCCCTCGTCTAATAATAATTACATAAGAAGCATAAGGATAAAGATTATTGGTTCACATTCTCCTCCTTAATCTTGATCGTTGCTTCGTCCTAAGTCTTGAACTCCGAGCATTTGTCGCATAGTCACGAACTTCAATCTTGGTAGAGCCTTCGTTAGAATATCTGCTCTTTGTAGTTCTCCACTGACATGTTCCACATTGATGTGCCCATTCTCTACGCTTTCACGAATGAAATGGTAGCGAATATCGATGTGCTTGCTTCTTCCATGAAAAACTGGGTTCTTGACAAGTGCTATTGCTGAAAATATATCGACCTTCAGCCGTATCCTTTTCTTTTCCCATCCGCTAGTTCACTAAGCAATCGCTTTAACCATAAGGCTTGACATGTCCGCAGATAGTCAATTCGATTCACATGATGATAGCGCCATCGTTGGTTGCTTCTCGAGTGCACCGTAATAGGTGACTCTCAAATAAAATACGATTCCAGTAGTTCATTTTCCTTGATCGTGAGTTGATTCCATAACTACAAGCGCGCAGAACTGTAATCTTGCGCGCCTTCTTGCTTGTATATTATGCAATGCTCCTTTGTTCCTTTGATATATCGGATTACTTGTTTTACCGCCAGTGATGTTCCTTCCGGTCTTGCATGAATCGGCCGAGTAGTCCGAATCGAGTAACTAAGATCCGGTCTTGTATGTAGTAAGTACCTGAGACTTCGATTAAGCTTTTGTAATAAGTTGCGCCACCGATGAGTTTCCTTCCGCCTTGACCAACTTAGTACCAGATCCATAGGTATCTTCGTATCATTCTGCGCTCCATACTTGTTTCTTTGAAGATCTTGTTAATATAACATGTCCGCTTGATTGTAATCTCTCCTCCTCGTCTGTGACTTCTATCCCAAGATAATAAGCTAACAATCCTAAGTCGCTCATTTCAAATATATCCTTCATCTAGGATTTGAATTCTTCGATTTCTTTCTTTGGAGTGCCTGTGATTATCAAATCATCTACGTAGACTCCAACTATAAGTGTAGAATTCTTGTTCCGCTTTGTATAAACTGCTAGTTCGAGATTACATTTCTTAAAGTCTAAGGACTTTAACGTTTGATCAAGCTTCACATTCCAAGCTCTCGGTGCTTGCCTTAAGCCATATAAAGCTTTAGTAAGCTTATAGACTTTTCCTGTATTTCCTTGTTGAATAAATCCTTCAGGTTGTGTAACGTAGACTTCTTCCTTTAAATCTCCATGTAAAAATGCCGATTTTATATCTAAATGATGTACTTGCCATCCATGATATGCTGCTAGAGCTAATATCAACCGAATGGTCTATACTGAGCAACCGTGCAAATACTTCATCGAAGTCTATCCCTTGTTCTTGTACATAACCTTTTGCCACTAAGCGAGCTTTATACTTGATGATATTTCCTTTTGCATCCCTCTTGGTCTTGTAAACCCATTTGAGTCCTATTGCATTCTGATTTTCTGGCAATGTAGTAAGAGTCCATGTATTATTCTTGTTGATTGAATCCAATTCAATCTCCATGGCCTCAATCCATTCTCATCTGTTGATGCTTCCTTGTAATTACAACTTTGTGGTTCAAATCTACGTGCATACTTATATATTTCTGCCATTTCTCTATATTCACGTATGGGTGTATCATCAAATCTATCTCTTGAGTTCTCTACAGAACTAGTAGTAGGAGTGGGTCGTAAGTATATATCGGTGGTGTGATTGGTGAAACTCGATCGTGAATCTGATCTTGTTCATGATCGTGTTGTCATCGCTTTTTCGTGTTGACTTGTGTAAGGTTTTCATTGTCAACTCCGTCTACCACAAAACTAGCCCAAAATGTGTCTTGTGTGTTCATATCTTCTTCATCTTTGTTCCAATCCCACGATTTTGTTTCCATAAACTTTACGTCCCTACTAACATGTTTCTTCTTGGTTATAGGGTCATATAACCTACATGCTTTTGATCCTTCCTCTACTCCTAAGTAAACCAACGGTATGCTTCTGTCGTCCAGCTTCTTTAAGTGAGGTATCGTTATCTTTGCATAAGCCGTGCATCCTAATATTCTTAGCTTTTCCAGTTTGGTTTTCTTGTAGAGTGCCTCATATGGAGTTTTATCAGGCCCTCAGAGGTACCCTATGAGTATGTAAATTGCATGTTTAACTGCTTTCGCCCAAAAAGTTAAAGGTAACTTCATTGCTTTCATCATACTCCTTGTAGTTGATAATACTGTCCTATTCCTTCTCTCCACTACCATCATCTGTGGGGAGTACGGGCATGTCAACTGTCGTGCTATTCCGCTTTCCTTACAAAGATCTTGTGAATTCGCTTTGATGTGAATTCACCACCTCTATCCGCTCTAGCATCCTTATTTTCAACTTCATCTCCATTTCTATCTTCTGTCTAAATTCCTTGAATGTACTAAACGCCTCATCTTTAGATGTCGAAAGTAGGTCCGTGATAAAACGTGTACAATCGTCCACTAAAAAGAAAATGAGTTTCTTTCTCGAGAGCGTTGTGGACTTATAGGACCAAAGGTCTCCATATACTAAGTCCAACGGGTTCTTTGATCTAAATTTAGCTTGGTTTGGAAATGGTGTTCTACTGTGTTTTCCTAATAAACATGTCACAAACTCGTCCGCATGACTTATCCTTGGAATTCCTTCTACTAGACCTTTCCTAGTCATTTTGTTTATATCATCAAAGTTCAGATGACCTAATCTAGCATGCCATAACCATGCTTGGTTATCTATATTTGCTAAGATACATATAGGTGCTTCTATTCAAATCAGTATCTTGTAGAGTCGATTCTAGATCGCTCTACTTTCATCAACAACTTCTTGTTCTTATCATACAAAGTCAACTTGTTTCCGTCCATAATGACTTTACAACCTATTTCCGTAAGTTGTCCTAGACTAAGTATGTTGCTCTTGAGGTTTGTTATGTAGTATACTTCGATACTACCTTCGCTCGGTTCTTACAACCTAAAGATAGACCCTCTACCCATTATCTGTACATACTATCCATCTCCAAAACGTATCGTCTGTTACGCTTTCATCAATATCCCTAAAATGACTCTTTATTCCCGCCATATGGTTGCTTGCACCATTATCTAAATACCATATGCTTGTATCCGCTGTAGCATATTTCTTTGGTTGAATTTGTTCTTCATTCAACAACAGTTCCTCGTGTTCAGTTTCGTGCACAGTCATTAGTAGTGATGGTTCATTGTCTTCTAAGATAAGGTTTGATTGTTCCTGAGTTGCTGGTTTTCCTCTACAATTCCTTTTAAGATGTCCAATTTTATGACACCTGTAGCATTTTACCTTGCTTACATCTCACTCATCTTTATTCTTATCCGAACTCTCTCTATAACTAGAGTTCCCTCCTTGTGAGTTGTTTCTATTTTTATTCGCCAGCTCCTCGTGAGAAATTTGATTTTCCTCCACGTTTGTAAAAACGTTTCCTATTTCCTGAGTGTTCACCATGTGCGAATACTAGGTTTTCCTGGATTTCTACTTGTCCTCATTTCCGGCGTTTTATCCTTTCCTCAAATGCCTTGAGTCTTCAAATGATCTCATCTAAAGTGATGTCGTCGAGATCAGTTGTTTGTTCTATGGATGCTACTATCTGAATGAACCTATCTGGTGTGGAGTCTAATATTTTTTGAACTAAAAGTGATTTATCCAAAGTTTTCCCTAATTCTTTTGCCTTCGTAGCATAGCCGTTTAGTTTAGCCGCAAATGCATCCACCGTCTCATCTTCTTTCATCTGAAGTGAGTTAAACCCAATCATCAATGATTGTAACCGTGCTTTCTACACTCTATCTTCTCCAACGTGTCTTTTCTTTAGCGAATCCCATAAATCCTTTGCCGTCTTACAACCTGCTACTTGTAAGATCACATCTTCCGTCAACGCTTGATATAGGAAGGCAGTCGTTGCCTTATCCTTCTTATCATCAACTTGTGTATCTAACTTTGGTTCTATTGCTTCCCATAAGCCATGTGCTTCTAGTATAACCTTAATTTGTATAGCCCAAACTGTGTAGTTTGTGGTTTTCAACTTAGGGCATTGATATTGTGCAATAGGTGTTATGGGTTTTGTTGTAGTTGATGTGGTTGCTATATCGTCAGTTGTCATCTTGAAAGTGTTTAGAATCTTCACTTTCTAGTTTAATGGGATTTATCCTTTCTAGTGTGGTTTTTCTATAAAGTATGGAAATTTCTAATCTTCCGGGAATCCTAGTAATACGGGATCAATAAATAGTTTTCGGGATTTCCTAATAGTATGAAATAAAATATTCTATACTATTCTAAATATAATGAAATCCAGAAAGAGTTTAACTTGTGACCTCGTAGATGTGATGAATACTTAGAGTATTCTCTTTGATTCGTTAGTATATATCGTCTACCAACGTTTGATGTTATTCCCAAATTCGGTTCTTTGTTTCTTTGCCTCGCACCTTGATGCTTTTCTTTGCCTCGCTTTCTTTTGCCTTCGAACTCAGAAACACCAAATCTCCTTTGTCGGATTCCTTTTTTTGTCCGACCAGTACTAGAACCAAACAAATTACTCGCGTATTTGTTTTTTTGAAGTTTCTGTTTTGCCTCCAAGAAGTCTCGGACTTCTTTTCTTTGAAACTTTTGAATTTCCAAGTTTCGAATGAAACTTATGTCGAGTTATATCTTCTCCAACAAGCCCGAAAACAAAGTTGTTTTCTTTTCTTGTTCCTCCACACTACACACATTTCTTTTCCCTCGTACGTTATTTGATATCTATACTCCGATAACAAACTTCCCACGCACAATTCTTTGGTACCGAAATGGTATAAAAAAAAACTCCGAAACAAAAATGTTTCTGATCTCTTTTCGTTGTTGCTTTCCTTGTGTCGCTTGACACTACTCCACACAATCTTGAGCGCTCCTTCTTCTTATCACGTACGTATCTTTCCACAACAACGTTTTCCCCAGATTATGTAACACCCCCAAATCTCGGTACAGCGGAAGACTTAATCAAGTTTTCGGGGCGTTACTATTGGATTGGTATCGCACACAAGTAAAATAAAAGATAACCATTTAACCATTTAAAACCAATCCCAAAATTAAATATTCAAACATTTAATCCGAAGATATAAATTTTAGGCCCAAAACATAGTTTAACAAAATAGGTCCCCATTATTTATCAGAGTCAGAAAATGATCCTTGAACCACGCCTCCATGCCAAACTTCCACACATCAAGTAATCCAAACATCTCTCAAATACCTGAGAAAATCATGCTAAAAGGTTAGCTTACGCTGGTGAGTTCAGAGGTTTAAGTTCAACAAAATCATAGTGGACCAATAAGAGTTGATTTGCTATGCAAGACCTAAGATAGATAAACACCGTTTTCACACCATCCATGCCGGATCACCAATCATAACACACGTCCCGCATCCGGGGACAACTCGAGTCGCGACTCTAGTCCAGCATTGTCGTGGCAAAATCTAGAACAATTGCCAACCCCGGACTAGGTCGATGTAGAAGTTTATTCTTAGTTAGGCACGGCTAACCTAAACTAAGGCAACAACTACCACACATCTATCTAAACAATCAAGCATATAAGCAAATCCAAAATAGTTTTCACGGTCCAAAACAACACAAGATGATTCTCACCCCAAATAGTTCAAAACGTAGTTAAAACGTATATAAAAGTGGGGCTATGAAACTCACCTCAAGCAATCAACGAACAAATATCACTAGCGTAAGATAACAGAAATCACAAGACAAAGAACTATCGACTCGGCACAACCTATTAATGTAGACCAACTTTAATACACATATTCCTCAAAATCAACGTAATCTACCCCAATATATTCCATTTCTTTATTTCCAAAAACGTCTTGTTTCACCATTAATCCTAGTGTTTGGTATCCTCATGTGGGTGTATCGACTCAATATAATGCCATGAATGCACTCAAACAACCAATATATAACTCAATGCGACACAATGAGACCTCTAAACGATAAGCTCCATAGTTCAATAAGTTTCGGAATAAATATTAGACCTTATCGAATTCATCAACTCGATAAACTCATTCATTTATTCGTGTCGCTTATTATCCCATAAATCATTCAGATCCTAAAGAGTCACAAGGATAAGTCACCCATTAATAGGGTTACCTAACGTATCTAGCGCTCTTTATTAGATTCACAACCTAATAAGTCCGCTACCCACGTGGATCAATGCTATTAATGCTAGGTTATCCGTAACCCATGCACACATAACGCAAATAAATAATTAATTATCCAATATTAAATGTCCAAAATTGACATTTATTGATAAATGTGTACTCGAAACATTACTTACTTATTTATTACAAAACCTTTCCAATTTAGTCGTTAGTTTTCGTTTAAAACTAGTAAATAACAAGATAAATCTTGTTATTGATATTTTTGGTACAAAAGCCCATTATTATTTACATTTAATAGTTTTATTATCATTTTCATATATAATATATATTTCATCAAATCCCATTATAAATCTCATAACGTTATTTGTTTCGAGTCCACTAGCACGAGTCATAACTTCTCGGCTTTTAATCAATCAATTGTCCAAATTATACTAAAGTCCATGTTACGGCTTTGTCGGAGTCAACTATTGACTAAAAAGTCAAAGTGACGCCGACGTAGCTCAAAGTCAACAATATATATATCAAGTCCAAATTAAATGTCACAATAACGCAATTCAATCCCAAACTAACTCAAAACAATCTCGCCAAGCAATCAATCAACCAATTATACTCGAAACCAACGTTATGACCCTAATGGTCATGACACGATCGCGGTCAAGACCACGTGAACCAAACAAGCTTCTAAAAGCTTTTCGCTCCACGCTGCCTCATCCAAACCTCAACTAAACCAATCAATAAGCTACCAAATCGACCCGACTCGAACCCAAGACCCAAGTGGGTCTCGACACCACTCAAGAGCCGCATACAAGCCCTATGTCATTCAGACGTCCCATATGTCTCAACCAAACATCACCAAACCAATTCTACAACACTCCAATCCAATCATTCAAGCTCCAAACACTAACCAAACACAAAACCCATCAACTATTTTTAATCGAGAACATGCAACTAAACCTAAAATGCAAAACCCATCAAATTAATGCACCACACATGTACCAAACACTAATCATACTTGTTTACTTAGTCACTAATTAGCTTTAATTTCATGTTCCACCCAAAAGCCCCAAAAATTGTTCATGGGTCGAAACCCTAGAATTCAATTTGTCGCTTTTTATAGCCTAATCAAGCTCAATACATGTTCCCTTTACCTTATCTAATCACCAATTGCAAAAGCCCTTTGAAATCTTTTGAAATCCTAAAAGTACGAATTTTAATTCTTGAGTTTGGTTAGGATTTAGAAAATCCAGTCATTAAAGAGTCGGTCACCTCAAGTATATGTAATTGTTAGAAAGCTCGTAGTCGTAGATTATTTAAAGTTAAGTAGTATTTAGTTAAGTAACACCGTGGAGGACGGACGGGTCTTTACCCATCAGATACGATCCACGCCGTAGGTGGCGCATTTATGTAAGAACTATAAATACTCTCTACCTCCCAAGGTAGAGAGTTTGAGCTCATAATAATATCTTCATTTTCTCTCACTAAGTTTCCAAACCTCTAACTCTTTCTCTCTCTAAAACCTTGTCAATACTCTTTGATATGGTTTTAGTGTGTTTGTGAAATCCAATAAGTTACAATTGGTATCAGAGCCATGGTTTGATCATCTCTCTTACATATCCTTGGATTTCTAGTGGTTTTAGGTGGTTTTTGAGTTTGAAAAAGTTTAGTGGTTTTTGCATCATTTGGATCATTTCTGGTGTTAAAGTTTGAATTTTGGGTGTACTTTTGTGTTTAGAATCATTGTAAGTGCTTGGGTTTTGATTAGGTAAGCTTGAATCATGTGGGAGCTTGTTTTGGATTGAAAAGTGTGTTTTTGAAGTTTCTTGCTAGCTTAACTTGGTTCTCGGTGATTTTCATCGAAAGCGACTTGCTTCGTAAAGTAGCGAAGCTACGTGTTAGTTGTTAGCGACTTGAGCCTAGCGACTTGTCTATTGAGACAAGCTTCCACATAATAGTACAAGTTAGTGGATTCTCCACTACGGCTAGTGACTTGGTGAGGTTAGCTTAACTTGCTTCAGAATTGTTAGCGAGTTGTAGTGCAAAGTGTTAGCGACTTGATACTAGCGACTTGGATCTTAGCGAGTTGTTCTTAGCAACTTAACCTGTGTTAGCTCGACTTGGTGATTAGCTGATATTTGTTGTCATAATTCGTAGCGACTTGGTGTTAGCGACTTGACCTTAGCTAGTTTCTTTAGCGACTTGGACTGTAGCTTAACTTGGTTGAATAACTCTTAGCTTAATTTGGTTGATTTGCTTGTAATACGGTTTTCTTGATTTAGTAAAATCCGGAAAGAATCTATTTCCGGTTTAATCATAGAGTTATAAAATCCCATGTAATCTGTTAACATGTCTACCAACGAACCTACAATCATCTCCACTGCTTCGAGGATGTTCAAGCACTTTCGATACTCGCCCACCCATGCTTGACAGAACCGACTACGACTCTTGGGCTCAACGAATCGATTGTACTATCTTGGAAAGAAAAATGGGTCAACATTCTCAAATCCATTGATGAAGGACCTTATCAGATTGAGACTACAAGAGACATAATTGATACCGCTGCAAATGGAACCATGATCTTGGATTGACAGACCAAAGACGATGATGAGCTCAGATGATAAGGAGAAAAAGAGATTCGATGCTGATATCGTGGCTTCAAACATCATACTTCATGGTCTTCCAAAAGACATCTACAAGCTGATCAATCACAACACCGAAGCCAAGGCAGTATGGGATAATGTCAAGATGCTTCTCTCAGTTCAATTAACCAAGGAAGACAGAGAATCACAACTGTATGATGAGTTTGAGCACTTCAAGATGAAACCAGATGAGAGTGTCTATGAGTACTACGTGAGATTCCATAAGCTTGTGAATGACATGAGGAACATACAAATGACCATGCCAAACATTCAGCTGAACTCAAAGTTTGTGAACAACATGAATCCCTAATGGCACAAGTTTGTCACCTTTGTGAAGCTTACCAAAGGATTGAAGAACACCAACTATGAGCAACTGTATGCCTTCCTTCTCCCGAATGAGAGACATGCTATGTTTGAGAAAAGGATTCTAGAACAGTTCAAAACCAACCAGGGAGAAACAAGTTCCTCAAATGACTCAACAACCTTTTACACAAATGTTGGTATTACTACCAAAACTTCTCAAGTCATTCCCATCGGTGATGGTAACTACAAACTCATCCCCGATCCAAAGATATAAGCCTTCGACTCCAAACACATTCATGGAAAACTTCATCAATCAACTGTCTCTCATGGTCGGTCAAAACATGAACTCTCTTCCACACACCAACAATAACCTCAGAAAGATCCAATCCACACAATCAAGCAACTATCGAGATGGGAAGGTTATGGTGCAACCGCCAAGAAAGGCAGATGAACAGGGAAGAGGAGGAGTTGGTAGAGGATATGGGTAAATCGAATAGGGGAAGGAATGGGAATCAAGGTCAAGCAAAGCCAATTAAGTGCTACAACTGTGGTGGTGAGGGACATATTACTAGGAACTGCACATCTCCAAAACGTCCACGAATGTAGATTACTTCATAGACAAGATGTCGCTTGTGCAAGCTCGATAATGGAGCGCCTTTGGATGAAGAGGAGTTGTTGTTTCTGCTGAGGGAAATGCCAAACCTATGATGTCGATGTTGATGAACGTACCAATTCAGAGATAGGTCATAATCATCAAAATGCATTTCAAGTAGCGATGTGATGCATTTGACTCTGATGTCGATGATGAACCTATTGCCCAAACAATCTTCATGGCTAGCATCTCACCTATGGTCTCTCCACCACAACAAGCTGGTCCATCCAAAGACAAAATCATTTCAGAGGTATTAAAACTATATGATGATGTTGATGAGCGAAAGATGCATAATGAAGTACAATCTCTTGAAACTTATGAATCAGATATTGATATTGAGGGTAATAGAAATATTGTCCCATATGATCAATATGTGAAGCAAAGTGAAAGAGAGATTTTACCAAGTGATGCATCTTCCACAGTCAATGATGACTATGTTTTTGATGAATACACTGCATGTACCCCTGATGATTCTGTTGTTCTCGAACTGAATGCCTATAAAGAACAAGTTGTTATTTATGAACAGCGTGCTAAGTTTGAGTTGACCACCGCGTGAGCAGGAAATGGATGACCAAATGCGTACAATTATTAGAAAAAGTAATTTTAGAGAAGAAGTATTAAAACAAGAGTTAAACTCCTTACAAGAAAAGCTTTCTAAAACTGCTAAGCAAAAGCAAGAACTTCAAGGAAATGTTAAAATGCTTAAGCAAGAATTCAATGCTAAGGAATCAAAACTTTTGAATGATTTTTCCAATCTAAAAACTTTGAAAAACAAGCTTGAAAATAAGTTGTACGTACAAGGGAATACCATTCAGACCGCTCACTTGATCACTAAGCATAGAGTTTTAAGCGATAAGCATAGCATTCCCCTTGTTGTGGAACCTAATCCTGAGGTTGTTAAAAAGGCTAGAGCTGCTCATAATGTAATCTATGATGGTAATGAGATTCTTAAACCTAGACAGAAACCTAGTTGCGATGAGTGCACTTAGGAAGATAGAAAACTAGATGATGCATCTAGGGAGAAAATGAATAAGAAGCTAGAAGATCCTGAATGTAAAGAGAATAACATAACGATCAAACCCCATGATTACAAGAAGGAAAATTGGATTTCCTTGAACAAGTTTAAGCCTCAAACGTTGTTAACACCCGAACAAGTGTTCTCGAAAAAGGATTTAGATAAGCAAAAGCGAGAATCTTGTTGTAACAAACCCTCCTTAGGAAAATGCCTTCACGACCGTGGTATCCTCCAAATACACCAATGCATTTAGTTCCTAGAACTATTGCCACTAAAAGCAAGACCTTAATCAGTCAATATGTTATTTTTCAATTATTTGTTGATTTTGAGAAAACTTGTAAGAAAAGGATCACACCCACGGGATAATCAAGGGGAAAGGGGTTTTGAGCAAACTAAAGAATGCTATTTAACTGAGGTCATGCCTTTCTTTAAACAACTAAAAGATCAATTTGAGAGTCTTAAAAGGGGATGGATTTAGATATTAAAGAAATGGAAAAGGAATTTGATGCAATGATAGTTGAGGTTAGTGACTATGAGCGAGAATTAAAATATAATGAGATTGAGAGGAAGAACTTGCATACCTTGAATGAGAATCTTATTTCTTAATGTATTTCTCAAGATGTGTTTTACATCAAGCAAATTGTTCCATTAATGCTTCTCAATTTCATGAATTATCTGCTGCTCTGAAAGTCTCCCATGATCGTGTCATTGAGCTTGAAAAACTAACTCTAAACTGCATGATAAAGTTGAACAGGATGATCATGATAATCTGGTGAAACATTTTTTAAATTAGAAGTTGAACATCTTGCTTTGCAATTAAAATATCAACATCTCAAAGAAAATGTTAAAACCTCAAATATCAAGACATCCTTTGATGCTCCTGAATTTGATGCAGTTTTTGAAATTAGCAAACGTGATGAACAGATTCGAGCTCATTGTAACACGATCGGAAAGTTGAAAGCCCAAATCTCTCAATTAAATGGTGAAAAGAACAATGGTGCTCCCAAATGCCTCCTCCTTTAGATTCTCAGTGTTCTCAAACTTTTCATCTTCAAAACTTGGTTAATGTCTTACAAAAGGAAAACGAGAGTTTTCTAGAAGAAAATGAAAAGGTTAAACGACACTTTAAAGAGTTATATGATTCAATGAAAGTTACTCGTGATAAAAACAACTAAAAATAACGCCTTTACAAAAAGAAATTGAGAATCTCGAGAGTCGTGAAAAGGAAACTGCCACTTGTTTTAATGAGAATGTTGCATCAAAGTCATCCTCGACCGCAAATATACTGTGGATCGGTAAATACATTCCTCCTCATCTTAGGAATAATGAACCCGTGTTTCATGACTATTGTGCTCACCTTAAGGATAGTCTAGAATGTCTCCGTGAGATTGTGGAAGAGGATTTCATTAATAAACCTCTTGATAGAGAAATTAGGTTTGCTTGCATTGCCAAACGATCTCAAGAGCTGCTAGAATGTGTAATTGCAACATGTCCTAAATCCTTAGGTGCAAAAGGCAAAGTTGTGATGCCTTATTCCATGCCTAGTGCCAAGCATTCAAATCATTCTATGCCCACTTTTAAGAAAGTGAACACTAATGTGCCTTCAAGTAGTTCAGATCCCTGCACATCTAGTTCGTGAATGCAAAAGTAGATCAACCAACTAATGTTCCCATAATTCCCTACAGAGTAATCGGTGACATTAAAGCAAGCGGGTCAAAGCCTCAGGCAATACCAAGCAAGATAGGACCTCGCAAGCTAAGAATGTGCATTGGAAGAAAGTAGAAGATCAACCTAGGAATATTAAGTTTGAGTTGAATAAAACGAATCGTGTTGATTCTAGTATTAGCTATAAGCTGCATCTTGTAATTAATTCAATTCTACTACTATTCGCAAAAACCATGTAATGATTGCTTGATTTCTGTTACTAATCATGAATGTGGTGTGAATGTTTTGTCTAATGCTTTGTCAAATGCCGATAAAATTGTTAATGTTAAAATTCAAGCTAAGAAGGCTAAAAGGCAAAGGCGAAAGAAAGTTAGAAGACAGTGGAAACCCACAGAAGATTTAGTAATATAGGTTATCAATGGATACCTACTCGCCATAAGATTAATGAGCTTTGCCTTAAAGTTGCTAAATCAATGCCTACTAGAAAATGGATGCCTACGGTAGAACTATTCCCTTAAGAAGTGAACATACTTTGAATAGGTCAAATACGGACACTAGCAATGCATCTATTTCTAATGAGTCCATTGTTTCTACCTCGATGTGGGTGTTCCAATCACTGTTACTAACCAAGTGGAACCCATTCTTGCATGGGGATCCCAATTATCAAGTTATCCATTCTTGTCTCGTGTTCAATGCAGATCGCTCAAATCGTTTGTGGTACCTCCGGACTCAGCTGCGCTCCAAGCATATGACCGAGACGGTCGCGCTCATGAACTTCGTGAGTAAATTCATCGGGACTTAGATTCGGGAACATCATTTGGTGCAATTATGGGTTATGGAGATGTTGTTGGTGATAGTGTTATCTCCGGGTATATTATATGAAGGTCTTGGTCATAACTTATTCTCTGCCGGTCAATTCGGGATTCTCATCTAGAAGTAGCCTTCGTGAAAACATACTTGCTTCGTTAGAGAACTTGATGGTAAAGAACTGTTAAGAGGAACACGTGGTTCAAATCTATACACCATCTCTATCGAAGATATGATGAAGTCTTCTCCAATATGCTTGTTGTCAAAGGCTTCAAAACAAAGTCATGGTTATGGCATCGTCGTCTCAATCACTTGAACTTCGGCACCATCAATGATCTCTCCACAAAGGACTTAGTTGTAGGTTTACCTAGACTAAAGTATGAAAAGGATCATCTTTGTTCAGGATGCCAATTGGGAAAAAGCAAGAAGTATGCCCACAAACCCAAACCTACAAACTCAATTACTAAAGTTCTTCATACAATTCATATGGATTTATATGGACCCATGAGAGTGCAGAATATCTTTGGGAAGAAATATGTGTTAGTTGTGGTTGATGATTACTCTCGATTCACTGGGTTAAGTTCTTAAGGACAAAGGATGAAACTCCAGATATCATCATCGAACTTATCAAACAATACGGTTCGACTTAACAAAACTGTCCGAATCATCCTAACGACAATGGAACCGAGTTTGTTAATAAACAACTTAGTGAGTTTTATGAAAGTGTTGGAATCACCATCAAAGAAGTGTTCCACGAACTCCTCAACAGAACGGTGTAGTTGAAAGACGAAATCGAACTGTTGTAGAAGCCGCAAGAACAATGCCGATTTACTCAAAGGTTCCAATGTTTTCTCGGGGCGAAGCCATTGCCAATGCATGCTACACTCAAAATCGATCCCTAATTCACACTGCTCATGGAAAAACTCCATATGAACTTGTCTACAATAGAAAACCTAATCTCTCATTCCTTCGTGTGTTTGGTGCATTGTGTTATCCAACTAATGAGGGCCAAGACTTAGGCAAACTTAAAGCTAAAGCCGACATTGGAGTATTTGTAGGATATGCACCAAACAAAAAGGGATACCGAATCTACAACAAAAGAACCCGAAACATCATGGAAACAATTCACGCTACGCTCGATGAGTTGACCGGTCCAATGGCTCCTAGGACAAACCAGCCTCCGACCCGCATCTCAACTTTCATCAAGTAGTCCTATTGGTTCACTCTCATCTCAAACTCCCTCACCAAAGAACTCCTTATGTACCTCCATCGAAGATGATTTAAAGAAATTGTTTGATCCAATGTTTGATGAACACTATGAACCAAATGATGATTAAATGTCAATTCCATCAACAGAGGTGCTCCTATCCCTCCCTGTTGAATGAAGTCAACCCTTCCGCCTCAATATCATTAAGTCAAGAAGCGCCTGATCACTCTGTCTCATCAACAAATCATCAATCATCGAATGTACATCATGGAATTGCTTCGCATCCATGATGAAGTTAATCCCTTTGCGACCAAGATGCTCCATTTGAAAACATATTTGCTCTGAATCATCATCAACCATCTTCATCGGAGACATCGACTATGCTACTTCGCCTCAACAACAACCACATGAACACCCTAGAAAATGGACACATGATCACCCATTGGACAACATCATTGGAAACCTCTCGCCCGATCCACACGGAAACAACTTGCAACCGATGCCTTATGGTGCTTCTTCAACTCCGTACTCTCTAAGATCGAACCAAAAGATGTTAAAACCGCCATGAATGAAAACAACTGGTTCAATGCCATGCAAGAAGAAATTCATGAGTTTGATCGACTAGATGTATGGGAATTAGTACTTGCTCCAGATTGTGCTATGATCATTGCTCTAAAGTGGATCTTCAAAGTGAAACTTGATGAGCATGGTGATGTTTTAAAGAACAAGGCTCAATTAATTGCAAAAGGATACCACAAGAGAGGGTATTGACTTTGAAGAATCATTTGCCCTGTGCCGCATCGAGGCAATCGTAATCTTTTGGCAATGCCGCAGTAAGAACATGGTAGTCTATCAGATGGATGTAAAGACAGCTTTCTTACGGAGAATCTGAAAGAAGTTGTAGTCAGCCAACCTGAAGGCTTTGTGAATCCAGAGCATCCTACTCACGTTTATCGTTTGAAGAAAGCTCTTTACGGTTTGAAGCAAGCTCCAAGGGCATGGTATGATACGCTATCAAAATTTCTTCTATCTACTGGATTCGGCAAAGGAGCAGTTGATCAGACATTGTTCACTAGAAAGTCAGGAAAACATTTAATTCACGTTCAAATATATGTTGATGATATTATTTTTGCCTCGACCGACCCTAATGAATGTGATCGTTTCTCAAATGAAATGGGTTTCAAATTTCAAATGTCAATGATGGGACAAATGTCATTTTTCTTGGGATTACAAATTTCACAAAGTCCCGGAGGCATTTTTATAAATCAATCTAAATATGCAAATGAGATTTTAAAGAAATTTGATTTGATTCTAGTGACCCTGTTGACACTCCCATGATAGAACGTACTAAATCGATGAGGACCCAGCAGGATCATGGTAGACCAAACGCAAATATCGTAGTATGATGATGGATCCCTGATGTACCTCACATACCAAGACCGCATACATTCTGTTCGATGTGTGCATGTGTGCTAGATATCAGGCTAAGCCTACCAAAAAGCAACTTGAAGCGGTTAAACGGGTCTTTCGGTATCTCCAAGGAACCATCAATATGGGACTTGGTACCCGAAGGACACCGGTATGTCACTAAAAGCCTTTGCAGATGCTGATCTTGCAGATGTCAAGATACACGCCGGCACGCCCTGGAGGTGCTCGTTTCTGGGTGATAAGCTTGTAAGCTGGTCTTCAAAGAAGCAAATGAGTACTTCTATTTCCTCTAAAGAGGCTGAATACATAGCCATGTCATCTTGTTGTGCTCAAATCCTATGGATGAGATTCCAATTATCTGACTATGGCTTTGAATTCAACAAAATCCCTCTGTACTGTGATAATAAAAGTGCTATTGCTCTCTAATGCAACAACGCTCAACACTCAAGAGCTAAAACACATCGACATTCACATCATTTCATCAGGTGTAGTAAGTAGAAAACGTGTGGTGGAACTTTATTTTGTGAGGACTAAATACCAGCTAGCAACATCTTAACCAAAGCTCTTCCTAGAGAACGTTTTGAGTTTATCCTCCCACGACTTGGTTTAAAGAGTCTTCAACCGGAAACGCTTAAACGTCTTCAGAGGCAAGCAGAGGAGTAAAGGTCTTTCTTCATCCATATCTTTGTATATATTTATTTAAAAACCAAAATACAAAATTATAAAACCAACAAAAAGCAAAGAGAAAAATTATAAAACTTTCAAAACCCATAAAAATTAGAAAATCTTGAAAAATTCCAAAAATATTGTTATTTTGTCATTTTTTTTCTTATTCGATATCATCTACGGATTTTGTGTTGACATTCAAAGAATGTCACTGGTCTTTAGATGTTCTTCGAATGTACATAGTTTTGTTTAAAAAAAAAAAAAAAAAAAAAAAAAAAAAAAAAAACTATGGTTTATTGTCATTTCAGGCAGTAACCCGCTCTTCAATGAAATAACAGAGCCATGCTTTATCTTGGTTTTCAAATCTCATGCTCTGATTCTTTAAACAATTCCTTACCATCTAATGAAAACTAATTGCTTTGTTAAATAACCCCACTCTATCTTTGAAAATCATCTGACTTAACTTTTGTCAATATCTATCTCTCAATCAACAACTTATTTCATTATGATTGAGGGGAGATGATTTCAATTAAATCAAAAGGTTATTTGTCATACAATTGTTTTCAAAAGATAATCATGCATGTTTAATCAATGGAGTTTAAAAACTCAAAATCCGATCCTTATCAGTTAAAACGTTTTCATATTCATCACAATTTTCCTTAAAAGCTTTCAAAATCATTTAATCTACAGAGATCACAAATCTCAAATGATTTGATAATTGTGATCGGGGAGAATTTGTGATTTAAATTGGATTTAAAATGATAATTCGTAAATGGTTTTATAAGGATGTACAAGCTCTCCTTCCCACATGTGCCAAACGATTTCAAATTTTCCATGCACATGTTGAGGGGAGCATCTATCTTAAACCACTAAGATTTGAAACGTGATCAATTTATTTCAATGTGCAGTTTTTTCCTAATATGTGCAAAACATCTTCAAATATCTATGCACATATTGAGGGGGAGCAACTATTTTGAAAACCACATTCTTTATATAAGTACTCATAGATGCAAGCCAACCCCTCAAAGATGAAAATTATCTCTATTACAAAATGATGCTTGATGCACATGTTGAGGGGGAGCTCTTGTTCTAAAATTATCAAAAACAATTCAGGTACTAATTGCTTTGATCATATATCACAAGTACCTGGATTGATTTTCAAATGGTTTTCGATTGGTTCCAATGGCAGATGAACAATACCAAATAGACCGACCAAATTTACTTTATGTATGGTGATATAAGGATGATAAGGTTAGGTATTTATTCCCATGATCCGCCAGAACCGGAGGAATCTACCCAGGGACAATCCACTAGATAGTGTAGAAGTCCTTAGGTTTGATGAAAAAAGGAGAAAAGTGAGATATGGGAAGAGTGCAGACTGAGACTGAGCTAGGACTGGAATAAACCCAACAAGGTTCTAGTTATGAAGTCGTGGTAAGCACTGAATGGGTTGAAGAATGAAAAAGAAATGAAATGAGAAAAAGGGTGAAAAGAATTAGCCCTCCATTAATTCAACCTTAGGGCAGAAACCGGGTTCAATACATATGCTACTGGTGGTTACCAAGGTAACATCGGTATTGAAGACAAGACGTCATGGACCCAGTGACGCACTGCACTACAACTTCCCAAGCCACTCAAGTTCCTCTTAAAAGGGCTTGTTTCATTCTCACGGGGAACCGACATTATCTATCGACTTTCTCTTAGAGATTGTTGATATTGAAGAAGGAGACCCTCTCCCTAGTCTCCGGCATAGGAACCAAATATGCACAATTGAATTTAGAGCCACGAGATCGCTCTATAAATCTCATTAGGACACTTTCAATGAAGACTCTCTGTTTCACACAATGTGGAAAGAGAGATTATATCTTATGAGTCCTACGCATTATCCTTGTGGTATTGCCAGAATATCTGAGTGATATGCAAACATATTCACAATGAAGATGGAAAGCCTTCTGGAGCCAACATCAAATAAGCTCCTGGTGGGTGGCATGTGAGATATATTCAATAGATCAACCATGTGACAACTGAACAGAAACAATGGGGCGATTCAATCTTTTGAATCAATCCTGGTTCAGGTTATGGATTGACGGATACCTTTGAAAAACCGGTCGTTGTGCTTAAAAACTCTTTTCTTTAGCACATCGACTGTGTACTAATATTTCAAAATAAAAGGTGCTTATGATTGATAATTGATTTTCATTAAAACCTTCGTTGTATTGCAAAAACAACTTCTATTGAGCGATACATGATTGTTTTTCAAATCTATTTTCATCAATCAGTGAATCTCAATTCGCTGGTTCACTCACTCTGTGTTGTCTTCTTTGAGACTTTCCGGTTTGAGAACACTAGAGTACAGCGCTGAAACCTTGTCAAGGAAATTCTTCGGAATTATACCTGATCACAGGCAGTACTTGTACTGATCAACGGGAACCGTGGGCCGTGTACCTCAATTCAACGAAAGTGATCAAAGACACTTTTCGTGCGCTACCCTTTTCGGTGCGCTATCACATGCTAAACTCGCATTATGCATGCCTGACGTTTGCAGCTGATAAGAATGAAGCGGTCAATCTATAGCCGCATGCTCACTCAACACATTCATCTCTTAAAAATTATGATTAGTGCATCAATGACTCTGATATTTTCACTCCATGCTTCTGCTACGCTGCTGCCAATATCATGAATCAATGAAAGCTTCCACTACTCTGATGAGAATATATCATGATCCAGAATGTGAGCATGTCGGTCCAAAAGTCACAACATCACATAATACCAACACCACAAAGGATGAGTCAGAGATTTATGATAGTTGGTGATCTCAAAGTCGGCTCAAAAACTCATTATCACGTGGATCAGATAAAGACCTCCACTTGGATTAACCTAACATGCAATAATGAAGAATCGATGACTACGAGCTTCAGAGCAAAGATCTTTAACAAGAATCCAAGAACAATTTTAATGTAATATCTGTTTGTATTCTATGTATTTTTGAGGTGACCTCCCTTAGGGGGAGATTGTTAGGATTTAGAAAATCCAGTCATTAAAGAGTCGGTCACCTCAAGTATACGTAATCGTTAGAAAGCTCGTAGTCGTAGATTATTTAAAGTTAAGTAGTATTTAGTTAAGTAACACCGTGGAGGACGGACGGGTCTTTACCCACTGTATGCCTGATCCCCAGCCCGTAGGTGGCGATTTATGTAAGAACTATAAATACTCTCTACCTCCCAAGGTAGAGAATTGGAGCTCATAATAATATCTTCATTTTCTCTCACTAAGTTTCCAAACCTCTAACTCTTTCTCTCTCTAAAACCTTTGTATACGCCTCTTTGATCAGGGTTTTAGTGTGTTTGTGAAATCCAATATCCTACAAATTTGGAGGTGTTAATGAAGTCCAAATTGAGTGTATGATATATGGTTGGAAAGAGGAGAAAGAGATCTTGCTTTTGGTGGTGGAGGTGGTGGTGGACGCGCCGGAGTGGCGGCGGTGGTGGCCAGAATATGGCCGGCGGCCAAGTGGTGGAAATGGAAGTCTCAAATGAGGGTTGGGTGGGATATTTATATCCTTGAGCTAGGGACTTGAAAATAAATAAAATGGGAGGGGGGCGGCGTCGGCCTTAAGGAAAAAGTGGGGGTTCGGGTTGTAACTTTTCGTATCTATCTCGTTTACCCATTCCTGAGCTCACATATCGTCCCCCGAGTGTCCCACGACATTTATTTAACTTTCCAACATCGCTATTACGTACGTTTTCCACGAGTTTTGACTATTTATTTGTCAATTTTCGAGTTACGGTCTAAAAGTTACAATAACTCATGTTTTAGGCTTTTCTAGTGCCGAATCGAATAGTGCCTACCAAATAGAGTTAAAACGCTGCACGATAACTCATTTAATAATGAAATAAACCGTTAAAACCAATCGACGATATAAAATCAAGTCACGGTTTATAAAATAGTGTTAAAGGAAAAACTCGGTTCGGTTTAACGTAATGCGGTTACCTAAAATAGACTCCCTAAATTGCCAGTTGTCACAGCCTCCCAGCCTCGTAAGAAACCCGTCCCGTTTCACTCCGACTTGCTTGGTGTCATAAAGAGTTTAGGATACTTCCTACGGAAAACGTCCTCACGTTCCCAAGTGAACTCCCGAGTCCATGCCTTGGGAGTTCCAACGAACCTTAACAATCGGTATACGGCTATTCTTCAGCCTCTTAATCTCACGATCCATAATCTCAATCGGTTCCTCAACAAAATTCAATTTCTCATCAATATGAATATCTCTTAAGGGCACAACTATGTTTTCCTCCGAAAGACATTTCTTAAGATTACTAACATAAAAAACATTGTGTACACTACTCAGTTCCGATGGTAGCTCCAAGCGGTATGCTACCGGTAGACGATTCTTTCCAGATTGGAAAGGGACCACCAATATATCGAGGATTGAGTTTTCCACGCTTTCCAAAACGAATCACTCCTTTCTAAGGAGAAACTTTCAACATAACACGATCTCCAATCTGAAATTCTAAAGGTTTACGCTCTCTTATCGATAACTCTTTGTCTATCATATCACGAGCGTTTGCAAACCGGTTACGAATCTGAACTATCTTCTCAGTGGTTTCTAGGACAAGTTCGGGACCTGTAAGTTGACTTTCGCCAACTTCAGCCCAACAAACAGGAGAACGACATTTTTGGCCACATGGCTGCCTCAAATGGAGCGGCCTTAATACTAGAGTGATAACTATTGTTATAGGAGAATTCGGCCAATGGGAGATGTCTCTCCAGCCTTGCCGAAATCAATAACACATGCTCTAAGCATATCCTCTAAAGTCTGAATAGTTCTCGCCTTTGACCATCGGTCCTGCTGTGGATGGTAGCAGTACTCATCTCCAAATTCGTTCCTAATGCTGTCTGTAACGACTTCCAAAAGTGGGATGTAAAGCGACTATCCCTATCAGAAATAATAGATATCGGTACTTCATGACGCGATACTATCTCCTTAAGATACACTCGAGCAAGCTTATCAAGCCTATCGGTTTCACTAATAGCTAAGAAGTGAGCAGACTTAGGTAAACGATCAACTATTACCCAGATAGCGTCATTGCCGCTAACGTTTCTGTAATTTAGTGATAAAATCCATGGTTATTCACTCCCATTTCCATTCCGGGAGTTCGGGTTGAACTAAAAGTCCGATGGTTTCGATGTTCGGCCTTAACTTTAGAACAAGTCAGCACCTACTAACATACTGAGCTATCTCTGCTTTCATATTAGGCCACCAATAAAGTTTCTTAAGATCCTGATACATCTTATCACTCCGGATGAATAGAGTACTTTGATTTATGCGACTCGTGCATAATCAACTCACGGATTCCACCATGAAATGGTATCCAGCTTCTGTGTCTGAAGCATAATGTTCCATCGGAACGCTTCAAGAAGCCGTTTTCACTTTCTACCATTCCATGTAGATTCTCATAAGGACTTCTTTTCACAAAGCCTTTGCACTATAGGAGGATGTCTTTTCAATGCTCCTCCCGCTAGTCTCCTCTCACGACTAAAAATCGGGATGGTAAGGGCAAACAATGGTCATTCCTAAAGATCTAACGAGTAGGGGTGGAATGTCCTCCTTACGACTAAGTGCATCAGCCACAACATTAGCATTACCAGGATGATAACGAATCTCACAGTCATAATCACTAAGCAATTCCAACCAACGACGTTGTCTCATGTTCCGTTCCTTTCGATCTAAGATATGCTTCAAGCTCTTATGGTCGGTAGATACTACACACTTGGTTCCATACAAGTAATGTCTCCAAATCCTAAGAGCAAACACTCTACACACCTAACTCAAGGTCATGGGTGGTGTAGTTTTCTCATGCTTCTTAAGTTGTCGGGATGCATAAGCAATCACCTTCTCACGCTGCATCAAAATAGCACCTAAGCCTTTATGCGAAGCGTCGCAGCATTACCGACAAAATCTTCACTTCCTTCAGGCAAAGCAAGGATGGGCGCACTACACAACTTCTCCTTCAGAAGTTTGAATGCTTCTTCTTCCTTTTCTCCCCATTCATACTTAACATCCTTCCGGTTAGTTTGGTCACTTGGTTTAGCTATCTTGGAAAATCCCACAATGAATCTCCTATAATAGCCTGCTAAACCTAGAAACTGTCGGATTTCTGATGGGATCTTAGGAGCTGCCCATTCCTTAATGGCCTTAATCTTAGTTGGGTCAACATGAACACCTCGACTATCTATCACATGGCCTAAAAATTGCGACGACTGAATCCAAAATTCACACTTAGAGAATTTGGCATACAGCTTCTCCTCTCTTAGCAATCCTAAAATGAGCCTCAAATGCTCTTCGTGCTCCTCACTACTCTTAGAGTATATCAAGATGTCGTCTATGAATATTATCACAAACTTATCTAGGTACGGCTTACACACTCGGTTCATGAGATCCATGAAAACCGCTGGCGCGTTGGTCAAACCAAACGACATCACTTGGAATTCATAGTGTCCATAACGAGTCCTAAACGCAGTCTTAGGGATATCCTCTTCTCGAACTCTAAGCAGGTGGTAACCAGATCGTAAATCGATCTTAGAAAACACACTAGCTCCTTGGAGTTGGTCGAATAGATCATGTGGAAAACTAGAAGGGGGGGTTGAATAGTTTTACCAATTTAAAACTTCCTTTTAAATATTTAGATCGACTTATGTCAATCTATTTGATTTTTTATATTGGACGTTGATAGATGGATATATAAACGTGTAATGAAATATAAAGAGTAAGAAGCACATCACCACAACACAAGTTATTTATAGTGGTTCGGCTACAAGGACACCTTCCTTGCCCTACTCCACTCCCCGAGTCACCTACTCGAGAGTTCGTAAGCACTACACCAACTCCTTGTGGCGGAGAAGCCTTCACAACGTCGCTTAACCTTTTTCCGGTACAAAGCTAAATACCGAGTTCTTTCACACCAAGGCGAACCACACCTAACACAATGTCACCTACCCTTTATACGGTGCTAGGCTAACCACCGAGTTCTTTCACACCTTAGGAGAACTAATCCTTCACAACATCGCCTACCCTTTATTAGGTACTAGGCTAAGCACCTAGTTCCATTACTATGGAGGAACTACTACCCTTCACGAAACAACACCTAATCTCAAGGAGATCTTCTCCTTGTTACAACACCATCAAGGATATCACCATCCTTGAAGATAAACAAATACATATATGTATAACGATGCACCTCATCGATTATACGACCTAGGCATTCTTCCCAAATGCTACTTGATTTAATTCTTTGGCATCCTTCACTAATGCCTTTGACACAACGCTTGGCACCCTTCACTAATGCCTTCGTCTTGACACCTTTAGCATCCTTCACTAATGCTTGGACACGGATGATGAGCACCTTTCACTAATGCTTTCATCTTGACTCTTTCGGCATTCTTCACTAATGCCTTCAACCCAACATCTATGGAGAAAGGAAGAACTATCAACAAGAGAACCTTAGTAGTCTTGATGATGATGAAGCATGGCAACTCATGGACTTGAGCTTGCACGTCTTCAAGAAGTGGTGATCTCTCCTTTAAGAGGAACCTAGTAGATCACACAAAAACAAAAGACAAACTACATAGATCCTTAGATCTGAGGTTAGAGGGTTAGAATACTTTGGGGAAGTATGTGTGTAAAGTCATGTGTAGAGAGGAAGAAATGGCTCTCTATTTATAGAGGAAATTCTCTTCTGTTCCCCGGATCCCACGGATCCCTACCACAAGGGATCCGACTAGCACAAATCTAGGGATCCGTGGTCCTCCCTCTTTGCCCATGGGTATTTTTGGTTATGGGTCATGGGTCATGGGTTATGGGTTGATCCATGGTTTTCTTTCTAGATACAATGAACTTGGTTAAGTGGTATATATAAAACCATGGGTTATGGGTCAAAACCATTTGCTAGTATTTACCCATTTAGTATATACTTGTATTTACCCATTTTAGCATATACTTAGTTTTTACCCATTTTAGTATACTTAGTTTAAGTATATGTTTAACCCAATATGTAAACACTAGTTGTTGTACATATGTATCTAAATCATAAAATCACTTATACTTGTTTTAGTGTTTTATGTGAGAGCGTAAGTGTGTTAGAAAACTATTAACTCAAACTATTTACGTACTCTATTAGTTTCGTTAAAATGATTATACATTTGTTATCGACAAAACATTAGAAGATCGTAAAATATAAATAAACGTTTTTACGGCTTATTTGTATTAACAATCTCCCCTTTTTGTTGATGACAAAACATAAAATTATTTTAAAGAAAAATCTAAAATTCGTAAAAGTTTGAATTTGTAGTTTTACTTTCTTCTCCCCCTTTTGTCGAAACAAAAAGTGTTAAAAGAAACTAACACAATTTTTATAAGAAAAATGTAAAAAATGTAAAGAGAGCAAGTGACGGGAATGGTACACGTCTTAACTCCCCCTTGACGAGTCCATCCCTATTTAAGGGCGTCAAGGACATAATGTAAAATAAACTAATTGTGTTTGCAATTAAGTTTGCAAATGGTTCGTCTAAGTGACGAGAACGTGCTCCCCCTTGAGTATTGCAATGTTGCAATGGGGTGTCATGAAGTGTAATCCAAAATTGGATTAAGTTGCAAATGATTTTGCAATGTTGTTTGACACGAAGCTCCCCCTAGCTTTATGGTGTCAAAATCTTCATGTGTATTTTGAATAACTACAAAACAAAAGTTAGAAAACAAGAGTATAGTGCATAATTTCCTGCAAATAAGACTCAAGTTAGTAGAAATTTGTGCTCCTGTACCACGGATCCCACGGTTCCCTTCAAGGAGGGATTCGTCTAGTTATCTGGAAGGGATCCGGCTATCTATTGACAGTATCTTCAGCAGTGAAAAGATGTCAAGCAATGCTATTTGAGAAAATGAGATATATGTACAATATATCAAGCACAACACAAAATAATCATAGCATATAAGTATTAATTCAATAAAACAAGAGATACACGACCAAATCTCTAAAACTAAGAGAATGAACTAGCCAAACAAGTGCTACTAATGCTAAATGAGTTACCCCAATTCAAGGTTCAACTAAACTAAATGATGATCAAGGATGAGAAAGGTTTCCTAAACGTTCTAAGTTTGAGCTTTTGAATGTGATGCTCATTGTAGTTTAGGCTTATTAACCTCTTCAAAACGTTCGAGGAGGTGATAAAACATGAAACGTTGCTCTTCACGTAGTTCATGCATCAACCTTTCAACATGTTTACAATGATAGCAATCCTTGTCATGGTTTTGAGTTTCTTGAAGTGAAAGTTCAAGTGAAGTGGGTTGAGGATCTTCAAATGAAGGAGGATTTGATTGAGGCTCATTAAGTGGTGGTTCTACAATGTTTGAGGGTAGAGGTAAAGAAGCATCAACTTCCATTTGGTCGGGTGGTTGCCTTTGATGTCTTCTCATAATCCAAAATGGACTATTGGGAGGAATGATAGAGTTTGCTTTTGGAGCAAGTGTTGATTCAACACTTTGATTTTGTTGCTCAATCTTTTCAAGTGAATTAGTTGGTAATGGTGAAAGATGAGATGGCCAAGAGGGTAGATCTTCTACATTGTGAGAGTGTGGAGATGATTGTGAGGTGGCTCTAGGCATTAAAGATGTTGGTTGAGTTGTGGAGGATATGTTTGGTATAGTAGGACTTGGTGATGAAATCTTAGTGGGAACACTCTTCTTGGGGATTAGTTTGATTGGTTTCCTTGGTGTAGGGGAAATCCTAGCATTTGTGGACTTAACCGGAGATGATTCGGTTGAGGAAACTTCGTGTATGATTCTAGCAAGTTTCTTTGGTGGTTCTTGAGTGGATGAGTAAGCACTAGGAGATTTTCTCATGATGAGATGACTAAGAAGGATGGTTGCAATTGCTGATAATTATGTTTGTGTTTGATGACTAAAGTGTTCTTGGCAATATGGGTTATAAAGAGAAGAGCTTTGCAATTGCATTTAAAACTTAATCCACTAATGTTCTTGGAAATGTGATGATTAACATGCACAAGGTTGAGATTCAGAGTTTCACCGATCTAGGAACTCATTTAAGATGAGATGGAGTGTTTGAGTTAGGAAGATGAGTTGAAATGATTGTTTTAGCTATGTTTGACATAAACTGTCACCCGGATCCCACGGTTCCCTTATTGAAGGGATCCGGCTAGGCTAATCCTAGGGATCCGGCTCTCAGCATTATGACAGTTTGAAATGAGGTTTCTAGGAGCTAAAGCCTATCTCATTTTGAATGTTTCAGTTCTCCTAAGTGTTTAGGATGAAAGGGTACTTGAATGATTAGAGGTAATAAGTGTTATAGCAAATGATTGCTTTTTATGGAAGAGGGATGGGACAAGATGACTATCAATGGATGTCCAAGGATAACACTAAGAGTTATGAAGGTGTCAAGTCATAACAAATGATCCTAGTGATCAGATTTTAGCTTGAGGTGATATTAAGAAAAATTCTTAAAAATTACAAGAATTGAAAAACTAATTTTTGTCTTACCTTGAGATAGAAATGACTAGAAGCAATTTCCTAAAAAATGTTTAGCTTGTCTTCTTTAAGTGTTTTGAGAGGTGAGAAATAGTTTGTGAGTAATTGAAGCGGAAATATGGTGAGTTTAGATGTGTTGATAAAATTAGACTAAGATCTTAAGTAAGCCTTTAGTGAGTCTAAGCCTTTCTCATCCTTGAAGTGGACTTAGTTGGGTTCTAAAATCATATGCTAAGCTAATGTGATGTTATCTAGAAAGCAATGTACTGAATGCTGTATTGCTGATCTGATGTCACGGATCCCACGGTTCCCTCAAGGGAGGGATCCGTCTAGGCTAATCCTAGGGATCCGGCATCTGCAGATCAGAACCAACACAGAACCTACACAGAAATGATGCGCAGTTTATGCACACTAGTAAATCCACATATAAACAGTAGAAACAAGCATGTTTATCACAAAACACTAGTTAAAGACAATATCCAAATAATCATAAACCGAAAGTGCTAAAATGTAATCATCCAAACATAAGATAAAGAAAATAAGCACAATCCTATTGTCTCTTTCTTCAATCCTTTCTTTTCCTTTTTGACGGCTTAGTGAGGTTGTATGCGAGGTTTTGAATCATGCCCCTCAATTGCTTAAATTCCGCGGTCTCGTTTGGAATGGTCGGAAGTTGTTTGTGGTATTCAAGGATTTCCAATTTGATGTTGGCTACGGGGTCGACATCTTCTTCATCTTCTTCTTCTTCACCGGCCGAGGAGTCCGAGAGAGCTTCCGGTTGCTCTCAATTGACCATGAACCATTTAGAGGGTCGTTTGGTAAGAGGTACCATGACGTGATCGGAAAGATAATGATCATCGTTGATAGGAGATGGTTGTAATGTACCAACATACTTACAAAGTCGTGTTAGAAGCATACCATACGGAAGTACCATGTTGGAAGCTTTGAATACCCCAGCCATTCTCCTTACCATGTAATAGGCAAGATTAAATGGCCTTTGATGGATAAGACAATAAATCATTTGCACAAGACATGCGTTTGGATGATCTTTGTTTCCAACTAGGCTAATGACGTTTTCCCTAAGGATTTCTTCCCATTTTCTAAACATGGGGTGCATTTCAAAAAGTTCCATTTGAAAGGGATTACGGTGAATGAGCTTCTTGTTTTGGTCGAAACGGGATTGGTCGGTTCTTATTTTGAAAATAGTGTCTCGGATGGTTTCGGGTTCATCAATAGGAGTGTTATAGAGAGGCTTAGGATCAAGTGCAAGGTTTTGAGCGTTAATTGCCCAATCTTGAGAGTACATACAAATTCCTTCACAAGGAATGCGGAGAATTTGAGCAAAGTTGTTGAGAGGAAGAGTGAAGTTTTGTTTATTGATGATGAAAGTGATTGAAATGCTATCATTGACGTTTCGAATGATCCTAAAGCTTTTGTAAAATTCAGAAATGAAAACCGGACAAATTTGTTCATCTATGTCAAGGAGACAATTAAAGTTGATTGTCGAGAAAACTTGACAAATGTCGGTATCTTCAAGGAAACATTCCTTGACTACACGAACTTCGTGGATAAGTCGTTTTACAAGGATTTTGAAAATTTTACGGTCGGTTTTGGTCAACCCCTATTTACGATAGTAATGAGTAAGGTAGTGGACGGTGTCATGATGATCTTGTTGAGTAGCTTTGGGCATGGTTGGTCCTAAAAATACAAATTTTCCAATTAGGTAAAATTAGTTGGAATGGGTTTATGGTTTTGATTTGTATTAACAATGTTGTGAACACAATGTGATTATGTTAAAAGCCCCTTTTCATGATTAATTTAAAAAGCCCTAATTAAATTAATTGATTAAAAAATTAAGAAACCATAAACCCTAGGATGAGGATGATTAAAATTAGAACAAGTTAATGTAATTACTTACAATGATGTTCTAGGAAGAAATACTTGAGAGTATGGAAGCCAATGAGGGTGGATTTAGTAGCTTAGTCGTTTTAGTGTTATGTGGATAGAGGGAAAAAGATCAGTGGTGAATTTTTGAAAGCGTATAGCTGAGTTCTGTTCCACGGTTCCCCCGTATCCTTTGTATTTGGGATCCGGCTAGTACAACTAGAGGGATCCGGCTACTGTGGACAGAAAGGGAGTTGTTTGGTATTATTTTTGTAGTAGGCTTATAAATTAGCTTGCCAAAAAAATGGAGGTATTAGATGAGGATTGTTTTTGAATGATGATTTTTGATGAATTACATATCGAGGGTTCATATGTGATGACGGCGTTAGTTTGAAAAAAAATAATATTATTCCCTATGTTGAAAAAGACGAAAAGGTGACGAAAGAGACTTCTAATGATGTTAGTGATTAGTTAAGCAAAGAGAACTTATGACAATAAATGGAACTCATGTAACCTATCTTATGAAGAGTAAAACATACATCTATGCTTCTTGATTTGGTATAATACCAAAAATACTTCATGAGCTTTTAAAGTAATCCTTTGTACTTGGTGTACGTAAGTTGTGACTACCTTTTAGATCCTTCCTTGAATGTTGACTTCATTATTCTTTGAATGAAGATTCTGAAGAGATTCTAGCATGAAGATTTCTTAAAAGCAAAAGTGATTAGAATCATCTATCAATGTCCAACAAAATGATTTAAAAGAAAATATGACCAACAAAAAAAAATCCTTCTTTGTAGTTTTCAAACATACACGGATCGTATCAAGTCTTTAAAGTACAACATACTTAAAAAAAACTTGGTAACGAAGCTCTGATGCCAATTGTGGAAAACTAGAAGGGGGGGTTGAATAGTTTTACCAATTTAAAACTTCCTTTTAAATATTTAGATCGACTTATGTCAATCTATTTGATTGTTTATGTTGGACGTTGATAGATGGATATATAAACGTGTAATGAAATATAAAGAGTAAGAAGCACATCACCACAACACAAGTTATTTATAATGGTTCGGCTACAAGGACACCTTCCTTGCCCTACTCCACTCCCCGAGTCACCTACTCGAGAGTTCGTAAGCACTACACCAACTCCTTGTGGCGGAGAAGCCTTCACAACGTCGCTTAACCTTTTTCCAGTACAAAGCTAAATACCGAGTTCTTTCACACCAAGGCGAACCACACCTAATACAACGTCGCCTACCCTTTATACGGTGCTAGGCTAACCACCGAGTTCTTTCACACCTTAGGAGAACTAATCCTTCATAACGTCGCCTACCCTTTATTAGGTACTAGGCTAAGCACCTAGTTCCATTACTATGGAGGAACTACTACCCTTCACGACACAACACCTAATCTCAAGGAGATCTTCTCCTTGTTACAACACCATCAAGGATATCACCATCCTTGAAGATAAACAAATACATATATGTATAACGATGCACCTCATCGATTATACGACCTAGGCATTCTTCCCAAATGCTACTTAATTTAATTCTTTGGCATCCTTCACTAATGCCTTTGACACAACGCTTGGCACCCTTCACTAATGCCTTCGTCTTGACACCTTTAGCATCCTTCACTAATGCTTTGACACGGATGATGAGCACCTTTCACTAATGCTTTCATCTTGACTCTTTCGGCATTCTTCACTAATGCCTTCAACCCAACATCTATGGAGAAAGGAAGAACTATCAACAAGAGAACCTTAGTAGTCTTGATGATGACGAAGCATGGCAACTCATGGACTTGAGCTTGCACGTCTTCAAGAAGTGGTGATCTCTCCTTTAAGAGGAACCTAGTAGATCACACAAAAACAAAAGACAAACTACATAGATCACTTAGATCTGAGGTTAGAGGGTTAGAATACTTTGGGGAAGTATGTGTGTAAAGTCATGTGTAGAGAGGAAGAAATGGCTCTCTATTTATAGAGGAAATTCTCTTCTGTTCCCCGGATCCCACGGATCCCTACCACAAGGGATCCGGCTAGCACAACGCTAGGGATCCGTGGTCCGCTCCTCTTTGCCCATGGGTATTTTTGGTTATGGGTCATGGGTCATGGGTCATGGGTTATGGGTTGATCCATGGTTTTCTTTCTAGATACAATGAACTTGGTTAAGTGGTATATATAAAACCATGGGTTATGGGTCAAAACCATTTGCTAGTATTTACCCATTTAGTATATACTTATATTTACCCATTTTAGCATATACTTAGTTTTTACCCATTTTAGTATACTTAGTTTAAGTATATGTTTAACCCAATATGTAAATACTAGTTGTTGTACATATGTATCTAAATCATAAAATCACTTATACTTGTTTTAGTGTTTTATGTGAGAGCATAAGTGTGTTAGAAAACTATTAACTCAAACTATTTACGTACTCTATTTGTTTCGTTAAAATGATTTTACATTTGTTATCGACAAAACATTAGAAGATCGTAAAATATAAATAAACGTTTTTACGGCTTATTTGTATTAACAGATCATCTATTCTAGGTAACGGATATCGGTTCTTCACGGTCAACTTATTCAATTCCCTATAATCAATACACATCCTAAACGATCCATCCTTCTTCTTCACAAACAACACTGGTGCTCCCCACGGCGACGAACTTGGTCGAATGAATCCCTTCTCTGACAATTCAGCCAACTGTTTAGACAGTTCCTCCAATTCTCTTGGAGCAAGTCGATAAGGTGCCCGGGCTACGAGTGTCGCACCGGGTATCAACTCTATTTCAAATTCCACTTGTCGAACAGGTGGAATCCCCTGGCAGATCGTCGGGAAACACATCCGGAAATTCTCTAACGACGGGTACATCGTTGAGGTGTCTTTCACTCTTCTCCCTCACTTTTCTTTTCAGAAATTCGAGCCAAGAAAAGACAACCTCCTCTATCGATGTACTTCTGGGCCTTAATACAAGAGATGATGCTCAACCGGAAGGACTTCCATAGTCGCTCCGATCTCCTTGTATGCTCAGAACCTTTTCGCCATACTCACGGTAAACGCACAACCTTCTCATCACAGATGATGTGTGCACCGTTCTTCGATAACCAATCCATTCCGATAATGATGTCGAAACTTCCTAAAGGTAACTGTTATGATCTATACTAAACGGTCTAGGAAACTTAAGGTACAACCTCGAACTACTGGCCGCCTATCTTCTCTCTATTCCCATTCGCTAATTCCACATCGTAACTAAACCCTAGAGGTGTTTGGGAGATTCCTAGTAATGGCATAAAATTGGTGGACACGAAACTCATATCCGCACCAGTATCAAACAGTATGGAAGCATAGCGGTTATTGAGAAGGAACGTACCCGTAACTACGTTAGGGTCCTCACCAGCTTCCATCCCAATAGCGTAAACATGCTTTGTTCCCATGTCTCTCTGCTGATTCCTAGCACCATGGTTTCCCTGGTTTCCTACAACCTCACGCTTCACAGGGTTTAAGCCATTACCTCCTACACCTCGGTTAGCAATTCTTCCTACATTAGCAGGATTTCCTCTCATCCACGGCTCTCGGCACTCATTCCTTAAGTGTCCCTTCTTTCCACATCCAAAACAGGTGACAGTGGCCTTCCTGTTCGTTTCCTGTGCAGTTTGAGTTGCAGCAAGTGGTCGGGACTTACAGTCTTTGGCCATATGTCCTACCTTAGAGCGCTTCCAACACACATTCGGGCATGGTCCATGGTGGTGTCGGTTACAACGACCACACACGGGTTTACTACCTTTATAATAATTCCTACCTCCATTTCCTATGGCGAACACCCTGGCTGATTCTTGCCGTTTGTTGCCATTTCCTTTAGCAACTTCGTTCCTCTTCCTCTTATCACTCCTATCACTCTTACTCTTACTTCCTACTTCTAGCACATATGAGTCCATCAAACTCTGAGCCACAGCAATTGCCTCTTGCAAATTGACTGGTTTGGCAGCGATGACATCATTTCGAGTAGCCAAAGGTAATCCATCAGTATACCTTTCAATCTTAAGTTCTTCGGTACGAACCATCTCAGGGCAAAGCAAGGATAACTCTTGGAAACGACGAGTATAAGTCACCATGTCAGTACCCTTAACCTTATGGTTCCAAAACTCACTTTATAACTTCTTAACTTCATTCCTAGGATAGTAAGTCTTAATAAGGAGAGCCTTAAATTGAGTCCAAGTCATACTATAAGCTACATCAATTCCTACTGCTCTGTGGCAATTGTTCCACCAGGTCAACGCCTCGTCCTTCAAAATGAAGGTTGCATACTTAACCTTACAATCCTCATCACAGTTACTCACAAAGAAACACGATTCAGTTTTCTCTAACCACCTAGTCAGGTAAACTACTCCCTCAGTTCCTCCAAAATCAATGGGACCACAGAATCGGAACTCCTTATAGGTACAACCTCGAGTTCGATTCAGACCGGGTCCCACTAGAAGTGTTAGAAATATTAGCCTCAGCTAGTAGTTCAGCGACACGCTGCGACACTAGCCGGTCAATGTGGGCTGGGTTCACGAGTGGAGGGTTTTGTGGAACAGGACCATTCTCAGCATGGTCGTTCACATTCGGGTTTCCTACAGCTGGGTTATCAGTGTTAGGGTTCTCAACATGTGGTGCGGTCGGGGTCGGATGACGACCTCGACGACCAGGGGCAACAACAGCAGTAGGAGCTGCTCGGTTGTTCCTAAGCAAGTTTCGTCTTGTTGCCACCATTCTGGAGGCAAGAAGAACAGTTTCATAAGTTCACAATTCACGCCCTAAAATAGAGTTGGGTTCCAAGGGTCACTCAATAACGCCTGAATACATAATCAAGGCCAATAGGGATAACGCTATACCAAATCGAAACAATCAACTACTGCATCATAACTAAAGATGCACGTTCCCATAACCATAACTCATAAGTTTTCAAAAGTGGGAATACATGGAAGGATTCGAAGAAATCAAAAACGATCCTAACAACGATAACTATAAACAACTAGGATAATCCTACATCTCGAACTAAGTACTACTTAGTTTCAAGATGGTACAAACCATGCATCTAGTACTATCTAGCCACGTCTACGAGCACTCCTAAATGATCTCCAAACATCATCCATCACTCTCCATAGTGATAGAATCCCCAAACGCTGAGAGTCGCAATCCTTCCTAAGATTCACGACCTCCTTCTCCAAACCATCAACCTTGCGCTGAAGCGCTTGGTCTGCCTCCAAGGCTGTCAAGCACTCTGTATGCCGGTCTCCAACCTGCTCAAAGAGTCCCGACATACCTACTCTTAAGGCCATCGACCTCTTCCCTATCTTAGTCAAATCTATTCTCAAATCCTCTACACCAGTCCTCGTCACTCCATCTAATCGATCTGACAACCTATTGAGACTAATATTCTGGGATATAATCCTCCTCCAGATCTGACCCGTACCTCCATACTCCTCGGGCTCAGAAGCAATCTCCGATCCTAACGGGCTACCTATCTCAGGTGAGTAAGGTGGTGAGTCAATGTCTAAAGGTTGTCCAGGGGACTCAGGCTCAGGCAAAGGAGAACCTGGTCCAGGAGAATGTGCAGGACTCTGCAAAGGAGGAGTACCCCCTTCTGGGATATCCTCATCATCCTCCTCCTAAGGATCCTCATCCTCATCAACATACTGCTCCTCAATCTCATCCTCCTCCTCGACCTCATGCTCCTCCTCACCCTCATCCATAGGGGAAGAGTCCATGAGTCTGAGTCTCTGTGCAGGTAAATCCTGAGGTGGTACACTAGGAGATCTAGGCCTCCTAAGACATGGTGATGCTGCTAAACGGATAGGTGATGATGGTGGTCGCACGGACATGCGGGCAGTGCTATAAGCAAGCCTAGGAGTCTGTGCTCTCGCTAAAACCTGATGTAAAGTGAGCTGCCTAGACGAGCTAGGGCGATTTGATGATGAACTAGAGTGACTGGCAATCTCATAAGGATCACCCTGCGCAACCGTCATGAGAGTCAATGCTGGTGAACTAGCAACAACAAGGACTTCCTCAGACACATCAAAAGCTAGTGAAGGCATAGTCTGTGACAACGGCATAGGGTAGGTATAAGTGTTCGAAACAACTAGTTTTAATAAGCACAACAACTTAACCAAAACACATATCACATAATGTAAGCTTTAAAAGTAGAGGTACCGCATTACTCAAAACATGCCTTTAAATAAAACACACAAGTTCCATTCCATCACATAATCCCATATCAAATCAATCGAGTTCAAAACTCCCAAAATCACAGTATACCGTTTTCTAAAATCAAATTCCGCAATATCTCAATATTCACATCTCATTTTCCCAAAACCAATAATCATGTCTCATTTCCAAAACCAATAATCGTATCTCCCAATAATAACATTTCCATAATCAGTTCACAATATCCCATAACATATCATCTCATAATTCAAATCATAATCCATACAATAATCAAATAAGAAGCTTCGGCTTGGCAAGCGGGCGTGCGTCGGTCGAGGATAAATTTTTCTTAAAATCGGTTATAGTTTAGGGTTTATAAAATACCTAGTTCTCTATAACCTTGAGCTCTGATACCAATCTGTAACACCCCAAATCTCGACAAGCGGAAGACTTAATCAAGTTTTCGGGGCGTTACTATTGGATTGGTATCGCACACAAGTAAAATAAAAGATAACCATTTAACCATTTAAAACCAATCCCAAAATCAAATATTCAAACATTTAATCCGAAGATATAAATTTTAGGCCCAAAACATAGTTTAACAAAATAGGTCCCCATTATTTATCAGAGTCAGAAAATGATCCTTGAACCACACCTCCATGCCAAGCTTCCACACATCAAGTAATCCAAACACCTCTCAAATACCTGAGAAAATCATGCTAAAAGGTCAGCTTACACTGGTGAGTTCATAGGTTTAAGTTCAACAAAATCATAGTGGACCAATAAGAGTTGATTTGCTATGCAAGACCTAAGATAGATAAACACCGTTTTCACACCGATCCATGCCGGATCACCAATCATAACACACGTCCCACATCCAGGGACAACTCGAGCTCGCGAATCTAGTCCAGCAATGTCGTGGCAAAATCTAGAACAATTGCCAACCCCGGACTAGGTCGATGTAGAAGTCTATTCTTAGTTAGGCACGGCTAACCTAAACTAAGGCAACAACTACCACACATCTATCTAAACAGTCAAGCATATAAGCAAATCCAAAATAGTTTTCACGGTCCAAAACAACAGCATGATTCTCACCCCAAATAGTTCAAAACGTAGTTAAAACGTATATAAAAGTGGGGCTATGAAACTCACCTCAAGCAATCAACGCACAAATATCACTAGCAGAAGATAACAGAAATCACAGCACAGCAACTATCGACTCGGCACAACCTATTAATGTAGACCAACTTTAATACACATATTCCTCAAAATCAACGTTATCTACCCCAATATATTCCATTTCTTTATTTCCAAAAACGTCTCGTTTCACCATTAATCCTAGTGTTTGGTATCCTCATGTGGGTGTATCGACTCAATATGATGCCATGAATGCACTCAAACAACCAATATATAACTCAATGCGACACAATGAGACCTCTAAACGATAAGCTCCATAGTTCAATAAGTTTCGGAATAAATATTAGACCTTATCGAATTCGTCAACTCGATAAACTCATTCATTTATTTGTGTCGCTTATTATCCCATAAATCATTCGTATCCTAAAGAGTCATAAGGATAAGTCACCCATTAATAGGGCTACCCAACGTACCTAGCGGGCTCTTATTAGATTCGTCAACCTAATAAGTCCGCTACCCACGTGGATCAATGCTATTAATGCTAGGTTATTCGTAACCCATGCACACATAACGCAAATAAATAATTACTTATCCAATATTAAATGTCCAAAATTGACATTTATTGATAAACGTGTACTCGAAACATTACTTACTTATTTATTACAAAACCTTTCCAATTTAGTCATTAGTTTTCGTTTAAAACTAGTAAATAACAAGATAAATCTTGTTATTGATATTTTTGGTACAAAAGCCCATTATTATTTACATTTCATAATTTTATTATCATTTTCATATATAATATATATTTCGTCAAATCTCATTATAAATCTCATAACGTTATTCGTTCCGAGTCCACTAGCACGAGTCATAACTTCTCGGCTTTTAATCAATCAATTGTCCAAATTATACTAAAGTCCATGTTACGGCTTTGTCGGAGTCAACTATTGACTAAAAAGTCAAAGAGACCCCGACGTAGCTCAAAGTCAACAATATATATATCAAGTCCAAATTAAATGTCACAATAACGCAATTCAATCCCAAACTAACTCAAAACAATCTCGCCAACCAATCAATTAACCAATTATACTCGAAACCAATGTTATGACCCTAATGGTCATGACATCTGTCATGCGGTCAAGACCACGGAACCAAACAAGCTTCTAAAAGCTTTTCGGCTCCACGCGTCTCATCCAAACCTCAACTAAACCAATCAATAAGCTACCAAATCGACCCGACTCGGACCCAAGACCCAAGTGGGTCTCGTACGCCACTCAAGAGCCATGTACGAGCCCTATGTGGTTCGTATGTCCCATATGTCTCAACCAAACATCACCAAACCAATTCTGCAACACTCCAATCCAATCATTCAAGCTCCAAACACTAACCAAACACAAAACCCATCAACTATTTTTAACCAAGAACATGCAACTAAACCCTAAAATGCAAAACCCATCAAATTAATGCACCACACATGTACCAAACACTAATTACTTGTTTACTTAGTCACTAATTAGCTTTAATTTCATGTTTCACCCAAAAGCCCCAAAAATTATTCATGGGTCGAAACCCTAGAATTCAATTTGTGGCTTTTTATAGCCTAATCAAGCTCAATACATGTTCCCTTTACCTTATCTAATCACCAATTGCAAAAGCCCTTTGAAATCTTTTGAAACCCTAAAAGTACGAATTTTAATTCTTGAATTTGGAGGTGTTAATGAAGTCCAAATTGAGTGTATGATATATGGTTGGAAAGAGGAGAAATAGATCTTGCTTTTGGTGGTGGAGGTGGTGGTGGACGCGCCGGAGTGGCGGCGGTGGTGGCCAGAATATGGCCGGCGGCCAAGTGGTGGTGGTGGTTTTAGGGTTTCTAGAGAGAGAAACAAGAGAGAGAGAGGTGATGTGTGTGTTTTCTAGTGAGAGAAATGGAAGTCTCAAATGAGGGTTGGGTGGGATATTTATATCCTTGAGCTAAGGACTTGAAATAAATAAAATGGGAGGGGGGGGGGGGGGCGGCCTTAAGGAAAAAGTGGGGGTTCGGGTTGTAACTTTTCGTATCTATCTCGTTTACCCGTTCCCGAGCTCACATATCGTCCCCCGAGTGTCCCACGACATTTATTTTACTTTCCAACATCGTTACTTACGTTTTTTCACGAGTTTTGACTATTTATTTGTCAATTTTCGAGTTACGGTCTAAAAGTTACAATAACTCTTGTTTTAGGCTTTTCTAGTGCCGAATCGAATAGTGCCTACCAAATAGAGTTAAAACGCGTACGATAACTCATTTAATAATGAAATAAACCGTAAAAACCAATCGACGATATAAAATCAAGTCACGGTTTATAAAACAGTGTTAAAGGCAAAACTCCGTTTAATTTAACGTAATGCGGTTACCTAAAATAGACTCCCTAAATTGCCAGTTGTCACATATTACCCGCGTGTTCTTCTACTTTGAGTTTGAACAATAACCGGTTTCTCAAAGTATTTACCCACTCGCTCTCTAACCCGAACAAAGTGTATGAACTTACTTCCTTCCCTATGTCGTTGCCAACAAGGTTTCCCCACCAATCCGTTTGGTGTAAACGTTTGCAATCCCCTACGTAAACGATCGTGCACTATCTTCTACGTATCCTTATTCACGTTTGTTTCTCTTGGAAGTAAAGAGAAGACAAAATTACTGTCGAAAAAACAAAGTTCCTTGCGTATGGAATGGTTTGTTTACTGCATATGAAACCAGAATGTTTTCTGCGCGTATCCTTGGGTTCTTTCTTTCGTATGGTGTGTTTTGTAATAAAAAACGAAGTGTTAATCCTATGCTCTTGATGCCAATTGTTGTCCCAACTCTAGATCAATAATATGTAGATTGCAAAATGTAAAGTAAAATGAATAAGTATTTTGTCTATTAACCTTAAAATGATTCATACATGTACATATATATACTAATCCAAACGGTACTATCTAACCAACATGATGGTTCGGTTTTGTAACCGCCATCCATAACTGTTTTTCAGTTATTAAGTTTCTAAGTGGCGAGTTTGGTCCCTCGTCTAATAATAATTACATAAGAAGCATAAGGATAAAGATTATTGGTTCACATTATTTGCATGAAGAAATTTGCAAAGACCCACACTTTCGAAGTATATATGATCATTTTTATCTTTATATATAAAAGCATTTTACAATCTCATGTGAATCGATTTATGATCAGATTGAATGGTATTGCTAATTAAATTTCAGTTTGTCGCTATTATTAATCCAGAAAAGTGATAGGTACCACTTACCATATAATATCTTGATTTTAGCTCACACAATAGTGTTACTTGTTGCATCCATGATTATTTGTTCTAGCATGGATTAGAAAAACGACCATTTGAAATTAACCAACAAATAGATTTACGAATGATTTGATGCAACTTATGCAAGCGCTGATAGAGACATAGAGTCACAAAAAAGTAAAACCTAACACCGCTTGGTAGACTATCAAGTTGATAACAATTACTAACAAAAGTTTGTAAAGAAACTTAATTCCAAGATTCATATTCCAAAAGATATACGTGTTGGAATTATATAACATGACATTCAAATAAATAATCACAAAACATCAAAGTAATATTGCGGAAGCGTATAGGATGTATTAACGAATAATTAATTAACATAAAGAATATGCGTACCTTTGTTGATTCTAGCCGAACAAGAATCAAATCCACAAACTAACAACGGATGAACCCTAATTAGATTTAGTTAGGATTATATGAATTACCCCTTACCGTTTTGTAATTCAATCCAAGATAATAACAATAGTGTGTTATTACTAAGTTCTTGTACACACGTCTAAACCAATTAAAGTAATGCTAGTTTTTAGTAAACGAATAACTTGATGTGGAAAAGTTTGAGGATCGACACCCACAAAGGTGTGGCCGATCGGTTTTAGCAAAACACACACACAAAACGATTTTAGGTTTTAGCTAATGAATACAGAGGTGCAAAACAAGACCCTAGCCTTGTTTATATACCCAAGCAAACTTGGTGAACAAGTTTTGGATTGTTTCCTAATCCCCTAGGCCGATCGGTTCTATACCTCAACAAGGGGTTCCGGAATCTTCCAAACTTTGCAATTAAGTCCTTTTCCAAATACCTTTAACGACCGTTAGTACATTACATTAATTACTTAACGTCCGTTAGTTATTTCGTTTAATAAATAAATAAATATAACGTTTATATTTAATTATTAACTTTAAATTCTCATACGTAAAGTGTGCAATCCCATAGTCTCGAGTTCGATCCTAACTCACGTCTACTAATTTATATCCATAAAACCAACAATACGGAGTATATTAAAGTCAGTTGCTAATTAATCCTACTACTTTTAGCAACGATGTTACTCTATAGTCTAATAGCGGTTTAGATAGTTGTCAAATCTTGTATAAGATATATTGACATAATTTTCCTAAGATTAACACCGACGTTTCTCTTTAGTCAATTAATTTCCATGCTTTTGAAGTTCTTGAATCTTTTCACTCTCTTTTGCTGCCAATTTTTCTTCTTCCTTTGCCTTAGCTTTTTCATTCTGCTTCTTCTTAACATCAAAAAAGTCAATAAGTCCACAAAGAGAAATGTCGGGATCATCATCCTTGAGAAGTTGCTCAGCTACTTCAGCGGGTGTAACCTCAACTTTACGGATCAAGTCCTCGATTTCACCAAAAAGATGGTGTTGGGTGATGCCTAGATAGTTGGAGGCCAACAATCGGAAACCACATGGGGTACGTGCAATATGACATATTGATGTGGACATCCATTCGACCAGGGCGAAGCAATGCAGGGTCGAGCTTGTCTTTCCGGTTTGTAGTAAATATGATAATTCTTTCATCACCACAGCTTGACCATAGCCCATCAATGAAGTTGAGAAATCCGGATAATGTAACCTAATCAAAAGACATAATGATTAGTATACCAATCTTCGTGTATCAATTACTTACTTATATCTTTACACGTAAACGTTTTTCTTATCTAATTCCATCACTTTTATTTTCCCATTTGGGAATCATTTTTACAAGTCACAAATCTCACTTATTATTAACAAAATAACAGGAGATAAAAGGTACGTGCTAATAGTGTATCTCTAGCATGAGATGACATGTCTTGCTATAATATTGTGTAAATTTAAAAGCATCTTTCATTGTAATTTTTATGCCCATTTAATTACCAGTTGAACTAACATCTCTCTACCTTATACGCGAAGTTATATATGTACGTCTAACTTTTGATGAATTTAATTTGTTTTCTGCAGTATGTATAATTTATAACCATCTGATTTTACATTCATTGGCCAAAACACTGCTAGTTACATGCAGGCCGGGTAGTGGACTTGTTTCAGACAACATTAACAAATATGAAATATGTTACATGTAACAGTAAAGAACATTCGTACAAACATACAATGACAAAAACCGAAATGTTTTTTTGAGATTTAAGTGACTACTCTATATACATAAAATTTAGTAAATACGGACCTGGCCTTCTTTACGGTGACCATGGTGGTTGTCCTGAACTAAACTTCTAGAATGTTCTGCAGACACCCGGTCATGCAACTCAACCGAGCAATCAATGTCCTCTACCACCAGTATTGATTTGTTCTCGGTTGCCACCAACAATGACCTCAGTGTCGCGTTGAACTTACCAAGTCATAGATGTCAAAGTTCAAATAATTAGCCATAGCCGCAATCAAACTCGATTTTCCAGTCCCAGGTGGACCGTACAACAAATAACCTCTTTTCCATGCCTTTCCAACTTTCCGATAATAGTCTCTCCTAGCGACAAACCTATCCAAATCCTTCATCACCTTCTCCTTGATATCCGTATCCATTGCTAGAGTGGCGAAGGTGGAGGGATGATCTAGATCTACCGGTAACCATGATTTATTTGTATAACCCATCTGTTGAGTTAATGTGAATATTTTCACGTTTTTCTCTTCTCGTTTCTTAATTTCTGATAGCTTTAGTATAGATGGCAAGTAGTCGTTCAATACAAGATGTTTGTGTTCTTGGTGAAACGTGAGCTCCAAGAAACGGATTTCGGTTTGGGAAGAGTGATGATTCGTTCCCTTTTCATTGTTTTTAGTCGAAATCATATCACTACTACAAAAAAGGGCATAGAGCCCAGTTAGAAAGGTGCAAAGAGCCCGGTTTTGCATGAGGGCACAAAAGGGGAGGGACTCTATGCGAAAGGCAAATAGTGCCCGGTTTGGAAAACGGGCTCTATTACCTGTTATAGAGCCCGGTTTTCTGTCATTAAACATGGCTCTATGTGAATAAACAAATTAAAAAAAAAAAAAAAAAAAAAATCCAGCCATGAAATCTAATTCTTTATGGCCAAGTGAACATTGTATTGATTCAGATAAGAAAAAAAAAATCATTGATATTACAACTTAATTTTTGTTCATACATTGAGATTAATCTTGTGACTACTCTTGCAAACAACACATTTCAAAAAGATACAAGCTACCTTAATTGACTACCACTAATAGTCACAAGCACTTACGTATAACTTTGGAGAAAACGTAGCACCTGCACTTTAGCAATGTTGAAAATGGATCTATGCGCATCTTCACCTTTCACTTCAAAACTGCAATCTTCAACTTCCGTTTCCAATCTCAACAACTCAGAGACATCAGTTTGTTCCAAGAGAGAGTGGGTGGAAAGCAAACTGTTGTACAGCTCCACAACAGAGGTCGAAACCAGGGGTGAGGATACAAAGTGAATCCCAACTTGGACTTCTTTCCATAGTCAACCGGATATGCTCCAACCGAAGGGAACCAAAACCAGAACCAGTTCCTCCTCCCGTTGAAGACTAGGAAACCCTGAAGACTATTGTCAGCAAGCTTGCAGATCGGTCAAGGCACATGTCAACAATCTTTTTTAAACAGCCAACACCATGGCACCACAAATCACACCAACCCTCGTGCCATCGTAGACGATCAACCTGACACGCATAAAGAAATTACATATTATGATCCATTATGTAAACCTTAAATTTCCTGTCTCTACTTATAAAATGCCTATCAAAGTAATACCCTAGTCAAAAGAACACCTAGTACTCAGTATAAGAAGTTAAGGTCATGAGCGAATGCATATAATAAAAATACTCTTATGACCTTTTAGATATAAGGTGAGCCACTATCCCTGCTGTTATCAGGTAACTACTTAACTGTTAAATACTCAAATTTGTACAATCATATCAGCTATAACGAATTCATCCAAAAAAATTAGATGTTCCTCATACACCCTCATTATCTAATTTTAATTATCTAATATCACTCTTTGAATATACAATTCATCCATTAAAAATCGTGATATTCTAAGTTCAAACAGCCACCAAACAATCCTTACAAAATCAGTTTCCAGGTTGGAGAACTATAATCAAGAAGATTAAAGCCTTATAAACAAGACCCTTTTCAATTATTATAAACGACATGTACTTGTCGCAATTCACAAAAGCTCATTGCGTATTCACATGGGCAATCTAATAGCGATTACTATCTACTCACATTGTGAAGTTGCAATAATCGTTCCTAGTGTTTAAACAAAGTTCTGCTTCAGATATCATCTGATCTAGCTACTTAAGAGTCAAATGATCAGTTTTATACAATCATACCACCTACAACAAACTCTAATCTACTTAACAACATACAAAAAAGTACACACAAAATTACGCATGACATTATGGCATACTCATCTAACTGTAATCTACATTTGCATTTGCATTAATCATTCCTGTGTTTGAAATATTTTCTACGTAAATTATTCTTATCTACTTACTTTGCAGTACTTGACAGTTATATAATCAGTTTGTATAACCATACCAAAAGAGCAAACCTTAAACCCTCTATAAACATGACCCTTCGTAAACAACTCACTAAACACCCCCCAAGAAGTTTTCAAAAAAACCCCAAATATATTACCTTATAGAGCATAATCACTTTTAGGACAAGTCATACAAGGATTGGTCTTGTAGTAATTTGTAGACAAGGTAACTTACATATACTGTTGGTAATTTGTACAGATATACCAAGGATCACGATTTTTGATATTTAGATTGTACACTTTGAGAGGATTTTCATACAGGGATGGTCTTGTGGTAATTTTTAGACAAGATAACTTACATATGCTTTTGGAGCTTGCCCAACACAAAAATCAATGTATGTTTTTCTCACTTTGTGATCTGTAAAAGCCTTAACAAGTTTTGCAGCTACTTTATGTGATTTAGTGATGAATATCACACCACTTGTATCGAACATTAACTTTATGTTTTTCTCTCGTTGTGATTTGTAAAAGCCTTAACAAGCTTTGCAACCTACGACATATAACATATATCGAACATTAATAAACCATTTTTACCCATCCATCAATAAACAAAGACTTGAAGCTAAAGTTGTGGCCTAAAGACCGAATTATCACAGCAAAACAAATCAAAACACCCATTTACTGATTAAATTGTCTTAATATTCAAAATAAATATATGTTGTAGTGTTATGTAATTTAAAATCCCATACAGAGCTTAAAAACAATTAATTTCAACAATTTAATTCCAAAAATCAAGACTTTATTACCTAACACAAAAAAAAAACATATAAACAAACATAAGTTATTCCTAAATGAAACTTAAGAACAGTAATGAGATATATTAAAAAGCTTGATTTAACAACAACAACATCAATTGTAGCAGTTTGGTAACCTTTAATTAGCGTAGTCTATTGCTGGGTTGGTTGCGTGACGAAGGTTGCCTGTGACGGTACTGGTGTGTGACGGTGGTTATGGTGGTGGTGTGTGACGGTGGGGTAGTAAGCAGCAGTGAAGGTTAGAGGGTTAGGGTTTGGGAAAGTGAAAGGGGGAAAGTTTAGTGTTGTGGGAAGGTAATGAAAATTGGAAGCAAAAGTGAAAATTGAAAATGAAAGTGAAGGGGGAAAGAAGCCCGCTCAAAAGGATAAGTTTTTTTTTTTGTTTTTTTTTTAAAGGAATAGAGCACGATTTTGTGGAAGAAAACATGGCTTTAACTCTTCAATATAAAGCCCGGTTTTGTAAAAAGAAAACATGGCTATATACGAGGAATAGAGCCCGGTTATGTGGAAGGAAACATGGCTCTAACGGTTTCCACAATAGAGCCCGGTTTTTTAATATAAAACATGGCTTTATACACTTTTCCAAAACGCATGATCCCTTTAGAGCCCGTTTTTCACCGGGGGCTCTATCTCACAATCTGTAGTAGTGTATTCTTTTTAGAACCCGAAGACCAATAGAGTTTGACTTCATTGTAAGTATCCGTGAACTCGAGGATTTCATCCATAGAAACCTCGATAGAGTTTTCTTGGTTTGGGGTTTTAGTGATTTTCAAACGGTTGGTCTTGAGAGATATTTTAGCGGAAATGTATTGTTCCACGGCTTTGTAGATTTCGTTTGGCTTAAAGTCATCAGATTCATAGATAACGAGATCGAATCAAGTGTGTGGAGAATTTGTTTATGAAACTTTTGAGACCGAGATAAATGTAGTCTCGGAATTCAGGAGGCAAGTAATCTTTGGCGACACTGCGGACTACCATCACTGTCGTGGCAGCAGTTCCTATGGTAGAAACGATGGTTTTGATGGTCGGGATTTTGGATTTAGATGATAAGCCTGGCATTTTTGCAAGTTAGGAGTTTAAGCAATGATAGTGAATGGAGTGGCTATTGAGGGTGAATAGAACTTGCCACGCAATACAACGGTAGAATCTTTTATATAGACAATTATACTTTTAAGAAAATGTGTAGACAAGTTATTAGTATTATGAAGCACAAAATGTACGTAACAAATTTATAGATTGATGACATGTACAAAGCTACTTGATTCTAACGTTGAAGGTAGTTATATATCAACAAGCTCACAAAAATTTACGAGTATACCAAATAATATGTGTTTTTTTTTTTAAAGGTATACTTCATTAAACTGAAACCAAGCCGACCCGAAAATCGGGAGGCTACAAACTACAAGCAACTACACTATATTGTATTTACACCATTCTCCCCAAGACAAACTAGCTAACTTAGCTCTACTTTTCACCCATAGGAATCCAAGGGTCTTAATTTCGCTAATAATCTCTTCGGTCTTCACCCTTTTGCCTTCAAACTTCAACTTGTTCCTAGCTCTCCATATAGCCCAACAGCTTAAATAAATAATGCTTTGGAAAAACCTTTTTCGCTTTTCCTTTCAAACCGACATGCTCATGAACTTCTATCAAATCCCTGAAAGAAAACGCAAAGAAGCTCTGCACCAGGGTCCAAATACATATATGATTCCACACTAGCATAGCAACCCGGGGCGTGAATAAATCCTCCACGATTCCTCATCCTCACCGCACACAGACAAGTTTCCTCCACTCGAAATATTTCTATTTCTAAAGCATCGATGTAGGGATCCTGTGCATCTCCGCGCGCCACACAAACACATTACATTTAGCCGGAAGCCATTTACACCACTTAATAACATAGTTGTTACTATAATCAGCCTCGCTATAAATCAATCGTCTAACTGATCTAACACTGAACGCCCCGGATTTCTCACCGAGCCAAACCCACTTATCCCTCCTATCTGACAACTCCACCGTAGCCACCTGCTGTTCATAAAGTCCAATTCAGCCACCTCTTGATCTGACTCAGGCCGCTTGTACCATCTCCACTTCTCACTTAACCCGCGGCCCAAACCATTAGCAACTAACCGCTCATTCACCCTACATTTCTTCTCCTTCTCAAGCCGAAACAGGTTCGGGCACATAACTTTCAACGGCTCATTGCTAACCCAGGGATCCAACCAAAAGCTAATGTTCTCCCCATTCCCAACAACACCTTTAAAAAACCTCCTCAAAGGCATATTTGAGATACAAGTCCTGGACATCACTTTCACAATATTATTCCATACCCCGCCCAAAACCTTTTTACTTGGAACAAAATCCCAACACCTTCCAGTATTATGTAACGCCTCAATCACTTTCGACCATAGACTTCCCTTCTCCGCTTTGAACCTCCATCCCCATTTAGCAAGAAGAGCCACATTACTGATTTTAAGTTTACAAATCCCGAGACCCCCTACCTTCTTAGGGGTAGCTACCCGATCCCAAGCGACCCAATGAATTTTAGAAACTTCACTAGAGCCCCCCCACAAAATCTTCTCATCATTCTTTCCAGATCATTTGTCACCTTACACGGAGCCCGATAAATGGAAAAGTAGTAGCAAGGGAGGCTTTCAAGCACCGATTTTATCAGGATAATTCTCCCTCCAATTGAAAGACTTGACGCCTTCCACTTAGACAGCCTAGCTTCAAAGACATCATAAACTGGTTTCCAATTTCCGATTCTATTCATGTTTGCCCCCACCACTAAACCCAAGTATTTGAACGGAACCAAACTCGCTTGACATCCCAGAATCAAGGCTTTCTCCTCCACCTCCGCCATACTCACCCCAATCCCAAAGATATTCGACTTAGAGAGATTAATCCTAAGACCAGAACAGACGTAAAAACATCTCAGCAATCTAACTACGTTTTTAATCCCATCTAACGACCATTCCCCGAGAACGATCGCATCGTCCGCATAGAACAGATGAGATATAGATGGACCTCCTCTAGGTAGCGTAATTCCTTTGAAAAGACCTACTTCATTTGCCTTAGTAATCATACTAGACAATGCCTCCATCACGATAATAAAAAGGAACGGTGAGAGCGGGTCCCCTTGTCTCATTCCTTTCTTGCACTGGAACTCGAAAGTGGGAGCTCCGTTAACTAAAATAGAGGATCGGGCCGACATAAGCACACCATTCACCCAATCACACCATCTATGAGGGAAGCCCATTTGCTTCATAATATCAATCACAAAACCCCAGTTCACATTATCATAAGCTTTTTCGAAGTCCAGTTTCAGCATAAACGCTCCAACCTTTGATTTATTACACCAAGAGATCATCTCGTTCACAATTAACGGACCATCCAAAATAAAATTACCACCCAAAAAAGCTGACTGCGAGTCAGAAACCACAAACCCCAGCACCTTCTTGAGCCTATTAGCTAGCACTTTGGAAATGATCTTACTGATCACTCCCACCAAATTTATCGGCCTATAATGGTTAAGATCCACCTGGTCCTTCACTTTTGGAATGAGGGTAATAAATGACGACCCACTCCCCACATTGATCCTACTTCCTTCGAAAAAGTACTCAAAAATGTCCTTGAAATCTTGTTCAAATAAGCTCCAGAAGTGTTTAATGAATCTCATGTTGAAGTTGTCTGGACCAGGGGCCTTATCATCCCCACACCCAAACACCGCCTCTTTAACTTCCGCTCCAGAGAACGGTTCAACCAACATGCTGGCCTCCCCATCAGATAGACGCTTAAGACCTTGACATTGCACACCAGGTCTATTGATAACCTCCTCCTGGAATTTGCCTTTGAAAAAACTAAATATCTCCTTCTTGACCTTCGATGGCTTATCACACCACTCCCCATTCACCAACAAACCCGAAATATTATTAGAGGCTTTTCTACCATTGACTATCCCATGGAAAAAAGCCGAGTTCTCATCACCGTCAATTGCCCATCTAATTCTAGACCTTTGTTTCAAATCCATCGCCTTTCTCACACCCGCTTCTTTCAACACCTTTTTACTCTCCACATAAATCCATTCTTCTTTTTCGTTCAAACTTCTGTTCCCCATAACCTCTTCAAGCTTGCCAATTTCACTCAACGCCGAGTTTTCATTCATACACAGCTTCTCATCCATCTCCTTCTTCCAAGCTTTAATTCTACTTCTTAAATGAGCGAACTTTTTAGTCAATCTAGTGTCCGGAGAACCACTACCTTCAAATGACGAGACAGCCTCTGTAACCACATCCTCGAAACCGTCCAAATTCAACCATGAATTAAACACCCGAAACGGGCGAGCTCCATAGCAGCTGGTTTTAGAAGAAAAGAGCAGCGGACAATGATCCGAGAACCGAGATGGAAGAACTCTAAGACACGCCTCTGGCCATTTATTGAAGAAGCCCGAGCACACCAACAATCTGTCGATCTTGCTCAACTTCCGACCATTCTCACGGATACAGGTAAACTGGTTACCTTTCAATCCATACTCCATAAGCCCTGCTCTATGTATAAAACCATTAAAGTTACTAGCACACGTATGTTTAAACACCGATCCTTTGCGTTCTTCAGCAAACCGAACCGCATTAAAGTCCCCAAGGATCACCCACAAACCGGGTTCAGTCCCGATTTCCCCTTCAATCAGACCCCAGAGATCATGTTTAGCCGCTACCCCTTGTGGCGCATACACATTGATAAAATTAATACGCTCCCCACTGCCTTTGATCACACCGGAAACTCTAAGAAAATTCCTATTCTTAACCGACAAATTCATCTCAAAAATGTTTGTATCCCACAAGCTAATCAAATTCAGCAAACCGAACCGCATTAAAGTCCCCAAGGATCACCCACAAACCGGGTTCAGTCCCGATTTCCCCTTCAATCAGACCCCAGAGATCATGTTTAGCCGCTACCCCTTGTGGCGCATACACATTGATAAAATTAATACGCTCCCCACTGCCTTTGATCACACCGGAAACTCTAAGAAAATTCCTATTCTTAACCGACAAATTCATCTCAAAAACGTTTGTATCCCACAAGCTAATCAAATTCAGCAAACCGAACCGCATTAAAGTCCCCAAGGATCACCCATGGCGGGTTGATCCGATTTCCCTTCAATCCCCAGAGATCATGTTTAGCCGCTACCCCTTGTGGCGCATACACATTGATAAAATTAATACGCTCCCCACTGCCTTTGATCACACCGGAAACTCTAAGAAAATTCCTATTCTTAACCGACAAATTCATCTCAAAATCGTTTGTATCCCACAAGCTAATCAAACCCCTTGACTGTCCCACTGAACCCACATATTCCCCACCAAAATTCTTATTACCCCACATCTTTGAAAACGCAAAACTATCCAAGACCTCAGCCTTAGATTCCTGAATCGCCAAGAAATCAACACCTAACTGGCACCTCAACTCCTTTACCCACGGCACCTTTTCCTCCCCTCCAATACCTCTCACGTTTAAAGATAAAAAATTCATAAGTTAACCACATTAGTACCTTTACCATCGATAGCCTTCTTGACCATATCTCCACAGTCGGTAAGCTCAGCCCCAACCACCAAACCCACCTCTATCATGGCCTCTATTTCAGATATCTTCCACCCTTCCGCCGTCTCCTCTTCTTCCATACTTAAGCCTGTCGTGGGTCTAACAGGGTCATCCCCTTTATCTTCTACCACATTCAGGTTTACCTCCTTTACCACTTGATTTAAGTCAATATCCATCTCAGGCGGTCCCCCGTTTAGATCCCCAGCCACTTGACTCTCCTGTAGAACCTTATCCTTTTGATATCCAGAGTTAATAATACCAATGAAGCGGTCTAATTCAAAGGGGTCTTCGTTATCACTTCTGGATCTTTTTTTTTGGTCTTGTAATATCATTTGGGCTCACACTCTTAGAAAGGACATTGGGCTTGGGCCTGTTCCTTCTATGTTTGGATCTGGCATAAGACTTCTCACCATTATTTGAATTAAAGACTTTATTACTAGTCCCCAATCCAGCCTGTCCCTCCACCTCGGTAAATCCCTTATTTTTAATGCATCTCCCATGCGCATTAACATTACCATGCACATTCACCTCTTCAACTTCCATGTTAACTGTTTGACTACCACCTTCGGAAAATGTAACGCCTACGCCGCTATTCCGCTCACAACTAGCCGACTTGATCAGAGTCATCGACGGCGCCTCCACAACTCCCACACACTCTGGGTCCCAATCCCCTAAAGCTTCCTCTACCCAGACCTTGAAGCGTCGGTTCTTCCACTCCAATACTACCGAATCACTTATTTTGGTCCCGTCTCCAACCATAATCCCCACACATGTCGTTGAGAGATCACTGTCTTGCGAACTCAATTGCGCCTGATGGCCAACCTCCCCGAAATATGATGCTGTATAATCAAAGATTGTGTTCTCCGCAAGGTGTGTAGGCACCCCATATATCTTAACCCATGCGATCCGCTAGAAAGAAATGACTTGTCCTTCCCACACATCCAACATCGAAACCATTTTCTCCATGTATTATCTTTTGCCACAACTCTATTAGCTTCCTCCATCATATTGAAACTAAGCATTACTGAAAGACCTCCAATATAGTATATCTCGAGGTTTCCAAACCCAGACTCTATGATTCTTTTATCCAGATTAATTAGCGTCTCCAGGTTGACTGCCCTGCCCACCAACGACCTACCATGCAAGTCTTTGAAAGCTTGAGTCTCATCCGGAACTAAAACCACCTTAGGCTTAGGTTCTCCATCTTTGCCTCCACCCTCCTTATTATCCTTCCTTCCTCTGTTCTCCACTTTATCCTTATACGAAGATGTCCCCCTCATGTTTCCCCTCGTATACTCATCGACATGCGCTCTACCATAATCACCTTGGCCTCATTCACAGATTTGGCTTCAGCCTTATTCTCGAATAGAGAGGCCAGACCCACATTCTCGTTCGCAAATCTCGTGATATTAAACCTGAGCTTATTTGGACCCATCTTCATCCCATCTAATTTTAATTCCAGGGTTTTAACATCCTTCACGTCCTTGAAGGTTATGAACCCAAATCTACACCCGAATTTATCGTTTTTCCTAGCGATGTAAGCACCAGCCACCTCACCAAAGCCCCCAAGCACATACTTGATATCCCACGGTGTGCACCCTTTAGGAAGGTTCGAGATGAAGAACTTGGTCAATCTAGCTTCTCCCACTCCCGGCCTTAAGTTATCCTGATGTCTTCTTCTTCTATGGACTACCTCTTGCCAATCTTCTTTGTCTTTATCGTTTCCTCTTCCTTTATTCCTACTGCCGCCTTTTCCTCTTCCCAGAACCCCTCTTCTTTCTCACTAAGTTCTGTCTCTGGTAATAGCTTAGCCAAGACATAATACTCGGCATGTGGTGTTGTGTATTTGATCCAATAACAACTTATTGCATCCTAGAGCTCGAACTGATGATGTTGTTGTTACCACCAAAATAATAAATAAACCATCTAGTAATATTTTCCTATGTTAATTGATATCAGAACCGTATTCAGTGAAAACTCAAAGATCGTCAAATAAATCACCAGGCCGTATGTAAAGATACCATAAAGGAAACGAACAATGTACCTTGATCATAAGCTGATGTATATGCCCACATTGAGATACCGATCAAATGTATATCCAGCAACACGAGGTTGGGGAAGTAACTTTGTCATATAAATCGCAAAATCAAAACTTAACACCCGTTTGGTTCGCGAAATCTTCAGGATTCTGATAGAATTGAAATCTGGTTCCATTTCATAACGTGTTGGATGGCAGTTTCAAAAAATTTAAAATACGAATTACATTCCTTAATATGTTTGGTTGACAAATAAAATGGAATGAAAATCCATTAAATGCCATTTATATGGAATTCAACATTCCTTAGCCAAATGGGAGTGTTGTTCCCCGTTCACTATCGTTTAAAACAGTTTGGAAATATAAAACAAGTTTATAGTGAACAATGACTGAAATTAACGTAAGTAAAACACACTAGATAATTTTCAACATCATATTCTTATTAGAAATGAATCGCAAAGAATACGTTACCCAAGTACTTGCGGAATAGCACTTGGGATTGAAATGACAAAGGTTGGTGACTCCTCTCTAAGCTCGGGCTAAGTGCGAGCACAAATCTTAGAACCCAGGCTATCTCAGGGATAAAGTTGTATTTGGAGGAGTGAAAAGATGGCTTGCGTGTATGTGTGTTTTACAATTCACAAGCTTAACCTTTTCACTCCATCTCTTATGCTATTTATACATGTATGATATTTGACTCTTTCCTAAGTGACAAGCTGACATCATCTGAGAAGACAAAATCTTGATGTATTTTGTCTCTGTTCTAAAAGACTATTCTAGGTAAGAGACAAGACTACTTTTCTAAGTTCAGCGATGACGAGCACGATCTTTTGCCATTCAGGGGAAAGTTGACTTTGGTTGATATGGACTTCGTCTTATCTGATTAAAACTTATCCCGCCTTTTCATTCTTGGTCTTTACATCCTTGGTCTTCTACTTGGTTTGTCTTGGTGTAAGTAGTTGGAGAGAGTCTTAGGGATTGATGAGTTATTGTCATCACTCCTTTGAATCCATCATCTTCTTCTTGACTCGATCTTCACCCTTTAAGTTCCGCTGCGAGTGGAGAGACTTCTTCTTCACCTCATCTTGAGTATCGAAGAAGATGACTCAGCGAGAGACTATGCACTCGGTGACATTAGTATGTTAATGGACTAAACACTTGGGCTATTTTCTATTCAAATCCTAGATCAAGGGGTTTGAGTATTCTTGAACAACTTGATCTCCCCTATTTGGATATACAAATAGCCTAAGTGATTGATCGATTAATAAGTGAGCAGTGGCTTAACTTAACTTACTGAATGTACTAATGAATACAATAGGAACACTGAATATTTTAACAAAACATACATCGTTTATTGATCAAATTACAAGGTTCCTATCACTAGTACAAAATATAATTCAAAATGATGTCATCGGATGGATTCCCAGTGCTTCAAGCTTGACTTTCTTGGTGATGAGTGTTTCCTGTCAGGATGGTCTCTTATCTTGGCATTCAGTCTTGACGAAACGATGTTTCTTTGGGGTTTGGATCGAGAGGCCAGCGGTATGTAGCTTCAGCAGCTACCCATTTTGATCAATATCACTCCATCTTTGAAATCCATAGACATCAATGTGGAATAGCCCTCTTTCGGGATTTTCAATCACTAGGCAGTTCCACGAACTTAACACCCGGCTCACTGTTGCATTCTAGTCCGGCACTTTTATCTCAGGCTGGAACTCAACTCTTTTCCTTTTGCGGTGGATGATTGTGGTTGAGATCCTTGCGGTGCGATTAAGGCGAATTTGAATTCCTAGTTGTCTTTGGTGTATCCTCGGTCTTTCATATCTTTTCTTGAGCATCTTCATCGGCTCCTTAACCACCGTATTTTGCTTCTTTTCTATTATTGGACCAAGTTCATCGAGTTGATTATCCCAAAGTCGATGAATTTTAGGGGATCATGAACCTCGAAATGTCTCTATCATCCCCACTGTAGACATTCATTGCCGATGGTTTAGATCTGGGATGATTTTGACATCGATGATCTTCTCGGGTAGTCTTACGCTTGACATTGTCAATTGTAATGGTCAATTCTTGCCTTCACGATGGGCGCAATTCTTTTGTTCTTTTCTTCCAATGCTTTTTCATTTTACCATTTTTCTTTGCTGAGCATCCTTGAACTTCGTCTGCTGACCCTTTTTAAGCTTCTTAGCATCTATTCCAACATTTTGACTTCTTGGTGACCACCTTTACCAGTGCCTCTGCCTTTTTCTTTCTTCCTCGGCAAGTTTCTTTCCTTTCTTCTTTTGCAAGATATGCACATTTGTTGTGGTGTGGCAGGTATTGATGTCATGCCGATCTTAAAGGGAATCTTCTCGGGCTCGGTGGTGTTGTCATTATGCCTTTTCCTTTTCTGGCACGAAGAAGAGGATGCTACAGGGGTGGTGTTGTTGTTATTATTGGTGTGATCACTTCGGTGTTGTTGTTGTTGATGTTGGTGGAGAGATTGATGAGATTGGTATTCGCGAGGTGGTGGTGATGATGAGATTAGAGCTGCAGATCTTGGTGGTGTTGTCTCCCCTCGGTGTGAAGAGGAGTTTCTTGATTTCTCCCCTCAATTTGTTGCGGGCGTCGGTGAGGGCAAGATTGGTGTTAGTCTTTGAGGGCCCGGCTGCTTGACCCTTGTAGGCTGATAAATTTGGTAATCATGGCCTTGATGTCGGAAGTATCTACTTGAATACGGTGACTTTGACTTCCAAGTTAGCATGAGATTCCTCTAAAGCGGTCATTTTGGGTCGAGATTCGGGCCATAGGAGCGAGACACGAGTTAAAGTAGCCACTGAGTAGTCAAAGAGCCCAATGTAGCTGAAGAGACTGGTGAAGATTGAATACCCTAAACATTTGCGATTTTTAGGGTTTCGATCATTCGGTGAGTGGATGATTGTTTCAAATACGCCTCGGTAGCCTCCGGCACTTTAGATTTGGCGTTGGGTCTTCTTGGTGATTCCTTGATTTCATCTACCGTTGTGCCAACACCCTGAAGATGTCTGAAGAATTTAGCCAAATTTTCATCGGTCAGTGAATGGTGTCATACATCAAGTCCACTGTGCTCATGAGCGTTTTCATCAAAGGCTTGGACCTCGGCCTTGGATCGCATAACTTGCACGACCTACCGGTATGTTGTTCCCACAATGTTTGATGACCCCGAGTATAACCTTCTTGAGGCTTTGGTGATCCATTGAACAAAGCGCCTCTCGGTGAGTGGAAGAACATTGTCAAATCTTTTGAACTCATCGGTTGGAGGAAGAGAGTCATCATTGTCGGGCTTGAAGGGTGATTCGGTATACTCTTGTGGATCGAGGTTGAGGTTCTTGTTCAACTTGAACCTCGGCGTCCACTTCTTCTCCGGTGATAGAATTTCATCATCGATGTCGACAAGCTCATCTTGAGAGAAGAGTATTCGATAACATCGACAGCGGTTAACGGGGGTTGGTGATGGGTTCCATATCGATGGGTGGTATGTTTCCCTCGAGTCTTTGTCCCAGTTGACCCCTCGGACACGGTGGGCGTTTCCTAGTGTCTTCTCTGGAGTCGGGATTGGTTTTAGGTTCCATATCGTGAGTTGTTTTACGTCCCTCAGAGTCTTTATCCCCTTGAGACAACTGGCGGGTGTTTTCCAATACCTTTAGCGGAATCGGTGGCATGATATCCCTATCGATTGGGTTGTTTGTTTCCCCGAGTCTTTGGGATCATTAGGTGTGCCCTCGGACAAAGGCTTGGATTTGCTAATGTCATCACTAGGCGATGTGGAAGCGCTCCCCTACCCGGGTTGTTTGTGTCCCTCTGGATCTTGGGGAGTAGTGGTTGTGACCAAGAACCTGGCTGTGATGTATCGGTGTCCCGTTGTCAAGGGGTGGATGTTGCACAGTCACCAATGGGTGTCTGTTGATCTGGGGCTTTTGTGCCTCTTAGGGTGTGTTCGAAGCCTCGGGGCCACGAGACTTGGGTTTAGTCTTAGTCGATCGAGACTTCCCTTTCTCTTTTAGGGCGGGGTTTGGAGACATTGATCCCTCACGGTTGTTCGGCAACCATATGGGCCGTCAATTCAATGTTATGGACTAGGGATGGGTTTTTTTGAAAATTTGATTTGCTCGAGGATGCGGGTAAAGCACCAAATTTTTCTTCACGAGGGTAGTTGCAACCCAGTAACACTTGTAAAGCACAAGAGACAAATCTAGGATATGAGACATATTTTGCTCTAGATTTGCTCTGTAACAGTTATGAGATCACTGCAAATGATCTCCCCAATGTCGAAATTTACCCCATTCATCAAGCGATAAGCCATCATCAAGCTGAATAGAATTAACTTGTTCGGTTGATGAGTGGTTCCGAGGACACGGATCACAAAAGTGAATAAGATCCTCCAAGCCACGGGAAATGAATTTTTGGTGGCTGGGGTTACTGTCCAAAAGTTTGGCTCTAAAGCAATTAGTTTTAACCCATCCTTCAACATGCGTGTGGGTTCGGGATGGGCGACATAAACACCCTTATTATAGTCTAACCCGAAGAGGTGGAAGCGTTTTGTAATCGGGGTGGTGATTGTTTCCCATCTAAAAGACTGAACTTAATGAGATACTCCCTTAGTGGTCGTAGGTCAGTCTCATTAGTAGCAGGTGTCGGGTCATAGGCCACGTTTTTGCCCAAAACTCCACGAGGATGTTTTGGTAAACAATAGAGGACAACTGAACAAAGGAATTTTTTAATGGGCAGTTAAACAAAAATTTCATAATGTCTTTATAAGCTGGGACATTTTGTGGGTATTCAAAATTGCCTATGACATTATTGGTTTTAAATTTAACATTAGTAAGATCCCACAGCCCTTTGTTGTGCATCTTGAAGAGATTGAGTTCTTGCCATTTCCATTTGAATTTTTTTAGGGTTTTGAGAAAAACTTGACAAAACGATCAAAAGAATTTTGAATCTCTTAAGTTTTGATGAAAAAACTTTTGTAAATGTTTACAATGAAGGTTTTTCTGAAAGAGGTTTGAAGAACACAATGATTTATGGGTTTGAAAGAGATTTTGTGAGTTTTGTTTGCGAAATCAATTGTCGTGTTTTAATATTTATGAGAGGGGTATTTATAGAGTGGTGAGAGGGGTGGATTTTGCATAAACATGGATATGTAAAGGCGGTTTTGAGCGTTTGAAATTCCACATTTAATGCCACCCACACTACCCAGCGGATAAAATCCGTATTTCAAGGGGACAATTTGTAGTGCCAGATAAAAGTGCACTTTTGCAGTAACAAAATATCCATAGGATATCTTACGTGAGAGAAGGAATTTAATGCCAAGTGGGATGAGGTAAGTGAGGAGACCCCTGACAGTAAGACATATATTCCTATATTAAATTGGCATAGTTACCAACATAGGACATTTAAGTAAGCGATACTTGGATTATTTAGTTACTCATTCAATGCTTAATATCAACTGTCAGGGTCCCTAAATGAGTCTTACTCATTCAGTAAGAGGATGTTTTGTGGATTTCATTCATAGGAGGAACCATTTGAGAGAACTTCTGAGATTGGTTTTGGATGCGACTTTCAATGTCAAGCATTCCCAATTTAGCTTTCGGTCTCACGAAGGTAGGTTCATCAAGGGTTTGGTGAAGATATCGGCCGATTGATATTGGTAGGGATGAAATGGAGTTCTATGTCTCCTTTCATTATGTGATCCACTGATGAAGTGATATCGATATCAATATGTTTGGTTCTTTGATGAAGGACGAGGGTTGTTGGAGATTGCAATTACTTTGGTGTTGTCACGAAGATGGGTACCATTTTGTAATGGATGTCATAGTCATTGAGTTGACTTTTCATCCATAATACATTGGCACAACATCTGCGGCTGACCACATACTCGGCTTTAGGCGAAGACATAACCAGCGATTGTTGCTTTTAGCACTCCAACAAACCAGTTTTCCTCCAAGAAATTGAGCGGGACCGGAGGTACTTTTTACGTCCATGTTGCGGTCGGCATAATCGAGTCGAGTAACCCTTGAGATCAAACCCTGAGCACTTTGGATAATAGAGTTCAAGTTTTAGGGTTCCCTTCAGTACTGAGTATTCTTTTGGCTGATGAGGTGGGATTCTTTGGGATTAGGCGATATCTTGCTATTAGGCGGTGAGAATTGTATATGCGGTCTAGTAGCGATTAGATATCAGATGAGCCAACAATCCCTCTAAAATGGGTTTGGTTGGTGAGATCGAGGTCCAAGGTTGTTAGGAGGGACCATTGGTGTCTTCACTAAAGAGCACGATCGAGATATCTCATATTTCTTCAAGAGATTTTGGTGTACTTCTCTTGGTGATGGAGATTCCTTTATCGGTTTATGCGATTTGTAGTCCAAGGAAGTATGTGATTTCACCCATCATGCTCATTTCAAACTTCATTGTCATCGAGTTTTCAAACTGTTTGCAAAGTTTGTAGTTTGTTGAGCCAAAGATGATGTCATTAACATATACTTGAACCGATTATCACGTCTTGTTTGGTCCTATAGACAAGCGAGGGTGTTGTCTATCTTTCCTCGGACAAACTTGTTTTGTATCGGGAAAAGCTGAGAGATTTCATGCCATGCCACAGGAGCTTGTTTAAGTCCATAAAGGGCTTTGTCAAGCTTGAGACATAGTCGAGGGAATTCACTACTCTCAAAACTAGGAGGTTCTTGAACATACACATCTTCCTTGAGATCACCATTTAAGAATGCACTTTTAACATCCATTTGGTAGACCATGAAGTTCATGTATGTTGCATATGCAAGGAAGATCATGATGGCTTCCATTCTTGCAACATGAGCAAATGTCTCATCATAGTCAATGCCTTCTTGTTGATTGTACCCTTTGGCTACAAGTCGGCTTTGTTTTAATGGCGGTGTCATTTTCATCGAGTTTTGTTTACGAAAACCCACTTCATTCCTATGACTACGACATCCTGAGGACATTTGATCAAGGTCATGCCCTTGTTTTTATCAAGCATTGCAGTTCTTCTTGCATAGCTTTGAACCCGGCTTGGGTGCTTTAGAGCCTCAGTGACACTTTTGGGTTCTATTTACGATAGGTAATCGGCATATAGACATTCATTGGTGAAGGCTGCGGTTAACTTAGCGACCATGCTTCTAGTGAGCATGCCCTCAGTGGGTTCACCAATAATGTTTACAAGTTCAATGTCACGAGATTTTGTTCACTTACTTTGTGGTCTAGGATCGAGCTTGAAGAGGTCCTTTGGAGACTCAAGAGTGAGTTACGGTGCTTGAGCCACAGAATCATTAAGAACATCTGTTGAGATGTCTTGTTGAGTTGGGTTTCTTGATTCACGGGTTCACGAACATTTGGTTGATATTACCTATCGTAGGGGTGATTGATTATCAATGAATTCAGCGACATTTGGTTGGGGAAGGTTGTGAGGTAAGACATAATATGAGATGTCGGCATCGACTTGATATGAGGAATTGAATTGATGTTGTACTCATCGGGAGGATATCTTGAGGAGTTATCAATTCCTATTTCCTCAGAGGTGTTGGTGAACGATGCTTTGAGAACTTTCATCAAAGGTGACATGAAAGGTTTCCTCAACTTGTTGTCTCCTTGTGTTAAAAACCATGAAGGCTTTGGAGATCAGTGAGTAGCCTAAGAAATATCCATCATCGGCTTTTGCATCAAACTTGCCTAGATGATCCTTGTGGTTATGAATAAACCACGGGACATCCAACACATGAAAATAGTGATGTCGGAAGTCTACCTTTGAAGATCTCATATGGGGTTTTATTATGTCTTTTGACAATGATTGACTGTTTGAGTGTATGGCGGTTTTACTGCTTCAGTCGAGAAATGCTTTGAGAGGCGAGCCATTTAACATGGTTCTTGCGGCCTCAATGAGAGTTCATTTTCCTTCAGCAACCCCATTTTGTTCGAGGGGTATAAGGAGATGAAAATTTTGAGAAATTCCTTTTCCTCACGAAACTCTCAAGCTCTTGATTTCTAAACTTCAGTACCATTGTCAGTTGATTTGTTTTGATAATGTCATTATGGTTTTCAATCTTCACGATGAATGACATTATTATATCAGTTTGCGACTCTTTTTGGAAAGAAAGTATACCCAAGTGTATCTTGAGAATTCATCAACAATGACGAGTGTATACTTCTCATCTTTGGATAGATCACGGGGTAGGTCCAAAGAGATCCATGTGCGGGAGGTAAAACGACTTTTGATGGAGAAATTTTGTTTGGTTTTGAATGATGCTATGTGGTGTTTACCTTTTTCACGAGAGCATGGTTTGTCTTTTGCAAAACCACGGTGATGGTAAGCCAAGGACCTTGTTTTGTTTTGCCAAGTTGTTGAGGTTTTGAAGTTTAAGTGTGAGAGTCTCTTATGCCACAACCAATTGATAGTTTAGGTGGCTTTAGCAAAGAGACAAGTTCCATCTTGGGAGAGTGTTGACATGTCTAACACATAAACATCATCTCTCCTAGGAGCTATCAACACAACTTCCTTGTTGGCATTGAAGATGGTACCTTGTTTGTCATTGAATTGCACAATGTACGTAGCATCACATAGTTGGTGACACGATGAGATTGTATTTTAGACCATTGACATAAGTTATTCTAGAGAAAACTATACCATTGCAGTTTACTTGAACCATAACCTTGTGGGACATGATGAGTTATCACTAAACACAACCTTGGGTCTGGTTCCTCTATATACTTGTCGCGGATACTCCTTCACACCAGTCATGCTTCTTGAGCATCCACTATCTAGATGCCAAATAGGCTCCCTGGCGTGTCTCTGCACAAGTAGTAAACTGAATTAGTTTCTCTTAGTGACCCACTTGCTAGTGGGCTTTGGTCTCAAGGTCTCTTTGAATTTGGTGATTGACTCATGGTCAGTGGTTGAGTGCATTGTGCTACCACAGGTTTTGCATTTGGAGGAGGAAGACTTCGGTGACTCAGGGTTGTTTTGAACCTCTCCTTGCATGAATGACACTGTCATGTTGGGAAGTCTCATGAGCTGGATTACCGCATATATCACATCATTTGTTCATGAGACAATCATCCTGATGATGATCATTAAATCACGATGAGGGCAAGAGGAAAAGGTTTTGCTCTATTCTTGGGAGCGATTTTGGAGGATGAAGCATCTTGATGACCAACTTTGGTATAGTTTGCTTGGCCGACATCTTGTAGGTGGTCTGCAGTTACGTGATCATCCTTTTGCGAGATCATGCAAAAAGGATTCGATAGCATTGTCGATGGTGTGGCTGGTGTAATGACACATCTCACACTTCTGCTTGGGTTTGTTGGTGGATTTTGATTTTGATGAGCTAGATGAGGTTGACTTAGTTTCCTTGATTGAATCGGTGCTTTTGATGGATTCCATCTTTTGGTCGGCTTTCTCACAAGCTCGGTCGATTCTTGAATTTGGTCAAACCGGTGGGAACAAGGATGATGAAGTCTCGGTAGGAGTAGACTCTTGTTGAGTTGGTTTTGTTGGTCTTTTCAGGATGGTTCTACCAAGACCAGACCTTTCTTTTGGTGAGTGAGGATTGAATTGTAATGGAGTAAGCTCAAAGCTTGGTGCGGCACCAGAAGAGGTTTCAGTGGTGGAAGCGGTGCTTGAGATTACGCTTGAACTTCAGAGATGTGTTCGATACTACTTGGCACATCGGGGAGTCAAGCATGCTCTTTAGAGCTTGGCTTTCGAGGCTCTAGAATCATTCGAATCGAAATTTGGAAGCTTACTCTCAGGATTGACCCTTTCAATCCAATCACTCGGTTTGGGAGTAGTCAACATGTTGGTAATCATACCACCAGACATAAATGGCTTAGGACCACGGTCTTTGTTGAGAGAGTCGGGAAGATGATCTTCACCTAAGACTCTCTTCTTGCTCTGGGGGCTCCCATAGCATCAAAACCACAGGATTCTTAGCGGTCCAACTATCAAGAATATCTTGAACCTTTTGAGTTAGTCTTGAAGAGCCGATTTCTTTTAACTAGTTCGGTGTTTTGAATTTGCAAAGTGGCTGACCTCAAGCTTAGCTTGTTTTAAAAGAAGCGATTCATCCCTACACTTGTTTAATTCAAAACTTAGCTTGTTGTATTTTGAAAAAAGATTTAGTCTTTGCTCCTCTACGAACTTAAGGTCAACTTTAAGATAATTCATGTAAGCGCCAATCGAGTCATCATCCATAGAAAGTAGAATATTTACCTTCTTCATTGTGGTATTGACCCATTCTCCATTCCTGGCATGATTCTTTCCAACGGACTAGCTTGTACTCTTCGAGAGGCCATCGTGCAGCGACATGCACCATTTCATCATCGGTCGAAGGTCTCCGCAACAAGGCCTTTGTTTTACCACCGCAGATTGAACACTTTTGTTGTTTACGAGGGACTGGCCTCGAGCAATGCAAGCTTAGCTTTGACTTTCTTATACTTAGCTTCAAAATCAACAGTTTTGTTTTGATCAGATTTGTTTTGAAAGTTTTGATGAGACTGATAGATTTTTGGTAGAAATTTGCTAAAGCACGAGGTGATTTGACCACGATGGTTTATAAGAGGGTTGAAATTGTTTTGAAAAACAGTCTTTTGCAAAATGACCTCTTTTGTGACACTTAAAGCATTCGGTGTCCTCATTTGCTTTGGCATTTGAAAAACCTTTGTTTCTTTTTATAAACCTTCGAGAATTAGTAAGGAGTGCCCTTTCACGAAATTGGTGTTGGTCATTTAGGTACTCCTCACTTGATCTCTCATCGGGCTCATCATCAATTTTCACGAAAATCTTGAACAACATTGTTAGAATAAAAAGCGGTTGATATTGGTGATGAGGTGATGGTCGGGGACTTCTTGACTTTCGAGACTTCTTTAAGTCTAGGTATCGTCTGTTGATGAGGTTTTCCTCATAGACAAATTTCCCATAAATCTTAGGAAGCTCAAGATTACGGATATGATTAGCATTCCTAAGTCCATGAGAGAAATTCAACCACTTCTCAGGGAGACTGTTGACAAAACCAACATTGATTTCATGTTTAGACAACTTAACACCATCATTTGACAGTTCGTTTAAAAGAGTTTTGTACACAGTGTAAGTTTGAGAGATAGTTTCGAGTCCTTAGCCACGAAGGTGTTATACTCAAGTTTCAGGTCCATTATCCTATTTTCCTTGGTATCGGATGGTCCTTCATGACTATGAACTAGGTCATCCCGAGGTTTGTTTAGCTGTACTACGACTTATAACAGAACTCCATAATATCGTCGGGAAGACAAGATATTATGATACTTTTGAGTCTTTGGTCCTGGTTGACCACTATCCTTTCATCCTGGGTCCAATGAGCTTCAGGTTTGGGCAACCTTTCAGTAGTCTTTGGGACAAATGGACCTTCATTTATACACTTGATATAATAAGGTTCCATCCCAATCAAATAGCAAAGCATTCGCTTTTTCCATTTGTTGAATTTTCTAACTTCAAGTCTAGGGAACCTTGCGGAATAAGCTCCACCCTTTTTATCGACTAGTTGGGGTACATCAATTTGACCATTTAGGATCTTAATTTAAAAACTTTTAGTGCGGCCTAAAAAATGTTTTATAATTAGCCTTGCTCTGATACCACTTGTTGTTCCCCGTTCACTATCGTTTAAAACAGTTTGGAAATATAAAACAAGTTTATAGTGAGCAATGACTGAAATTAACGTAAGTAAAACACACTAGATAATTTTCAACATCATATTCTTATTAGAAATGAATCGCAAAGAATATGTTACCCAAGTACTTGCGGAATAGCACTTAGGATTGAAATGACAAAGGTTGGTGACTCCTCTCTAAGCTCAGGCTAAGTCTGAGCACAACTCTTAGAACCCATTGAGCTATCTCGGGGATAAAGTTATATTTGGAGGAGTGAAAAGATGGCTTGAGTGTATGTGTGTTTTTACAATTCACAAGCTTAACCTTTTCACTCCATCTCTTATTCTATTTATACATGTATGATATTTGACTCTTTCCTAAGTGACAAACTGACATCATCTGAAGACAAAATCTTGATGTATTTTGTCTCTGTTCTAAAGATTATTCTAGGTAGAGACAAGACTACTTTCCTAAGTTCAGTGATGACAGGCGATCTTTGCCATTCAGGGGAAAGTTGACTTTGGTTGATAAGGACTTCGTCTTATCGATTCAAACTTATCGCCTTGTCCGCTCATTCTTGGTCTTTACATCCTTGAGTCTTCTACTTGAGTTTGTCTTCAGTGTAAGTAGTTGAGAGAGTCTTAGGCATTCAGTGAGTTATTGTCATCACTCACTGAATCCATCATCTTCTTCTTGACTCGGTCTTCACCCTTTAAGTTCCGCCTTTGAGTGGAGACTTCTTCTTCACCTCATCTTGAGTATCCGAAGATGACTCAGCTGAGGACTATGCACTCAGTGACCTGTTAGTGTTTAATGGACTAAACACTTGGGCTATTTTCTATTCAAATCCTAGATAAAGGGGTTTGAGTATTACTGAACCCAACAGGGTGGAATGTTTATAAATCAATTATTATTATTATTATTATTATTATTATTATTATTATTATTATTATTATTATTATTATTATTATTATTATTATTATTTATTTTTTATTATTATTATTCGATTCTAGTTAATATTTATTATAAATTAATTTTTAAACTTTACTTTTTATTCGACACTTTAATAGTTTTATAAAATTACATTTTATATAAAAATATAAAAAAATAATAAATATAATAAGACTTTAACTTATTTAATATATTATTTTATGTAATATTATTTTAAAAATTTATTATTATTATTTTCCTTATGAATGTATATTTAATAAATAATATTCAGTTTATTAATTTAAAATAAAATTTTAAATATTTTAATATAATTTGTTTTTAACCATTTTATTTCTTGTAATTAAGTATGCGTTAGTTTTTGTAAATTCTAGTTCTTTCATATTTCAATTTCTTAACATTTCAATTCTTTCATATTCTAATTCTATAGACAAAAACATTTTGCGAATCATACGGACCCTTAGAGGAAAAGAGTTTGTAATTTAGGTTCGCCAGTTCATTTACAACATAAATTTGAACTTTTTGTTATATTTTGTTTTCATGAATATCTAGTTGTGCTTTCTACGTATTTTGAGTATGATCAGGAAATGATCAGAAACGGATTCAGGATATCTAGGTTAGGTTGCGTAAATCTAATTCAAAACTCACCTTCTCTAAACGAGAAAAACTCATTCATTTTTCTTAATATTATTATTATTATTATTAAAGCTAATTACCAAAATAACCATTTTAAAGAGTGAGTTTACAGAAGTGAACTTTATTCACATGTTTTACAAGAATAAACCAAATTACGTAACTATCACACTTTTCTCACCAAATATATACATCACTGTCCCACATTTCATTTAAAACGCCTGATGTATATAGTTACATATATCACAAGTACATAGCATAGGCATAGGCATAGGCATATGCATTAATTATTGCATTTATAATATTGAATAGGACACATTCATTTACACTTTGAATGCTTATTGCATTTATACTATACTGAACAAAATGGAACTCGCCCATCTTCCTCCCTCGCCCAGAAGCTCATGTCCACGCCTGACTTCATTCGCATTTAATACTCGCACAACTTTTCATTCGCCCAGAATTCATTACTCGCCCAACACAAAAAAACAAACACCTTCTCGCCCCATCACTCGCCCATCATTGCCCACCTCGCCCACCACTCGCTTACACCTCGCCTTGGCTCAATATGACTGAAGACTTGTCCTCACACTCGCCCAGCACTTGGGTGATACACGTGTACAGTTAAAAACTACTTTATTCATCAATCTGATGGATAATATTGAAAAGTTCATTTTGAATAAATGTATATGTGAGGTTCATATTCGTAAAGTACCGGTACAAACGGTTCATTTAAAAAAATTTCTCTTATTATTATTATTATAAGTAGATTCGATTCATTATTTTCATACAAATAAATCTTTACTTTACAACATGTGAGACAAAGACATGCCAAGATTGCATGATGCAATAGATACTCTATCCTTCATTTTTGTACAAATATGTGTATCAATGTATTGTTGACCCATTTCCAAATAAGGAACTATACTTTCTTTTTCCACCTCTTTTCTTTCTTCTTACTCAATCAGTTTATTCTATATTTGTTCGAAACTATTCGGATATTTTTTTGGTATAGCACGAATTAATAATAAGTACAAAAGAGTGATGAACCGATATTTATTGAGACTAGCCGGAATGCAGCGTCGGCGATAAGTATAGTTATATGTGTTTGCTTACCCGTTTAGTGAATTCGTTTCACAACACTTCGAATGTATATGTGTTAGTTTTAAGTGTTTGTTTGGGTTCCGTAACTTTCCGTAAAACTTTTCATGACATCATTATTACGCGTATAGAAATACCCTCGCATCTCTACAGCGTCAAGCAGTACCCCAAAGTATATGATTTTGACGAATCAAGATTATATTGATTGAAATAAATGAAATAAAGGTTAAAGTTGTAAAAATTTGAATTAAAATAAAATAAACCTATTAAAAATATAAAAACTAAAAACGCATAAAAATATATCAAAATAGATGTTGAATTAAAGAGCATAAAATTTTAGAAAATATGGTGAAATTAGATTATAAAAAAAAGTAGATAAAAAGATTTATACTCTTTGTACTTATCATTTAAAAACTTGTCTCTTTTGCTACTACTTCTTTTTTACGCAAGGTGCTTAAAACAATGAAATATTGGAAATGTAGCATGATGCCAGAATCTGAAATTATTTCATTACCAATTTAGCATGCCAAGAATAAGAAGACCTGGATCATGATAAAGATATGTTCAATTAAGATGATGCTTAGCGAAATAATTCAAATTATTTATTAAAAGTTTTTTTTCTTCCTTTGAGGTTGGGAACATTAAAAGTTTTTTTCACAATCTCATGTGAATCGATTTATTTTTTCACCCTTGTGTAGTTATGATCAGATTGAATGGTATAGCTAGTTTAACTTCAGTTTGTCGTTATTATTAATCCAAGAAAGGTGATAGTTACCATATTCTATCTTGTTTTTAGCTCACACAATAGTGTTACTTGTTGCATTCATGATTATTTGCACTGGATTAGAAAAATGACCATTTGAAATTAACCAACAAATGGATTTATGAATGTTGTGAAAAATGACCATTTGAAACTGATAAAGTCACGGGAAAGTATAACGAGAGCGTCTAATTAAGAAAATTAGTATGTTTTATAGATCAAGATCGCTAATGGTGCTAATCCAACTTATGAGTATCAGTTTGACCCTAAGCACTGTAAAACCATTATTGATCCAATTGTTGAACAAAATTTATGGGCATAGCTAGCTAAAAAATTTATCTCCCACCAAGAGATTTACCAGTTACTACCACCTAAACTTTCATTTTAGTCAAAGCTATGAAGAAAGGGTGAAGGTGAGGCTTGTAAGTTCGAAGGGGAGATGCAACGATAACAATGAAAATTTATATTCAAGTATTGCAATTAAATTACTGGAATCATTCTAAAAAAATTAAGTGTTTAAAGTGAGTATACTCATACGTATTAATGAGAGTGGTATGGGCTATGATCGCACGTGGATAATATTTTACTAATTGCGCTCCTCGTTTCATTTTTTCTGTATATGGATGTCCAAACACTTTAAGCCCAATTAATCCAACTTCGTTTAGTTTTATTTTGGTGTTACATTTTAGCACGTTAAATTGTTAAAAGGGAAGTTTGGAAAACTATATGTTGCACGAGATCATCATATCAAACTATATTCAATAAACAACATCATTTGATAGATCGATAAGACTACTTTTACCTTACACTTCTTAAACTCAAGTCCTGATTAACTATATATACCGGTACCTTTGTATCATTAATTAAAAACTATATCCGATAGGTTACAATTTATTAGCATCAAAATATATATTGGTCGATGAGATATATTTTTAGCATGGTTCCCTAAATATTTAATGTTTAGATATACAAAAAATAATTAGTCATTCAAATTAACTCAATCTCAGCTTCATTCTTTTCACTTTCTTTCTTCTCGTCACTCTCTTTTGCAGCCAATTCTTCTAGTTCCTTTGCCTTAACTTTCGCTTGTTCATTCTCCACCCTCTTAACATCAAAAAACTCAATAAGCCCGCCAAGAGCAATGTCCGGGTTGTCATCTTTAAGTAGTTGCTCGGCTACTTCAGCTGGTGTAATTTCTACCTCACGGATCAAATCCTCAATTTCTTCAAAAAGTTTGTGTTCAGTGATACCAAGATAGTTAGATGCCAACAATCGGAACCCACACGGGGTACAATATGACATATTGATGTGAACATCCATACGACCAGGGCGTAGTAGTGCAGGGTCGAGCTTGTCCTTTCGGTTTGTAGTGAATATAATGATTCTTTCGTCACCACAGCTTGACCATAATCCATCGATAAAGTTTAGAAACCCCGACAAAGTTACCTGTTATACACATTGTGACAAAAAGTCATAAATATACGTATGAAGTCTTAACTTTTGAAATTACAAACACTTATAGCATATTAAACGACAAATGACTGAACATAGTGTTCTCAATTATTCTTGTTCCAAAGTAGAATACTTAACATTCTAAAATAATATTCAAAGGTACATCACTTTTTGGCATAAAATTAAGCAGTATCAAACGTTATATACTTGTTTCTTTTTCTTTTCATAATTAATCTACAGAAATAAACGGAAAAGTAACAATTTGTCTATATATATATATATTTTTTTTACGAAATTTACACAATTTATCACAAAAAATTCGAAATAGTACTAACCTTTTGATCTTCCTGATAACCTCGTCGTCGATTCATTTCTCGAGCTAGAGCTAAAGATCTAGCCGCAGCTACATCCGCACGATCATGAAACTCAACCGAGCAATCAATATCTTCAACAACCAATATCGACCTATTCCCCGTCGCAACCAACAACCTCCTCAACTCCGAGTTAGACCTTATATCAGTCAATTCCAAATCATATATATCAAATTTCAAATAATTAGCCATAGCCGCAATCAAACTCGATTTCCCAGTCCCAGGCGGACCGTACAACAAATAACCTCTCTTCCACGCCTTCCCAACATTTCGATAATACTCTCTCCTCTCAACAAACCTATCCAAATCCTTCATCACCTTCTCCTTAACATCACTATCCATTGCCAGTGTTTTAAAGTTCGCGGGATGGTCTAAATTAACCGAACTCCACACGGTCGGATGGCTCGAATACACCATTTTAGAATCGACCGTGAATAGCTTCACGGTTTTTTCTTCCTGTTTCCTTGTTTTCGCGTCATTTATTATAAAAGGCAAGTACTCGTTTATCACGAGATCTTTATGTTTACGATGAAACATAAGCTCTAGGTAACGCTGATCTGATCGAGAAGTCGAGCTCATATCATCGTGATTATAATATTCTCTAGTTGGTGCTTTCCTAGAAACCAAAGACCACTTGAAATTAACTCCCTTATAAACATCATTAAATTCCTCATTTATTTCCATAGAAACATTAATGTTTTTCTCGTTAGCGTTTTTAGTGATCTTCATGCGATGAATATCGGTCGATATACGCGAGGCTAGGTAAAGCTCGGTCGCCTTATATATTTCATTTTCACAAAAACCATCGTATTAAGTAAATGACCATAGTCAACTGTCGTGATAACTTGTTGATAAAGTTACGAAGCCCGAAATAAAAGTAGTCTTGGATTTCGGGTGGTAAGTAATCGCGGACGGCGCTGCGGGACGACCATTGCGGCCGCAGCGACAGACCCGATGGTGGATACGATAGATTTTGCTAAGGCTATTTTGGACTCGGTTGACGTTGGTGTTGACATGATCGAAATGAAGGATTGAGATTGAGTTAGTGTTGTAATGAAATGGTGATCAATGGTTGATGTTGGTTTGTATATGGCGATGCATGTGGTTTTTATAGTGCGTGGGATAGAGTATAATGAGGGATGGAATATAATGAGGGTAGACTGACTTCGTTTACTTTGACAAAAGAAAAGAAATTTTCCCAATGGTTTCTTCCGGGAAATTACAATATGTAATTACATCAAGTTATAATATAATACGTAGTATTATTTTATGTATTTTTGTAATAATTGTGTCGAGACACAAGAAAATAAAACTAGCACGATTTTTCCTAAGGTGGCCGCTGTTCATTCGCACTAGCTACCAATTTGTAATTGATGGTTTAGCATGATACTTTTAACCGATTCTACTAAGAGCTCGGGGTAAGGTGCGTATTAACACGCCAAACGCATTCAAGTTAAATGAATATTGTGCCATTCTCCATACCAGGTAACACGTTATTTTTGTGTCAAATGAGATTCGGTCAAGCAAATGGCTCACGCTAAAAGTAAAAGGTGGGTACTTTTATTTATTTATTTTTTGTATTGTGAGTGAGTGGATATTTTTAGTGGGTATTTTGTGAGATCCAATAACATGTTAGTGGTGTGATATAAGGAAATGTGTTTTATTTATTAGTGTATTATTAAAAGGTGTATGATGTGACGTTGATGTGGCATATCAATAACATGTTATTGGTAGCTTGCATACCTTGTGCTCTAAGAGTGGTTGAAATGTTTACATCAATGAAGAAATTAAGAAAGTATACTAAAATATGTATTACATTTGTATATAGTTACTAGCATAGTACCCGCGCAAAGTAGCGGCGGTACTAAACATGTCAGTTTTTCTCGTACCTTGATTTTTAAGCGGTATGCAATGAGAGTTAGTATTTGACGGTTTACCTGTTTTGATAGTTCGAAAAGAGTAGATGCGTATTTGAATTTCCGTAAAGTATATCAACTATAAATTTGTATAACTTGAATGTTTATAATAAAAATTACAACTATAAATTTGTATTATTGTAAGTTTGTAACATTTATTTTAACACTAAAATTTAATGTGTAATTAATGTACATTATCATGCAATTATTAAAGTGTAGAATTTAATTATATGAATTACTAATTATAGTAAGATGTTTAGGCTTGAAAAATTAAGACTTCATTCTTTAGAAAGCTCTAAATACATTATAAAGTAGTATAGATATACACATCTCGTTAGAATCTAATAACAGTAATTTGGCTGTATTATTATTGCCTTTATGAAAAAGTAATTTGAATATAACAAAATTTGAGATATTAATGATGCATTTAATATATAGAGAAAGGTTTAAATAGTTATTCTTATTTAGGTGCTTATCAAAAAAACAAATATTATAATTCATTTAATTTGATATACTAGTGAGGATTAACCTAAGATTTAATATTTAAACATAAGTTCATGTTTCTTTTCTTGTCTTTTTATCTTTCTTATTTATTTATATTTTTTTTTTGTCTTATTTTTCTAATTAACGTTTTTTTATTCATCTATTTTTTTTAATTCACGTTTTTTCGCTTTCATACGTTTTCTTCTGTTTTCATACGTTTTCGCCTGTTTTAATAAGTTTTCGTCCGTTTTCATATGTTTTCGTCCGTTTTCATACGTTTTCGTCCGTTTTCTTACATTTTCGTCCATTATTCATACATTTTCGTCCATTTTCGTTCATTTTCATATGTTTTCGTCCGTTTTCATACGTGGTTTTATGCTTACAACGTTTTCTTCCATTTTCATACATATTCGTTCGTTTTCCTACGTTTGCGTCTGTTTTTAAACGTTTTCATGCGTTTATAAATACGACACGTGATATTCTGTGATATTCAGGATATCAGAAGTGATAATCTGAATATCACAAGTGGTTTTCTAAATATTACAAGTGATTTTCAACTAATGTTTTGTAACATGAAAATCACAAGTGATATTCAGAAAATCACAAGTGGTATTATGAATATCACAGATTATCACTTGTGATATTTATAAACGTATGAAAATGAACGAAAACGTAACAAAATGGACGAAAACATAAGAAAACGAAACGAATACGTATGATAACGGATGAAAACGTATGAAATCGTAAAAATACGTCTGAAAACGGACGAAAATGTATGAAAAATGGACGAAAACAAAAGAAAACGGATGAAAACAAACAAGCGGTAGCGTATGAAAATGGGCGAAACATATGAAAGCAAGCGATATGAAGACAAAGGAAAACAGATGAAATCATAGGAAAACGGACGAAAACATATGAAAGCGAAGAAAACAAAGTGAATAAAAAAACGTGAATTAAAAAAATGAATTAAAAAAAAAACGTGAATTAAAAAAACAAAAAAAAAAATGAATAAATAAGAAAGACAAAAAGAAAATGAAAAAAAACATGGACTTAGATTAACAGTTAATCTTATGTTAATCCTCACTATTATATCAAACTAGATAAATTGTGGAGATTTGTCCCTTAGTATGCATAAATTTGTGGGTAAGCAAAATAAAACGCCTCATGTATAGACAAATAATATTATTTAAAGACAGAACAAATCATAACTTCTTATTTTTTCATTAAAATTTAAAAAAAAGTCATTTTTTTTTAATTATAAAATTATGAAAACTTTAAGTCGTTAAGCGACAAAAAATATAAAATCGTGACGAAATTTTTTTATCTTTCATTAAAAAGACACTTCGATATACTTTCGACGAGGTTTTTATTCGAGTTTTGTTTAATGTTATAATTTGCGTCCGGAATAATCACGTGTGATTTGTATGTTAAGAATTATAACACCCTCAAAATAATCACAGAGGAATATAGTGTCAATGGGGTATTACCTATTAGCACACAGTACAAGTTACAGAAAAAGACTCTAAATGATGCGTTTTTAAATAAATTATCATTCTATTAATATAAAACATCAAAGTTTACAAAGAGGTCCCAACAAGTTTGGAATATATAAAGAGTACAACATAATTATATCTGAATTTTTGACACGCTTTTTTGATATTGGATGCGGTCTCAATGCCCTGCAAAGAAACTACAAATACTAAAACCTACAATATGTTTAAAAAGGAATAATAAGATTCATAAAAAAGTATAGCTTGTGCAATCAAAGTGAGGAGTTTGAGCGGATCATGATTGCCCCTACCTCAAGCAATAAAGCCAGCCCTCACTTGAAGCTACATTAAGTTACCACATATTACTTGATCCAACATATTATACTTTCGCCTTCAGATGAACCGACTTATAGAGTACTAACAAAACAAACAATAACAACATCATCTTTACTCTCAACATAAACATATCTTCAACAATACAAAACAAAAAAAACAAAAAAAAACTTTACCTTTAATAGCTTTCTATACATGAGGGATTCAAAAACATAAGATGAACACAGAAGAGGTGATTTGTGATTAGACTTTTTGACCGAACCATGTTTTGATTTAGGGTTTGTAGAAGAATGGTATGGGAGTGGTGTCTAAGTGATAGATGATTATAGCCTCACTTGGGTTCTGCTTTATTTTTATTTTGTTTTACATGCTGGTCCAAAACTTCGGATGAATAACCTTCGAGTACATGTGTAATTTTTGTTTTTTTTTATAATATGAATATATAAAAACGAATTTTTATAGAATTTGGCTAAATCAAGAAATATTTAGCTTTTTTTATTTTTAAAATAGTTATAGAAAATATCTTACTAATTTAATTATTACTTAATAAAGAAATATTCTTTTTTTCCGAAATACGAAAGTCGGCACTTGAGGTTTTTCTTTATTATATAAAAGATGGTCAATATCGAGATCCTATAAGATCCAAAGCTTGCAAAGATCCTATTTAGTATTGTGTTCGTTTTTTATTTACAGTATCATAAAATCGTAAGATTTTTAGATCAGAAACGAGATCTTAACGATTATGTTAAATAGGTCTATCTTAAAAAAGATATGGGTACACCCAGCCCAAAAATATCATAACTTTGAGTGAAAACTTATAAATCATCTAATTTTCATGTTTTATTACTTCGATCAACTATAATCAGTTGACGTTGTCCAAGACTCTTAAGTGTTTTTTACTTAATTGTTTATGAAAAGCTTTTTGACTTTTTGTTAGCTAGTTTGTAATGCAGTCCATGAAACTGAGACTTCAAGAGAACAATTGTGTATACATTTGTTTACTTAAGCTAAAAATTTACTTTTTTTTAAACATAAATTTGTATGATTTGTTTACTAATTTTTTCTGATTTAGGTTTTTTTTTTTTTTTTTTTTTCTCTCAAAAGTATTAGTTGTATTGCTCATTATAAGGTCTTAAAATGATTTGTTGTCGCTACTTTTTTCTTTCTTCTTTCTTCTTTTTTACAAGCTAATTTTCACGCTCCGTCATTGAATGCATCTAATTTAATTTGTTGTATTTATAATTTGTGATTATAGTTATTTATCATTATTTTCATTTTAAGAATTCTTGATCTTAAATCTTCCTCATACCTCATTCAATTCTTACAAGATTGGGTATTGTTGTTGTTGATCTTACATCCGTTAGGTATTTCGTTGTGCTAAAGATATTATCGATGAGAATAAAAAAAATATGTTTAGCAAATAGAGTATTACTATTTTGCACATATTGAAAAGGACTGTCGGTTGGTATGTAGTTGACTTTGTTCCACATTATGAACTTGGAAACCAGGTAAACTTGGTACCCAAGTTCTTTTGGCGAGCAAGTATTCTCTCAAATTATATCTGAATTTTAGCAAAGCTATAAGTAAAATACATTGTTTGGTTATCAACTTGCATACAAGAATCGACACACCATAGCCACGTACAGACAATTTAAAATGAGTTTCATGCATGTTCATAGAACTCGGATGCATGTCAATGTATTTCCTAGATTCAAAAAAGATGTATCCATTTTAATTGTCTATTACGTGCCAAAAATTTTGTAATGCAATAATTATGGATGAACAAACACCTTTTGCAAGAAAGGAACATGCTAAGTAGCTTGCTTATTGCATAATTAGATAGTAGGGCAAATGTCTCTATACGTCAAGATTATTAATTAAAGCAGGCAAGTATCCCTAAAGTCTAAAACCCAAACACCGCTAAAGTTTAATTAAACCCCCCAGATAAGCCCAAAAGCTAAACAGTTTCATATAAACCTGTTTTTATAGTTAACAATCACGCTTAATCATTCAAAATATCACACCACTAAGAGCTGTCATTGCTAATAGTGACTTAGTGAGTCATCTCCCTCTCTTCCTTTTAAATTTATTGGAGACTTGAGGTCAATTTTATGTATGTGTTTATTATTGTAGGCTTAATATATGTAATTGTGTATTCGTAGCGCTGTTAACTTTTGAGGTTAATGTATGTATGTTTTGCTGTTATAATTTGACCACAGGGAAATTTTGGGCCGAATTGCAGATAGGTCACTAGCTAATATCTTCACCTTAATTTTCATTTCATGGAGTTTGTCAACTAAGTTGGTTGGAAGGAATACCTTAAAGAGTGAGTAGTAGCCATTAAACCCACATCAATGATCTATAGAAGCTTCACCTAATGTTAGTTTATGCAACAATGTGAGAAACTTGGTTTTGTTATTAGGCTTCTTTATTGCAAAGTGTCAAAATTTAAAGTATATTTTTAAACTGTATAGACTCTCAGTGTCATGATTTGTACGTGTTTGTAAGGCTTGTTGCGAAGGAATAAATCGGTTTCCAGTTGTCATAGACTCGGTAATCCTACTTTTCCTCATGGATTCGGAAATCATAGTATACTCTAGTTTAATCACATACATGATACTTGGTTCTATAAAAAACTTGAGCAATATGAAAGGAAGGCATAATAAGCTGTTGGACTAATCTTGAGTCAGGGCTCGTAGTTTAGGAGTACGTTATAGTTTTAAGTGAAGTACAAGGGGGCTGCGTGTACAAGTTCGAAAGACACAAGGACCAAATAGGATTATACTAAACCTAATAACCTCTTAAACGGTTATTTTGTGGAAGCGACACAAACACAGAAACCATCACAACGGTTGGAGAGGCAGGAAGGGATACGAATGCTTCATTGGTTTCGCTTCATCTAGTATAAATAGGATAGATAGTTTCAGTTAGAAATATCAACCATCAGAATTGTACAAAAACTATTACGTTTGATTCAATAAAAGCCGTTTGAATCATATTGTTGTTTTACTTTCGTTATACTTAATTTGTTCGAGTATTAAAACCCCGCTGGGACAACAAATTGGCATCAGAGCTTGGCTCGATTCATCGAGAAAGAAGATCAAAGAAGGAGTTGGGGTCGAGGTTTCTGCAAACACTAAAACAAAGAAACACAGCAGCCTGCTATTTGGTTCGGGCAGAAACAAGGAGAAGGAACAAGATTCCTTGGCGAAGAGATTAAGGGCGAAAAGGAAAAAAGGTGCTGTTTTTTTTCTATGTTGGTTCGAAGACAGAAGAAACAAGAACTTTTGTTGGTGTTTTGCTGGTTCGAAGACAGAAGAAAAAAGAACTTTTGTTTGGTGTTGTTTGCTGGTTCGAAAAAGAAAGAAGAAAGGGGAACATATTGTTGTGTTTACTACTTTAAAAAAACAAAAGAAAAGTTTTTTTTTATTTCTGGTTTGAAAAAATAAAAGGCAAAAGGAAGAAACATCAAAGGGAACGTTTGGTTGATTGTACAAGGGATGGAAGATCTGAAAATGAACAAGGAGGATGTCCATGACAGTGAGTATTTAAGTATGAATGGGACATTGTCCTTCATGAAGGTAAATACTTTCCCAAGGTTTATTGCATTCTTAGATTTAATAAGGATAGATAAACTGGTTTATGGGAATTAGGAAGTATTGAAAGGGAAGTTCATTGAAATGAATGAGTGGTTTTATATGGGATATTTAAAACAAGAAGTGCTAGGGGAATTACCACCAATTATAGGGGTAATTAGGATTGATTTGTTGGCTTTATATAAATTTGTGGATGCATTGGGTGGTTACATGGAAGTAACATTCAATGACAAATGGTACGAAGTTGCAAGGATATTAGGTTTGGCATGTGAACATCATGAGATAGTCAAGGAAGTGTATAAGGAATACATTGGCATGGTAAATGTGTACTACGAGCAAAGAGATCAATGCATGAAAAACCAGGAAATGTGGCAGAAAATTGCAGAGGAACTGCAGGTATCCCAGCTCAAAGGTGATGACTAGTAGATTCGGGGGTACCTATAAAGCGAACAAATGTTCCCACGGTCATGATTGTTGACTAAACAGCCCTTTCTCTGATTCCCCTTGCCGACTCTGAACTCGTAAGTCAGTACAACACTAGCACAGATGCTTTTCATAGCCAAGAAAGGAATTCCTTTGAATGAAAGGGAACGAGTGGAGTGCAGTGACCGTACCCGAGATAGATCTGAACCGACGGTTGCGGAGAATAGGTGCAACGGGGAATCATGGGAATAATGAGAGGGTACGTAGGGAACATGGCTGACCAAGCTCCTTTTTCTAACGATTGAAAAAAGAAAGAGGCCGGTGTTCTTCCCAACTGCTCCAATAAACGTGCCTACACCCCATCCCGTCTGGAGAATGATATGATTGACCGAGAGTACTTATGAAACCCGGCACTGAACTAAGGGTTTGATCTGCGGCCTCCTGAACGACCACGGGTTGATGCAAAGATTGATGCTGAAGTAGGGGAAATGCTGGATGAAACTCCAAAGAAAAGGAGCAAGACTAAGAAAGATGATGTAAACATGGAAGATGTCAACAGTGGAGGCAACTATGAAGCAACAATTGGAAAAAAGGAAGCAAGCACAAGCAACAGTGATGATTTTATCATCATCACTTGAAGATGGAACCAGGAAGCATGTGAAGGATAGCATTAAAGAAGCTACTATAGCATGATCAAGATTAGGGGGGTGATTGTTGGACTAATCTTGATCAAGATTAGGGGGGGGTGATTGTTGGACTAATCTTGAGTAATGGCTCATAGTTTAGGAGTACGTTATAGTTTTAAGTGAAGTACAAGGGGCTGCGTGTACAAGTTCGAAAGACACAAGGACCAAATAGGTTTATACTAAACCTAATAACCTCTTAAACGGTTATTTTGTGGAAGCGACACAAACACAGAAACCATCACAACGGTTGGAGAGGCAGGAAGGGATACGAATGCTTCATTGGTGTCGTTTCATCTAGTATAAATAGGATAGATAGTTGCAGTTAGAAATATCAACCACCAGAATTGCACAAAAACTATTACGTTTGATTCAATAAAAGCCGTTTGAATCATATTGTTGTTTTACTTTCGTTATACTTAATTTGTTCGAGTATTAAAACCCCGCTGGGACAACATAAGCTCATAGGTAAAAATACATCGGACTTTGACCTTTTCTCACCTTATTTGTCATTGAAAATATGCTTATGTAAAAAAGATTTGTGCAAGAGAAACAAATATCTAATTATGTTTGTAATTAAGGGGTTCAACCTCTAGTGGAACTTCAACCTGGATATCTTGCTGAACTTCAGTTATCAGACAATCTGGGGAATTCAAATTCTGGTGGTCAGTAAAATTCACATTATTGTTTTTTTAAATCTTGATTTCTAAAGTTTTTCGCTTACAATGCCTTTTGAGTTTACTCATCCACCTTTTTTCTTTAGTTGTTATACGGGGCAGCAGTTCAGTGTTAGAAAAAGTGTCAGTCATTCTCTTTTAGCATAATTCTCTTTTGTTGTAAATTTAATGAGACAAAGACTTAAACTGTTATTAGATTAGTTTAGTATATCTAGATTTATCAGATCAAGCTGATTAAAACACTCTTAACCCAAATCAACCAATTTGTCTGTAAACGGGTTGACAATCTAGATGTACTTCCTATGGCTACAGTTTCCTTATCTCTACCTCTTCTTCATTGTCAAATCTTTGTAGGTTGTTTAAAAACAAGGTGTCAAGTTTAATAACTTAAAAATGCCAATAGTCTTTCAGATAGGTTAAGCTCAAGGAGACTATATAATCAACTCAAGTATTGAAGAGAGTTCAGTTCAAGCTGCTAAACAAAATGAAGTGCAGCTCAATAATTTCTACAGCAAGATGTTTTTAGAAGACTCTATATAATTTTAGTCTGAATTATGAAATTTGCCGCAGAGGAAATCGTTCAAAGATAAAGAATAAGTTTCCTTATTTTATTAAACATTGAGAACAGGCTAATTGGGTGCTACTAAATCTATTCTTTAATTCCTTTAATTTACTTTGTTAAGTTTCTTAAACAATTGAATTTGTGTTAAACATGTTCACAATAATCACTGAACTCGTTTTAAATTCCGGCTAAGGTGTAAAATTCAAGATTAATCGGCCACAGGCTAAGGAATAATCTATGTGAAATTTTCAAGTTACAATCGTGAATCTGTAACTGCAAAGTCTATCATTACGTAAACAAGAATCATAAATTGTTCAAAATTTATTCAAAAGACTAACATTTAGAGTATATGATTTGAGGTTAATAAATAAAATTAGCTTGTGCTGATGGATATGATACTTCTTGATCGGCAAACTAATCGTCATCACTTTCATCGCTCTCACTTTCATCACTGTCATCGCTTTCTTGCTTCTTTTCGTCCTCTTTTGCAACTAATTTATCTTCTTGTTTCTTTTCCTTTTCTTTTGCAAGCCGCTCTTCTTCTTCCTTTTCCCTAACTTTGGCCTCTTCATTCTCCTTCTTCACTTCAAAAAACTCAATGAGGCCACGAAGCGCGATGTCTGGGTCATCATCCTTGAGTAGTTGCTCCGCTACTTCTGCTGGGGTGATTTCAACCTTTCGGATCAAATCTTCAATTTCTTCGAAGAGACTGTGTTGTGTGAGATTATGATACTTGGAGGCAAGCAAATGGAATCCACTTGGAGTGCAATATGACATGTGAATGTGAAGGTCCATACGGCCAGGCCGAAGAAGTGCAGAATCAAGCTTGTCTTTTCTGTTTGTGGTGAATATGATGATCCTTTCGTTTCCACAACTTGACCATAATCCATCAATGAAATTAAGAAATCCCGACAATGTTATCTGAGAAAAACAATTAGGCTTAGGCTCACTTTGAATATTCATATATATACATTACTATTAACTAATACTTATTATGATACTGATAAAATGGTGTAATGGAACTTAACAGTTAAAAACATTGGCAAATGGTATTTTAATTGCTATCAGATATTGTAAAGAAAGAAAGTAAAAAAAAAAAAAAGAACAGAGAATGCTAACCTTCCCCTTCCCCTTTTTTTTACTTTTAGCCACTTCAACGTTATCCCGATCATGAAGCTGTACCGAGCAATCAATGTCCTCAACAACGAGTATCGAACGGTTCGCGGTACTCACCAATAACGTCCTCAAATCAGAGTCTGACTGTATGTTAGTCAACTGCAAATCATATATATCAAAGTTCAAGTAATTCGCAATGGCAGCGATCAAACTCGATTTGCCAGTCCCAGGAGGACCGTACAACAAATAACCTCTCTTCCACGCCTTTCCAACTTTTCGATAATAATCTCTCCTCTCCACAAACCTATCCAAATCCTTCATCAACTTCTCTTTGACATCAGGATCCATTGCCATCGTGGCAAAATTCGCGGGAGACGTCCATGAGTACTTCGAGTAGCCAATATTCTTGCCGATTGTGAATAGCTTGACGGTTTTGTCTTGTTGGCTCTTTGTTTTTGAGTAATTAACTATAAATGGTAAGTACTCATTCATCACCAAATCTTTGTGTTTACGATGAAATGTAAGCTCCATCGACCGTTCATCCGTTTTAGTTGTTTCGGTCATTGTGTCATAACTAAAATATTCTCTTGTTGGCGTCTTCTTTGAAACCGAACGCCACATGACTTTAACTTCATTGTATATGTCGGTGAACTCCTCGTTGAGTTCTATTGTCGCTTTGATCTTGGTATCATTAGTGTTTTTACTGACCTTTAGACGGTGGACGTCATTAGAGATTCGATCCGAGAAGTAACTTTGTGTGGCATCGTAAATTTCGTTGTCGCTTATTCCTTCACTTTCGTATATTACCATGGTCAAGTGTGTGGAGAATTTGTTGATGAAATTACGCAGGCCTAAATAGAGATAGTCTTGGAATTCAGGAGGTAAGTAATCTCTAGCAACACTGCGAGCAACCATCGCCGCCGCAGCAACAGATCCTATGGTGGAAACTACTGTTTTCGCCATCTCATACTTAGATGTTGGCGACATTTTGGTGATAGATCAACAAGTACTTGTTCCTGGAAGCAACAAATATGATTTAGTAAACTACTCCTATAAAGTAGAAGATGATATTCACAAAGCTATTATTTACATGTTTCAATAATCAAGATTCAGCGAAAAAATAATAAACCAATATACATATAGCTTATATAACCTTATTAAAACTGAGGCAAGTACTCTACTATGATTGTTCAGCACAAAAATATATGTAAAGTATTATTTATCGAAACACATATGACATACGGCGTAGTAAATATGTCCAGGGATATGAAGGACAACTATACATTTTGAGTTTTCACTGCAAACAAAAGTGATGTCGGCAAGAAAATACCATATATAGGAAAATAGAAAAAAAAAAATACTATTTTCAATCAAGTTTTTCTTAGGCCTTTGACGATCAAATTACATAATTAAGGAAAACACAAAACTTTACAATAAAGAGCACTCCTATAAACACCGTCCACAATGATTTTAGCTTTAAAAAAATATATAAGTTTGGCATGTCGTATTAAATCATAAACATGTAAGTTAAAGCTATTGATTTGATAAAGCTTTTCTTACTATATATAAATGTTTATAAGAGCATCTTCAATAGACGTCGATATACCACGTCCATGGTGACATGAAATTTATGCACATGAACTTGCACTAGAGCGTCAAGTATATATATTAGAGATAAACACTAAGTTTATGTGTATGAAGATTGAAGTGAGTCCAACTAAGATTTTAGCCTATTACATCACTATGAAAAAGTTATAAAATATGTTTATGAACTTGATAAAGTTTATATCACTAGAGATGAAAGTTTATAATAGTAGTAGTTTATAAAAATATGAGGTGCTATTAGACATGTTAAAATCCATAATTTGAAGATGCTCTAAGTTCATATACAAGTTCTCTAATACAGTAATAAATGCATTAAATGGGTCTATCATCTTAGACATCTTTTTGCTACAAGTATATATAAACAAAACTTAATGTGATTAAAATAAGTAATAAACTTTTATGTATTGTAAAAAAATCCTTTAAAAGTATTGATTAAATTGATTTAGTGAAAACCGAATAAAAATAGTAATCGGGGAATCAAAATATTATAAAAAAGAATTCAGTAACTACAAGTATTTTAAATATGTATATATTCCAAAAGGTAAAAAAAAAACAGATGATTAAAACAATCGAATTTATAAGCAGGTATATTAATTAACAGATATAAATGTTTATAATATCTTTTGGTTTTGAAAAACTTATTTTGAAAGCAAAAGAGGAAAAAAAAAAAAAAAAAAAAATCTTGATACGAACGGTTTTTTATACATAATATAATATCCAGCTTTTTATAAGAGCCAAATTTTTAGAAACAAACGTAAAATTATTATAAATTAATAATAAAATATTTTATAAATATTTTAAAATCTTTTTGTATATAGATACAGATATACAATCTAGACTGATATATAACTATAATAAAGTTTACAGAACCGAGTTTTTTACGATAAAATCCTATTTTTAATCATACAGATTCATAAAATCGATTTTCATAGTATATATAATAAAAATATATATATATACAATAAACTGTATAAAACATCGATAAACTCAAATATATGATAAACATGTAAAAAGAAAATTACCTTTGAAGTAATATAATGGATAATTAATTAATGTTCTTCGATATGTGTTCGATCTTGAGCTAATTATATACTACCTCCGTCCCTAAATAAATCTCCACGTTTGTGTTTTATCTTATATAATACTTGATACAAAATATATGAATGAATTGTGTTTTAAATGTACTTTAAGTTGGTATAATTTTTATCAAGTATTATATAATACAAATACAAATATTTAAAGTCAAAGTTGTACAAGAAAGACTTTAAAAATCAAAAGTGGACATTTATTTAGGGACGGAGGGAGTAATAGGTTAAAGCTTTGTATGAATGTCATAATGAAGAATGAAAAACGATGTATATATTTATATACTAGAAATCCAATAGAGTTATAATTAAAGAAGGATATAACTTTTAGATACACATACCAAATTAATGAGAAACTTGGCAATAAAGTAATGATTTTTTATATTGTATATATACATATTATAAATGGTAATATACGATACACGTACATGCGTCACATTGTACACATGTATTAGGAAAAAAAGCATGTTATTCGAGTTATGTTACGGCACGAGTGCGAGATGGTAAACAACACTAAGGGTGTGTTTGTTTTCTGAAAAAAAGATCTTACCGCCTCTAATCGCTTATCAGTCAGACGCGGTAAGACAAGTTGTCTGTTTGTTTTTTCCTTTCCATTCAGACGCGGTAAGATCTTATCCATCTTACTCAATAAGAGGTGGTGATCATCTCTTATCACCTCTGAACCATGTATATCTTTTATCAGCGCCATTTCTTTAACAATCCATATATAATTATTTATACATGATTGTCATGATGATGAACAAGTGTTATACGTTTATGAAATTTGTGCCAGAGAAGGTGACCATGTTTGCAAATCAAAGGGTTGTAGCGGCTTGGTAACTGTAACAGGGATTTTGGAGAAGACAAATGATGGACGGCGTATCTATAAATACCCTAGCTAGTACAAATGGGTTTTTGAAAATATAACGGCCCACTTAAATTTACTTGGCCCAAGTAATAGTTATTTATATTTATGATACTGGCTAACAGGCAATAGTTTTGTTTGTAAAATTGTTTGTCTTTTTAAGAGTTCTTTTATAGGAAAAACGAGCAAGTTTTGCCAGCGTTCTTTCGGGGATGCTTTATTGATGCATAGAATATTTGTGATAATGCATTTGTAAGTTTAATTTTTGTCAAATGAACAATTTTGGAGTTATATATGGAGACTCCTACAAATTATATGGAGACATCTGCATATAATTAAAGGTATCGTATTTAAAACAAGGACTCCTTTTTTGGTTTGTAAAATCCCAAAAGTGCACTATACCAAAATCAATGTAAAATATCCCATAAGTTTCAAGAATATCAAATCAAACAATCTTAGTTGGTTTTTAAATAAGTATATCATATATATTCTCTCGGCTCACTAAATGAACCGGACCAAATAGGTGAGTTCCAAACGACACAATTTGTACTATCAAACACCCTTTCGGGCAGAAAATCAAACCAAGCGCTCTTGATGATGAAAATAAAATGAACCAAGCGCCCACGATGGGTGAAAATATGCGATTACTAAACACCCCTTCGTGCGGAAAAATAAGCAAACAAACCGCACCCTTTTGTGCAGAAAAATCAGCAACCAAATGTACCCTTGCGTGCGAGAAAAATCGACAACCAAATGCACCCGTTTGTGCGGGGAAAATCGGCGACAAAACGCACTCTTTTGTGCGAAAAATCGACAACCAAACACACCCTTTTGTGCAGGAAAATCGAAGCAAAGCGGACCATTTTGTGCGAGAAAATCAACAACCAAACACACCTTTTTGTGTAGGAAAATCGAGAAAAAAGCGCACAATTTTGTGCGAAAAATCGACAACCAATGTACGTAGGTCTTTTTCCTTTGTAATGATGCTTGGTGCTCTCATCCTACTTTCCCCTAGTCTTGCATTACAAACTTGTATTCTCCAAAGCCACATTACTTATTGTTCCCACCTAGCCTTACAGTAACCTCTGTAAGACCCAAAAAAAAATGTAATGCCTTTGAAACTTTAAAATAATATTAGTTCCATTAAAATTAATAAACTACAAAAAAAAAATCAACATAGAACTTCTTGAAGCTGCAAAAGCTATTGTAATACACAATTAGAAACTCTTGTAATATACTTATGATACATATGAACCATTTACCTTCGCTTCTCTCTTGGGTCCAATTGGTGGTGGTTTAGGTGCGGCTTCTTTCTTAGGTTCGGTTTATGCAATTTTAGAAAATTTAGAGCGTGAAAATGTAACCAAAACATTGAGTTGAAGTGACCAATTCAAACAATTTAAGCCTCACAACTAAACAATTAACGTCGACCCATTAGGTACTCTTAAGTAACTTGACTAAGCATATATAATGGTGGGTGTATCAAAAAAGTATGTATACATATAATTACTGACCCTTTTGCCATTTTTATCTAGTTGTAATGAACATAACTCATTTTGACACGGCGTTTTGTCATTCTTTGTGTTTATATATCTTAAAAAAGTATCAAACATTCAAAAGAATTTAATCTCTGAGGCAGGCAAAAACACTCAAAAACATAAAACACATTTCTAAACAATCCATTTTGAGGCGGTTGGCATTACTCATAACTACTTGCCTAAGTATATCTGTTTCTCACAATCCACCAAACATGATAAGTGACACTTAAGTCACAATAGTCGGTTAAAAAGCATATCCAAACAGTCCTATAATTAGCAAGAAATAACTTACACTTGTCTACCTCAGTCAAGCTCTGCATGATAACTCTTCTTTGAAATGATTTAGTATGTCACGTGATTTGCAAAGCTCCACACTTAGTGCATCCATAAAAGCATTTAGGAGTTTAGTATGATGTTTTTGGAGGTCAGCGATTAAATCTGCAATTGGCAGACTCCTTAAGACTCTTTTTGACTTATGGTATCATTTCTGAATAGAAAAAAACAAAAGGACAATTAAAAAAATGCTTAACTTAAGTGATTCAAATATATGATTGCATTGTCTTACATGTAAAGTATCATTTTCATGGTAACATCTTTTTAACTTTTTGATTGCAACATCTCCACTCATTGATAAATGGTTGTTATAGCAATCAAACAAATTATTCAGGTGATAGTAAATGATTGTAAATCTCTAAAATTTAAATGCGAAATGGCATAAAGTAATTACCTGGACAACAATCCTCTCTCCATCAACTTCCAAAACCTGACCACGTCTCATTGATCCATTTCCTAAGCGAATATTGAAAATCTCTTGATATTTGGGTTCACTGACATAATTTAAAGTGTCATGCACATATCAGCGATAAGAATTTTTGTAAATACAGAGGATGCATAAAGCACTAAACATCTCACATAAATATGTTAAATATTTGAAAACCTCTAGGCAAAGAAGATAATGAGAAAACATAGAAACCAACCTTCACTTTATGAAGATGGCGGTGTTCCACAACTCGGAGGAAGCGACTTTATAGTCTTCACAAATATCAAGATGTGGTCAGTCCATAAAATATTACACAATCAACGATATGTAGATACCAAACACAAATTACCAAAACTAATATTACTCTCTCAGTAGTTCAGCACCAAAATTAGTGCCCATGTTGCTATCAACCTTTTATTTATCCTAAATCAATTAATCATCTTCAAAATTAAAATAGCTTTGTGTAGCTTATTTTTTAGGCCATACATGGTTTTCAACACAACTTTTGGTACTTCCATTAGCAAAAATTGAGGATATATATATACAACAAAAACACCATTTCATTGGTGTGGTTTTACATCAACCCCGGACACCTATTAATAGCACCCCAAAAATCTTACAAAACAACCGGGACATTCCTTTCTTTGTTGTTGTTTTTCAGTGCAAACTAAAGGATTTTAGATAAAGGAAGTAGTCAAATGAGTGAATGTAGCTGGAAGTGATCTGAGATCCATAAATTATATGTTCATATGTGATGCTTCATACAGATATGTTCATTCTATAAATATAAATCAAAGCATATAAAAAATAATCTAGACATCGTACCATGTATTTATGCGCTTTGCCTTCGGAAGCTGATGTAATTCCGCTTTGATTGAACAGGGAATACTCTGGAATCATGAGTAGCAATGTGCTTAACATATCCTCAATACGCTTAACTAAGCACACACTCTCAGCGAACACTTGCCGGTGTCCAAATACCGTCAACTACCTTCGAACCTATAATCCCATAGGCAAAACATGTGAAGAAATGTTAAAAATAAACAAAGTTAAGCAAACATTTTGCAAAACCCCCAACTACTATAAAAATATTGAATCAATACCAATAATATGGATTGCATTCAGTTGGACTCAAAAGTGGTTTACTAATTCCTAAACTACTATGATTATATGCAAATGAGTTGCGTCATAATTTTGTTATCATACATTTATCTAAAGTTACTTTGTCTGTTCAAGTATAACCAATCAATGTTGGCACGCTCACACATTTCGACACCTAAACGCTAGCAGATTCAGACCACTGTTTAAACATAGAAACCTACCCATTTCAGCCCCTAAACATGCCCATGTCATTCCCATTACAGAATCCAAAGTCCAAACCCACCCACTTTAGCCCCATTGCAAGACCCAAATCCACTCTTTTTGAGCCCCACTCCAGACCCCCAACGGACCCACCCGGCACCTAAACCACCCGATTTCAGCCCCCAAACACACCCGTTCTAGCTTCCAAACACGCATAAGGAAATATTCCAACATATCTTCGCATATTCCATGTAACTTGTCCCACAAACTTATCATGCATGTAACTTGAAGTTATCTCATTGCGAAATGTGGGACAACAGGTTACTAAGGACATGCTATCCAAACGACCCTTAAGAACATGTTCTGATGCCAAAATGGTTGCTCAAATGTGGTAGCCAAAAGCTGTTAGTAAAATGTCATTAGACAAAATGGTTCTTGAAATTAACCTATCCAAACAGCCCGTAAGAATATGTGAATACGCCAAATGCCTTCTGAAAATAAGCTATCCTCTACCCGTACAGCTTGGTTTATGTTATTGTCATCCTTGATCAAATGATCGAGTTGAGCTAATCAAATTAAAAGAGCGAACGGCGACATAAAAGACCAATTTGACAAATTAGTAAGCGTACACCCCGTATCATCAAAAATTCAACTACCTCTTCGGAAACCATATCCGGCCAAGCGGTTAAGCCTCCAAGCGGTCAAGTTTAATCACACAAGTGACCACTTGTGAATGGTCAACCGTAACAAACTTAAAAGCTTTCGAAGGCAAATGCAATTTAGATCGAGGAATATAGTGGATTCTGGGTCGTTAAGTCCCACCGGAGGATGAATTGGTGTTTCACACTGAGACGGATGTCGAATAATCACTAAGGATAGTGATCGAAGGATTTTGATGAATAATTATACCTAAAGAAAAAGATCTATAAATTACAGTGACTTAAATGCAAATTAAAGGAAATTAAAAAGTTAAAATATATTAAATAAACGCTATCACTATTTTTACAATGATGTTTTTCTGATTTTATAAAATAAAATAACTTAAATAAACTATTTTAATTAAAACTTAAACTTAAATTACCTAAACACGTAACTTAAAATGAAAACGAGCGTTATTTATAAAAATGCCAGTCATGAAGCAAAACGTAAAATTTATGAAATAAAAGTCCTACAATTGTAAAAACAATTTTCTTACTTCCTAAATGACAAAAGAAAATTTTAGAAAAAAGATTTATATTTTTTTAACTTTTATATTTTTTATTATAAATTAAATACTATTTTAGACTAATTAAATGATTAAAAATACTAAAACTATTAAGAAAAATCGAAACTTTTTACAAAATACTTTATACTTATACAAAGCTAAGAAAAATAAAAAACATGTAACTGACTTATTGTAATAAGCTGGAAATAAACTAAATAGTGCGTTTAAGCTTAAATGGACAAGTGAGGGTTATGTATTAAATTGTGCAAGAGATAACCATAAAAGACCCAAGCAAGCTGGTATCTGGTACACACTATCTTCTTCAAGGGTGGGAGGTCTCAGGTTCGAGCAGCCTTCCACCTTTTTGCGAAATATTTTATTTTTCGATTTTTCTTTTTGAAACTTACTAAGCACAGTAAAATAAGCAACTTTTATAACTACAACTTTTTACAAGATCCACTAATAAGCTCAGTTTGAGCTTATTTTTACTACAGATTATGAAAGAAAGAAAAATAAGCACAAGTTTAAGTAAAAATGCTAATAAGCTAAAGTAAAGCGTAAATAAGCTAAGAAAATGTTAATAAGCTACTATAACTACTGAATAAGCAAGATTACTAAGAAAATAAGCACTGATTAAGCCAAAATAAGCACTAGTTAAGCCGATTTGCACAGGACACTTTTTGAATCACTAGGCACTTAATGGCTTAATTTTAAGCCTTGTAATAAGCTATAAAATGAAAACAAATACTGCAACTAATAAGTTGACCAATTGAGCTTTCCAAAAAGCTAAAGTTCTCACAGTGTTGTCCACTAAAGAGCTTTTAATTAGCTTATGCAAAAGCTTGAAAACACTAGCTAATAATTATACTAGTTAAAATGGACAAAACAAAAGCAAGTAGGACCTAATAAATAAGCTAAGAATAGAAAAATGAAAACTGGAATCTTGAGACAGCTAGGTGGGCTTTTAAGAAAAACAAAATTCACAAGCTGAAACTCATTAATAAGCTCAGTGAGAGCTTAAGAGATAAGCTAGCAACATTACACGGGGCACATTTTGAAAAAGGGTCTTAAAAGAAAGAGAGAATAAGGTTAATAAGCTAGTTAAAGTAAACTTATATTTTCTAATTTAGTTTAGCAGCTAAATTTTAATATCCCAAAAGGATTTAAGCTAAATCTTAATATTGAATCCTATATAAAATTATTCATTTTATTCAAAATCGACCAAATTGAAATTTTGACTTTTATGATGAACTAAAAGGTTTGACTAAAGTGAACTTTAATTCAATCCTAATGACTGATTATGATATATTAAGTTATAGTAAGACTATAATAAGCTAAATTACCAAGTTTTATGCTAATATGATGAGATTTATAAACTAAAATCTTGTGGGTTAACAAGCAAACTAGGATTAGAAGTTATTTTGACTTTTGCTTAAATGAGGACTGGTTTTCTTTCTTTGAGATGAGTTATTTAGACCAAGTGTAGCACAGAACAACCAAAAGCAATAACACAAACACTCTTAAAAACAATTAAACTAGTAAATCCAAACACTCTTTTTAGAAGCAGTTTTGAAGCTTTTCAAAGGATTCGAATGATTAAGATCATGCAACCAATTAAAAAACTTATACTAACTGTATTTAGATATTATTAAACTAGAATTAACAAGTTTATAACACTTAAACTAAGAAATACAAATTTTCAAGAAATAGCTTACAATTGAGTTAATGCAAAAGACAGGCTGAGATCGATAACACCTAATAGCTTACCACTAAGCTTCTAAACCATTGTCATCCAATAGCTAACACGCTTGACTTTCTTGATCATTCTCCATTGATTTTTTATTTTCTCACTATTTTCTTGATATTTTTTTTGGTATTTTGAGTTTTGAGTCTAAACTGAGCTATTAAGGTTCTAATAGCTCTGAAAGGTTATATAATGAGCTTATATAAGCTTATAAGTCCAAGACAACAACCAAAGATAACATTCGTACCTATTGAGATTTTTGAATTTGAAAATTGCACAAACTTGAAATCAAACTGGAAAATGAAATTGATGTCTGAGAAAGGTTTATAATACACTGAGATTACATAACAAAATACTTGGAAGCTTAAATAAACACTGAAATTTAAAGAAATTAACTAGTCGACATTTACTAAACTAAAACTACACTACTACTCTTTTTTCTCTGCTTCTTGTTCTTCTATTTATCATCCAAAAGCTTCCTCTCACATCTCTGATCATTTCCCACTTTGAGTTATGGCCACTGGATCAGTCAAAGTGATCCTGGCCTTTGAAATGCAAATTGGCGCCAAAAGTCACTTTAAGCAGGTTTCTGCATTTAATGGGTTTTGGGAGGTTGTGGAGGTGGAGGGGGGTTGGTATACAGGTGGGAGGATAAGGTAGCAAGGTGGAAAGTGGGCAAGTGGTGGTGAAACCACTGGTTTCAGGTTTGCAGTGTTGGGAGAGGTATGTGAACAGTAGTGGCGGTTTTTTCATTTTAAATTTTGGGCCGGGTTGTGTTTTGGGCTTGGGTTGGATAATACAAAGGGTCCGTTTGGTTTTATATAAGCACAAGGACCAAATTTGTAATTCGCCAAATTGAAGAATTTGGACACTTAACATTTCCAAAGCTAATACAAGGGTTAAACTTGCCAAGTTTCATTTACCAAAGGACCATAAATGTTATTTTTCCAATTTTTAAATATCCAAGGGCCAAAACTGTCAATTTTGTAACTTGAGGGACCAAACATGTAATTTTACAAAAGTTCACTATAAGGACCAATTTTGTCATTTATGAATAGTACAAGGTTAATATTTGATAATTTTCATTTTTTAAATTAACCAAGGACTATATTTGACAATTTCCAAACTTTAAGGACTAAAGTTGTCATTTTGTAAATTTTAAACTTTAAAGGGTTTATTTTGACAACTTTTGAATCCCATGGACCTTAAATGATATTTTTGCTTAATTTTGATTTACTGAGACTGTTTTGACAATTTTGAAACTTGGGGGACTAAAACTGCCAAATATGCAAACTTAATACGTTTTTTCATCTGATTTTGATATTTTTGCATTTAAAACACATAAAACACTTATTTGTGATATTTTCATCATTTTGATGCATTTATGAGTGTTTTCAGATGTTTTTGGCATTCTAAACAGTACAAAAATGATGAGTATTTAGACATTCATCAATCCCCCACACTAAGATATTGCTAGTCCCTAGCAATGTTTTGAGAAAAATTAATGGATTTTATCTCTTTACCAAAAGCCATTACTTTTGGAGTAGCCAATTATTTAAGTTCAAGTAAGAACCTTGGTACAATGATAACCAAATGATTTTGAGCAAATCACCAGCTGTAAACGGATTTGATTTGTTTTTACCAGAAGCCGTTTATACGGACTAGCCAACTCTTAGATAAAATATCTTTGGTGGTGATTACCAATTATGGTTTTCCAACCGCCTTTACCACAAGCCATAAACTTGCGGGCTAGCCAACTCTTCACTTTTAAGGATATGGTGAGTTGAATACCATACAATTTTGGGCAAATTGCAAGCCATAAACGGATTTGAGATATCTTTACCAAGAGCCGTTTGCTTCTGGATTAGCCAATCCTTATGTGTGTTAGACATGGTGGACTGATTACCATTTGTTGTGTTTAGTGCATAGTACTTCCACTACAAAAAATTTTAAAATTTGGCCATTTTGGGGGAAAAAAGGGACTAAAAGGGTACATTAATGATCAAATTAAGCGAATTTCCCCACTTAGAAATGAATATTGTCCTCAATATTGAAAGTCCCGGCTATTATGTCGAATCCTTGAACATAAAAAGATAACATTACTAGCCAAGTGTAGAAACACAACAATTATTCTCTTTTTTTTTTATATGTACAACAATTTTCATTCATTTTTTTTTTTTTTTTTTTTTATATTAAAACTTATATACAACAACGGGGCATCTCCCCACACTAGGTGGTACTCATGGGTGAAAACCCATGTGGTGCTTGCTAATGTTTTTGATTCCCGAGTCACTAGCTTGACTCGACCCCGCATTAATTGGTTCATGGGGAAGTAAGTGGAAGATACAATCTCCATCGGACTTTCACTTAAAATGTTTGTATAAACATTTAAGCACGTGAAAGTTCCACACCGATAAGATATAGATAGAACCGGCTCAAAAATGATAAATGAAAATGCCGGGATCAAAAATAGTGTCTTCATTCCTGAAGGAGTGAAGAACAGGAGAAGCCACGGGATAGGTGAAGAAGAGAAAGAAAATCATGATAAACAGCATGACTAACTCATCATCATCAGAAGGAGAATTCATGATAGCATGAATTTCATCTTTTAAGCTCAATTGGTCTAGACATATCCCAGGTGTGTCTAGATCAAAGTAGAAGTTATCATACTCTGGTGGAGATATGATATGAGTGAGTTCACAGGAGAACTCCTCAAAGGCGAATGATTCATATTCGGGATTGATTTGAGTGAGTTCATTGGGGAACTCCTCAAAAGTGAATGATTCATAATCGGGAAGAGAATTATGAGAATGAGAAGTGGTAATACCACTAATCTTCTCTCCCATATGATCAAACTGGAACGTTTGCAATTCGAGGAATAGAATCATCGAACAAAAGTTCACTATCCTCAAAGGGGATAGGATATGAAGTAGGCTTTTCATTAAAAGCCTCGATTCTAGAAATGAGAAGATTAACATTCAATAATGTAAGGCGAAGAGCTTCGTCTTGGATTATTTCTTCATCATTCTCTTCTCCTAAGCTAACAGGCTCAGAAGGTAATTCCCCACATAACTTATGTCTCCACAAGATAAAGAATAGTCCTCATCGTAAGTCGAGAACATCTCAATATGATCATTTTGGAAGACAAGAGGAGGAGGGATATCACACACATGATCAAGATATCACACACATAAACTTGTCAAAATCTATCACATGGTACCTAAATATGGGATTTCCGTCACCATCAGTCTCCTTTTCAAGTTTTTGAGGCCAAAGCGGTCCCTTGACCCATTTTCCTTGGTCAATCCGTTACTTCGCCGTTTTCTTTTGTCTTTAGTCCGAGGGCATAACTGTCTTTTCGTTATTTCGATTATTTTACTAAACCGTGTCAGTACCACTCGGTTTCTGTAGGTGCTACAGTAAATCTAGGCTAATAAAAGCGAAAGTTTATCACCACTCATCTCTAGAGGTGGCAATTCAAGATCTAATGGTTAAATATGGGTCTAGTTGGGTAAATTTTTTTTAATGAGATGGGTCTAAATGGGTTTAGTTTATTTTAATAGATAGGTCTAGATAGGTTTAGTTGATTTTAGTTAATTAATATTGATGGGTCTAGTTGGGTCTAATAATATACCCACATGGGTCTAATACAATATCCACATGGTTTAAGTTGGTTGTTAACCATAATTATAAAAATCACTCACAATCTATTTTTATACGTTTTCTTACGTTTCCATACATTTTTATCATTTCCGTCCGTTTTTATACGTTTTCATCCGTTTTCTTACGGTTTTATCCGTTTTTGTTCGTTTTTATACGTTTTCGGCCGTTTTTTACGTTTTAATTGTTTTTACACGTTTTCGTCCGTTTTTGTCCGTTTCGTCTGTTTCTTTACGTTTTCGTCCGCTTTTTCCGTTTTTTTATCGTTTTTTAAGCGTTTCGTCCGTTTTTAACATTTTTTACGTTTTTGTCCTTTTTGCCGCGTTTTAGGTGAGGTTTTATCACTTTTTGTCCGTTTTACACGTTTTCATCGGTTTTTATGTCTTTATCCGTTTTTACACGTTTTCGTCCGTTTTTTTACGTTTTTGTCCGTTTTTTTACGTTTTCGTCTGTTTTTTTACGTTTTCGTCCGCTTTTTTACGTTCTTGTTTTTACACATTTTTTTAATATTTTTGATCATTTATTTAACTTTCTTTCGTTTTTTTCCCGTTTTTGCGTTTTCGGTTTTATAGTTTTGTCCGTTTTAAGCGTTTTAAAGCGTCGGTTTTATGTTTTATCCGTTTTTACGTTTTCGTCCGTTTTAACGTTTTTTTACGTTTTTGCACGTTTTCACACCTTTTGGCGCTTTTTCGTTTTCACCCGTTTTTTTTTCGTCCGCTTTTTAGCATTACATAAAGCGGCGAAAACATATAAAACGGATGAAAATGTAAAAAACGGATAGCGTGTAAAGCGACAAAAAGTTAAAAGCGGATGAAAACGTATAAAACATATGAAAATATATTAAAGCGGCGCGTATAAAAGCGACGAAAATGTATAAAATGATGAAAACGTAAAAACATACGATATCGTAAAAAAGCGACAAAACGTATAAAAATAGACAAAACGATAAAAACAAGCGAAGCATTTTAAAGCGGACAAAACGTAAAACTCGGACGGCTTATAAAACGAAAACATATAAAAACGGATGAAAACGTGTAACAACGGATGAAAACGTATTAAAACTGATGAAAACGTATAAAAACAGATGAAAACGTATAAAATAGATGAATACATATAAAAACATATGAATACGTATAAAAACAGATGAAAACGTATAAAAGCGGAGAAATCGTTTAAAACGGGACGAAAATGTATAAAACGTAAGCGGATGAAACCGACAAAAGGGATTAAAGCGGATGAATACTTATAAAAGCGTAAAACCTGAGACGAAAAAGGATGAAAACCGTATATAAACGTAAGAAAATGGATATTGAATGCTTTTTGTGTTTGTTTACGATTAATTATTATGTTCCATGATGAAACAAAAACTAAGAAAACCCAAAAAAAAAAAACCGACCCGACTTCGACTCATACCCATTTAGACCCATACCCATCTAGACCTATCCTTGCAAGTGACCCATCTAGACCCATACCCATCTAAGACCCAAGACCCAACCCAACACAACCCAACCTTTTTGCCACCTCTACTCATCCCTAACCTTTCCTATCCCCTAAAATCTTATCTTCTTCACTTATATTCTAATCTAATCGGAAAAATGGTGGGTTGTTTTTGCAATCGAAGGGATGGTTCGTACATGTTGGAACAACACGAACCATGGACGGAGGTTCTATGCATATCCAAGACATGTTGGGAAACTTTATTTTTTTTTTCAATATAAAGTTGGTTGGTGGTGCTTTAGCTTAAATGTGGTGATTATAGTTTTGTCTCTGTTTAATTATAATTGTGATTTTAGTTAATAGTTAAATTTTTTAGTTTAAACAGTAACAAATGTGGGTTTAGAATCAGTTTATGCGGCAAAGAGATGCTAACATTTTGATTATCGGTTTTAGCCAACTGCATGTCCATTCAATGGGTGGTACGATCCACCCATGTCAAGGAGAGCAAGGGATGTGATTATCTACTTGCAGAGAAACATATACCGAAATGAGGTGGCATTAAAAGAATGCCAAGTCAACCTCATTGCTTAGACAATGCAAGTCGTTAACTTCGGCCACGGGGCTAACGAGCAAGAGGCGCTCACCAAGCATCCTGGTGATCTCTTCTTAAGAAGGAGAAAGTTTGCCGTCTGAGGAACTTTTGTGTTTTCTTTTGGATAGTCATCATCTTGTTTTTTTATGGTTTATCTAGAGGGTTTAGAAAGTCAGTGGTTATTGTGTTTTGGATCGGTTCTAGATGGTATGTCGTGTTTAAGAAGTTTTAGTGTTGGTTGACTAAAAAACTCTTGGGTTGATCTAGTTTGGTCCTTGTACAGTGGTAATATTATATTCCTTTTATGCTTTGGTCCTTGTACTGTGTTGCCTTTATTAATAGTTCCTTTCCCCAAAAGTTCATATACCCACATCAATAGCCACTCAAACATTATCCAATTCAAAACACCTCCAACTAAAATGATCAAAATCAAAAAGCGATTCAAGTATCAAAGATGGATGAATGCCGAGATGGATGAACAGACACCACTTTCGAGTATCAACATAAACTTGCTATGGTGTTGTTCATCCATTTTTGATTCTTCATTGCTCTTTGTCAAAATAGACTAACAATATCCCAAAGATGGATGAAGTATCATAGATGTATGTATAGACACCACTTTCTAGTATCAACATATACTTGCGCAGGTGTTGTACATCTATTTATGATTCTTCATTGCTCTTTGTTTAAGAAAGTGTTTTGATATTCAGTCAGTATATCCAACACTTTCAAGGTTTGGTTATCAATAACATACAATAGCCAAAACAGTTGTTGGTGTTAATTTTGCAACTTCTAGTAAAATAGATTCAATATGAAGCAGATTAGTTACATGTTTAAATGTGTTAAAATGCAAACAGACATTGTTATTTGATTATTGAATACTCAATTTTACATGTGTAATGACAGTATTTGACTTTGTAAAAGTCGTCAGTTAATATGAGTGTGAACTTGTAACATTATATAGAAATGGGTAAAGAGACAAATGAATACATTTAAAACAAAATTATTCCCATAGACTAACATGAGAAGATTTCATACTTAATGAAAATGGATATATTTTCAAATGCATAAAACTTTGTAGTCTACAAAGTTTAGAAAGCAGAACATTGTTTAGGCTCCTCTGGTAAAGGTTGACGATCGACTCGAGGGGATCGATTACAAGTCGATAAGCCCTATTGTGGGTAATCGATTGATCACAAGTTTTTGTGTATCTTGGTCGTGGGAGCGATCAATATTTTCACAAAATTCACAAATAAAATCCTTTGATTTGTAGCCGTTTTGCCGGTTGGAAAAAAATAAAAAATAAAAAATAAAACAAAAAATTCTTTTAAACCACCTTATAAATACACAACATATTAACATACTTCAATCCACAAATCTCATTTCACAAATTCTTTATATTTGTTCACACTATGAATTCTTACGAGCTATTCATTGCCAATTCTTCATCGGATGATGAAAATGAAGTTAGTAGCTTGAGTTTATGATGTTTCTTGAAGAAGAGTGTTAGAGAGGCTTTTCAAGCGTCACAGACTAAAGTCTCACGAAACCAAATTAGTAGGGATCGTTTGCATGCTCATAACCGTTTAGTGGTCGCTTGCTTCTGCGAGACCCCAAGATATGGCGATCAAGCATTCCATAAGCTGTTCTGAATGAGCGAAAACTATTCACACGAATTGTTCAAGAGGTAACCGATCATTCACCTTATTTCCAACAAACTCCTAGTTGTGCTTGCGTGCTTGGTATTTCTCCATTGATGAAGTGTACCGTCAATTTGTCAATGGCATCTGAAGTCAATGTTGATGCTCTAGAAGAATATGTGCAAATGGGTGCGTCAACAATTCGTGAGTGTCTCCAAAATTTTTGTGAGGCCATAATGGTTTTATATGGTCGAGAGTATTTGTGAAAGCCGAGATTCTTGACATTGACAAACTCTATGCTCATCACTACGAGCGTCGTGGGTTTCTGGGATGATAGAAAGCATTGATTGTACAGATTGGCCATGGGAGAATTGCCCACATGCTTTAAAAGCTCAATTTTGTAGGGGTGATCACGGGAAAACTCCTTTCATTTTATTAAAAGGGATCGCCTCCCAAGATTTATGGATTTGCGGCGTTCTTTGGTATCGCGGGATGAATAATGGCGTAAATGTTTTCGTAAATAACCTCTTTTCAATGATCTCAAAGCGGCGGAGACGCGGATGAGGAATTACGTTGCTAAAAGGCGTGCCTTAAAGCGGGTATATTATCTTCTGATGGGATATATTCGGGGATACTCGGTTATTATGAAGTCCATTAAAAATCCAGGGATGAATGATCAGAAACGAATATTGTATAAGGCGATGCACGAAGCGGAAGAAAAGATGTGGAGCGTGCTTTTGGTGTACTAAATAGGAAGTGACTAATGATTAAATATCCGTCTAAAGGGTTTGACAAAGAGTGTCTATCACATATAATGTACACATGCATCATACTACATAATATGATAATTCAGACGAAAGAATGAGGCGATATCTCTCGATTCTTTCCAACGATGCGTACCGTTGTTCTTATAATCCCATAAGAACGCATGTGGAATCGTGAAAAATTACAGGGAGATATGCAACAAAACAACTCATCTTAGCCTTAAAGCCGATTTTGTGGAAGACATTTGGCATCGTCATAATCAAACTAGTTTAATCGTTATTATTCCAATGTTTTAATGTTATTTGAATTTTATTGTAATGTTTTTATTTTATTTGAATTATTATGTACGTTGTAATTATTAATGAAATTTGAGTTTGTGTTAAAAATATTTTTAAAAAGAAATGATCATGGTCGGCCCTTACTGGGGCTCTCAATCGTCAAGGTCATTTGGAGAGAAAGCTAATGGTAGGGAAAATGGGAGGGATTGACCCTCCTACTGGGGTAACCTTAAAATGAGGAAATAATGTTTAGGGAATCATTTATTTTGGAAAACATTTTCTTTGAAATTCTTAACCCACATTTTTTGTGATGAGGACATCTTTACGCTATAATCTTGTTCCTAGTCCACAATTGTTTTGGAGACTCACCATAAGCAGCATCAACTTGACTTCAAGATGAGGCTGGACCACACTTGGTTGAAAATGACTTTCAGACTCACCACAAGTTTGGTGCACATGACTTTGAGATTGAGCATCGGCCACATTGAGGTTGTTCAGTTGCTTCATAGTTGTTACCTTTAACCTTTACCTTCTTCTTTTATGGAACTTTTGGGATGAACCTCGTTTTTGAGACTATTGTGTACTACCTTGACTTCCTGTTACACCTCCTTGCCTAAGACATGTTTTCTTGTTGTGTCCAGCATTGCCACAAATACCACAAACTGCACTCCTACTAGACTATGTGAACTTAATGTCTTTATCATTATCATCATTTTCGTAAAATCCCAGTTCTTTTCTTTAGGGCCTACCTAATGATTTATGATGTTTAGGTGGAAGAATGATTGTGCACTTCGATTTTTCCAATGTCATAACCATTTACGGATGGATGTCTGTAAGTTTTCTCCCAAGTCTTATGCAAGTAACATGGATGAACCCGTGATTCAACAGATCTAATTTGCATTCTATTGAAGCTCATATACCCTTTTGGTAGCAACAACATGTTTACATGGCCACCCAGAAGCTCACATCTTCTACATGTACAAGCCCTAGCTTGAACATTCCACATAACATTTATGTCCCTATCCACTAACTGAGCAGTTATCTCATTTAGTTCAGAAATAGTGTACTTATAAGCCTCTTTCTTAATCAAGTCTAACATAAATGTTACCTTTGGTGCTAATGGTCCAAAGACATTTGTCAATTTACATTCACAACATTGACTATTCTTTTCATACAAGATTCTAAATGTATTCAGCAAGAATGATGGGTTGGTGCCTACCTCCTACTAGTTTCCCATTGAACACCTCACACATGTTATTAAGTAACACATTAGAATGAGCCCTCTCTACACATGTATAGAACATGCTTGGAGTACAAAACAACATTATTAAACAATGATAAAAAAAGATGTACACTTAGACATAGATTTGGACGAGCAAGTATTCCTTAAAAATGCACCTTGACCAATTGGGTTATTGGTACATCTTACTCATAATCTGCTGTAAGGTGTTCACAAAACTTTGAATGCAAGAATTTACCTTCTAAATTTGTTTGGCGGTTTTTGCGGTACGCACATCTACAAAAATGTTCCTTGTATGCCCTAACATTCCATTGCAATTTCATATTATCATGGATGTACCTCGAGCGATATCGTGTTACTTGCTAGGAATCTGCTGCTAATCTTTGGAATGATACCCTACACAAAGAAACATCAATTCATTACTAATAAAAGTACCATTTATCAAAAATACAAGTGAATATAATCAACTATAAAGTAACATCACTTTTTCACTGTATAGATAAAAGTGTAGTTTGAGTTTGGTACAAAGTCAAGATCATCTCTAGACCTTCAAGAAAATAAGTCCATGAATCTTTGTTTTCAATGTGTACTTGTTGGATCTGATGCGGTTGTATCCTACTTTGTTATATCGAGGTTTTTTCTACAACTCTTCAATTTAGTCTCTCAAAATGGTGTATTGCTACTTATGATCACCCCTAATCTCAATTTTTGTCTTGTTTTTTTGCCCTTAATGCCTTTTATAGACACTTGAACTTCAAACTGTTTAGTGAGTGATCTTGAACAACCACGATTGGGATATCTGGATTGAATTGAACTTGGTCAACTATTTGCTTTGATAGAAATTTGTAGTCACAAGCTTTAATCTCTCTTGATTGCAAACATTTGTGTTCATCACGAAAGTTCTAACACTCCATAAATCTTTAGATGTATTTTTTGGTACATACAACAACCATGAGCAATCTTTTTCTTTCTCCTTGATTGATCTCAAATAAACATACCTTCCACGGTCTCTAGTTAATAGACTTGTTTTCCTCTTTGGGGCTATTCCCAACACTTGTACCACAAACGGTATTGTTCCGACACACCTAACATTCTCTGTTTTGTCATTCTTAATGAGTTACAATTTCCTCTTAGTGCAGATTGAAAGCGAGGTTGATCATATATTACTTCTTTGCGGTTTACAAAATTTTGACCACCGAAAAAGTATACTTAGTCTATACTTGTTACGCCTTACTTAACTTTTGTTTCTTGTATGCCCTCATCTTTTCTTCCTAATTACATACTCATACTCATTCTCGATTCTACTTGCAAACTCATTATCATCTAACATTGTCATCACTTAAATCTTAGTCACTCACTTAAAGCTTCGTCAATTTCACATACCTATACAGATTTACCTTTTTGGATATGCTCAACAGGATTACCTATTTCCTCGTCTTGATGACCTAACTCTTGTTTAGTTTGACATACCACTATAGGACTATCTATTTAGATAGGTGTTGAGTTTATCTATTTGTTGATTACCATCACCTAAAACATCTCTGATGTACACACCTCACAGGTGAAAATAAGGGTTCTATTTAATGGCATTTAGATTTTAGCAAAGTATCGACTTCAAAGGTGGTTGCGTAACTTGACTTATCTCTATCACATGCTTATTAATAATATTTTCTAAGAATAATTTCTTTGAGCAATATGGAACAATAGCAATAGATGCCTTCTTCTTTGTTGCATCCACATCAGCAATAATTGTCCTAATTGACTTTGGTGATATTTCATGAACATCCAATATTGTCTTACCATTTTGAACATAAAGTTCTATCATCTTATGGTCATCAACAAGATCTTTCAATATTTGTAAATTAGCGGTCTCACTTGATCTATACAAACCATCATCTAAATTACTACGGGCTTAAAAAAGTAATAGTAATTTTTTGAACCTAGCTCGTAACACAATTCATACATAAGAACATCCAACTCTTTAACCGACACACTATCAACATCAACTAAATCAACTAAATTTTTCATACCTCCATCGTATATTCTACCATGCCAGTATTTAAAAACACCATTGTAATGAAACCTCATGCTAAAAATATTAGATCTACCACCTGAAAACATGTTAATAGAAAAAAGAGCACATTATCAAAACTTAATTGCCAAAAAAATATACCCCAATTAGAAATTCTAATGATTATAACAAAATAAAAACCGTACCATAATTCTTCTTAGTAGAGGTTGTATGCAGCGGTATCATCAAGCTGGATAACTTGGATGTCTTATTACTTTTCATAGAGTAAAATCCATGTTTCGATTTTCTAAATACCATGAATTGGTTTTGTGACATGAAATTAGAGTTTGTGAATTGTGATAATTCTTTTAAAGAAAGTTGTGGGGCGAAAATAAAAATCCCAGTCTATGTGTTTATGGGACGGGAAAATGGATAGGACATGTGGAAATAATACAATACTTGGTTAATAGAAATAACGAAATGACAGTTATACCCTCGGACTAAAGACAAAAGCCAACGGTGAGTAACGGGGTTGACCAACGGGAAGCGGGTCAAGGACGGTTTGGCCTCAAAACTTGGAAAAGTGGTGATGGCGAAAAATCCCATGTTTAGGTGCCATGCGAACGGTGTATTTTAGTCTTAATTAAATAAGTCTACAAATTGTTGTATATATACTGCTTTGGTACATTAGAAAATAAAATCTGCAATATCAGTAGCCTAAGAATCCAAATATAAAGAATATCTAGAAAATGATACATCACTTCTTTTCAAATCATAATATCAAAATCAAATCATAAATAATGTGTTGAACTCGTCTCAAGCGACATACATCACCTCCCAATACGAGGGCTAGTAGCTATCATCCTCGATGAAAGCGATGGTGTGGATATTTTTCGTTAAAGGAACCACAAATATCTCGCTTGAGAAAAGCGGCGGCGGTATGAGATTCCCGACATCGAAAGCGGGGAGATAAAAGGTGATCAACCACCACGCGCACATTCGACTTATTCAGGACCCAATAGACCACCACGCCACCACAGTTCAACCAATCCGCTTCCCAAACTCCACCTTCACCTCCAAGTCTTACATATTTATCCACTTCACAAAACCAAACAACCAATGGCCGCCACATCATCCTCTCTTTCTTCCACCGTTGGCCACCACCACCACCACCACCACCACCACCTTCAACCACCATACTCCAAAACTCATTTCCCAAACACCAGCGCCTAAACTTCAATCAGATCCTTACTTGCAATAAGAAAAAGATCTTGGGTTTCAAAGATTTAAACGAAACAATCGAACCAAAACCATCTCAAAACGAGATTCAAGGTTTGTTCCTAAAGTGTTTTCTAGTTCGTTTAAGAATCAAAGACAATAAAAATTATGAACTAAATGTTGGTTTAATGGACAATAAATTAATAGATGTGTGTTAGGATCGAACTCGAGACTACGGGATTACGCACACTTCATTATGAGAATTGATGTTAAATAATTATATTTAATTATTAAATCATAGATAAAGTAACTAAAAACATGAGAGACTTATTAGTACGAAATTCAAACCCGTGCGGTGTTGGATGAGACCAGTCGAACAAGAAAAGGAATGGAGGGTCAGTGTCGATTTGTGGAACTTGAGGAGGTGATAGACTCTAACTTGGAAAACAAGTTTAAGGGCTATATATACAATCTTTTAGCCTCACAAATCATGCGACGGTAAAACCTTTTCTAATATATGATATGATATCTATCAGTATATTATTTAAGTGCCATGCATGCATAGACCAAAAATATGCCATGTGATTCTTTTCTTTCCCATTATTTTGATGGATCGACAAGTTATAATAAAAAAAGGGTTTGACGACTTATTTTTTTTTTTTATTAAAATCAAGCATTGTTTGTTTAGTGCTTTATAGTGATTCAAGAACTAGCATTCACATCGAATCGTTATAGTGCGTGTGTACAAGAGCGTAGTACTAACACATTATTGTTAGTATTCTTGGATTGAATTACAAAGCGGTAGGGTAATTCTTATAATCCTATAAACCCTAATTAGGGTTCATCCTAATTGCTAGTTTGTGGATTTGATTCTTGTTCGGCTAGAATCAAGTAAGGTATGCATACTTTATTCTTTAGTTAATTAATTATTCATTATTTGTTCCTATACGCTTCATACTTTTTGATGTTTATTGTTTATATTTATGATTAGTCATGTTATATAATTCCAACGGTGGCATCACGAGTCATTGGTTTTTAATGAGTAATTAATTACTAAAACAAATAAAAACGGATATTGTATTGTGTTTGATATGATTTATTCTAGGGTTTTGGTTATGATTATATAAACCCTAATTTTAGGGTTAGGCTTTTGCCCTAATTTGGTTTTAAAAATCTATTATGGATCGAAATTTTTTTTATAGGTGGAAACCTAAAATTTTTAATCGATTTCCTTAAATTTTTATTAGGGTTTATATTAATTGTTATGTTATCTATATCGAAACCTATATTTAATATATTTGTTACGTGATAAATTCATGAATAAAGTGTTATGTGTCATGGAATTTTATATGCGATCTTGTGACTATTTGTATAATTGTTATGATATATCCATGATTATACATGCATGTTAGTCATGGATAAGTTGCTTTGATAATTGTTTAATTGTTGCGACATTTTATTACGATAAATCTTGAATTGGGAAAGACTCAATTACATATATATTAATGAATCAATTATGTGCAATTTGGTATATCATTAATTATGGGTTTACTGTCGATTAAATGCGATGTATGTGGCTCACTCTCAATTGAGAGAGTGAAAGCCTAATTAATATATACATTAATTTAACCTAGATATTGATTATTAATATGGTTTTATCGAATAAGTTGCATGTGGCTACTTGTTTACCCGTATAAATTGTTTATTATGTGCGCATTGTTTTTTAGTAGTTTATTTTTATTTATTACTTGTTTGTTTATTATGTTAGACAGTTTTAAGCAAAGGGTAATTTGAATAGAAAAATAATACGGACTAAACAATGGTGAAATTTGATTTGTTTGGAAGAGTTAAGTTTTTAATAGTTTAATTGATTGGTGACTTTGGTACAATGGCTGAACGGCTCACCCATTTGAATGAACTATAAAGGGGTTATTTAAGAAGTGCGCACAATCACCTGAATGGATGTCTAAGGTTATGCGTTTGGCTTACGGTCCTCGCCTCAGGTTCGAATGGAGCTACTTAGTAAGCCATATAATGTACAAGCTCATCTTAAGGGCGGTAATTTTTAATTCCATGCGCCACTTCGGTTGGTAATATCCGAAACACTAAGTGTTTACACTTATGCAAAAGTACGGTATAATGGATGATAATTAACGCTAAATTCCTTGATTGGTGAACCCAATACCTCAATCAAAACTTTGATAATTTGATCTTTATGAATTGGTAATAAAAAGTTTTTTTTATTAAATTTATGTTACAAGATGAATGCATGACATCTTTGTACATATTTGATTTGACCACATAAAAAATCAAAATTAGTACCCTTTTAAATTAAGTTATATGCCATCTAATTAAAAGGAACACTTGAAGTTGCAATTTATGTCATGAGAGTACTTGGCTAGATTGTGATGGAGAGGTAAATCTCTATGTAACGTGAGACCTTACATGGACATATTTGCGATTCTAAGTTAGACACTTGGTAGGAAGTGAGACTTGGACTCAATGGCATAAGATGAGATGAAATATGTTTATATTTGCAATAGCGTTGGAAAATATAAATCCCATAACGATCTAGGAGTTGGAAATTGTTTGCCAATTAATGTTCGACAGATTACCTTATTATATGCGTTCGTTGCTAGAAGATCAACTGATGTAATGAACCTATGATAATTTGGATCCTAGTTTTTTGAGAAAATTCTATGGTTATATGAATATTACCTTGGGTATTTTATTTTCTTGAAAAATTTAATTATCGAAAATACTAAAATTGAATTTTGCTAATTCTTTAAATGTATTAATGCAACATTAAACAGTAAACGTAGGTTATTCCTATATTGGTAGATTGATCTACACACCTGTGGGTTTTGGTAGAGTCAACCTTACTAAAAGAATAAACCTAGTCCTCTTTTATAAGAAAGAGTGAGATTCAATCCTATTCCTTTTCATGAATGAAGAAAGGTATGATAGGACAATTAGAATTGTCTAAATTCTAAATACATAACTCGAAAGCAAATTTTAATAGTTAAGAAAATTGCATATTTCATGTTATTAAATTAGAAGCTAGACTAATTACTCTATAATTGGTAAAAGACAAACTAGCATATTTTATCTAGTTGTTGTGCTTTGAACATTTAAAAGTACTTTTACAATTGTTGGAATAGTAGAACTATTAAGAAAGAAATTGAATGCCCAATTATTTCAAGTTAATAGCATTGATGAATAATTCATCATCTACATAGTAGAATACACTCTTTTAGTACATAATTAATTGTTATGTATGGACTTTCTCAAAGGTGTAGGAAAGTAAAAAGAACGCTATTTTCTTTTCTTCAGTTAATGCAACACTTACAATGTTGTCAAATTCGATTAAGGGTGTTGTGTTCTTATTCTTGAATAAGGAATTAATGTAATGATCTCTAATCCAATGGGAGTTACAAGCTTTGTCATCTTGGTAGTAACAGTTATCTCTAGAATGTCTTAAGATAATTAATTTCCACTTGTAGACACTTATGTTTTCAAGGATAGTCATGTATGTTTCCTTATTAGACAATGAAGTGGTTCTACATCTACTAGTTATGCTAATATCAATGACACAATCATATTAGTCACATAAACAAACATATGTCGTGTTGTTTATCTGCTACATGATGTTGTTCCATGCACAAGTGGGAGAAATCTATATTGTGTGCAAGGTACAACATATAGGTATATGATTTAAAGGATTCTCTTGACTGCAAGGTAAGAGACCAACATTCAAATATAACTTGTACATATCTAATTCAAGAAACACTTGGTGTTGCAATTTACGTTATGTGAGAACTTGGCAGATTGCAACAACAAAGTAAATCTCTATGTGAAGTCAGACCTTGCATGGACATATTTGCGGTTTCTAAATTAGACAAGTATTTAGAACATGTGTCAAAATGATATATATATAAGACTACTTTTAATATTTATGTATTATTAGAATGACATAAATGAAGTAATCTAATACTACTTTAATTTGTATATTTATGAATTTTGGAATGACATAAATAAATGAATAAATAATGTAGTCCTACATTATTGTGAAGTAAATAAATTAACTTGAAATTACTATTGAAACCAAGAGTTGTGTTCATAATTACTTTAGTTAAACATGTTTATGATTCATGGTAAAGACATAAACATAAAGTCTTTTAAGACATATAATAAAGTAAGACGTTAACTTGTTATGTTTTTAATTAAGACATATACAAGAAGTCATTGAGGTGATCAATGATTTATAACGTATAATGGGATTATAACAGTTTATGTTCCTTGATGAGACATAGATATGAAGTGACTTGGTCAAAAAAAGTACTTGTGTTATAAAGCATGTAATTGGCTTGGAAAGTCTATTATACCATTAAGTTGACTTAGTTGGTAAATAGGTAAGCCAAAAGGAATATGTTTATCTTATATATTGTTAGATTGTCTTACAATATTAAATTCTAATGAATACCACAAGTTGATGGTATATTTAGTTAGGAGGATCAAACTCTATTTGATTTGTTTGATTCAAGATAACCATAACTTCTTTCTTAAAAAGTAACAAGGTTAGAAAATTGAGTATGGATTGAATATACTCAATATTGACTCCAATCTAGAAGATTGTTAAAACACCATTTCATTATGGAATGTGATGAATCACATTAAGTTTTAAAATTGAAGATTATGAATTTGTTAAACTATTTATGAATAGGTTATTAACAAAGTAAAGTCATGAATTATCAATGTGTATTTGTAATGTCCCAAAAGAGAACAATGTAGTTTTGCTCTAATTGCTAAGTATATATAGATAGTCTATATATTACAAAAGGCAAGTGGGAGTTTTATCTTGAAAGATAAAATTACAAGATACATAATCTTCTAAAACACACTAGTAAATATCATGATGAGGTTAGACATGTAAATGATAGACCTCAAGATGATAGAATTTTCATTCATAGATGCAAGGATATCTCGGATATTTGACTTATATTTGAGATATGACAGGATTATAGTAAACCTGATAATCATTATGATGGATTACCAAATATTGAATTGGGTAAATAACTCATACTATGAATGTTAAAGATGTTGTCCATAAAGATAATCAATTTAGAAAATTTGGTTTATCTTAATAGTTAGACTAGAGAATGGAAATGAGTTTCTTCAAAGAGATGAAAAACCTAGTGGTTTGAATTTCTATGTAGAAATCATATGGACAATATTGTACACATATTTAATGCATGTTTTATGACAAGATTATTAATCATACTTAAGCAATTAATTATGATTGAATATTTTTTCTAGACACATTAAATATATAAAGATGATAATTGTCATCTTTGGATTTCATTAATATGAAAAATGACAATGTAATATCAAAACTCTTTCTTGAAAATTACTTGGCGAGGGCGGTAAGTAATTGAAAGGTTTTTTGAAATCATATAATCTTTGGAAGTGTACGAAGTGCAATAATTCATGAATGGATAAATGCATGCATCTATGAAATTATTCTTATGTTTAATTATTAAATCCCATTTTTGATTTATAATTAAAATAAAATAAATTTTAAGTATTCCTTAAAGCTAGTGGGAGTATTATGTTAAGTTTCTTAAATCTTATATGTTGTATAACATATAGTAAGTAACATTCCTTGTAAGCTAAATGTTAAGTTTTAGATTGGAATGAAACTTCACTTGTAAGATTTGAGAATTAAAACATATAACCTTGGAATATATGTTTATTGTTAATAATCATGTGCGGTAAAATAAATGATTCTAATAAAACATGATATATCATTTGAAAAATAGATACATATCTTTTGACAAGATAGAACATGAATGAATTCTAAGTTTGACATGTAGATTCATCATGTACATCATGTAGTGTATTCAAATTGTTGTATCATTCTTAAATGATAGATGATTTGAAAACATTGATATCTAACTAAAAGTTATTAGATAACTTGTGTAATGAATATTGTAAAAGAATTACATCTCGGCTGGAATTGCTCCTAGATTTTATGGATGAACGATATGTCAATTGTTGTGCAAATTGTCATAAGCTTTAAACTTGAAAGTTTGGAAAGCATCAAACATTATACAATAAGATATTAAAGTTCTGAGTTTTAATGAGCATATTGTTGTTTGTATACAATGATCTTTGGTTTAATTGAGATAACACTCAATACTAGTCATGGTAGGATTTCATCCTTGTTAATAGCCATGTGAACTAGTTGTGCTAATAAGAGCACGGTTGCATTATACATTAAAGAATAAGAATACTTTAAACTTTAAAATGTTTGAAAGTTTAAATTGTCATAAATTGATGAAAAAGGATGTCACACACTTTATGAATTATTATGTGGATTGGTGAATGCACACATACAAGGACTTCACTAATTGAATTCTTGAAATAAGTATTCTCAAAATTACGATAGATCAAGTTGGTTGATTTATGCTTTGTCAACAAGTATGATTGTCATTACTTGAGGCATAATTCATCAACTGAAATTTTCATGCATTGATCTAGTTGGTATTTGGATAAGGGATGTTAAACAATTGTTATAATAAATCAAGTACTTGATGTTTGATAATATATATTGTATCCTATATTTGCATGTTTAATCCGTGAATAAATTTATTTATTCTAAATCGTCCGTTGTCAATTAATGATATGGGAGTATCATTAAACTAAGACAAATCTGAGAGATTTGGTAGAATATACTTGAAAGTATATTGATGAGAATGCATACCAATTTGAGATGATATTCAATGAATTGAATATAGGACTTATCCCAACTACATAATTTACTTTATAGATATTGTTATTAAGTAAATCATGAATAGTTATCCTCAGACTTGAGATACCAGATAAGTGTCGTGAATGTAGTGCACTACGTGGAACAACTTAACGCTATCGTAGTAGTCATAAGGGTTGTTTCAAGAAGTGTTGCAAGTTCGTGGGTTATTCTCGTAGTCAAGATAGAATTTGTTCCTTCAAGTTTATTTTGGGTTTATCTTCTGGGCCCCTCGTGGGTTGACAAGATGTTTGCATGGCCATGCCAAAGTTCTCCCACAGATATGTTCGAGAAGATTTGGTAATCTTGCTCAATCACTAATACCGAGAAACAGAATGGTTGAATAAAGAATGACTTAATTCCATATCTTTATTTAACATGGTATTAGAAACAAAAGGATAATAATAATGAGAATCATTAAAAGGTTTTCCAGGAGCCTTACTAGAGTTGTACTAGAGGCATTGAAGTGTTGCTAGGCGCTAACGATATGATCACACTATTAAGATATGTCCAAGTGCGGTGTTGGTTTAATGGACAAATAAATTAATAGATGTGTGTTAGGATCGAACTTCGAGACTACGGGATTGCACTTTACGTATATGAGAATCGATGTTAAATAATTATATTTAATTATTAAATCACGGATAAAGTAACTAACGGACGTTAAGTAATTAATGTAATGGATTAACGGTCGTTAAATGTTTATGGAAAAGGACTAAATTACAAAAGTTGGGAAGGTTCGAATTCGAGGACTCCTATACCGATCGGCCAAGGGACAAAACAAGGAAAGAAAAACCCAACTTGTTCACCAAGTTTGCTTGGGTATATATACAAGGCTAGGGGTTTTATTTTCCATCTCTTGTGCTCATTAGCTAAACCCTAAAATTGTTTTGTGTGTGTTTTGTTCTTAAACCGATCGTACATCCCTTTAGGGTATCGATCTTCAAACCTTTACATCAAGTTATTTGTTTGATAAAAACTAGCATTACTTTAATTCGGTTTAGTACGTGTGTACAAGAACATAGTAATAACATACTTTTGTTATTATTTTGGATTGAATTACAAAACGGTAAGGGGTAATTCTTATAATCCTATAAACCCTAATTAAGGTTCATCCTAATTGCTAGTTTGTGGATTTGATTCTTGTTCAGCTAGAATCAAGAAAAGTCATATACTTTATTCTTTAGTTAATTAATTATTCATTATATGTTCCTATACGCTTCCTCACTTACTTTGATGTTTATTGTTTATATTTATGATTAGTCATGTTATATAATTGAAGACACTCGCAAAAACTTTGTTGGTCATCTTTATGAAGCTCTTAAGGACAAATGCATCTACACTTACAAGGATGATGAAAAATTGAGCGAGAAAACTATCGACAATTATCCAAGCTATTATTCAAGAATCTTCGTCATTGTTTTCTCAGAGAACTATGCTTCTTCATCTTGGTGCTTGAGCTTGTTGATCATGGAGTGTCAAAAGACTCCTGACGAGCAGACCTATCCCATCTTTTTGATGTGAAACCCACTCAAGTCCGCAAACAAAGTGGGGCATTTGGAAAGGCTTTTTTGGAAAACAGAAACAAAGACGCTGCTGGAAAATGGATAGAGAAAGAGGAAGGAAGCCAGTCCCAGGCTGGAGCTGAAGAACACTCTGGATGGGTAATTTCTTTCATCATGTCTATGCGTGCCATGTTCCTTACTTTTTTTTGTTGCTAATATGTGTTTTAAAAGGACAATGGCTGAAATATCATTATTACAATACTATGTATTTACTTTACATATGATTATGTTATAGATTCTATTGTGTATGCTAAACAGATCTTGTTTTTACATACAAACAGGCATGAAGCTAAGTTCATCAAAAAAGTTGTTGAAGAGATATCACTAGAGTTACGTCCCATCAATTTAGGCTTTGATGAAAAGTTAGTCGGCATGGAGACCCGAGTAGAAGATGTTGTTTCATCTTTAGAAATTGGAATTGATGAAGTTCGCATGATAGGGATCAAGGGCATGGGAGGGGCTGGGAAGAAAACTACAGCGAGCTGTTTTTATCATCTATCTAATTTCGAGGCTAAAAGCTTTGTTAAGAATGTGAGAGAAGTTTCAAATGGCTCAGTGTCTGGTTTGAAGGAATTACAAGAACAAGTCCTTTCAGACGTGCTAAATGTAAAAGTCATTCTACGTAATGTTGATGAAGGGAAAGACATGATGAAATGGAGGATGCCGGTAAAAGGTTCTTCTTGTTCTAGATGATGATAGATCACATAGACCAACTTGTGGCCTTAGCGGTGAGCTTAAGTGGTTTAAGTCAGGAAGTAGCTCATTACAACGAGATGAGCAAATACTGAAAGCACACAGATTAGTGGATGTGATTCGTGATATTGCTCTCTTATCAGACCAGGAAGCAACTTCCCTCTTTAGTAGGTATGCATTTGGAAGAGAGAATCCACTTCAAGGATACGAAAGCTGTCAAGAAAGTTGTACGTTATGCTGCTGGTCTTCCCTTAACCCAGTATTGGGCTCATTTCTCTGTGGTAAGGATGAATGGGTAGATGCCATCGAAAAGACTTCCCCAAAGACACTCTGGAAAAGCTAGAATTAAGTTATAAGAGTCTGGAAGGAGATTATCAGCAAATATTTAGATATTGCACGCTATTGAAAGGCGAAAGCAAAGAATATGCAATCAGAGTGCTTGAATGTTGTGGATTTCATGCTAGAATTGGTTTAAAAGTTCTTGAGCAGAGATCTCTCATAACTATTTCTAAAGATGGGGAATTGGGCATGCATGACCATATAGAAGAAATGGGAAAGAACATTGTTCGTCGATCGCACCCCGAGGAGCCTAACAAACATAGCCGACTGTGGATTGATGAGGAGATTGAAAATATATTCGCTAATGACATGGTAAAGATCAGTGTACTTGTAGGGTGGAGAAAACTAATACATTTTAATTTGTTATGACTTCTTACGTGAGGTTTCTGGACACTGTTTTTGGATTGCAGGGTACTGAAGAAACAAGATGTCTAAAATTTATTATGCCGAAAGTAAATCCTAGAATTCTTCTGAAAGGTCTTGGAAAAATGAAAGAGCTTCGATATCTTGAAGTGAATTTTGGGTATTATGATGCCAATAAAATTTGGACACCCTTAGCCTTTTTTAGGGCCATCCATAATGTGCTTTTTACCAGCCAATATTTTTCAAACTCTTTAAAATATCTTAAATGTTCGGATTACCCTTTCTTGTATTTACCCAAATCATTTCATGCAAACAATCTTGTTGGACTTGAGATGAAGTGGAGCAGAATGGTACAACTTTGGAAAAAGGAGAGAAAAGGTAGAATAATTATTGTTGATCGGTTGTTTTGCATAATTCGTAATAATGCTATTAATTTATTGGTTTGTTAACACCCAAATATAAATGTTTTCTTATTTTTTTGCTGGCAGGTTCTTAAAAAACTCAAATTAATTTCTCTCAGTCACTCAAACTTTACAACCTTTGACTTTACGATTACTCCGAATCTCGAGATATTTTCTTTAGAGTATTCTTATAACTTAGTGGAACTTTGCATGCCAGCAAGTTGTCAAAAGCTCAAGTACCTCCATATCAGTCACTCAAAGTTAATAATCTTTGACCTTGGGTTGACTCCGAATCTCGAGACTTTATCTCTTACAGATTCTCATGATTTAGTAGAACTTTATTCCCGCTGTCAAAAGCTCAAATATCTCTGTATCAGTTTCTCAAAGTTAAGAACTTTTGACCTTGGCCGGTTGAGTCCGAATCTGGAGAAGTTATCTCTTGTTAATTGTGCTGATTTTGTTGAACTTGGCGTGTCTGTTGCATGTCCAAATCTCAAATTCCTCGAACTTCGTAAATTGAGGTTAAGGAGCCTTGACGTTGAGTTGATTCCAAATCTTGAGAGCTTAGACAGGATGTGATGAGCTGGTAGAAATTAACGTTCCCGTTGGATGTCTAAAAAAAGTTGGCTTCGTGAACTTAAGTGGTTGTTTGCGGTTTAGCAATTTCAACTTTTACGGTAGAGAACCAAAGGTTAATTGTTCTTCAGCTACTTTAGAGCTGGTTGGGGAGTCCATTGATTTATTCCCATTGCACCACAACGGTAATCTCCTAAAATTGTGTCGTTGTTCTTATAAAGAATATCTACCGACATCAGTTGGAAATATTGAGAAGCTTATTTCTTTTGGTCTATGTGCTTGCACAGACTTCAAGAAAATTTCAGACATAATTTGTAGTTTACAATGTTTAAAACAACTTGGACTCGAAGGCGATATTCCAGAGGTTCCCAAAGATCTTGGGAAGTTAGAATGTCTAGAAGGCTCCGTTTGTCATTTACAAAGATAAAACATCTTCCAGATAGCATTTGTATGTTGAAACGTCTCAAATGTCTCACAGTCAATAATGATGATCTTCTTGGAAAGCTACCAGAGGAACTTGGCAAATTAGAATGTTTAGAGAAGTTAAATGTGAGTAGATTGAAAATTGAATATCTTCCAGATAGCATCTGCATGCTACAACGTCTGAAGGAGCTCTATGTTACAAACTGTTATTCTCTTTGGAAGTTACCTGAAGAAATTGGCCAGTTAGAATCTCTGGAGAGTCTAGATTTGCGGGATACAACGATTAAACATCTTCCGGATAGCATTTGTATGTCAAAACATCTACGATATCTCAACCTTGAGAATTGTGCTCTTCTTGAGAAGTTACCTGAAGATATTGGCCGATTAGAATGTTTAAAAGATCTAAATTTAAGACATGCAGGCATAAGTCATCTTCCGCAAAGCATTTTTGGGTTAAAAGGTCTACTTATTAATGCATCTTCAAAGCTTCTTCAATTGTATGATTTTCCTTCAGAGATAAAAACTATAGCCGCCTGGTGGTAAGCAGGAGTTTTCTCTACTGTGCTTTAAAGGTACTTTCTTTATTTTCTATATTCATTTCAATATGAATTTGATATTGGGCGACAAAATCATTCCAAAAATCAATAGTTACGTAGAAAAAAGAAGAAAGTAAACTATACAAATGGTCCTTATAGTTTATACAAAGTTACAAATTTCGTCTCTAAATATCAAAATTGACATGAATGGTCTCCATTTTGAAGCTTGTTACACTTTTGGTCCCTTTTTGTGCAAAAGATGCAAGAGGTTCAAAAAATTGTACCTGTATTCCTAACTGTGCAACTACTACCTGTTTTCATAAATTCTCCATTTTATTGATTGCATTTTAATTTCATACTAATGGCGCAATTCCACATTAAGCAAAAGTAGTTTATTGGTTTTTCAGGTGGCGCTAAAACATAAACTCAAGTCAAGCTAATGTCATACCAGGTCCCTTTAAAAGACGATTCATTACCCACCAAGAAGAGAATCTACTGTGTGCTTAAATCCCCTCATGTTTTCAAAGACGCGAGATTCCACTTTGAGATCAGGACACACCAAAGGCTCATCGATATTCTACACCCGACTGCACAAACCATCGAATCATTAATGCATCTTGATCTACCTGCTGGTGTCGATGTCGAGGTTAAGCTTTAGAAGCATATTTCGATTCTCTTTTTGCTGTTAAATGTTGTTACTCGATACTTTTGTGTAGTGAATTTGTAACATGTATCATTGTTGATTAAAGAGATGGTGTATTAGTAAAATATTTTGTAATGGCTTAAGCTTAAAATGATGGTTCCACAAGCCACGAATGGTTCTGGTTATTGTTTGCAATTGAAACTTGATCATGCCTTAGCAGTATGAAGTTTTCATTAATTATGTGCATCAACTTTATATGAACTGCTAACTTGAAAAAACTTTGGGGCATAAGTTGAGATAAATTCAAACTTGAAACTCAAACTAAATGGTGAAGCATGCTGAGATAAAAAAATGTGAGATATTTCAAGTTTGATTCATGATAGTGTAAGAGTAAACAACCGGAAGGCTTTACACGATTTACGATTTGAGTCTGTGTCATGGTGAGTTCAAACACGCAGATTAGTTGATTCAAAGGTTACAAGCCATTATTACTAGAAAAAAAAACAACACTAAATATACAATGTGATAACGTAGAAAAGTGAAAAACATAACCTTAAAAAATCTAATAATGGTATCATTATTTTCAACAAGACACCAAACACCAGGCCTACACCTTATTCTGAAAAAGATATTGGTTAAGACAATTATTTGCAGTCTTCTTCTAAAACGCCTTTGATCCATTTCATTTACTTTTCTTTGCAATCAGTTTGTGCAATGTCCAAAACTCCAGGGGCGTCCACTTCAAGCTCATCCATTCCAAAGAGCTTTAGGTATGATGTTTTTTGAGCTTCAGGGGTGAAGACACCCGTAAAAACCCATCTTTATCAAGCTCTTAAAGATAAAGGAATTGAAACTTACAAGGATGATGAGAAAATTGAGAAAGGGAAAAGGATCAACGATCAACTCCTCAAATCCATTGAAGAGTCAAGATTTTTCATCAATGTTTTCTCAAAGACATATGCATCTTCATCTTGGTGTCTAGACGAGCTTGTCAAGATTACGGAGTGCCAAAAGATGACCGAGCATACGGCTTTCCCAGTCTTCTATGATGTGGAGCCCACTGAATTCCGCAAACAAAGTGCGCCAATAAAAGAAGCCTTTGCCGAACACGAAAAGAAGGAGGCTGCGGGGAAATGGAGAGACGCTATGAAAGAATTAGCCGTCTCGGGGTGATTGAAGGCCACAGCTGACGGGTAATTCAATTTCTTCATCATATCTTTCTTGGGTCTTGTCCAAGTCAGTAATTGTAGTCTTATGATGTACAAAGTTTGATTAGTAATATAATTCACCTTTTGCACCAAAAAAAAAAAAAAAAAAAAAAAATCTGTCTCATAATATTTATAATAAAATAAATGTTAATCCTTTTATGTTATAATTCTAATTGATACAGGGATGAATCTAAATTGACCCCAATAACTGTTGATGCTACATTCAAAAAGTTACATTCCACTAATTTGAGCGTTGATGGAAAGTTAGTGGGCATGGAGACCCGAATGAGTGATATTCTTTCATCTTTAGAGATTGGTACTGAAGATTTTCATATGATCGGAATAAAGGGGATGGGAGGTGGGGGGAAGACAACTTTAGCCCGAGCTGATTATGATCAAATTTCTAATCATTTCGAAGGAAAAAGCTTTGTTGAAAATGTAAGGGAAGTTTCACAGCCTTCTTTGTCTGGTTTAAATAAGCTTCAAAAACGGATACTAAAAGATGTGTTAAATGAACAAGACATCACTTTTAGTAGTGTTCATGATGGGAAAAACATGTTGAAAGCCACGATCGTCGTAAGAAAGATACTTGTTATTCTAGATGATGTTGATCGTATAGAACAGCTTGAGGCGTTAGCAGGCAGGCCTGATGACTGGTTTAAATCAGGAAGCAGAATTATCATTACCACAAGAGATGAGCAAGTGCTGTTAGCCACGAGTCTTCGTGAACTTCGTTCACGATGCAATTTGTTATCACACGAGGAAGCGATTTTCCTCTTCAGTAGGTATGCATTTCGAAAAAAGATTCCAATTCGAGGATATGAAGAGCTATCAGGGCAAGTTGTACAATATGCTGGCACACAGAGTGAACGTGATTCGTGATATCAATCTCTTATCAGGTAAGGAAGCAATTTGTCTCTTTAGTAGGTATGCATTTGGAAGGGAGATTCCATCTTAAGGATATGAAGAGCTACCAGGAAAAGTTGTATGTTATGCTGCTCGTCTTCCCTTAACCATCAAACTCTTAGGTTCATTTCTCTGTGGTAAAGATCAGGTTGAATGGGTAGATGCCATAGATAGGTTAAAAAAAATTCCCTTGAAGGAGACTCTGGAAAAGCTAGAGTTAAGCTATACGAGTCTAGAGGATGATTATAAAGAAATATTTCTAGACATTGCATGCTTATTGAAAGGAAAGTGCAAAGAAAAAATGCAATCACCATTCTTGAAAGCTGTGGATTTCATGCTAGAAATGGGTTAAAAGTTGTTGAGCAGAGATCTCTCATAACTATTTCTTCTGAATTTGAGGTCTTGGGGATGCATGGCCATATAGAAGAAATGGGAAAAATTTGTTGTTCGGTTCACGATGAGCCTAACAAGCATAGCCGTTTGTGGATCGACGAGGAAATTGAAGATATATTGGCTAATGACATGGTAAAGATCAGTTTACTTGTTAAGTGGAGAAAACTAAATACATTTTCATTTATCCTGACGTCTGACACAATTTTTCTGGACACAGTTTATGGATTGCACGGTACTGAAACAAGATAAAAGGTCATACGTCAAGGGGAAACGATAGAATTTTTATGAAAGGTCTTGAAAAAATGAAGAAACTTCGATATCTTGAAGTGGACTTTGCATATTCTCGTTTTGTAAGTGATGCTGAATGTCTTGATGATACAAGCCAATACTTTACAGACTCTTTCACAGCAACAACAACAACATACTCAATCCCGTCAGAGCGGGGTATAAGGGAGGTACAATGGAGTGTGGTCCTATCACTACCCCAGGATAAACCCGAGAGTAGAGAGACTGCGACCTCTGACAACTTTACAAACTCTTTAAAATATCTAAAATGTTCGGATTACCCTTTCTTGTATTTACCCAAAACATTTCAAGCAAACAATCTTGTTGGACTTGAGATGAAGTGGAGCAGAATGGTACAACTTTGGGAAGAGGGAGAAAAAAAGGTAGAATGATTGTTGTTTGGTTGTTTTGCATAGTTGGTAAGAATGCTAGTATTAATTTCCGTGTTTGTTAATACGCTAATATGAATCTTTTTTCTTATTTTTGCTGGCAGGTTCTTAAAAAACTCAAATTAATTTCTCTCAGTGGCTCAAAATTGACAACCTTTGACTTTGGGACTACTCCAAATATCGAGACATTATCTCTTGAAAATTCTCGTAATTTAGAAGAACTTTGCATGCCAGTTACTTGTCAAAAGCTCAAGCATCTCAGTATCAGTCACTCAAAGTTAAGAGCCTTTGACCTTGGGTTGACTCCAAATCTCGAGACGTTATCTCTTAGAGGTTCTCATAATTTAGAAGAACTTTGCATGCCAGTTAGTTGTCAAAAGCTCAAGCATCTCGTTATCAGGTATTCAAAGTTGAGAACCTTTGAACTCGAGTTGACTCCGAATCTCGAGCTATTAGATCTTTCTTATTGTGCTGATTTTGTTGAACTTCACGTGTCCGTTTCATGTCCAAATCTCAAATTCCTCAACCTTCGTAAATCAGGGTTGAGGAGCCTTGACCTTGAGATGATTCCAAATCTTGAGAGGTTAGATCTTACAGGGTGTGATAAGTTGGTAGAAATTAACCCTATAGTTGGATGTCTAAAAAACGTTCGCTACTTTTACTTAAGTGGTTGTTTGAGGTTTTCCGATTTTGTGTTTCACAGTAGATCAGAACCAAAGGTTAGTCGTTCTTCAGCTAGTTTAGATCTGGTTGGCGACTCCCTAGATTTATGCCCGTTACACCCCAACAGTAATCTCTTAAAATTGCGGTTTCGTTGTTCTTATTATGAATTTCTACCGTCATCAGTTGGAAATATTGAGAAGCTTATTTCTTCTGGTCTATGTGCTTGCTTAGACATTAAGAAATTTTCATACATGATTTGTAGTTTACGATGTTTAAGAAAGCTTGAACTCCATTGCAATATTCCAAAGTTTCCCAAAGATCTTGGCAAGTTAGAATGTCTAGAGGATCTCTGTTTGTCATCTACAAAATAAAACATCTTGAGATAGCATTTGTATGTTGAAACGTCTCAAATCTCTCGAAGTGAATAATGGTGATCTTCTTGAGAAGCTACCAGAGGATCTTGGCAAATTAGAATGTTTAGAGAAGTTATATGTGAGAAGTAAGAAATAGCGCATCTGCATGTTAAAACGTCTAGAGTGAATGTTACAAATTGTGTTACAAATTGTGTTGTCTTGAGATGGATTGCGGATTAGAGTCTCTCTGGTTATGTTAATCTGAGGCATAAGTCATATTCCCCAGCATATTTGGGTTAAAGGTCTACTTATGGAACGTTGCAACTCTGTTCTTCAGTTGTATGATTTTCCTACAGAGATAGCAACCACAACCTGGTACAAGCCTGATTGGAAGTCATTGGGATATTACAGGTACTTTCTTTGTTTTCTAAATTTATTTCTCTTTTATTTTCGAATTTGATATTGGCCGTAAAAAAATAGGGTGAAGGAGAATACGTAACAAACTTTCTCAAATATACCGAATACGTAACATACAAATTTTATTTATATGCGTAATATAAAATTTGGAACAATGTACGTAATATGACCGGTAACTAACAAGTTACCAGGTCAAAAAGTTTGAAAAATGACATAAAGGGTCCTTGTGGCTTGCGTTGACTTTCACAGGTCATCCATTGAAGAAAACAGACAAAACGTAAGAAAAAAAACAAAAAAACGGAACAAAATGACTAAATCTGAAAGCCAATGACCATAAGGACTATTACTGAAACTTTTTTAACCGAAAATAAAGTCAATGGATGACCTGTGAAAAGTCAACGCAAGCCCACAGGACCATTTATTTTTCAAACTTTTTGACTGGTAACTTGTTAGTTATCATAATTGTTCCAAATTTGAAAGTATATTATGTACAAAAATAATAAAATTTGTATGTTACGTACTTCGGTATATTTGAGAAAGTTATTCTCATTCACCCAAAAAAATATTACAACAAAATCAATAGTTTTGTAGGGAAAAAAAATACATGAATGGTCCTTATAGTTTATACCAAATTACAAATTTGGTATCTAAATATCAAACTTTACATGAATGGTCTATATCTTAAAACTTGCTAAACTTTTGGTCCCTTATTAGATGCTAGATGGTTAGCAGATAAAACATATATATCTCGTATGAGTTTTCTTACATGTAACTATTGTACCTGTTTTCATACATTCTCCATTTTGTCGATTGCATTTTAATTTCATATAAATGGCGGAATTCCACATAAGCTAGTATTCTCTTGTTTTACTGTTGGTACCAAAACAGAATAGAAGATTAAAGTGAGGTCATATCGGGTACCTTTAATCATGTGGATAACCTAGGACAGACAATGGGTCCAGGTTCCACCCACCAAGAAAAGAACCAACAAATGCAAAGACGCGTGATTACATTTTGAGATCAGGACACATCAACGGCTCATTGATATTCTACACCCGACTGCACAAACCATTAACTCATTGATGCAGCTCGATCTACTTGCTGCTGTCGATATCGAGGTTCAATCTTTTCATTGTGGATAACACTTCATCACTCAGTCAAGCATTTTATCAAACAAATTCAACACATCTTTAAATTTTATCACAAAATATATAAAAAATGTCAATATTAATTACATCATCGTTAGCTTCAACAATCTTCCCATTATGTGGGTTTGGGTTTAATGAATGTGAAATGGCTACTGGGATTGTGGGGGATGATTTTGACAAGGTGAGTTTTGGTGTTTTGTTTGGTTAAAAAAGAGTAAATTGCAAAAACTTTCCTTGTGGTTTGGTCACATTGTAGGCGTAGTCGCGTGTAGTCTTTACATGGAGGTGTGGGACCACTTTGTTATGAGATAAATGCCTACCGAAGTTCCCTGTAGGGACATGCCTGTGTACTTTTAAGTTGCAAGAAATGCGTGTACGATTTGACAAAACCACAAAGACGGTTTTTAAGGTTTGCTCTTAAGATAATGTGTTGGGTTTTAGGGGTTTTAAAGAAGAATTTAGGGTTTAGTTGTTATAACAAGTGTATGAAATTATTGGTTGAAGTTTATTTTTATTTTTTTTTTGGGTAAAGAAGGAAAATCGCACCACGGTAAATATATTAACCAAATAAACGTTTAAGTACAATGGATATGAGTGAAATCCCATATCTCAGCCCGTTACATAGGCATAAAGCTTACATAACAAGATACTTCCAATTCTCTAAACAAGAAAATAAAACCTACTCAAATGATAACATATGACACAACAAAATAAAATTACTTCCTAGGACCTTGAAACTTTGTGCCATACATGGCATTAAAGGAATCCACGGAAGAAGATCACGAATCTGTTTCGCATAGACATCGAAGTCATAGTCATCATACTCATCTTCAAACTCTTGGCCACCACCAAAAATATTATCAGACTCATCAAATGGGTTAGCAACAACCTCATCTTCAGAATCAGACACCACAATCTCTCCTACTTTAGAAAAAGGGTTAACTCTCTTAGTAGAAGATGTAGACGGAATAGGTAGACCGTCATCATCCACAAGAGTAGCTTTCCCATCAATAATTAGCTTTTCAAGCTTACCAATCTTCCATTATGGGAGTAGAACCAACATCCATTGTTCCCATTGAATCACTCACAAGCTTGGCAGCATAATAAGTCCCAGTCTCCGTAGGAACTCAATATCAATACGAGAGTCCGCGAGATCCATCAATACCTGCTTCCTTAGTAGTACCAGAAGACTTCCCAGTCTTGTCATTGTTAGTAGAAGAATCATCCACAGTACAATCATCTTCCACCTCAAGAGTCCCAAAAGAGTTAGACGTAGTAATCGGTGTATCTTTAGCATTACCACTAGCAGCTGCCGGTGTCTTCGTCTTTGCAACATATACCTGCTTCCTAGGTACAAATCTAGGACCCTTACCCATATTAACACCACCAGTCATCTTTCGCCTTTAGGTTTGGTTTTCCGATTCTCCACCACCTTAAAACCATTCATCATTTGAGGTGGAGGGAACCTCATTATTCTCCTTAATACGCTTAGGACAACAAGCAGTATCATGCCCAAACACTTTACATTCCGAACAGTGTGGCGGCTTCCATTCATATTCCACCTTTATACTTGCCGTAGTAAAACCACTATCATCCTTATTAGGGATCGCCATAGTCACCCCATGTTTAAGCTCAAAATCGATGATGAATTCCACAGAGAGCGTGCAAAACTAATACGACCCATGAATCAACACATGGAACTAGTAAAAAGCATCTAACATAATCGGCACCCACGGTAGCAATTAAGCTCAACCCATCTTCCGAATATGCAAGTAATGGCACATTATGCAAATATTGGTTGAAATTTATAAAATCTTATTATTAAGGTATGGTTGTCATTATAGTTCATTGGTAGGTATGTTTGGCAAGGAACTTTTAAGAACGTATAGGAGCGTTTAGCATTTAGCGTTTAACACTTAGAATTAAAATCTCGTTTGGCAAGAAGGAGTGTTTAGCGTTTTGTTTTTTTTTCTAAAAATGCTAGTTGCAGGAGCGTTTAGTGTTAGTTTTTACGTCATTTTACACTTAGTAATCAATGATACAACTACTTTACCAAACACTTAAATAACGCTGCCTTTAGCCGCTAGTAAGGGTGTTAGTCGGGGGTTGATTGGGTTCGGTCAAGTCGGTTCGGGTTAAACTCGTGTCGAGGCTAAAAACATACTCGGGTTAGTCGGGTTTGGTCTATTCGGTTGGGTAAAACGAATATGTGTAAAATGCTTGAAAAAGTTGCTTAAGTCGTGTGTTTGGCGTTATACTACTAATAACTTCATTAAAAATATATCAAAATAATATAAAAAACCCTTATTCGGGTTGATCGGGTTGACCCAAACCCGAGTTACCCAAACATTTTCAACCCGATCTACCCTATTCATTACGGGGGTTACTCGGGTTGACCCGAATAACCCGAATCAAAATATTGGCACAAGACTATAAGAAGAAAATGCTAGACGGTAAATAGACAAGACAAAAAATGGATCTTGTGTACTCTATAAATGTCTTAACTGTCTCTTACATTCTCCATTTTCTCGAATATGTTTCTTATTTTGTTTTAGTGGCGGTAACTTATATCAACAAAAAAATTTGCTTGTTTTTCAGTTGACACTGGAACAGAAAATCAGGATTAAGATGAGGTCATAATGGGTACCTCTAATAGAATATTCATGCAAGAAGATAAATGGATGATGCAAGAACAACAAATGCAAAGACACGGACCGTTCCATTACCCACCAGTGAGAGAATCTCCTGTGTGCTTAAATCCCTCACATTCACAAAGACACGAGGTTCCATTTTGAGATCAGGATACACCAAAGGCTCATCGATATTCTACACCAGACTGCACAAACCATCGACTCATTAATGCAGCTTGATCTTCCTGCTAGTGTTGATGTCAAGGTTAAGCTTTAGAAGCATATTTCGAGTCTCTTTTGTTGGCCTCAAATTATACGGATCTATGGTCTTAACGTAAATCACAAGTGTACCAAATAAGCAATTTATAAACGAAACAAAATAGTGTTTATAATAACTTTGTCATCATCTTTGTTCTTACAAAATATGTTACAATTTATACAGAATGAAAAGGTATGAATGAACCATTGTGTCGGTTCATTGAAATGGCGATTATGGAATAACGTCATGTAACTGTTTTTTAACTGAGTTGACTTTTCTCTTGGTTGACTTTTGTTGTCCGGGTCATATTGGTTGTGATGGGTGGGTCGATGGTGATTACCCAACATTCTCCCCCTTAATCACAATCGTCTTGTTGTAGATCTTTGACTCCAATTAGTTGTCTCATGGTGAGTCGATCTTTGGTAATGCCTTTGTCAGTATGTCAGCCTTCTGAAATTCTCCACTTATGAATTCGACTTGTAGATCTTCTCTTTCGACGCATTCTCTTATAAAGTGGTATTTGATATCGATGTGTTTACTTCTTCCGTGAAATACGGGATTCTTCATTAGTTCAATGGCAGACTTGTTGTCGACCAGTATTGTAACTTTTTCTTTTTGCTTGTTTGTAAGCTTGCTAAGTAATCTCTTTAACCATAATGCTTGTGTTGCTGCTGCTGTTGCTGCAATAAATTCGGATTCACATGATGATAGAGCTACCGTGGCTTGCTTTTGTGTACTCCAGCTGATTGGCGATTCACCGTAGTAGAGATAATTCCATTGCCTTTGCCTTCTTGAGTGTTGACTCCGTAGCTGCTGTCACTATAACCTTGTATCTGGTTTCCTCTGTTGTGCTTGTAGGTGATTCCATAATCTTTTGTTCCATTAACATAGCGTAGTACTTGCCTTATAGCTTTCATGTGGTGTTCCTTTGGTTCTTGCATAAAACGACTAAGTAATCCAACGGAATAATTTAAGTTGGGTCTTGTATGTAGCAAATATCGTAAGCATCCAATCAAGCTTCTATATTCAGTTGAGTTGACCGTTGTTTCATCAGTGTTCTTTGTTAGTCTTGTTCCCGATCCATAGGTATTAAAGTTTCGTTCGTCTAGCATTCCAACTTCCTTAGGATCTTGCTTTGCGTAGGCGGATTGCTTTATTGATATGTCACCTTTAGTTTGTGTGACTTCAATTCCTAAGTAGTAGGATAGTAATCCTAGGTCACTCATCTCGAATTTCTCTTCCATTTGAGCTTTGAACTTGTCTATTTCTTTCTTTGGTGTGCTAGTGATGATTAAATCATCCACATAGACTCCTACTAGAAGTATTGAGTCTTTTGACTTCTTCGTGTAGACATCTTGTTCCAAAGCACATTTCTTGAAATCTAAGGACTTCAAGGTATTGTCTAACTTTATGTTCCATGCACGTGGTGCTTGTCTTAAACCGTATAGAGCTTTTATCATTCTATAGACTTTTCCATTTTCTTTTATAAATCCTTCGGGTTGTGTAACATACACTTCTTCTTTTAAGTCTCCATGCATAAATGCAGATTTGACGTCCAGGTGATGTACTTCCCATTTGTTATTAGCAGCTATAGCTAATAGTAATCGGGATGTTTCCATTCTTGCTACAGGTGCAAAGACTTCTTCAAAGTCTATGCCATGCTCTTGTATGTAGCCTTCTGCTACTAGTCTTGCATGCTTGACTATATTTTCATTAGCATCTTTCTTGGTCTTGAATACCCACTTTAATCCAATGGCTTTATGTCCTTTTGGTAGAGTGGTTAGTTCCCATGTATTGTTTCTATTGATGGAATCTAATTCGACCTTCATTGCTTTGATCCATTTTTGATCGTTCGATGCTTCCTTGTAATTCTTGGGTTCATCTTCACTTAGTAATAAATGCTGGGTAAAACTTCCTCGATGTTTTCATATAAATCATTCAATGTTCTAAAACCTTGTAATGGTGTGTGATCAAAGTCCGGATGTAAATTCGGGTTGTAGTTGAGTTACTTTGATTGGTTGAATGTCTTGAGGTAGTTGGTGTAATTTGAGTATTTATTCTTGATGAAATTGTAGATGGTGTGCGAAGTGTTTGTGATCGTGAGGGTGAGTCAGTTGTTGATGTTTCATATTCATGATCATCATTTACAGGGATATCATAGTCTTCTTCATCTGGTTGGATTTCGTTTTCCTGATGTTCATTTGTGGTTTCAAGGTTTTCGACTTTGAAGTCAAACCATTCTGGTTCATCGTTGGTGTGTTCACTGTCGGTAATAGTCCATGCTTCATCCTCCTTGAACTTCACATCTCTACTAACACATATTCTTTGTGTTGTTGGATCAAACAGTCTATAAGCTTTTAATACTTGTTCGCTTCCTAAGTATACCATTTTGTTGCTTCTATCATCTAACTTTGTCAGATGTTGTGATGGTACCTTTGCGTATGCTATGCAGCCAAAAACTCTTAAAGTTTCTAAGTTTGGCTTTCTTTTCTTGATAGCTTCATATGGAGTGATGTCTTCTAAGGCTCTTGTGGGAACGTTGTTTAGAATGTATATAGCGTGTCTAACAGCCTTCAAAAGTTTTGTGGCATGTTGGTTGCTTTCATCATGCATCTCGTAGTAGACATAATTGTCCTATTCCTTCGTTCAACTACTCCATTCTTTGTGAGTGAGGTGCGGTTAGTTGTCGTGCTATGCCGTTTTCTTTGCAATATTGAGTGAATTCGTTAGAAGTGAATTCTCCTCCACGATCGATTCTCAACATTTTCAATGTTGTCCTTAGCTCCTTCTCTATTGTTTCTTTGTATTCCTTGAAAGTATCAAATGCTTGATCTTTCGTGTTTAGGAAATACGCCCACATATATCTTGAGTAATCATTTACTAACAAGAATATGTATTTCTTTCCAGATGGTGTTGATTGTGTGATTGGTCGACATAAATCTCCATAAACTAAATCTAAAGGTGATATTTGATCTAGTTTTTGCTTTCTTGGGAAATGGTGCTCTAATGTGTTTACCAACTAAACAAACATCACAAATTTGTATGTTTAATGGCAGGTATTCCATGAACTAACTCCCTTTGAGCCATATATTTTAATGATTCAAAGTTGAGGTGTCCTAATCGATGCGTTATAACCAAGTGTTGTCACTTAATTTTGCTAATAAGCGGTGTGCCTATCTTCAAACTTGCTTTGTATAGACGGTTTCTTTGTCTTGTGACTTTTAAGAAGATTTTGTTGTCCATGTCATAAAGTCGTAATTCATCATCATCCATTACAACTTTACAACCAATTTCGGTAAATTGTCCAAGGCTCAATAAGTTGCTTTTAAAGCTGGAATGTAATAGACTTGAGATATGATTCTTTGTTTCTCGTCATCACATTCTAATAGGATTGAACCTTTTCCTTTAATCTCTATATGAGATCCATCTCTGAATCTTACTCACTAACGTTCATCTAGTTCTTTAAAGTGTTCTCTTATCCCAGTTATATGGTTGCTAGCTCCATTGTCTAAATACCATTGACTATCAACACTTGTCTCTTTATATCCTACATCTTCTTCGTGTAGTGAGACCTTTTGATCTTTTAGCTTTGTTACATGTGGGTCTTCTAATATTGCCATTAATAAGGTAGGTTCTAAGTCCCTCGACAGATTAGATTGCATACTAGTGTTTGGTTTTGCATAACACTTAGATGCATAATGACCAGTTTTATTGCACTTGTAACATTTAACTTTGCTAAAATCAATATTTTGTTTGTTGAAGTGATTGTGAGAATTTTCTCCATCCTTCCTCTCATGGTTATTTTTATCGTGGCTCTTCCATCCTTTGTATTTTCCACGACCCTCTAAAGTTTTTACCTCTATTGTCATGTCGTGTGAACATCAGTTTTTCTTGATTGTCCACTTGTTTTCCTTTCTTGAATTTAATCCTTTCTTCGTAGGTCTTAAGTCTTCCAATTGCCTCTTCCAGTGTCATTTCGCTTAGATCGGAATATTGTTCTATAGATGCAACTATTTGCGAGATACCTTTCGGGTACAACATTTAGTAATTTCCGGTGTCATCTTCTATTGTGTGTCCTAGACTAGCGGCTTTGTTTGCAAGTGTTGTGAGTTTTGTGGTGAAGGTGTCGATTGTTTCGTCTTCCTTCATATATTACATCTCAAAGTCGGATTTGAGTGTTTGTATTCTTGCTTGTTTAACTCTGTCTTCGCCAACGTGTCTAGTTTTCAAAGAATTCCAAATGTCCTTCGCGGTTTTGTGCTTTGTTATTTGAAGTAATTGTTCTTCGGGTAAGGCTTGATAAGGAAAGCTATAGCGGTTTTATCCTTTTTCTTATCAGGTAGAGTCGTTTCAGTCGGCTCAATTGTTTCCCATAAACCATTCTCTTCGAGAATGATTTGCATTCGAATTGCCCATAATGAGTAATTCGCGGGCTTTAGGATCGGGCATTGAAATTGGGGTGTACTATTCGTAATGTTAGTACTAGGTTCCTTTTTAGCACTGTCTTTCGTCATATCTTAAAATGATAATGACAATAAATCTCCAAAATAATTTTAACACGAAGTGTGTTTCAAAAAAATCCTTATAAAGTGAGCTCTAATGTTTTATCTTCCTCAAATGGGTGTAAACTTTCTAGGTATAGTTTTAAAATTTTTAAACTATCCTTGGAGATTATAAAATTCAATCAGTGAACAACCTAAGGTTAATTACTCTTTATATTATTCCTAATCAAGTATACTAAGGTGTAGTCACTAGGTTAGATATACTATAAAAAATGATAAGATTCTAAATTTAAAGTAACTTATCAAAATAAAAACAATATATATCAAAGATAATATATAAAGTAAAATAAAGTGGTGTTTGTAATCTTTTTAGAACTTGGAGGGGTTGATGGTCTAACCCGATGCCCTATTAAATAAATGATCCTTTTTCTCTTGTGGCAACATGCGTGCCCCTATGCCTTTTGGCTTCTTATCTCTTTGAGATAAATAAATAACGCCTTTTTTTTTGAGATTAAGACTTTCAGTATCTCTATCTTGGGAAGACGTCTGACTCTTCTCTTCAACCTTTGATGGTTAACCGCCTTTTATGGCTGTGTTTTGACCGTCTCTTCCTTCTCCGGTGACGGGTGTTCTTCGCGAACGCTGTTATCCCTTCAATTTGAAACTAGGGTTTCGGTTGATTTGGGGTTTTTCTATTCCGTGAGAGGTTTTATGATTGGAGTATTGCAAATGAATCGATTGGGTCTCAATTGATTCTTCTGGGCTTGATTCCTTATAAGAACATGTGTGTTTGTTCTAATTCTCTCTTTATGTGCCCTAAATGATGACGCTAGTTTATTTTGTTTGAATCAAATGAAAAAACGATTTCTTTTCGTTTTCTGATCCTAATGGATTGGGTAAAAATAAGATGTTTCGGAAAAAAAAAAATTGCGAGTTGTTTTTTGTTGTAGCGGGTTGTGATAATCACTTTGTGATTATAACAAAGGTATGAAACACAAAAGAAAATGACGTCTTGGATTCTTTTTGTGTTCTTCGATTTGCAGAAATTTTTTGTGTCGAACGGTTTTTGCCTTTTGTTTTGATTCTGGAATAAACGGGTAAGAATGGTAAGTGATGATTTTGGTTAGAGAAACCAAACCGCTTTGATATCAATTGTTGGCCTCAAATTATACGGATCTATGGTCTTAACGTAAATCACAAGTGTACCAAATAAGCAATGTATAAACGAAATAGTGTTTATAATAACTTTGTCATCATCTTTGTTCTTACAGAATATGTTACAATTTATACAGAATGAAAAGGTATGAATGAACCATTGTGTCGGTTCATCGAAATGGCAGTTATGGAATAACTGTCATGTAACTGTTTTTAACTGCTGAGTTGACTTTTCTCTTGGTTGACTTTTGTTGACCGGGTCATATTGGTTGTGAAGGGTGGGTCGATGGTGACCCAATATCTTTTTCTGTTAAATGTTGTTACTCGATACTTTTGTGTAGTGAATTTGTAACTTGTATCATTGTTGATTAAAGAGATGGTGTTTTAGTAAAGTATTTTGTAATGGCTTAAGCTTAAATTGATGGTTCCACAAGTCACAAATGGTTCTGGGTTATTGTTTGCAATTGAAACTTGATCATGCCTTAGCAGTATGAAACTTTATGTTTGATACCAAAACCAACTTTAAAAATAAATTAATTTCGAATGCATGTATGAGACTTATATATAACTAGTGTAGATAAAGGTAGCCTGATCATGGTTGGAAAATTACGAACGGAAATTCGATTGGACATACAAAAACAGGACCATTCTGAAACTGATTTGCCCCAAAGACATAATGTGTTTGTTCGGTCAGGTCCGTGTTTGATATGATCTGGTCCCACAAAGAATAATGGCGGTAAGGCGTATCAAACACACCAAAGACAATATGAAGAAAAAGGTGTACCAAAGATTAAACGGGCTATTGCTCTCCGGTTTAGTTCACGGTCTATTATTGTCAACCCTATACGAAGGTGTAGTTTAAGAAACAATAGAATAATAATACGAATAGGTCTAAATAATGATATAAGCTAATAAATTTGAGGGTAGATTACCTAATTGCTTATATTTAAATCTAATGATGCACAAGAAATAATTTTGTAAGAAAATTTACTAGCATTCGCCAACTTGCAAACTATAATTAACATTTGCAACTTGAAACTATCATCACCATTTTCCAACTTGCAAATTACTATAATAAATTTTTGTTCTTTTCTGATATCTTTTCTTTCTAAAAACCATCCTTAAGCGTCTTAAGTTTAATGACTATAAGTGCTAAACTCATCAGAAGTTATATTTTGACATCCATGTATGCAAAAACACTATTTGGATTTGCTAATAATATGAAAACCCATTAAATTTATATTTTGATACTTCTCGTACCCGTAGTGAAGCACGATACTTGCTTACTCGTTTTTCTATGATAATAATGTCTAATGAAGGATATCTATATTGATATTAAGATAAGATATATATTTCTCTCTTTTCTCTTTGATCTCGAGATATAATTTAGTTAACTATGCTAAGATATTTCTTTTGTCGTCACAGACATGTCGATCTAGGAGTTTTCATTATATTTCTATTGTCATTCCAAACTTTTGACTTGATAAGCCATAGCTAAGAATTATTACGATATTTCTTTCTTGAAAAAGTGATGGAAATTTCGTATAGTGAATTATTGGTGTAGGATTTGAATGTTAAAAAATGGTCCTAATCAAGACAAGGAAATTTCCATTATAAGATTCATCCGAATAGCATTTCAACTTTACATGATTAAACTAAAGATTTTTGTAAGCATATATGACAAAGCAGAAGTTGAATGACCAGATGGGGTTTGTAAGGTTAAGCGAATAATGGTCAATTTTATATGGATTTTTGTAACTTAGGGATCCACCTTATTCTCAAACCTGGTGGCTCGGTTGACAAACCTGATGGCTCTTGTCTTACGAGCACATGTTAAAGACAATATAACAATTTAGATATTATTTTTTGAATAGCCATGAAGTAGTTGTGGGACTTGATATTGGGGACCACTCACGGCCATTAAAAAGGTGATACTCAAGTTGTAGACTCTTTTTAAAACGGAAAGAATCCTTTTCGTCATTTAAACATGAGAGGTAGTTAATTTATTATAATTGTACATTATTATTATTGCAAGACATTTATGTTATTTTAATTCAAATATACATTTATAAAAAGTACAACATTCCTCATGTTCATCAATGAACTAGACTTATCCCTTTAAAACACAAGTTGAAAATACCCATTTAATATGAGAGGTGAACACTTATACTTTTTATTAGGACACTCACTGTATGCAGTTAAATTAAGCACACTGTAAGCATTGCACAAATATGTAATACATATAATATAGTGTCTTAATCAAGGTTTTCAATTCTACCCCAGATCGTTTTTTTAAAGACGCGTGATCATAAGATCGGATCGAGATCTTAAGATCTTACTCTAATATTATTTTTTAATAGTTTTTGTCATACAAATCTACAAATTATTATACATTATAAACACAAAATACTATTAATGTTTCATAGAAATGTTATCCTAAATTATGATTATGAAATGTTTAAAAGATTAACATGTTGTTTTTTGAATTTAAAAAAAAGAAAAAAAAAAAATCATAAATTTATAGTTTTTAGTTTGTAATCCGAGAAAAGTAAGATCGGATCGGATTAAATCTTAAGATCGTATGGTCATGATCGGGATCATATAAAGCAAAAGATCATATGTAAGATCATCGTTTTTTGCTTTGCAATATCGTAAAATTGTAAAATTTTAAAATCGATATCGAAATCCAAACAACTATAGTCTTAATCAAAAGTATGAATATATAAATCAATTACCATTTAATATACATGAATACTCATTCTTCATTTACGAAAAAATATATTTAAAGCTCCCTATAATTAATTCATTTTGGAGGGTAACGTGGCGACGACTAATGAAAGTTGACAATGTCGTTGCAACATGTACAAGTAAAATAAGGTCGCTCACAGTAGATGAAATCGTCCATCGATCTTGGCTTCAGCGTCGATCTCATGTCGATCCTCCTAGTGTGGAAGTTGTCTCGCCAGGCAGCAAAGTTTTATTCGTTCGTCTACACGATCGATAAGAACAAAGCTTTATCTTTGTTGCTAGCCGTTGAAGTCCAAAAAAAAAAAAAAATCCTACCCTATAAATACACAACATATTTTACACACTTAAACTCACAAATCTAATTTCACACATTCTCTATATCCAAACCAAAAAAAAGAAAAATCCTACCCTATATTTACACTATGAGTTTTAATTCTTACGAGCTATTCATTGCCGATTCGTCATCGGATGATGAAAATGAAGTTAGTACCGAGTTTATGATGTTTGCGGAAGAGTGTTGGGAGGCTTTTCAAGCATCACAAAAAGTCTCGAACCAAGTTATTAGGGATCGTGTAGGTGCTCATAACCGTTTAGTGGATGCTTAAGAACCCAAGATACGGCTATCAAGCATTCCATGATCGTTTCGTATGAACGAAGACTATTCACACGAATTTTCCGAGATATAACCGATCATTCACCTTATTTCCAACAAACTCCTAATTGTACAGGCGTACTAGGTATTTCTCCATTGATGAAGTGGACTTCGTCAATCCGTCAATTAGCATACGGAGTCAATGCTCTAACGACGCATCGTGCAAATGGGTGCGTCAACAATTCGTGAGTGTCTCGAAAATGTTTGTGAGGTCATAATGGAGTTATATGGTGCAGAGTATTGCAGCCGACGGTTAGTGACGTTGACAAACTCTATGCTCATCACTACGAAACTCATGGGTTTCCAAGGATGATAGGTAGCATCGATTGCCAGATTGGCGTGGTAATTGCCCACATGCTTTAAAAGCTCAATTTTGTAGGTGTAATCACGGGCAGGATCCTTTCATTTTATTGGAAACGATCGCGTCCCAAGATTTATGGATTTGGCATGCGTTCTTTGGTGTCGCGGGATGAATAACACGTAAATGTTTACGTGCATCGCTTCTTTTCAATGATATCAAAACGGGGAGAGCTCCGGATGTGGAATTCGTTGCTAACGGCGTGCCTTATAAATGCGGATATTATCTTGCGATGGGATATATCGGAATGGTCGGTTATTATGAAGTCCATTAAAATCCGGGGACGAATGATCACAAACGAATATTGTATAAAGCGATGCGCGAAGCGGCAAAAAAGATGTGGAACGTGTGCGTTTACTAAAAGAAGAAGTGGCTAATGATTAAATATCCGGCTAGAGGGTTTGACAAAGAGCGTCTATCGCATATAATGTACACATATATCATATTACATAATATGATAATGACGAAACAGGCGATATCTCCGTATTCTTTCCAGCGAGAGCGGCGTTCTTATGATCCCATAAGAACGCATGTGGAATCGTTGGAAATTACCAAGGAAATATGTGACAAAACAACTCATCTTAGCCTCAAAGCCGATTTGGTTGAAGACATTTGGCATCGTCAGAATTAAAACTAGTTTAGTCGTTGTATTGTCGTAATGTTTGAATTTTATTTGAATTATTATGTAACGTTTTAATTATTAATGAAATTTTATTTTGTGTTAAAATTGTTTAAAAAAAAAAAAAAAACAAAAAAAACCAATCGCCTGTAGGCACTTAATCACTGCAGGGTGGAGAGAAAGGCGTGAGGGGAAAGTAAGGGATTGAATCCCCACTGTGGGCAACTAAGATATTCACATCTTCTCTATATTAATATGCCATCCCACAACCTTTCATTTCTTATTTCTCAAAACACACAATCACCCATCACCACCTTTGCTACGACAACCGACCACCACCACTTTATTCAGGTTTGGTTTGTTCATTTTTATTCGGTTATTCAAAGTTTATGTATTATTTTTTGTGTATAGTTGTGGTATTAATGTCTACGTGTGTATAATTGTTTTTCTAGTTTGTTAGACTTTTGTAGATACTTTAGAACGAATAACTGATTTAGCATTTGAGAAAAATTCAAAGCATTTCTACTTTACTCCACCAATTACCAATCATGCTAACTCGTATTGACCTGTCTTGTTGTTATCTAAATAATTCTTATATTTCAAGCATGATTGTTAATGCGTGCATCCCTGCATGGTTGTAAAGACCTTTGTCGATCTTACGATCTTAAGATAATACAAAGAAAAAACAGTTGAGAATTGAGATCCTACATAGGATCGTATCAACCTTAAGATCTTATAAAATCTCGATTTTGACCATAAGATCATAAAATATATTCCGATTTGATCTTATTTTTCTTGAACCACAAACTAAAAAATGATAATGTTGGTAATTCAAAGATGAAACAAACAAACAAACAGACAAACGGAGCGGAAACTTTATTCAAAATTACCAAACCAAATACAAAAACAAAATTCCAAAGTACTAATACAAATTCTAATTCAAAGGACAAAATTCCAATTTAAATGGTTCAAATAATTTAATGCTAATGATCTTTATTTATATACTAAACAAACCGTTTGTTTCCTTATTCTAAACAAACCTGTAAGACAAGTCACCCAATTTACCAACTTTATTAAACAACCTTAAAGTTTAAGTCACTTTTCTAATAATCTCCATCATGACAACTCCTCCACCCGCTTCAATTCAAATCATACGAATCCCAAAAGCAATCCGAAGCAAAATAGATCCAAAGCAAATGCCGATGACATCAAAATGAAGAACCAAACGTTAACCGACAAATTCAAAACGGTTAATCAAACAAATAAGTCGACTCAAACAATCTTCAACAAAGACAATCAAATTCAAGAAACAAATTTCAATAGCCCGGCGAAGATCCAAAAATTTTCAAACTAACAAATTCCTAACGATCGAACAAATTTCAAACGATCGAACAAAATACTGAAACGACGATTATAACCAAGTCTTCAAACACAAAATCGATCTTCAAATTCCAAATATCAAATTCAAATTTTAATGACCCACTTAGTTTATAAGTATTACGGTCTAACTCAAACTTATCATCCAAGTATCAACTAAATTCAAGTTAATAAATTACTTGATGAACGGACTCTTATAACGAGTACAAGACCCGTGTGTTGCCCGGGTATACCGATACAATAAAATATACATATATTTTTAGAGGTTTTTGTTGATACCTTGTGAGATTTTTCTATAAAATCACAAAATAACAAAGTATTCATTCGCACATTTTCGGAAAATGGGCTGGCAAAGATGGAGATGTTTTAGTATTTGGTTAGAAGTATTTGTTAAAATGAGTAAATATGTCACTTTTTGAGTCGCGGACTCTTGCATTTTGAAATATAAATCATATATCAACCAAGAGAAATATATTTGTGATGCTAAAATGGGTAAAACAAAACGGGCAAACTGTGCAAGGAAAGCTTGAGGATTACAACCTAACAATCTAATCATGTAAAACTATATGTCATGAAACTATACTTCGACGTAGTGTTTGTTGAACAACTGCGATCTGTTTAGGAGTTTTCCTCTTGAATTATGAAAAAAATCACTTTAAATACTCTCAAACATCAATTTTGCAGTATATAGTTTGGATAAAATCATAAGGATAAATTGATGAAAGATTAGAATCTCATATTCGATAAGAATGATGGACGATAGGAATTATTGATAGGCATGAGGTAGCATGTTGGAATGTGAAAATAAAAATATAAAGAAAGCAAAAATAAAGTATAGAACCGAATGCTACGTAGCAAACTCAACTTATAATTTGTTAATTTTCTAAAATTATCAATTTTTTTTGTGAATGAATAGTAAAAATGGACAAATTGGTATTTTTTATATGTTTACTAAGACCACATCTTATTATCTTAGTTTGAATTCAAAATTAAACACTATACAACAAACATATAACAAAAAAAGTACATTCATTTTGTCAATTAACTCAAAACTCATATAACTTTTTGAGCCAGAAACACTCTTAGTATTTCGATATGACATGTTAAAACTCAAAATGGGTTACAGTTTACACTTTTTATATGTGCATTGGCTTATAAGCAAAGTCGATAATAAAAGGTATGTTTTTTTCCAACCGTAAACACACATTATAAAAAGTTTCAACCCATCGCAATGCGTTGGCTCTAAAACCTTGTTATATTCAAATGTAATATATCGGTTAGATTTTGTAGTCATACCTTCATTTCTTTGTGATTGTATGATCTTTTCTGTGAGTGAGTTGTAAAAGTTACAAATTGAAGTTTCCAACCATTTATAGTGTTTTTTTAATTTTTATTTAAAAATATGATGATAATAGTGCTATAAGCTATTACAATTTAAAAATACTTTAAGATTAAAAAAATATTGTGGAAAATGGGTTGGCAAATATGGAGATGTTTTAGTATTTGGTTAGAAGTGTTTGTTAAAATGAGTAAATCGCCACTTTTGAGTGCGGACTAATGCGATGCATTTTGAAATGCTTTATAAAACGGATGAAACGTATAAGCGGACAAAAATGGATAAAGAGGATAATACGGATAAAAAAGCGTATGAAAATGTTAGAAAACGGGCCGGTATAAAAATAGATAAAGACGGATAAAAACGTATAAAACGTAAAAAATGGACGAAAGCGTATTAAAATGTCAAGGGACTAACAGTGGAAGTCAACGCAAATGTCAAGGGACCATCGTAATTTTTTAAGTAAAAAATATCAAATGACTAACGTGAAAGTCAACGAAATGACAGGGACCAAAATTGTAACATTTTTTAAATGGTAATCATTAATGTTACTTACACTGGTAAGTATTCAAAAGTATATTACGTACATTGACAATAAAAAAAATATGTTACGTATATTGATTAATTTGTTAAAGTTTGTTACGATATTCATTAATTCCTTTTATAAAATAGTTAAAGAATAAAAAGTGGCTATGAACTCACCAGCGATTTGTAAGTAAGTAGGTAAGTGTTGTCATGCAAAACGATGCAAGTAACTCTAACCGCGACCTAATGAATATTAACGTGTCTTAGGTCGTATACAGGATATATATGACATGCATATGCATCATATAGGTTTTTATCACCAATATATGTTCGCTTTCAGTTTTAAACGCGAAAATAAGGTTTTACGTCAAAGTTTAACGAAAATTAATAGTATTATTCACAAACTTTCAAAAATGACCAAGCGGCACTCACGGGCTGTAAAACAGTCATAACTTAGTATTTTAGGTCGGGCTAAGTGGGTTTGGGATGTAGGAAGTAAGGTCTACAGAAGTTGTGAGGTGAACCTCACCTCAATCGGAATCGATCCCACTTAAAATGGTGCGTCAAGTCGGGGGATGTTTTTAGTATTTCGGCAGGGTAAATTGGCAAGCCCATATCTTATTGTTATTAATCCGTTTAACGAGTGGTTAGACTTTTGGAAACTAGACCGTGGACTAACTATGTCTCGTTCACATTATTTTTCCAATTCAGACTCTAACTATAAGAAAAACGGACACTAACATGGTCACACTATAAACTGTTTTTTATACTTGGTTTTTATTTTAAAAATTCTGGACTTAACTATATTTTTGTTGTAACTTTTAGTAATCGTATCTTCTTCGTTAGGGCTCAATTTGACTGATTCAAAAAGCTATGTTTAGAGATTCATGTTGGCTATGTTTTTCTTAACTACAACGGTCTGTCATATTAAGTTTAAGCTACACATAATCGGGTCTCAACACGGTCCCACAACCACTTTTCCCAACTAAGTTTGGTTTTTGGTTTTTAAGATTTAACATCGAGATTACTTCCTATTGTCATATTTTACGATTATATTGAGCTAATATCATTATTTTCAAGTGTGTGGTGACCAAGAATCTAACAATGAATCACGTTTTGGTATGGAATTTGTGATTATGCATTTCGACATTTTAGAAAGAAAAAAAGAAAAAATTGGTTTTTGAACATGTATACTCCCGCGAGTCCTAGTTTTGGAATATATTGTACTAGTATCATCCTATTTAAATGTGTCAATGAGATATTTAACACGAGTTTACCTTAAGTGCCAAAAAAAAAAAGAAATGTGACACACATAAGGTACTTGTACCACTTTTCGAAAACAAGGTTTCTAAACATTTGATACTTCCATTAGTCCTAAGTTTTGAGCACGTTATACTGTTATAATTATGTGAGTGTGTATGAACGAGATTTTTACCAAGTTTATTTTGGAATAGTGAATTAAACAAAGAAAAATTGGACATCTGGTACTAGCGTATAGTTCAAAAACAAGATTTTTCAAGGTATAAACACATAATGGTGATATAAATTTCATGTACATATGTGTTAAATAAGTATACTGAAACAGATTAGATGATTGCTTACTAGTTGTCGAAAGGAGATTGGTGCCAAAGAAAACTCAAATATGGATTGAAAACCCTAATGCAAATCTTAACTCTAGCTTCTCCAAACCCTTAACAATCTAACTACCCCAAGATTGATGCTCTTCCCTGGTGCTGTTTTCCAGCCGTGAGTCTAAAAAGAAGAAGAGAGAGTGTGAGTTTTTTGTTTTGTGAAGGAATAAAGGTAGGTAGTGATCTTATTTATCAAGACAATTAAGGAAGGGTCAAAATCTCATTTTCATTTCAATAGTAGTTTAGATAATTAACTAGAAAAGATGGTGTGTCTTGGGGGCTTGAATTGTGCCGTGTATGAGGAGATTCAATGTGGTGAAAAATACTTTCAAAGTTGCTAAAGTTTACGTGTTGGTCTTGGCCTTCTATTCTTTCACAAAAGTGGTTAAATCAAAATTTCAAGGTAAAAGCATTATGTTGTTATTGCTTCTGTTGTTTGGCGACCAACATGGGGAAAAATAAAGGATTTTGAATTTTGATGTTAATTGTATTTATGCATGTATATATGTAGTATGCATATAAAAATGTGGTAGTGTAAAATACATGCATGCAACGACGTAAAGTCGAAACAAACATTTTACGTAAAATTGAAAAATCAAACTGTAGACTTATAAAATGTGATTGAAATAGTCATAAGACATATATTTACATAGACTTAACTTTGTACAATGCGGTTACGTTAAATGTCATTTTCCGTTTTACACCATTTAAGTTAACGATTACATGTAAAATAGTGAATGTAAATGCATATGACTTACATAATTGTCATGAGTAGACTAATTCTAGTCTAGTGGTGCACGCGTTCAATAATATTTTACTTTGTGTGAGAATATAACTTCCGTTGCACTAAAAAAAATGTGTATTTTGGTACGACGCATCTCGTCCCAAAATGTAAATAATGTCGACCAAAAGAAAAAAAGGCACATTATGTCGTGCCTTTTTTGTCGACTGTGTGTTGACCCAAAAATATTTGGCACGACATTTGCTTTATACTTTGGGACATGACAGGTATTTGTGGGGCCCAAGTAAAATTCAACCTGAAAATCAGATTTGGCACGACATCTTTTT